>CM028249.1:5792946-6432460 GCA_016432835.1 Brassica nigra | reverse complement strand
TTTTGTAATAAAATTTCTATTTATTCAATAAAATATATTGATATAGGAAATATTATTTTTTTTTAAGTGGACTAACTTTTAAATATTTATTTGGATTTAAAATAATCATAAGATATAATATTCTTAATTAAGATATTAAATACATTGTTTAAATTAGCAAAAGATATTTATAATGAAAAAATATCTAAACTATATTAATTTTAAATTTGTTTTGTGATGCTATTTATATATATATATATATAAGCATATATTTTAAAAAATAGATTTTTGTTGTATAATATTAGCTAATAAAAATATAATATATTTTACATTTTTTCTTTTTATTATTTAGTAGTGCTAAGTAGTGAAAATTATATTAAAAGCAACGTGAAAAGAGTAACACAATTGAAAATTCACCTGAGTATGATAATGATTTCAAATAATATATGGAGATATGTATATATATATTACATATTATTGTGGTGTTGAAAATGATTTTAAAGTTATAAATCAATTATTTTCAAAAATTAAAATTTGTTTATATAATTAACTGTATTATTTTAATTGATATATCTATTATTTGAAAAGTATCATATAATTTCCCTAGTTTATATTTTATTAAAATAATATATAACAGATAATAGATGATTATCAAATGCTGTATGAAGGTGAATATTTTTTTTGTATTTCTAAAAACAATTATCAAGATAAGCATTTTTCTATGAGATAAAAAATGTGTATGAATAATTTTATTAGAGATGAAGCTGACATTTTGTTTTTTTCTGTTTATATCAGATAAATATGACACCAAACGATGAATGCATGAACTGATTTGACATTTTGTCAAGATAGGAAAGAAAATATGTAGTCTTAAACTTTCCTACAATTGTAAAATATATAATTGTAAAACCCCAATCTTTAATACACTGATATTACATGGCTATATATATTGATTACTGTATTTGACCAGGGTTTCTTTTTACTTCCTAAGTCCCTTATTTACATATACCCAGAAAAGTTAGAATAATGGAAACGATAGTATAAGGATGAATGATTAGATATATGATTAAATGATGATGGTTTGAGAAAGCGGTATCCATAGTGTGTTAAGATGTGAAAATTAACCAACTTAGTTTCCATCAAACCTTAATCATTGAAAAATTTTTATTAGCTTAAGGCTCTGATTATGTGATTTGTTTATTAAGCATAGATTGAAGTTTTATTGTGGTATGCTTTAGATACGCTTTTATCTATGGAAAACAGGGTTATTAAGTTTCAATTTCCTTGGAATCGTATCTCAATATTTTCTAAAATATCATATATATTATTCCGGCAAACTCAAAGTTACCATATTTTAAATTGTATTAATATGTTTTTCCTTACAATTGCTTTAATCTCGAAATTAAATGGCAATAAATAATCATAGAATCAATAATTCTATAATATTTCCATGTAAATTACTTATATATTTTAAAAAGTGGTAATAACTTTTAAACTGAAAAAAATATTATTCATATATGTAATTATAAAGTCTTTGTTATATTTCCTTTTCTTAATAATATTTTATATAAATCGTTTTTAATATTTTATCACAAATCATAACAAAAATAAAAATGGAAAATTAACTTTAAAAAAGTATATACTGATTCATATAATTTCTACAAAAATATCATATAAAACTTGGTTCTTCAAATTTAATTAATGATCGCTATGTAATTAAAATTTAGGATTGCAAAATATATGATTTAAAAGAGATTTAGAAAAGGATTATCACTGTTATTTTAGTTTTTTTAAGAAAGGAAATTACTATTACATAAGATATTTTCTTTAGATAATATTAAATAATTTTTAAAATTGGTATTTACAATCTGTTTTATTATTACTACTTTTTATAAATTGCATTTGTTAATTAAATAGGTTTTGTATCATGTTTCATCAAATTCTTTAAAGCATACTATTTAATAAAATTTTACAATTCTCATTGATCAGAACTTTTGGAAACAAATTATCTTTGGATTAAGATTTAAAAATAAAAAATATTTTAAAAATATCTTTTATCAGGATTTTAGAAAAAATATTATCACATATCGCTTTTAAAGTTTATAATTAATGATCGTGAGACATATATATATTTTAAGATTGTGATGTAAATTTTTATCATAAATTATTATCTTATATCAAAAAATTTTATTTAAAAAAAATCCTAAGAAAAAAAAAAGTAACTGTAAAATCTATTTGAAAATAATTTTCCTTTTCTATAAAAGAATTTTATTTTAAAGATAATTATAAAAATAAAATAATAACTAAATATATCCCCTATATTTGTAGTGATTTGTACTCATGTCAGCCACTAATCATTCTTTAAAGATAACATGGAAGAATGACATGGCATCGATAAGATATAAAATTTATTAAAACTTATATTTTCACTGATTTTAAATATGATAATGAAATAACTCATATGTCATCATCAAAGTCAATTTCCATAAATATTTATTTATGATAAACTATTAAATATAGTAATAAATCATATATCACTATTAAAATAATAATATATATATGTATATTTATAAATAAAACATAACATTAATTAATTCTTATTTTATTTTATAAATATTTAAATCTATATATTTCAAAATTATTTGTTATCAGTTGTACAACTTCAAACCATTGAACACATCTTTTTTCCTATTTTTTCAAAAAAATACATATATTAAATGATACATAATTTTACATATATATATATCGCACCACAAAATTAAGAAAATCATATATAATATATTTTAAGTAATTTTCTTAAACATATTGATAAAATTATTTAGTTTAGAATATATATATATATTGTCACATGTTTAATTAATATAATAACAATTAAAATATTCAAAACATTTTTACTTATTTTCTCTACAAATGTGTTATGTACCAATATTAATTAAAAATTAAAATAAAATACTAAGTAGTTATTATAATATTTTATATTATGAATACTTATCCTGTATGAGCATGAGAAAATCACCTCTGTGTAAATTATATACATAATAATATGTTTCCATATATTTTATCTAGCAATTCGTTGAGTTTATTTTTATTTAATACTATAGACTGATGACCAAGTTGTTAAGATTATATATTTTAATATCCAATGAATCTCGGAATTCAGTTTTAATAAAATTATGAGTATATTATCAAAAGCTTAAAATGGATTTTTAAGGAATTTACTGGTCATATTCTTATAATGAAAATTGATATTCATATTAAGGCTTGCCAAAAGTTTAATAAAATGTAAATCAATATAATGTACCCATCATAAAGTGATAAATTTTAGCTTTGTATATTCACATACTTTGGAATACCAAAATTTTATATAATATGAGAATTTGTTATTTTGAAATATTATTTCTACTGCCCAACGTTTATTTCTATTAAATTTTCGTTATGTAATTTTATGGTATAAGGTTGGTATAGTTAGAGTAGCTCCAACAATGGTATACTAAGGAGTTCTTAAAAAAAAGAAAAGATAAAATCAGAAAGAATTTAAAGTAAATGAGCAAAAGTTCTTAAATTTAAGGAGTTTAGAACCCTTTGAAACAGTAAATCAATAGCTGTCACCTTAAAAATGCTTCTAGAATTGTAATAGTTAAAATATTTTTTTTTCGTTTAAAACCCGTCAGCATATCTATCGATAAGGCTGCTCTTAAGATTTGATCAGTTCTGAACAGAAACCTTGATAATTATAACTTTGGGCTTCGATAAAGCTTGTGGTTTGGTCGGGAGACATACTCCTTGTTGCAATGTGATGGTTTTAAAATATCATTAAATTTTGATTGGCTGAATATATAGTTGCTAGAAATCATATTATTATTTTTGAACACAATGAAGTGAAAACGTTATAATTTGATTGACTAAATATTTTACAATGGTGATGTGTCTTTTAAATTGCCATTAGAAATTAATGAAAACGTCTTAATCTCATTGGCTAATCAAAAAGTTTATTGTACATGTGATTAGATAAAATGTTTGATTTTAAAATAAATAAATAAAAGTCTATTAAATGTAACCCACTTTCAGTAAACAACACAATATATTATTCAAATACTATAAAATAGTCAAATCACTAAGTCATTATTATATACAATCTTATCACTACTCATGTAACATTATTAACATACAACTTTATATTCATTTTTATACAATTTTATCATATTATAAAATGTATATTTTATAAATTTCAGATTTATATAAACCATATAGTTCTATGTCAACTATAAAATATAACTTTATACAATTTATCACATAATAAAGTATCTACATAATTCAAAGTTAGAATATGATATGTGTAACATTTTATATGATATGATATGTGTAAGTTATAAATAAATTAGAAAAATTTGTTACATATTTATATGTTCTTTTTTTTTTAAATTCTAAATATCTATATTTGTTAATCAAAAAGCTCTTCAAACTACTCTTTATATTTATTCTTTCCTTGTTATCTATTATTTAATATTTAAATCTCTATAAAGTAAAACATTACCATTAACATTTAACTATGATCGATAAATACTCATATAATATTTATCACAATCATTAAATCTTACTATCATACTATTAATCATCTTTATCTTGACTACCTTTTCAATCAATTTTCCAAATAAAATATATATATCAGAGAGAAATTCTTGGGTTCATCACCCCCTAGGTGATCCTAAAGATTTACGAATATATACTCATTAGTTATTTCATATGCAGATTTTTTTTTAAAAGGAAACAAAATATTTAGAATTTATTTATTTAAATAAAAGATAAAAAATAAATTAAAAAATAGTAGAGAAAGAAAAAAATTTTTTTTTTTTGTTAAACTGTTTATACTAAACTTAAACCCTAAACCATAAACACTAAACCCTAAACCCTTAGATAAATCATAAATCTTTGGGTAAAGAGATATTTTAAGGGTTTAGAGCCACTTGCTGGGTTTAGTGTTTGTGGTTTAGATTTTAGCATCTAGGGTTTATTATGAACAATTTTAATAATGTTAAATTTTTTTTCTTTTGACAGCTACTACTATTTTTATTTATTTTTATCCATTATGAAATTTGTTCATAATAAAACTTAAACGCTAAACCCTAAACCCTAAAACACTAAACCCTAAACTCTTAGTTAAATCCTAAACTCTTGGTAAACCCTAAACCCTGGGTAAATTCTAAACCCTTGAATATCTCTTTACCTAAGGGTTTAGGTTTAAGATTTTAGGGTTTAGAGTTTAGATAAAACGGTTTTAACAATATTATATTAAAAAAAAAATTCAGTTACTACTATTTTTTTATTTATTTTTATCATTTTAAAAAAAAAATAAATTCTAAATATTCTGTTTCTTTTGAAAAAAATCAGATATGAAATAACCAATTATCATTGGTTATGAACCCAAAAATAACCAATTATCATTTGTATTAAGTATAGTTATGTTACCTTCTTAATTAGATATGTGATTTCTAAATATAATATGTCATATTAACTCAAATATATATATTTTGGTATATTGAGTTACTTTTATTCTTATAAATTGAACAATGATTTTGTTTATTTTCTTAATTACGTTAAAGTTGAATTATTGTTTTCTTAACTTCAAGTAGTTCAGTTCATTCCCTCTTTAAATCAATTTTCAGTTCATCCTCTTATATTTGCACATATATTTTTAAATTTTGTATATCTGATATATATTATTTCAGAAAAAATAGGAAAAATATATTAAATCCAAGTTGCATTAATGCACATAACTTGTAATATTTTGAAAATTCATGCACATTTATGAATATATAAAATAATTAATCATAACAATTGGTTGATTTGATACTTCTTATTTTGATTAGTTTGGTAATTCACATTATGGTATATTAGGTTGTATTGTTTTTGAAATAAATCAAAAGATTTTATTAAAATTAGACTAAAATAAGAATAAACTTTTTAGTAATTACATTTTGCTTGGATTGAATAATATATTTTGTAAGATTGCGTATAATTTGATATATGTTGTATTTGATAAAGTTAAAAAATTGAAATGTTGAGAAATTCATAATTTTTCTCCCCATCAATCTGCTTAAATTCAAGTCAGATCAAGCAATCTGCTTATTCTAACATTGTTTGAATTGTTTATTAAGTTTTCACTTTTCAGTTAATAATTATAAAACAAAAATAAAATTGATAGTATATGATAAATTTTTGTTACAAAAAATTAATTATTTAGTCAAACTAATGTTCATCGTAAAAATGCTATTTTATCTTGCTTTTCAGTCTCACATTTTAAATATGCATCTGATTTTAAAATAATCACAAGATATAAATTTTTGTTTTTGTGAAAATGATATTAAATAATCGGTTTATGTTGTTTAAAATTATTTTTAATCATTTGATAAAATATAATAATAATAAAATTATTATTTAATAATGATATCTATATTATTTCACTTTTAATTTATTTTGTAAAGTATATCTTAAAGTTTATACATATATTTTAATGTTAATAAAAATAAAAAGAATAAAAAAAATTTATATATAGAATTTATATAATTTCTAAATATATATTTACCTTCTTTATTATTTATGTGTTTTCTAAAAATGAAATTTAAGTTAAAAAACTATTAAAGTTTTAATAAAAAGGAAATAACAGTAAAATATATTAAATTTATTATATTAAATATATTACTATTTTAGAAGAAGATTTCAAAAAAATATATTTTCAATTTTTGTTAAGCAACATTATATATACTATATAGTAAAAGTTTATATTTATTCCCTTTTTATTTGTGGTTTTTTGAGAAAATTTAGAAAAGATAACTAAAATGTATAAAAAATATCTGTGTTTATGTTTTATAAATATTTACTTTTCTATTTATGTGCTTTTGTAAAAACTAAAATTTAACTAAAAAGTTATTAAAACCTTATTATGAAAAATAACAATAAAATATATTAAATTTAATATATTCAAATAAAAATTTTATTATCTTTTAAAAGAAGATTTTACAAATAATTTATATTTACAACTTTTTTGATTCTACGTTCTATATATATATATATATTAAAATCTTATATATTTCCTTTTTTATATATATTGTTTTGAAAAAAATTAAAAATAATTAAAGTTCGTTTTCATTATAATATTATATGTTAATATTTTATAAATATTTCCTTTTTTTTATTTATGTGTGTTTTCAAAAAGAAAACGAAATTAAAAATTAACTAAATCCTTATTATGAAAAAAGGAAATACATTATTAATGTCAGCTATGTGATCAAACACCGTGAGAGTTAACGTGAGCGCGCCACATAGGAAACTGACTTCTCAAATAATATTATAGAGATCTCCAGCTAGTTACAATCTCAAACAAAAATTTCTGTTTTATAAAGAGCACATATAAAATATTGCTCATGAAAACATGCCCATCACGTTAGTAACATCAGTATTTTAATATAAATACGTTAATAGTATTAGAATAATATTACTAACGATCAAAGAACAGTCAACATCGATAAATACTAAATCACTATATTCTCAGATTTTAACAGTCAACAGCGAACTATCTTGTTCCATTCAAAATTAAAACTGATTTGTAATTTAATAAACATGATTTTATGTATCAAAAGCAAGCTGATCGAATTGTAACCTAAAAGTTCTAATAAACAAAGTCAATACTATCAATATATATTCTTGTCATGAAGAATTAGAAACAGTGATCTTTTATAAATAAAAGTAAACAGAACTTTTCTTTTTCGGGATTTAGATATATCACTTGCAAATATACTAATGTGAAAAATGTAAATATACCATGGAATGACTATATATGTCATATTTCCAGTTTCAAAGATGAACAATAGATATTCGTATAAGCACGCATATACATGCAGTTATTTTTAGTAAAAGTAATTTATAACGTACGCTTTATATGCATAGATTTATGTATAAAGCTTATAAGGCAATATCAATATTCTATGTTCAATATAACGTAAGGCCTAAATTACGCCGATGCTTTTATCTTTGATTGTTAGTATTCATCCACACTCTCCTTGCTATCTGCTCTCCTCCAGTGCTGGCCAACCAGGTAAATTAAACTTCACCTTCTTCCTCCGAAGTGTTAGATTCTCCAAGGCCTAAATTACGCCGATGCTCGAAACCTGTAGCTTACGTTTCTAGATTTTAGGGTTAGGATTAAGGGTTCCAGATTGCTACATAGAAGGCTAGGTTTTTGCTAGCGTTTCTGACGATTTTCTCACTTTGTTTGTGAACCATCTCCAAGTATGGCTCTCAATGTATCAGAATCTCCGGTGAGGCACATGCACTCTCCACCGTGGAGACTCCACGCCGGAGTAGAAGAGAAGAATCTTCGGGTTTGCAAAGTCGTAGCTCTAGGTCTCCTCCACCAAGGACAAAGAGATTGAGAAGAGCTCAAGGTGAGTTAGAAGACAGTAGAGGAAGGAGAAGAGCAGGGAAGTAGAAAGAAGAAGAGAAGGAGCCAATGATAACACGAGGGACATTGGTTATAAGAAAATACGGTCAGGGAGAGAGGAAGCTGAAGAAAGAAAAAGAGACGATGAGAGACAAGCTAGAGGAGGACGTGAGAGGTCTTCTTCACCATTACATAGGACTATAGGAGTCACAAGAGTAGGCGTTGATCACCAGAAAGAGCTACTACTGCCTCAAAGGAATGATGAGGTATCTGATGATTTCAACTGCTTGAAAAGATTGTGATTGAATGATTTTTTTTCCAAAAAAGAACCTATAGAACCACAACGCTACTATGAGCTTCGCGAGAAAGATACCATCATTTTTGGTAACAGCATGTATGCTAGTGAAGAAAGATACTCATGATCTATTCTCCTTTCATTTTTTACTACATTGTTTAACACAGTGTTTTGTCAACTGGTTTTTTTTTATGTCAATGTCTTGACATAGTTTGTTCTTTGGTTGCAGCCGAGAGTGCATTGGCACGGATCGGATATCTGGGTTTGAAGGTATTTGTGATTTGCTTCGTATGTCACGGATATCTAATTTTTCGATTTGCTTTGCTTTGGTAAAATACGGATAATCATCAGAAAACGGATATCCGAAAATAAATAGATATTTATGGATATTTACTAATACTTCTTACGGATATCTCATCTGTTTGAATTAATACAAATAATCTTAAAATTTGATACATATTTGTTTTGTAAAATACTTTTTGCATGATAGAAAAAGATAAAATTAAAAGAAGTATCGAATCTACATATTTTGTAAAATTTTAAACTTAGTTAACAATTATAATAACACAAAACTGAATAAAATAATAATAATTGTCGTAAAAATTTCTTCTTCTTATGTAATACTTTTATATAAGTAATAATGTGAATAGAAGTTGTCAAATCATATGTTAGAATAATAATTATAAAATTTTATACATTTAAATTTTAAATATAATCAAGATATATATATATTTATATATTGCCGAATCGGATCGGATATTCGCTTCCCAAAATTTTAGCATTTGTGATTTGCTTCAATTTTAACGGATATTGAGTTTTAGTATTTTCTTTGCTTCGAAAGCTTACGGATATTCGGAATTTTCGGATCGAATCAAAACGAATAACGAATCGAATCAAATTTAACGAATAAAATGCCCAGCCCTAGCCGAGAGTATGTGCTATTGCACGAGCATTCTGCTAGCCCTAGCCGAGAGTAGGTGCTATTCCACGAACATTCTGCTGAGTGAATTTACTCAGAGTCAAGCGGCATAGAAGATCGTTTCTGCTATAACATATCTACTGTGCTTTTGCAATCTCAACGCTTTTATATTAACATGTAGAAAACATTTCTTATCGATCGAATGTTACTCTTAATAGAGATTTTAGTTTCTTTGTTTGGTTTTGTAAGGTGACCCTTTGCAAAGAGAAAAAGGTTGGTTTTTTGGTAATGAGATCAATCTTTACTTTAAAGCTGCAGCATCTTTAGGTATTGTTGGACCAAACTTAAAAGTAACACATCGAGACAGAACTGAGATTTACCAAGCAAGTACCAAAAACAGACATGACTTCTCTGTAAGGGGCTATTGGAGATTTTGTCAAGCCTTTTGAGTGAGTGATCCAAGAATCACATCACTGATCTCCTCGCTGCCTGTGAGGCCAGCGCCGGCTCTAAGAAGCTCCTCGAGCTTAGGCTCGTTTCCTTAGGCTACCAACTTCAAAAGTATATCTACAGGATGAACGTTTTGGTCTCCATCTTAACGTAGGTACCTTCAACCGCAAGCATCCCCATGTAGTTGGAATACTGCAAAGCACTAAGTAGCAACAAAGATATTTACTCTGTTTTGCTCACAAGCGAGTTCTTGGCAATTTGCGTTTGCGTTTTTCTAATCGCTGTATTTCAAGAATATTCAGTGATTCAAGAACCATAAGTGAAGACAAACCTGCTCGAGAATCCTCTTTATGCTGCAGAGCCACCCTTTCCCTGCATAAATTACAAGAAATTGTGAATGCCATTCAAATTTCAAAGTCACTAGATTCTGTTCTTGAGTTGGTTTCGTGGTGTCGATGACTCTTCGCCCTGTGATCATCTCCAAGAACACGACTCGAAGCTGTAAACATCGGATTTCACCGTGAGCTTTCCAGTGAGAGCATACTCAGGCGCACAGTAGCCGTACGTTCCCATCACTCTCGACACATGAGTCTCTCCACCGGTCGGACCAACTTTAGCTAAACCGAAATCCAAAAGCTTTGGGTTAAATTCTTCGTCAAGTAATATATTTGAGGCCTTGAAGTCTCTGTAGATCACAGGAGGGTCAGCTGTCTCGTGTAGATACTGAGCCCTCTCGCTGCACCTGATGCAACTCACAGGAGCCCTATTCTGCATTTCCTCCTTCAGAGAAACTTGTCGTCAGTTTTCCTACTGTTGACAGGTACGTACTCTCAGCTATCGACCCTTGAGAGTTGTAATCATCATCTGCACGTGCGCACCAGCCATAAGTCTTGAACCTCCAGTCTCCTTCTTGCCGCTATTGAACCCATCCATACCACTGTTGAACTTAGGGATGACAGCAACTAAAGGGTCTTCCTCAAGAGGATTAATCTTGAAAGCTTCTTCACCCAATACCCTGAATCAACTCGTTTCTTCTCATTGGGCTGATGACAATCACCATCCAAGGCCAGACATACTTGTACTCGTGTACTCTGAGGTCTGTCCGCTTGAGTTTGGTTGTAAAACTAAAACTGAACATTATTTCTAAAATTTGCAGATATATAAAATAAACTAATGATATTACGATTAAGATTTATAATTTTGTAATCAAATAATTGCAAATATTTTTAGTAACAAAATTGTATAACTATAAAAATGAAAAAATAATATTTCAAAATTTGTAAAATATTATTATCTTAAATGTCTTATTTGAATACATTTACTTTAATAATGATGTGTAATTTACTTTTATATTCTAAAAATTAAAAAAAATATAAATAAACATCAGATGTAATTATCTATATCACATTTAGTGATAAGCCATGTCATCATTTTATTGTGTCATGTCATATTTGTTTAGTGAAAGTGATTATAAAAAGAACATATATGAAAATCACTTTGTAAATAATGCATAGGAGATTGATTTCTGCCAAGTTTAATGATAATGTATAGCAGACACTAATTTAAATATGAACTAAATGAAAATGTTACCTTTTTACAAAGACAATAATATCGTTTGTGATGATTATGAACAACACTAGTGACTGAAACGAGTACAAATAGTGAGCAAGTGAATATAGGAAAAATTGCTGGTGTTATTTATAGAATATAAATGAATAATTTTAATTAATTTAATTTAGGCTTGCATCATCTATTACACTAGCGACTGAAAAGAAAAAGACTTAGAAAAGAATAAAAATATCTAGGTAACTTACAAATGATCCACAAAGTTAAAGTATAGATGCGAATAGGGATCTCTTACATAGTAGGTGATATGTAAATAACATTCTTTTGATAGATCAATAAATATGAATTTCATCATCAAAAAGTTATCTAGGTAATATAAAGTCATTTTAACAAATGATTGATATTGGGGTTATCTTAGATTCTTAGGTAATTTTCTCTTAGATAACTAGAAATACATATTGGTAGAATCAAAAGTAAATGTGTTGAGAAATACTACTATCGAGTGATTGTCGAACGAGAAGGAATCTCAAGTTTAAGGACAGAAACCTCACAAAACTGAACAAAGCCTGAACGTTCACAAATGCAAATGGTAACTCATCTAAAACAATCATTTTAGCAGTTGCCGGCAAGCTTTTTGGTCAAATCCAACGGACACCAGCTGACCAGATTCACTACTTTTAACCAGTGTCGTTTGAGTGTCAGAAGCAGAAGCAGATTTGAATCTTTTGCATGCATTGTGATGAGTCCACAAAACACTAGTTCCAGACTTTGATTTATACTTAAGAACTGAGGGGCAGTGGTTACATCTAACCATTTCTGGATTATCTTTGGATTTCGTAAAATATTTCCAAGCATCAGAACGAGTCACATACTGCTTCCTTGGTTTTGCCATCAAGCATTAGTAGCATCAGTAGAAGGCTCTGTTGGTTGCTTCCTCTTTTGACCTGCATGTTGAGTCTCATTGGCCATAGAATCTCACATCTACAATTATTATAAGAGAAAATTAGTTGACTATGAAACAAAGAAACAAACAAAACGATCAATGATTCAGAGAAAATTATTAAAACATACCTTTACTCAGTCAATGATTCAATGACGATAGGAACAGGGAAGCAAAAGGTTTAAAGAAAGATTATTCTCTTCGAATAGAAAAGTACGGCTGCTCTAATTTTTTTTATTGTTTAAGTGTTTTCTAATAAGAGCTTCTTTAATGGTAAAGTATATGGTATTATTTATTAACAAAGAAAATTAACTTATATAACAAATCACCTATCATGTACCGTTATATCTATCTATATATATAAAGTAGACTTTTACCTTTTCTTGTGATATGTGGAAGGAGGATTTGATGACATTTGTACTCATGTATTTTGTTTTATATTTTAAATATTTTTCTTTTAAATTACTATAATTTGGCCAAATACTTTATAATTGTACATTTTTCTTCTTTAATTGGTCCAATTTATATATATATAGATTGCACACATATGAATTTTAAATACAATTCATCATATCTAGTCTTTTCTAAAACCATAATCATATAAGGTTTGATAATCTATTTTAATAGTCACTAAAGTTCAAGATAAATAAATAAGCAAAATAATATAAATATATTTTAAATATTTAATTTATTCACAACTAAAAATAACATAAATCTTTCATTTTTTTTTACTGTTTTCTATTAATTCATTTATAAATTATATATTTATTTTACTATTAAAAATAAAAAAATAATCAAACTAAGAGGAAGAAACACAATGCATAATCTAAACCTAAAACCTCCACAATCATAGTGAAAAGCAAAATGTCAAAGTAACACTAACTAAATAAAGGTCCAGAACTGAAAGGAGATCAAAAGCGAAGATTAACTTACCTCAACTTATCATAGAGTGTTTTGGTCTTAATAAACATAGATCAAAAATAGTAGAAAGATAAAAACTGAGAGAAAGTAATCCTGAACAAAAAGAACATGACCAAACACCAATGCAAAGAACCAAAAAAATGAATCAGAGGAAGAATAATCACCGGAAAGCTAAAATCACCGGAAAGCTAAAATCACCACAAATCAGGAAGACACATGCCTAAATCACTGGAAGCACAACCACCAGCTAAGTGGTAAGAAGCACCTCACAAACTAAACAACAGACAATGGAAGCATGGGAAGAAGAAAATAACTTGAGGGAGAGAGAATGGAAACCAACCCCCAGAAACCAAAGCCCAAACTTGAGACCAGAAACAACCTTCCAAGCCAACAGAGTATACACGAAGGAAAACACTATCCAAACCTGGAGTTGCAAACATAGCGAAAGGGAGAGCCACCAGAAACGCGACCAACAATGAAAGCTGCAACGAGATGAGAGAACATGAGGGAAGGGGAGACATAATCTAAAGAAGAAGAGGAGCAGACAATATTGACTGAACCTAAAATACTGTGAGAAATAACTGCACAACTGGGAACTCATAAAAAAAACAAATATGATAATCTCAAAGGAGAAGAAAACAAGGAAGAACAAGTGTTGAGTCTCTTTCCGGTGATGGTGAAAAATACCTAACTGAAAAGGTAAATGAAATACATAGGTGGTCGAAGTCAAGGTCACAATATGGAGAGTGAACAAAAATATCTTAAAAGAATATTGTTCATAAATTTGAAAATAAAATACAATTTTAACACTGGAACTATTAATCTTAGAATCAACAAATGTCAAAATGCAAAGTTGTTTAAATTTAATATGCTTTATATTAGAGGCTCACTACACCAGAACTCATACTTAACAACAATAAAACAATATTCTCACAAGCAACGGACAAATTCCTAGTAATAGAATAAAACTTACTGCAATACACCTCTGTTTCTTTCTCTAAAATAGAGATTGCCATTTCTCATTTACATTATAAAAAGAAATAATATTCCTATATTATAGAAGCATACTTTTTAATAAATGGTCCTTTACCTTTTTTTTAGAGTTATGATTAAAAATAAATATTTTAATGAATTACCTTTGTATACAAATAGAATCATAATGTTTTATTTCTATAATAATCTTTGAAGGAAATTGCTAGTAATGTATATATTTATATGTTTTTATTTTGTTCGGTTTTGTTCGGTTTTTTTGGTTTATTCGGTTATAAACCTAACCATATCCAAATCCTACGGTTTTTATAAAATGATATTCATTCGATTTATATGGTATATACCAAAACCAAACCATATTATCTATTTCGGTTTGGTTCGGTTCGTAATACATATTGAACATGTATTAATAATATATAGCAAAAGCAATAAGCAGAAATTACCCCAAATTTACATGACTTTCTTTCAGCATTTAGAGTCGTGAAACCACGACAAGGGAAGCAGAGCAGAGAGTGCCTGAAAGTTGTTTTTTTTGGTATATTATGGAAAGTTTTATAACTTGATTAGTAAATTAAAAAAAATATTGAGTTCATGGTCGTCGAATCAAAACCTTATGGCTATTCATGGGGAGTTTGGGGTAATACCTTCTTTTATAAGGATTAGCTCAGACTTGATATCCATGAAGCTTAACCAGGGATGCGCCAACTTGAAGGACATATATGGAGGTACAAATCAGGGAAGTAATACATGCTGTACTTTTTTTCCTTCACCATGGTTTTGTCCCATTGGATTTTTTCCTGGTAAGGTTTTAATGAGGCAACATCCAAAACTTATTACAAATTCTTTATGGTTATGACATCCAAATGGGAGTATTATAAACCATTTGGGTGGATGCCATAAACCAAAGGCCCATGGTCAAGCCCATAGTCCAAGCTTTCACAGCCGCCTTCCTTTTTTCTCTATCGGCAGTTTTCTTTTTTTCATATGTATTAGTGTTTTCCTTTTCCTTATTGGTTTAGGTTTTCCATTTATCTACTTTGTAATTTCCTATACAAGGACTCCTTATATTATGAATAATCTTTTTTCCCTATTATTTACAACAGGTTTGATAAATGAATAATTGCATGTAAATCATAAACTCTTGTTGGCTTTTGAATTACAACACCCAAACATTAAATGGTTTTCTGTACCATAGGAATAATAATACGTTAGTTCCGATGGTCACTGTACTATAACATCAGTTTCTGTCTCAAGCCCCTTACAACAAGATAGACATAAAAATATTGCATCCTCTGCGACTTGTCTTGAACGTCCTTAGACTCGTCTCCAGCGACTCCAGGCGTTCTTCATTGCTTGCAATCATCTTGATACCACCAAAGAGTCAAAATTGAAAGACTCTCAACTTTGTTTGTATGTGGTAAGATGAAAAGTGTTAAAAGAAAAGTTTTGTTTGCTTTTGTTTTTTTTAATGTATACAGTAACGTCCATATAAATATTTTTTCATATTCTAAAACTAGTAAGCTTAAAATGCACATCCAGTGTCTTGAAACCTGATCCGATCCACGGTTGAATCGTAAAACCGTAAAACCGACCTAAGATAAATTCGGTTTGAGTTTTGTAAAAAATCCAAAATTTTAAAATCAGCAAAATCCAAAAACTCACTAAAACCGAAATCCAGACCGGTTGAACCATTAGATAAATTTTACTTTTTTAAGGTTTAAAATTATGTTTTAGATTCTGTTTTATTCTAAATTTCCAATGAAAACTAGGTTTTTAGTTTTATTGCCGTCTTCTTTTTCCTCATGATGTACTCTACCGATTATGTATTTTAAGTTTACTCGGATTTGAAGTTTAATTTTATTATTCACATTAGACATATAAATATTATGAATTTTAAGTCTTGATTTTGTTAGATGTCATAAATCTTAACTTGTTACCATTTTTAAAAAATAATCTAAATTATTTTTGATATTTTGTATGTCAAATGAAAATATATAAATTAAAACTAAGTATTTTCTAAATGTTTTAAATATAAAATGTATAAATCCAAACCATTATTTTGTTTTATAAATAAAATTAGAAAATACTTAATTTAGTTTATATATATTTATTTTCATAAGTAATATAATAGTATATTATAAAACTAATTCATTTATTAACTTGTGGTTCACCCGCGGTCGATCCATGATCCGGCGATCCCGACAAGTTCGGTTCAAAGGTCCTGGTTTTCAAAATACTGCGCACAGCAGTAAAATTCTAGGATAAATGCTATTACTCTCTGATATATATGGTACCATTCATATAAATACTTTCACATCTTCAAAATAGTAAGGTTAAAAATGTACAATACAGTAAAAACTCTAAAAACTAATAATGTTGGGAAGTATTTTATTACTTTATAGAGTTATTAACTTATAAAAAATCATTTTTAAAAATTTTTGTTATAAAAATATTTTTATAAAATAAAAAGATATTTGATTTTATCGTATTTACACTAATTAAGTTTTGAAATGCGACTTTGATATCACTTTGTTATCTAATTTAGTGTATATAAAATATGTTTCATAGGATTTTAATTTGGTCTGAGATATAGTTTTACTAAATATCATCAAAACATATTGAAATACTCCCTCGGTTTATTAGTTGTCGTTTTAGGTTTATGCACACAGATTAAGAAAACATTTAAGTTTACATGTTTTCAAAATTAAAACATTATTACCAATACACCTAACCATATATCAACCAATCGAAATAGAATAGAGAATATTGTCAATAAATTTTGCATTGAAAACCAAAAACGATACTTATTTTGAAACAAAAATTTTACTTCAGAACGATAAGTAATTCGAAACGGAGGAAGTATTAAGAAAATATATAGATAATTCCATTGTGAATATAAAACAAATAATACTATGGTCTGTTTATATTTAAATAAAATGTATCTATATATAAATTATTAACTTACAGAGGATTAAATATTTATATATGATTTTCTAAAATTTATCATCTTATTATTTTATTAATTTGTGTTTTATTTCGTATCGGTCCAATTTTGAACCAAATTTTTTTTTATTAATTTACCGTGTTTATCAATTTATCAAATATTAATTTATTAATTTATTACGTGTAGTTAAAGTTAAATCACTTTTGAATTTAGTAAATCACTTTTTACGTGTATTGTATTTATTTTGATTAATTTATTATTATAAATATTTATAAAAGATATGTACTATATATATATATATATATTATTAAGCTAATGATTCCTTGACAAAAAAAAAAGCTAATGATTGAGCTAAAATTAATAGAAATATGAAAAATAATTTAAAATATTGAGAAGATAACAAAAAAAAAAAAAATACCTAAAATCATGGAGTATATGACAAATAAGAAAATTCAATTATCAAATAATATTACAAAATAATATACATGTCCTTTACATGACTTTTAGCACATTAAGAATCGTCAAACTATGGATAAGGGAGGCAGGGCAGCCTGAAAGTTGTTTTGTTTTGGTAAATTTGAAGTTACAAATTTTATGGGAAGTTTTATAACTTGATTAGTAAATTAAAAAAATATTAAGTGGGTTCATGGTCGCAGAATCAAAACCTCATGGCTATTTGCGGTATTTTGGATAAGTTTGGGGGGTAATATGCAAAAGGGACCCAAAATTGAAAATTTAGTCTCTAAGTCGCGGGAGCGAATACAGAACTCTCCCTTTCGAAATTGATCGAGCGAGCGGAACCCTAGAGTCGCCCTCTTCTCAGAATCGCCGATGATCTCCGTCGCCATTTAGTTCTTTGGCAGAAAATTCCGAATCGGTGTTGATCTCCGTCTTCGTCAGGTGAACATATACGTGGTAAGCTTATCGACGAAATCGTTACTCACTCTCAGAGCGTGGTCTCACTTTTGAGTCCCTATCGCTTATGAAATTCTTGCCGTAAACTAATGTAATTAGTGGATTTGAATTAGTAATATGCATTTGAATGTATCGATGATGTTGTCTCAGCTGTTCGGTAGTATTGAACGATTTGATTTTGGTGTTGTGGCTATCGAACAACCTGAATCTACGGGTGGTTTATAAGCTTTGCTTTTGAGAAGAAGCGGATAGGTTAGGAGGAAGATGGCAAAGATGATAAACCTATAGACGCTTGTACTAACCTATATCTACTTACTGCTCTACGTTCTTCTGTGTGTCTCTGTCCTAGAGCTTGTGTTTTTAGTTCCCAACAAATATGCATACTTAACCTTGCTGGTGGTGTAACGTTAAGGACATGAGTAGTTTCTTGTATGATATATACTTGTATTAATGTATTGATGGTGTTTATGCTCTGTTTCTTGGACATGACATGATAGGTAATGATGTTGTCTCTTGGACATATAAGCAGATAGGTTATGATGTTGTCTCTTGGACTATATGTTAAGCGGATAGGTCATGATGTTGTCTCTTGGACATATAAGCAGATAGGTTATGATGTTGTCTCTTGACTGGACTTTTTGCAGCTTGCTTCTGTGGAAATGAGTGGAACAGAAACTCAGGCAGTCACAAGTGTTGGTTCCTCAGGAACACAGAGAGAAAAATATCTAGAAACATGTGTTCCTTTATGCCAAGCTTGCATCAAAGGAGATTGGAGACTGGCTGGAGCTATAATCGACCAAAATCCATATATTCTCAACGCACCAATCAGCGGGATTCATTCAACTCCTATTCACTTGTCAGTTGCTTTCAATCAGAAGGAGTTTCTAGAAAAGTTGTTTGCGAAGAGGCCTCCTGACATTGAAACACTTACCCGACATGACAGTTGGGGTACAACGCCGTTTTGTCTTGCTGCTATCACGGGAAACATTGCTATTCTTAAGATGCTCGTTGAGAAATCCCCTAATACTCTAATGGTTAAAGGGTTTAAAATCTCTTCCCAGTCGAATTAGCAGCAAAATGTGGGCATCTTCAAGCGGCTTCATACTTATATGGGAAAACAAAGTTCTCACAACTAACAGATTCCGATATGGGAAACATTTTCCTGAGCTTCATTGAATCTGAAATGTTTGGTACGTATCTAGAGTATCTTGTCTTTATATGTGCTTTTATCTTTTCTAATCTGATATTTTCATTACTTACAGACCTTGCTTTGGAGATATTGGGGAAGAATACAAGAGTGGCAACTTTTGTAGGCTCTGAAGAAAACCATTCAGCATTGTTAAAGATGGCAATGAAGCCTCATGCAATTGGCAGACACAAAGAACTCCGCTGGTACGAGAGAGCTTTCAGCAAAGCAAAATTAAAAGCTCAAGGTCGGCAACTCTTAGAAAAAGTGTGGAGCACGGTGATAACCTTACCAGAGCAGGACTTTTGGGGCCATCTGTCTACACCATGCAGTATCATCTTTGAAGCTGCCAGAATGGGAAACTTGGAGTTCCTAATAACCGTTTTCAGGACTTATCCCGATCTGATCTTCCTCCGCGATATAAACAATCAAACCTTGTATCACATTGCTATTGCGTGGAGACATGAAGCTATTTTCCAGACAATCTACCAACTAGGAGCTATGAAGCAATACTTTGTTTCTACGACTGACAAGAAAGGTAACTCAATGCTTCATGTCGTAGCTTCTACAGCTCTTGGTGAGAGGTTGAGTTCTGTGTCAGGGCCGGCTCTCCAGATGCAACACGAGTTGCTCTGGTTCAAAGCTGTGGAAGAGCTCTTGCCTAGGCATGTACAGATTCTAAGAAACAAGGACAATCTTTCACCACATGATGTTTTTGTGAGGGATCACAAGGTACTAAAAGAACATGGTGAAAAGTGGATTAAGGAAACTTCAACGTCATGCATGGTGGTTGCTGCCTTGATAACAACTGTGATTTTCGCAACCGTGTTCACCGTACCAGGAGGAACTAACGAGGATACTGGTTTGCCGAAATTAGGACAAAGACCTTCATTCGCTGTCTTTGTCATTTCAGCCGGAATTGGGTTTTCTGCCTCGCTTGCCTCACTTCTAATCTTCTTGTCCATCACAACCTCCAGATACAATGAGAAGGATTTCACAGCCAACCTTCCCCTGAAGTTGATGTGGGGTATGATTAGTCTCTACCTATCCATCATTTCCATGCTACTGTCTTTTGTTGCTGCCTTGTTCTTGATCCGTGGAAGATCTCCTCTGTGGAGAATTGGCTTCATAGCCAGTCTTGGTTTCCTCACTGCTCTTGCATATATTACCGTGCATGGAAAGCTTTGGTTTTTCACTTTTCGTTCCGCGTGGAAGTCGAAACGTCTTTTCAGAAGGAAAGGTACAAATCTCTTTCACTGAAATACTTTGCAGATGTGTGAAAACAGTTATTTTGTTGTGTTGTGTTGTGTGTTCAAAAACAGAGTTTAGAACAGAGTGAATTGTGAATTGGCCAAGTGTCTTGAATTGCATGTATCTAGTGTCTTATCTCATCTACAAGCCACCGAGTCATTTTTATAATATTGATAAACTTAATACTACACAAAGCCACCGACAAAATGATAAATAAAAAACATCAAAAGAATAAACGAAAACTTTTGGTGTAAACTAGTGCCAATTTAGAAGAGAAGAGGAATCTTCGGGTTTGCAAAGTCGTAGCTCTAGGTCTCCTTCACCACGGACTAAGAGATTGAGAAGAGCTCATGGTGAGAGACAGGAAAGCAGAAGAAGGGAGAAGAACAGCAGTAGAAAGAATAAGAGAAAGAGCCAATGATAAGACGAGGGATACTGGTGATAAGAGAAGGCCCTCAGGGAGAGAGGAAACTGAAGAAAGAAAAAGAGACGATGAGAGACAAACTAGAGGAAGACGTGAGGGTTCTACTTCACCGTTAGATAGGAGTCACAAGAGTAGGCGTTCACCAGAAAGAGCTACTACTGCCTCAAGGAATGATGAGGTGTCTGGGTCTGTACTTTTGTCTGCTTGAAAAGATTATGTGACTGAAAACTGTTTAGCTTTAGTGTATGCTAGTGAGTAGTGATTGTTAGCCTCATGCTCTCATGTTTCACATAATATATAGTTTGGATCATGTGATTCAGCATTTCTTTTCTATCGCCTTACTCAGTAACCAGAACCTAAGGTCAGCCATTTGTTGCTGAGTGCTGCTAAGACCTAAGAATTAAGATAGTTTCTTTTGTGCCCTGCTCAATTCCCATGTTTAGTCAATGAAAACTCATTATTTGATTTTGAAATTTGAATCATTTTCCTGTTATATATACTGCTTAGTTGTATATTTCAAGCTTGCTATCATGCTATCCATAACTAAATTCCTAATTTATTTTTGTGAGCCATAAGTGTTTGTCACTTCTTCAGTCACTTTGTTCTCTTTCTTTTTTTTTTTAAAAATCTTTTCAGGTGTCTAATGCAAGAGGGAGCGGCGAGGAACTGTAACTTTTACAATATTTCAGTCATTTGTTTAACCATGTTAGGGGATTTCTTCAACAGGAATGGCGAGGAAGATTCTATTGCTAGAATGAGAGCAGATGAAGAAGCTCTTGCAGCAAAGAAAAGGTAACATCATATTAAGCATCTATTGATTATAAATTTCCAAGGTCGTTTAATCTTTTGGCTTATCAATGTATTGAAGCTTCAGATCTAACCTTGTTAAATTTTGTAGGAAGAACAATCTTTTGAGCTATCAGGGAAACTTGCGGAAGAAACCAACATATACAGAGGTGATGTCTTAATCTGACCATTTCAATTACTAGTATCTCTTTGCCGTGTAAACTTTTGCTACAGTGATTTTCATTTATGTGTGAAACATGTCCCATTACTGTAAGGCTCATCTTTTCTTTATTTTAGCCTAATCTGTTGAACCCTTTGCAGGTATCGCTCTCCAATTCGATGAGCCATCAGAGGCTAGAAAACCCAACAAAAGATGGAGACTTTATGTTTTCAAGGATGGTGAACCCATTGGAGGGTGAGTCTCTAAACCCTCTAATTTCACATTCCTTGTATTTGCACATGCTCCATTTGTCAAAGTAATGGTCCATTTATCTTTTATGTTATTCACTTAAACTATCCCCTCTAAACCCTCTAGTTTCTCATTCCTAACACTATATTTTGGATTTGTTTCTTAGGATGCAAGCATCTTTGGTTGCTTATGGAGTATAACTTGTTCTTTTCCTTCATTTCTTCCAGTGTCAGTATTTATTTGCGTAGAAATAAATAGAAAACAAAATGTATGCAAAAGTCATAGTAATCATGGCTTAGTAATTCGAAATTTACTGCAATACTGGACGTAGCATGTTCTTTATGTATATTGTGATTATACACAAATCAAATGACGTATACATACTCAAAAATCTTGTGCCAAAACGAGTGATCAGAACCAAATATAATAGTAACAATTAAAGAAAATAATCAACAAGATAGCTTTATAGAAATTGTCGTTTATCGGAAAACAAACATATGGTCGAGTTAGGAAAAGCTTCAGGAGAAAAATAAAAGCTTAAACTGCTTTCTCTTATATGTCGACTCGTCAAATAGTAGCAACAAAAGTTGTTCTAGTTGACATGATTTGGGACTGTAAGCAAAACGTCACACCACTTAACCTTCCCACAGATCTCTTGTATGTTACGTCTTTGAAGCGCAATTTCAGCACACCATATCAACTTCTCCTTGGTAGAACAAATAGAAGGCACATTTTCTCCCATAAAAGCACAATTTTTCCGCCACAATTCTCCAATCTTAGAGAATCAAAATAATGCTTTGGTAATTTAGGCAATTTTCCATACCCTTCAAAGATCTCCAAGATCTTCCCACATAGTCGTACCATTGAAGCATTCTAAACGATCCGCCAATATACCGATATAATACGTTATCTATCACGCAAGAATTATGATGACACGGCAAAAGCATCTTGAATCCTTCTGCTACCACATCCCATTTATTTTCTTTGGGATTGTAAACCAAAACCTTGCCCCTACACAAGAGGTAAAGATTCCCTTTGAAGGCACAACATTGGCTTATACGTTTCTCGTATATCTCTGCGCTAGGGCTTGGCACATGCTCCCACATCTTGGTTTCAGGATCGAAAGACTCGATAAAGTTTGAGAAATCGCGATCCGTGCTTCTTTCTACTACATATATTTTCCCATCAAGAACACTCACAAGGGGGAGTTTCTTGGCCACCAGCATGCTTGGAGCTTCATGCCATGTGTGAAACCGACAGTCCATGACAAATACCCTAGAGGAGGGCTTATAATTGGCATATCCACTAATCATAATGTAGATATTAGAACCAACTATGGTAGAAATCCAACACTCATCAGGGCAAAAATTATGAGCTGGGACCGAGACCAGAAGATTGCCACTCCTCGAAGACATCCTAGTGCGATTCCTTAGGATTCTAAACGGATTCCAAAAAGGAGTGACTCGTGTTGGTTTCCGGCCGAGAGTACACCAGTGTGGCTTAGTACACCAATGTGGCTGATTAAAGATGTGAGGGTACAGTAAGCAGGCATAGATACAATTCTCAGTGCAGCCTAAGAGGGTTCGGATCCTGTAAAGCTCAGTCGAAGCCAGGAGAGAATGAAATCTCTTGGAGACTAAAGAGAGGGTTGGGTAGTATAACCTTGAGATGCGGGCTAAACAGTTCAGCAGTAATTCATCAGGGAGATATGGCATCATATTAACCGGTGGTGGTGACGACTCTTTTCTCTTCGTGACCATGGCTAAAAGATTTCTTGAACATGACGGCATGTTATCAGAAAAGAAATTTGATTATTAATCCAGATAACTATAAAATACTACTTACTATATTGGAGCAAGATTTTCGTTTGTGTGCATGTGTGTTTCCATGTTTTTATCATTCCTTTCGATTGGTTGCCTTTTTTTTTTTGACAAGTTGCCTTTTTTGTTTCTTTTTCTCTCCAATTTTACTCTTTTTTTTAAACAAAAAGGAATGATCAACATAAACGCTTAAGTTTATACTATAATAACTAACCTTCTTCTTCTCTTCTCTTCCTCAAGCGTTTGTCTCTTCAGTTCAGTTTATGCTTGCTTCTTGTCCAATGCTCTGGCTCCTGTATCCGTTTTGTTTCTGGATATAAAAGTTACAGAAACAAGACTCAAAAAATCTAAACTCGCAACCCTTGAGCGTTGTAATCATCTGCACGTGCGAACCAGCCATAAGTCTTGAACCTCCAGTCTCCTGTTGTATAAATCCAGTCTCCTCGATGGAGCTGAGATTATACTAACTGGAGAGAGCATATTAGCCAGCTGTATTTATATTTGGACTAGGTTTGTGATTAGCAATAACCCAAGGCTGAGGATGAGATATTAAACATTGGACGCTTTGTGTATTAGCTGTGGCGATTTTACACGTTTTCTGAGCAAAGAATAAACAAATAGTAAAGACAAATTTATTAGCCATGTAAATTTGTTGTTATTTATAGTTTAGCATTCGTGTACAAAAATGGTTATAGTTTAGCAAGCAAGTGGCATGATTATGGAATTAAGGTACACATGTGTATAATCCTTTTTAGCTATCCTAATTATGATATGGTTGTATTGATTACAAAATATACATTTTTATAGTAACATGTAGAAAACATTTTCTTATCGATCGAATGTTACTCAGAGATTTTAGTTTCTAATTATTGGTTTTCTAAGGTGACCCTTTGCAAAGAGAAAAAGGTTGGATTTTTGGTATCGGACCAAACTTAAAATAACACATCGAGACAGAACTGAGATTTACCAAGTAGGAACCAAAAACAGACATGACTTCTATGTAAGAAGAGGCTATTGAAGATTTTGTAAAAAGCCTTTTGAGTGATCCAAGAATCATATCACGGATCTCCTCGCTGCTTGCTCTGTCAAGAGCGGTTCTTCCATCAGCGTCTTCAACTGTGAAGTCAGCGCCGGCTCTAAGAAGCTCCTCGAGCTTAGTCTTGTCTCCTTATCTACTAACTTCAAAAGTATAGGTACCTTCAACCGCAAAGCATCCCCATGTAGTTGGAATACTACAAAGCACCAAAAAAATATTTACTCTGTTTTGCTCACGAACGAGTTCTTGACAATTGCGTTTGCGTTTTTTATCGCTATATTCAAGAATATTCAGTGATTCAAGAACCTAGAAGTGAAGACAAACCTGCTCGAGAATCCTCTTTATGCTGCAGAGCCACCCTTTCCCTGCATAAATTACAAGAAATTGTGAATGCCATTCAAATTTCAAAGTGTTAAAGAAGCAGAAAACTCTTCAAGAAATGTCACAAGCCTAACATTTTCTTACGAAAATAATGTTTGATAATGTTTGTTGTAACTCCAAAACCTGATTCCATGACGATGTTTTACAGATTTGTGCAACGTATTATCAAGACATTAAAAAAATGCTTAAATATTAGATTTTTCATCTTCTCCTTCTTCTTCTTCTTCTTCTTCTTCTTTGTTGTTGTTATCTGTTTCATTATCTTCTTCGCCTTTGGTCATTCCTAAGTACTCAAGCGCAGTGACTACATCGCTCATCATCGGCCTCGTTTCTGCTTCTTCTTGAAGACACATAGCTGCAACTGCAAGCGCTTGATACAATCCCTTTATCGGATACTTCCCTTCAAGCAACGGATCCGCCATCAACGTGAACTTTCTCTTATCTTTAAACAACGGACTCGCCTGTTCATTTTTTTTAGCAAAACCATCTGAGAAAAAACCAAACAAGAGATCTTAAAGTTGGATGAACAACTTTGCATATTACTTCTTACCCAAGTCACTAGATTCTGTTCTTGAGTTGGTTTCGTGGTGTCGATGACTCTTCTCCCTGTGATCATCTCCAGGAACACGACTCCGAAGCTGTAAACATCGGATTTCACTGTGAGCTGTCCCGTGAGAGCATACTCAGGGGCACAGTAGCCGTACGTTCCCATCACTCTCGTCGACACGTGAGTCTCTCCACCGGTCGGACCAACTTTAGCTAAACCGAAATCCGAAAGCTTTGGGTTGAAGTCTTCGTCAAGTAATATGTTTGAGGCCTTGAAGTCTCTGTAGATCACAGGAGGATCAGCTGTCTCGTGTAGATACTCGAGCCCTCTCGCTGCACCTGCTGCAACTTTCATCCTTGTGTCCCAATCCAACGGTTTCTTCTTGTTCCGCACCAACTCTGAAATAATAAAAGAGGTGGTTTTCTTACAAAAAACTATATAATATACGATGTTTTGTAATGTTTTTAATATATACCGAGAAGATGATCTTCTAATGAGCCGTTTTGCATATATTCATAGACAAGAATCCTTTGATCACCGTCTGCGCAATATCCAACCAAATTGACAAGGTTTTGATGATGCAAGAGACTCAACATCATGACTTCAACAAGAAACTCTCTGTTCCCTTGGTAGCCATTCCTGTCTAGCTGCTTCACCGCAACAACCTGAATAATGCAAGAATCATAATCAAATTAACCGCTTTAACAAGAATACGAAGGAGATGATGTTGCAAAAGTATATATACCTTTTCAGGGTTTTCGATGTGCCCTTTGTAAACCCTTCCGAAACCGCCTTCACCGAGCTGATACTCGGGATTGAAGTTCTTGGTGGCGACGCAGAGCTCTCTGAACGTAAAGATCTGAGCACTGATGTTCCCTTTCCCGAGTTTTGCTATCTCCTCGGATATGTATCTTCGCCTACTGCTATCTGCAAGTATATACGTCAACTTCTTCTAGATAGAAAAGTTTGAAAAATAGGCAACAAATGATACCTGTTTTAAAAGAAATGTTTTCAAATCTAGAAAGATTGTTATTTGCATGAGTGCAGTCTTTGATGCTTTGTCTCGATGATGATCGTCTGGTAAATCGTCTCTCGGACATACAACAAAACAAGCAATTCAGTTTCATTTTATAACGTATATGTTTTTATGTATCTTTCTGATTGTTACTACAAGAAGATCATTGGTTACTCCAGTTTCATGGATGGTTTTATTTTATGTTTACTTGTTATTTTCTTGAAAAAGGCAAAATAAATTGATGGTGAAGAATCCATTGGAAGAGAAATAAGATCAAATAATCTAATTCTGATTATATATATGTTTATCCTTTTCCTTTTTCCTATTAATACCCTCTTCTAAATTTGATATTTCAGATGCCTTTTAGGAAATTTTAAAAGAAGAATGATATACTAAAAATTAATCTTCACTGATATAATACTCGATTTAAAGTGAGTTACAAACATTTACACCGAACTGGAATATAAAGGTTCACAAGAACACCATGGCTCTAACCACTAAGGAAACTTATATTGCTTTCGCCATCGCCTTTTTTGGAATAGAGGCAGGAAGCTATCTGAGTCAAATTCGTAACCACCATTGCCTAAATAATATCTCAGATTGGCTCAAGAAATTTTATTACAACACAAAATACAAATTTACTAAAGTTGATTACTCCTAAGTTTAATCAAGATAGCTAATATCTAATGAAGTGTTTTATCTTGTGGTTATTCCTGATGAATCTAAGGATATAACCTTTATGCTTCTGATGTTTTAATGAGGTGATGAATATTATTTGCCAGATCTTTAAGCTCCCATAACCCAGATCTTTAATGAGGTGATGAATATTATTTGGATATACAAAGGGAGAATGCTCATCTTTTATTAGAGTTAAAGATCTATAAATTCGTAAATGTCCAGATGACAATGATACATTTTGTCAAAAGCTTTATGAACACTTACACTGAACTGAAATCTTTTTGGTATGAAGCTTCCCTGTTCAAACGACTAAGCTAATTACGTATAATCGAGTAAAGACAGACAGAAAGAGAGAGAACAATAAAGAAAGATGGGCGAAGAGGAGATATCAGGAGATGGAAGAAAATTTTGGAAAAGTTGATGATGGTGCCCTCTTCGTCCTTGAATGTAAAGGTACGTGTGTGTTATACAGATTAGCAATAGATCTGTATCTGTTATGTAGATCATTTCAAATTAAGTACCAGACCATCTAATCAATTGATATGTATTCAGATTTAGAATGTATGTATGGACAAAGGCACATGGTGGCACTGCAGGTTCCACTTGACAACATCGATAATGGCGCCACCGCTACTGAGTCTATGTACACTTTCAAGTTCTAATTTGGCAGCCTGTATATCGTGTTTGGTGGAAGAAGCAGCCGTCACGTTTTACTCATACAGCCTTCTCTCCCTACGTTTTATTCAGTGGAAAGCATATGGAAATTGATGTTTTGAATGTTTCCCTTTTTATGCTTACAGATTCAATAGTTCTTTTTTAATGTTTTGGTATATACCGTCCTCTGTTTTCATGCGAGCTCCATCTTTTTTCTTCTAACTGATGGGGCTATGGCTGTCTAAAGTAGCGTGACTAGGTAATTCTAAAATTTATAAATGTATACTTACAACTTACAAGCATGGTGTATACAAAAAAAAAAAGAGTCGACAAGAGGAACCAGCTGTAGAAAGATGATAACAAGGAAAAGGCTATAACAGGGAAGAGGCTGAGAACGGAAACTCAGTTAGCCAGCCGATGACCCTCAATCTTTTTTATATATTGGAATATATTTATGTATTATATATCTATATTTGTATTTGTGATATAAATAATTAAAGTTGTTTATTTAAAAATAAAATAAATCAAAAGTAAATAGCAGTTTTAAAATAAAATAATTATTTTAAACACACTATTTAAAATTACAAAACAAAAAATAAAAAAACTAACAAAATTATTAAAGAACTACATTGATTCTATTAGAAAATACCATCAAAAGAAAATACTAAACATTTTGTCTAAACATTTTGTCAAAACATCAAAATAATATATGTAAAATATCTAGGTGACTAATATCAATAATCTCAATAAAATATGAAATTTAATCTATAAGTTTATTTATTTATTTACAAAGTATTTGTATTAGATATAAATTACATACGTTTATAATAGATTACACAAGATTATAAAATAAACTAAAACAATATTTAAACCATCTATGTAAATATAAATTTGAAGATGGTTTTTAACATTTTGTGTAAATAAAAAAATATTTAGAAGAAAGTTTTATAAAATTTATATCAAAACTATTAAAAATACCAAAATAAAAAGCAATATATATATATATGTAATCTGCCCGTAGCGGACAAAATCTCTAATGTATATAAAAATAATTTAAGACCTATGAGCAAGAGATGAGCTATTTTCACTTTTGTGTTTTGTCTAATATTCGTCTTTCTATATGACACGTTAGTTTTTGGATTATTTCACAGAAGTTCAAGTGGTGCATTTTAATGATATAGTAACGAGTAGCTAGAAACCATTATCTCCTTATCATTGACCAAATAACTTGCAATTTTATCTTGACCTCTGATGCAATAAAAACATTAATTCACAAGACACCTTAATTTTATGAGGACACTGATTATAATTTGATGAGCATAAAAATATATACAAACCTTTAATAGTTGACAACTGTTTCTGTGAATGAACTTGAACGCATTTGAAGGCCTGAAAACATTTGGTAGAATGTTAAATGAGAGGAGAGGTGGACATTTGATCACCTTGTTTGCTAGACCTGAAGGCGTTTGTGTTTTTTTTTTTCCACGTCTTTATCAGCGGTTACTCACTGTGGCTTGTGGGTTAGAAATTTTTAATTTGAATAAAATACATGTCTTTGGAGTTTTTCAAATGGGAAATCATTTGGAATACATATGAGTGAAAAAATAAAAGCTTGTTTTACCAAAGCCAGAAACTATTACTACAAATGGAGGTCAATGTGAATTTCTTTCCCAAATCTTACTTGAATAAGATAAATGATGGTTTTCTTCAATCTTATAAAAGCGGAGATGTAAGTACATGTAGATAGATACAATGAAAAAAAGAGTAGAGATAGTAGGAGGAACATGCTAATTGAGAAACAGTTTTGTTAAAAATTAGAAAACAAATCTTTTAGAAAAACTTTTAGAAATAAAACTAGAAAAGATAAATAACAAATATTTTCAAATAACAAAAATTAAAAAAAATTAAATGACGCATGTGATTCACAGAATTGTCGATTTTTATTTTATCAGTATAAAAGATCCTCCAAGTGCTTTAATGCTGCAACTTCATGACACGCCGAACTGATTTAAGATATCTCAACATAACTTATGTCCAGACGAGAACATTTCTGACTACAACCAGAGCGAGAGATACTCATATACTAACACAAGACCTTGAATCCTACTCGTACATTTGTTTGTGAAATTAGATAAACCTACTGGAAAATGCATGATCAAATTGTCGTATGTTTACAAAACATTGGGAAACACAAGAAAAGTTAGAAAGCGATAGTAGTTGGTGTCTGGTGGTAATAAGGATAAACGGATGTCTTAGGTGCTAGCTTTGCTCTCCATAAGGACGGATGTGCATTAGCTGCTGGTTTCTTCTTCATCTTATTGAGCATCTTCTTTTCCAGAGCCAAAGCAGCCATGCGGGGGGATTGCTCGTGCACACTGAGTCATATAACACACAAAATATGAGCGAGCTACATATATTAACAACATCAATCATCACCATACCTTGACAAAGGAGGCATGGAGGTAGTAGCCTCAGACATCTTCTCATCCTGATATATATAGAGAGAGAGAGACTAGTGGATAAACCAGAAACGACTGACGTAATTAAAAGAATAACAAACCTGAGTTTCAGATTCAGGTAATCTTCTTAGCTCATCAGAATTTTCAATTTGACCACCCTCTTCCGTTTCGCAAAAAAAGATTCAAAGATGTCATATGGACGACGTGGGAGACAACGGCCATGACCAAAATAAGGATTGAGGTAAGATGTAGGTTTACATCTCATCATTGCTTGCTGTCAAAAAAATATCAAAGCCGATTTTGGGACGACGATGGAAACCCTAGGAATCTCAATACATATATATATATATATATATATATATATATATATACCCCGTGCATATGCACGTAATATTTTTGAAAGCATATAAAAGAATTCCAGTTATCCATACATAACAAAAATTACACGTATACAATAAGTATACATACAAAATTTTAACACACTTACAATTGACTTGTTTCTAAAATTTTAACACACTTATAATTGACTAAACACAAACATATATATAAAAATCAGTTTAACTTGTTTCTAAAATTTCACATTGATTTAAGTTTGCTCTTTCGTTACAGCTATTAGTTTAAAGCTTTCTTGTTTTACTTCTCTCTCTCTTGCCTTTCTAAAATTATGTTTAAAAAATATTGTTTAGTTTGTTGGTGTTTTAGCGAATGATATTTCTAAAACACTTTTATGAACTAGGGAATATATTTTTTTCGCTTATGCATGCAGTTTGTGTTCGCACGCCTCTGAGTCTCTAATACCATTTTCAGCACAAATAGGATGTCCAAACCCGATATTATTGGATATATGAAAAAACACACGTGAAATTAGATGGATATTAAGTTTATCAGAAATAATTAAACGGAAATTGTGTATAATTGGTCGTTAGAATAAGAGGCAATTTAAAAAAAAAAAATAGATTCTTATTTGATCGTTTTCGTTTAGATTATATATATATCTACTCCCAAAAGACCGTTATAATCCTAACATAACAAACAGCGATGAGCAGACATAATACAAGTGTACATATATAAATACACTCAAGAAAAAATAGACCGAGAGATGGTCTCGCCAGATAAGCAGGAACGATACTCATTACTAACACAACGCTTTGAACCCTAAGCTTACATATATTAGTGAGATTAAGTAAACCTACCGGTAAGTATCCCTGAATCTACATGATCAACTGAAAAGCAAAGTAGTTGGTGTCTTGGTGCCTTAGTTGCTGGAGACGGTTGCCTTAGGTGCTGGTTTCTTCTTCTTGTCACCGGGCATCTTCTTTTCCAAAGAAAAAGCAGCCAAGCGGAGGGATTGCTCGTGCACGCTGAGTCATATAACACACAACGTATGAAGGATCTACAAGAATTAACAACATCAATCAGAATAATCATCACCATACCTTGACCTCGACAGAGAATGCTTGGAGGTAGTAGCCTCAGACATCTTCTCATCCTGATATATATATATATAGAGAGAGAGAGAGATTAGTGGATAAACCAGAACTGACTGACGTAATTAAAAGAATAATTAACAAACCTGAGTTTCAGATTCAGGTAAGCTTCTTAGCTCATCCGAATTTTCAATTTGAAGCTCCTCCTTGGGCTTGACCAACCTCTTCCGTTTCCCAAGATCAGATTGTTTACTGATATCATATGGACGAATTGGGAGGAGGTAAGGGGAATGTTTCAACAATCTCACTCTCATTATTGCTTGCTCTCAAAAATATCAAAGCCGATTTAGGGGATGGAAACCCTAACAATCTCAATACATGTATATATAGATAGATACACATCCTGATGGGCTTTTCACCTCCTCATTCGGCCCATACTGTTATAAACTCTCATTAAACCGGCGTTGAAAATTGAACCGGCTTTTATTGCCTTGGGGTTGGTACAATTTTGAATACTGAAAAGTGAAAAGAAAAGAAAAACTGTGAAGGGTGAGAGTGAGTGAACTCGCAAGTCGTGACCATCACGTACGAGTTCTGAGTGTACCATCAAACCAGATTTTCTCTGCCTTTCTCTCATCACCGATCAACTTTATTGATCTCATTTCCCGGCCGACGTTCAGTTGTCTTTGTATAGTTGTTTCCTTTTCTTTGTTCTCTTTTGCTGAGCATCCGTCCCATAAACCTCTGTATTTTCTTAAATCATAGTCTAGATCCAGAAGTTGATCGCTTTGCATGTGGTGTCTGTGACTCCATTTAAGGTGGTTGAACTTTGCGTGTGGGCTATATCCGACCTTGGCTTTGCTTTCTCGTGCGCTCGGATCTTTTGGTGTGATGTTGTTGATACTTCAATTGGTGGAGAATCTGTGTTCAAGTGGAGTACTCTAATCTCTGATTCTCAGAAGAGATTCCCCGGCTCCAGTTCAAGTTAGGAGCTTTGTCTCGTTTTCTCTCAAGTCGTCGGAAGTCGCAAGGCAAAACAAGTTTTCTCCTCAGTCTTCCTCGTCTCGTTTCAAGCGTTTGCACTCTCTCGCTCTGCAATTCTTTTTGAGCAATATAATGAGTCCAAGCTTGAGCTTCAGACGGCCAATAAATTCGACTTTGGTTGTGCTCTATATCTATACTCTGATTTGACTCAGGTTATTCTGCTATTGGGTATTTTTTGTTCTTAGTGATCTAGTATGATTTTTGTTGTACTTTGGTTTATGGGATTGACTGCGTTGTTTACTTTCCGGTAGTTTCCCGCTAATGTCGTCTCCAAGGACTTTCCTTTGTCCGTTGGCTTCTGTCTCCAGCTAACTCGCTGGCTTTATGGTTAAACCTCTGTATTATTATCAATGAATATATAATCTTTTTAAAAAATAAAAAAAAGTGACTCTACTTCTGTAACTCTTTGGTGTTGGATTACCAAAAAAAAACTCTTTGGTGTTGGTTGTATTGAATGAAAGCCTATAATTCATATCTCATCAGACATTCTCTTCTCAGTGTTTACATAGTAACAATGAAACATATATAGATTACATGACTAATGGAATAAAATATGTTATCTTTATATTACAAAACCCCCCGAAAATGGCATACCACAAACCAAAATGTATACAATAGATCTCTGCACTCCAAACATCTTTCTCCTTTCTGTAATTTTATCTTGATACTTCAGAAGCAACATAGTAACACTTCCTATTATATCCAGTGAAACCTTTCATGTAAGCATATGAAGACAAAATCAATTAAAATGACATAACTTGGCAACATAACAGTGTATGAAAGAAACAATTACGCCCACTAAATCTCCTCGAGCTTCTGTTTTGATGTGTACAATGACAATCCAAAAATTTGAAGAGACCTATAATTTCAAAGATTGAAAAAGTCCAATCTGGGGTTTCATAACAATCCCCAAGAAAACAGATTAACAATCCCTCATTGGGTTTCATAAAGAGGACAACATATGTTATTTTATCCAAACTCAACTACTCATGATCTTTACTTAGGAAATTATCATAAAATAATCATCATTGCAGAGGTAGAAATTAGTTTTGTTTTTGAGGTTTGAATAGAGTCAAAACCTTAGAATGTTTTGTTTGTTCCTCTCAGGCTGAGAGTGATGAATACATGGCTTAAGACTGAGCAGTTTTCTGGCTTTGATCTCGAAACCTGTTTTGGGCATAGAAACATATAAGGAACATATGCTGCTGCTGCTGCTGCTGCTGCTTGTTAAACAAGTGAATTATGTGTGGGAGCGGGGAGGACTGATGACTGACTACATGTGCTCTCTCTTACAACGGTTCCATCTGATATTTAGCTTTGGTTGGATTTTGTTGAAGAGGAAAACATCATTGGTCGTCGATTATGGCACAAAAGCTTCCCGGTTGTGATGATGGAACGTCGTGGAGATGGACATAATAACAAGTCAACGCAGGTGATGAGTTTTGATCGAGAGGAGGTTATAAGACCTTGTACATAAAGAAGAGAAACAAGGGGAGATTCTTTATCTGGAAAACGAACAAGAGGATGAACATGAGCAAAAGGAGATGTTCTATCAAGTCAAAAGTCAGGTTTATGGATTGGGAAGGACAGAGAAGCAATGGATCCTCTTATTGCAGAACAGAAAAAGATCATAAAGTGTATAATGCACGTGAAAGACAAACAACTAAGAGGGGCTTGAGAAACAGAGGACGTGTGTAGAATTCTGTGGTGGTGTTGCTTAATCGCTGAGAAGAAGGGATTTGGATTATACCGTAGGTGTCACAGTTCTTGGATGTGGTCAGTTCAAGGTGCGAGCTTTGACTCGGTATTTTTTTCTTTGGCTCTCGTCCTAGAAAACTTTTTGTCGTTCACAGCATCAGAACACTGGTTTATGGTCCTACAATGGACGAATCTCATGAGCTGATGTTGAAGCAGAGCCTGCCTCAGATTGCTACACTACAAGTCCACACAGTTCTTGCTCTTTGGTTTTCTGAGTATTTGGAAATATAGTGGTGATTGTGCAAAGATAAATGTTTCAACTCCATATATCCCATCTTCTTAAAATTCCACGTGCCCAGTCCATATCTGTTGGAGTTGGTGTCAATGATCATGAGTCCCCTATTGACAAGAAGAAGATTATCCTCCACAACAAATTGCGATACCGATTTTCCTGGCGAGGCTATACATGCCAGTATGGGTTTTGCCACCAGCTCTCTTACTGGCACCACTGCTAAAGTTAGAAATCATGGTTTGTTGTGTTCTGACTCTTATGATCTTAACTGTGGTTTGAATAAACACAAATTATTGACTCGGTTTGATCTTAACTGGGCTTTTAAAAATACTGAGCTAACAGAAATTATTGAACTTACCTTTTGTTATAAACCAAACTGTTACAAAAGTGACATCAAACCGAGCCTAAATTAATTCGATTAAACGAATCCTAAATTGGCACTAGTTTACACCAGTTTTTTTTGTTTATTCTTTTGTTTTTTTTTATATTTGTCATTTTGGTCAGTTGTATATGTTCTATAACTATGAGTCATTGCCTTGTAGATGAGATAATACACTAGCATATATACATTAATACATATGGTTCCTACATATGGCCCTGATAATGCCTTGAACTTTCTTGGAAGCATAATAAAACTAACAAACGGTAAGGGACCTCCAACAATGATCACCAAATTCGATGTAGTTTCAACACCAAATTTGGTGTTTTGGTCTCAATTTTTTTTTTTTTGCCATCTCCAACAATAATACCAAATTCTACATTAAAATAATATTATATATTATTTAATGTTTTCAATTTTAATAATGTTTATATTTTTATTATTTGTGATTAATAAATAATTATTTTATGATATTTAGATATTATTTTGTTAAATTTTTGTAGTTTTATGTTTTATAAAATTTATTTACATTTATATTTTTGGTTTAACAATATTATATTTTATGTATTTATTTATAAAAATATATTAGTTATATTCAAAATTACAAACTATTAAATATCAAAAGCACATAACGAAATAATATATTTATTTTAATAATTTTTGATTAGTTTGTAATACAAGTTTAACTATATTATAAAATTAAATATAAAAATATTATTTTAATGTTTGATAAATTAAACTATATTCTTAAACAAAACAGAATAAAATATATATTTTAAAGATTTGGTGTGATGAAATTACATCATATTTGGTGGAATGGTGTTAAATTTTATGTTTTGTTGAAGATGAAATTACACCAAATTTGGTGTTTTGGTGTTATTGTTGAAAATAGCATAAATAATTGCATGTAAATACACACTCCTACATACACTGACTTGAATAAGACTACACACTAGTGGACAACGCATTAAAAAACACACCAAACTTTTATCCACTGACTTATAATCAAACACAGTGCATGCAAGACACTTATATCTTCAAACATACAATTCACTCTATTCTATACTGTTTTTCAATACGCAACCATTTATACAAGAAAATAATTGTTTTCAAACATTAACAAAGACAATCCAACAACATGAAAGACAAAGATCTATAAAGTATTTTAAGAGTTCTGTGAAAGAGCTTTCTACTACCTTTTATGCTGAAGAGACACTTTGACTTATATGCTGAATGAAATGTGATGATTCAAAACTTGCTATGCAAGACTGTGTATAACAAAGCAGCGGGGAAACCAAAAGTTGCAATGACGCCAATTCTCCAGCGAGGAGAGGCTCCTCGGATCAAGATCAACGTGGAAATAGAAGAGACTAGCATTCAAATATGATGGATACATAAAGAGTGATCATACCCAACATCAACTTCACGGGCAAGTTTGCCTTGAAATCAGTCTCATTGTATCTCGGTGTGATGATGGACAAGAAGATGAGTAGCGAGACAATGGATGTAGAAAAACCAATTCCCGCTGACATGATGAAGACATCAAATGAAGTTTTTTTCTCCAAATTTGGGCAATCCTATAGTCTCGTCACTTCCTTCAGAGACAGTGAATACCGTTGCAAAGATGACTTGTTATCAGCGCATCAACTAGCATACATGATGATGAAGTTTCCTTGAGCCACTTTTCACCTTATTTTCTTGTGCTCCCTCAAGTTTGTTGCAAAACCGTTTCACAAACTTTCATCTCTAAGAAATAAATGTTCATCTCCCATAGACTGTGAAGAAAAAGTGTAAAAAACTTAGGAGGTGGTATTGAATTTAAATATTTAATAGGTTTTGAAAGAATTCAATTGTAAACACAAATAATAGATGATAAATTATTTTAAATGATTTGATGAGGATTTTCATGCATTTAATTTTTAATTTTGAAGGAATATGATTTAATATGATAGAAACCAATTCCTCGAATCTTAGTATAAGAAATGCACAAGGACGGAACATAAATTCTACTGATAAAAGTAACAAAACGATAATTATTTCCATGCTGTATAGATAAAGAAAATCATTTTACAAATTAGAACCAAAACCCTACTAACAAAAATTAATAAAACAAATTATTTATATATAACTATATAAAGATGTAGATAAGAATATATCGGAATATAAAAAATTTGTTCTTCCATTGTAATATGGCGTACATCAATTGATATATTTTGTTAACTCATCAAAATAAAATTATATTTTTAAATTAATAAAGAACATTAGATTTTCAAATCTGTTGTAATTATATAAAAAAATCTCTTCGAATCCTAGTTTAAATCTTAAGAAATGTTTCATAATAAGTTTTTCGTTAATTTTTTCCAAATACAATTATGATGAAATTTACCAAAAATTGAATAACACTAATATCTAATAAATTAGAAAATTAGTGTATTGGATAACAGCAAAACTTAAATTATTTTAGTAGAATGATTTCAAATACCTAATCTGATAACGTAATTCATAATTGTTATTCATAATTGGATAACATAAGAATCCAATTTAACACTTCAATTCCTAAATTTATTTGAAGGTTTAAAATTGAATACCCGCCTTTGTTAGTAGATTAACCAGAGAATCCTTAATCTTTCAGGCGGAGGGGGCATGAGTACAGTCAGCACCTCGGTTTAGTTCTAAGGTTTCTCGGTTTGGGTTTTATCTTTGGTTTAGTCCGGGGTTATTCTGATTTCTTTTATCCAGTCAATTTAATATGTACACCGCTTAACCATACCTGGTTCTGAGATGATTATATTATATCAATATATAATCATCGTTCTTCCGGTCTACAAAGAATTTACATTTGCTCAATTATTTCGCATCTGTGTTGAAAATCAAAATTTAAGTTTTAAAAGTCTTGGATTGCAGTCTGGAGACTGGGAGCTGAGACTTCGGATCTGAAGATTAATGATGCGCCAGGCCATGGAAAATTGTCTTGCTACCAGCAAAAATTCACAAGTCGAAGGGCTTGGTGATGTCTACGACCGCAGGTTAGCGTTTAGCATGTCGTCCTTCTAAATGCTTTATATGTTTTTTTTTTGTCAAAGGGTTTTCTTAAGTTTTATATGTTTCATCATATTTTTTCAGTGATTGTTGATTTGGATTGGATTGGTGATTTACATGTGAAGTTCTGGCTGATGCTGACAAGTCGGAGGAAGCAGACTAAGGCTCTTTGGCAAAGTTCATATGTTGTTTGCATGTTTCACATTAGTGTGTATGGCGTGGTGTCCTGCAAATTGATCTTCTAAAGAGCTAGATGGATAATTCATGAAGGTAAACTCTCTCTGATTCTTGCCAGGTGATGTTAGACTTATGTAGTTGTTTGGTGAAACTCCAGATTATGTTATGTACAGAAGATATGATCCCACGTTCGTCATGGGCGTGTGTCAAATACGTAGTTCTTTGGTCTACACAGCAGCCTGGTTTATTGATTGGACGCATTGTTTATTCTGATGAACTGGTACCGGTTAATGGCAACAAACTCTTTCAGTGTCGGAGGTAACAACATATAACAGTAATTCACATTCAACCTTTTATAGCTTTGTTCTTTTATGACATGCTTATTAGCCTTTCTTTAACTCTTGGAATATTACAGTTTTTTAATTAGTAAAAGAGTTATTTGATGTTTCTAAAGTTATGTGATCATATAAAAACTTTTTTGAAATGATTTATATCATCAAGATCTTTTTTTTTTCCGAGGCTTTGTACTCGGTGTCTAGCGTCAATTACTGTTTCAAGTCTACGGAAATGGTTGATTTTAAGTTTTAACTGTTTTGTTACTATGTTGATTATATTGTGTTGTCCATGTCCAGATCATGTTGTCCGCCAAGAGATGCAGTTTTATTTATGCGTGTTTCCGATCTTGATTTCTTAGTCTATTGATTGATTGATATTGTGTGATTTTACTCCATCAGGTTCAGTTTCCGCCAACAAAAAAGTAGAATCCAATGAGAAATCTGCCAAGAGAAAGAGAAAGAACCGGTGCATAGGATTAGGCTGCGCCCTTGTGAAAATTGGGCCGCTGAGATCTGTGATCATAGAAAAGGCTCTCGAGAATTGCTTTGAACATTCAACACCGCTCAGGAATAATCAAGAGCTTATGATGTAACTGCATGCATGATCCGTGGTGATAAAGCTAAGGTGAATTTTCCAGAGGAGATGATCCCTTGCGTCTCCAAGAAATGTCACACTCCTAAGAAATCTTAAGTAGTCAATGGCTAAACCAAACAAAAGCTCAACGCCGCCAACACATCTGAGTCAGTACTGCAACAACTCTTTTGAGAACATGAGACACGACTACTTTGGTGATCTGATTTTCATGGAAGGGAAGCTTCAGATGTACAACAAACAGTTCGGGTTAACAAACTCTTTCTCTGTGGAGATACCAAAAAATACCAGTATTCAAGCTCCGATCAGTGCAGTAACTCATTTGACTGCTCTTGAGTTTGGGTGGAGTGATTAAGAGCCAAGATCTCTTCAATGCTAGATAATTTCGGAGCTGGAGGCGTTTCGAGCATATGTATACCCGTGGCATTTGGATTTTCACGGGGATGACTGGGAGAAGATGTAGAGAGAATACAAGCAGCAGAAGAACTGAAACCATAAGAGGTACTCCCATGTGAGGTCTTGCAAAGGAATGTGGATTTATTTTCCAAAGATGAATTAGAAACAGTTTTGACAAGATTTTGACAGCCTTATAATGGTATAATTTTTATCACAAAAAGCAAAAAGTGAAAAAAATTTTGTTTGGAAAATAAAATTAGGAATTTATTGGTTCACCGTGAGAGAATCTAAATATTAATGTGGCCAAGTAGGAAAATATACAGGTTAGATTCCTGTTATTTTTGCTTCTTCTGTGTATTGCTGTTTTTGGAAATTATTGGAACTTTTGCTAGCGACTTTTGATGTTAAAATTTGGTTCATTAATTTTTCTGCCAGAATTATTTAGTCTCATATATTTTCTGCGTTAGTGAGATGGACGAGTTGTTGGCTTATAGCTTTGGGAGGACAATTTTATCAAGGATTTTGTTACTATCCATGTTTCATATATGCTTTTTTTTTTGATCAAACCCATGTTTCATATATGCAATGGGACAACTTCCTTTACAAAACATAATGGCATTGGCTGAATTCAATGAAGGGATCAAACATGACACAACATGGTTTTATTTACTAGAACATTGAGTACATCTTCTAAATAGATGTCAATGATGGCAATGTTTCTGGTATTGTTTTGGAAAATTTTGGTTGGTGTTGTTTTATAAAATCTCTTTGAGCGTTCTGAGAAACTTTTTTAGAAAAAAAAACTCTGATAAATGAGTGCAATAAAATTGAAAGCCCACAAGATTATTCGGCTACGTTTGAAGGAGAAAATAAAGTGCACCAAAAAATTAAATAAATGTTAAAGGGGAACATAGTAACTTAAAAACTAAAATAACATAAAAATAAAAAATAAATATTAAATAAAACTACTAAAACCATGTAAAGCACAAAAGATATTCAAATTTTAGTTTTTCAAAAATTGAAAATCAATAAAACAAAAAAAATATAAATAATAATTTTTGATATTTTTGGTAAATATTCTTTTAATGTCACATACAGATTTATATTAAATTTATTACATTCAACTCAATTATATATTAGCAGTCAAATATTTAGTTATCATAAAAAAATAACTAAATAATAAATTTTATTATACAAAACCGGCGCGTTTGATCGGAAACCACTAGTATTTTATATAGAATTGGTCTTATAACAGGGGAATTACCCAAACCGTGCCAACTATACATTAATTCAAATTGTTTATGGTGGGTAAGTGCGCCCTTCAAAAACTAACGTACGTCCACCATTGTGTGTATACATCAATTATTAAGCATCAAAGAATGGATAAAAAACATTTTGGTCACAAACATTCATTTCAAAATATAGAAAGCATATTTTAGAAATATTTATTCAAATCCGGTAAAATATAATTACATAATATTTTTAAAAAGATTTTATAAAAGCTCAAACAAAACAACTAGCATTTTAATACAAAATATAAAAAGTAAAAAAAAAACATAATCCGGCAACTACGAGATGATTCTCTAAAGTACTTATTGTACCCATGTATGAGTTAATTCTTGTAAATCAATTGCATTTCATAACTTAACTGATTATACAGCTTTTCTTTTTAAGATACTATTGAAGAAAACTTAACAGCGTACTTCTTCCTCATCGAGGTTTTCTTTTGGACTACTAGTTTGGAAGTAAATCTGCTAACAGAAATCAATTCTAATCTAATTTTTCATTGACCCTCAACTCAGGGAAATAGTAGTCAAATCTTCTATATCTTGGCCATAGAGTTAGTTTCAGACTCTTAATCACATAGGCACCAATTCTAAAATTAGGAAGATGCAGTTGACACAATCAGGAGAACATTCGTTTCTCACTTGTGGAGTCCCTAGCTCTTCAAACGTTCTTTTAAAAATCTCTAAAATATCATATGCTTTATTTTCAAGCATATCAGCATAACAAAGAGCTTCAATGAAATATATGCACAAAGAAATTAACAAACTTTTTGATCAACTTCTCAATAATATATAACAACAAAGCAAAGAATGATTCATGCAAAAATGTCTCCAATTACTTGGGAATATATAATACTAGTACATATTTCTACATCAGCGAAAGAAATATCTTTCATGTTTCCAACTTCTCTTTCATGCCATATGACCCTTCATATATAACATTGGGAACATCATGTTTTCAAATTGTTCTTTAGTATCAATGTCATTGAGATCTCTTGCCATCTACTATTTGATACTCATCAATACAACCTCATTTATTTTCCATTGGTTCTCACAGAGATACAAAATGCAAATCTCAAATCAAATTAAATATGAGTGATAATGCAAACATAATTAACATGTCATGGACATACCTCAAAGTGTTTGAATGTTGGAAAGATAGGTAAGCTTTTTCTCTGTTGCCTTTAAATTCCAACACCAATTTATTGTTGCAGATTTTCTTATATGAATAAATTAAACAAGATAACATTTGAATTGAAAATGCATTCACCTCGAACATTATATAGCTTAACTCGTCCATTAGAAGTTCTGTAAAGATGTCCTTCATCAGTTGTTTCTTGATGCTATATTTCACATCACTCAGATTTATGCAGAAGAATGCACAAGCACTGCACCCTCTTCACCACAATGGTGCCACATCTTTATCATCAACTTGTCCACAATGCATAAACGATGATCAATGGTCATAAGAATATCTCTTCTTAGATTGAACCTTTGAAGATTGTAGGAATGAACATTTACTGCTAGAAATATTACTCTTTTAAAATCAACTATAGTGGATATTTTTCGCTAATGTGATCCAAACCAAGGTTCAGATCTGAAATCTTAAACAAATAAAGAAACATATTATAAGAATATTTTGTCCTAACAAAATAAAAATACAAAGAGAACATAAGAACATATTCCCAAAAAGAACATAAGAATAAATATTTATTGTACTTGCTCGTTCAATGAGTTAACAATAACATAGATCCTCATGTTTATGGAGTAAATTATTTCATAAGATCTTCTATTGCTTTTGGGTTCCAACTCTTATGCACAGTCTTCAGAAACAACATGTCTTATAGGATACTTCAGTATATCAACTATATAAGAATAGTTTCGATTAGCTGTGGAAAATCTAAAATTATGGTCAAATGATCTTACTTTGTCTCAACCTACATTAATTTATTAGTTTTAATCAATAAACATGTATATAAGTACACTACTCATATGAAACAAAGTAAATCAGTGATATATTAGCATACATCTCAAAGATCATTTGACCATAAAATCAAGAGTATAAACAAAGTAAATCATAGTATGTATATAGTTGTAGTTTTGCTATTTTTGTTCTGCCGGTGGACTATATGCATAGACTGAAATCACCCAAAAACAAAATAAATTGTTTAATGATAGACAAGTACAAACCTGAGAGATAACAAGCAAACTCACATGGAGAATTGTAGAAATGACATAAACGTCAAGACAATCAAACTCGATTCTTTTCATCTTCCAATATTGGTTCTAGACCCATTGTTGTGGAGTCATATTTTTCAATAATTTTATATCCTAATGGATATAATTAATCATTTCATACTTGTGTCAAATAAATAGTTATCATTAGTTCTTGACAATGTATTTTATATCCTAATGGATATAATTGATCAATATTTGTAGATTCTTAGAAATTCCAGAATATATATATATATATAAAGTGAGATTTTATATGCTGGTCGTGTAGCTCATTTAGTATGTGGACTATGCTCCGACTCATGCGAGAGAGAGAGAGAGCTTGTCTTTGCTTATCCAGATGATTAGACTTATTACTTTTACAATTGGTGGCTGTGCTTACCTCAACTTCATGGGAAATGAATTTGGACAGCCTGAGGTAACTCCACATGTTCTCACTGTTCTAAAGACACCCTCTTCATGTTGATGACGTGTCATCCTTGTGTTAGAGGGTCGAGTTTCCTACACAGAGCAATAAATTCTCGTTTTCACTGGCCAAACGCCGTTGGGAGCTGCTGGAAAGAGGAATCCATCATCAATTGTTTTCCTTTGACAAGGGTATCTGCTGCAACATTTCTTCATAAAAACTACTTGTCAGCGCCTCTGAAAACTGCTTATGGCTGTCATAGAAATTCAATACTGTAAGCGAATGAATCTTGTCAAGAATACTCGAGAACTTAATCTTAAAAACGTTACTGCCGTGATGCTCAATGGCAAGTGGCAACTAAATGTATATGTCTAGGTACCTATCCTTGCTAAAATTATAGTCGTACATCTTTACATTTAAGGAGTAGAAAATGTTGCAACCATACTTCCTCTTGGATCAAAAGAAAGGATTCTTAGTTACTGATCTCATTCTATACTTGTAGGACCTAATGGACTTGGATCAAAGCAAGGGTATCCTTTCAAGAGGTCTTCCCAGAATCCACCATGTGAACGATGCAAATATGCTACTTGACTCCTCCTGCTGTTTTCTTCTTCTTCTTCTTTTTAGTAAAAGTTGTTTAGGTCAGTGTTTGCATATGCCCTTATGGCCTTTACAGAAGAGAGACGAAGAAACAAGAAGTTCATGTTGAGACAACCCCAAGATGACAAATCATCTCCTACTGTGGATCAAGCAAAAAATTTGTTGCCTCAACCAGTGCATCATGTTATGGCAAAATCTAAGTGTATACTTGTCTGTGTGATGTCAGAGAATTGGAATTGGTTTGTGTTTCAAATCTTCCATAGAGGTTAAAAAAACATTATAAAATCATACTCTTAAAAAAAAATACTTCTCTCTTTCTCTCTTATCACAAAAGCCTTTGGCACAGAAACACAAAAGAAGAACAAAACAGAAGTAAAGTACAAAACACAAGCAATCAGAGTTTTGAGTTTCTTCCTCTTTATGTTCTGAATAAATATCAATACATCTCTTGACTTTCTTGATTAGATACAAACCGTCTCTCCTCTTGATTTTGAGAATCCCGATTTTACAGGAAAACAAACAAAAACGACTTGAGAATCACATTGAGCAATGTCCCCTAGAACAGCCGAGGCTGTTGCTGTTGTGGATTTCCACTTCTCATCATAGCGCAGAACTCTTCATAGTTGATTCTACCATCCTGCATGGGAAGGATTAAGACATTATGGACTAAGACTAGCTTTCTTGAAAGAAGAAGAAGAAGAAGAGATGTTTTAACTTACGTTATCAGAGTCAACATCTGAGAGAACCTCTTTGATTGTTGCATCATCTCCCATTCCATACTCCTTCAATGCTACTTCCAGCTCGTCTATTGTAATGTATCTGTGCATATATTTGGATGCAACAGAGGACTCTCACCATCTTTTTCTTATAAATACATTAACAACATAACCCATAAGAAAGCTGTTCACTTACCCGCTGCTGTCTTTGTCAAAATGCTGGAAGGCTTTGTAGAGATTGTCATCACTTTCAAGCCTATGTCTATGCATAGTTGCAGTAATGAACTCAATGTAGTCTATTGACCCGTTCCCATCAACATCAGCCTGTTGAAAATATGAGTTATTAGTTTTTTATTTACTTTCTTAAAAAAGTGGTTGCAAATGAACGCATTTTTCGACCAAACTTACAGCATCCATGAGCTGCTTCACTTCTGTTTCTGTGAGCTTAGATCCCAGTTTAGCTAAACCTTCTTTCAGTTCTTCATATGTAATTGTGCCACTGTTGTCTGTGTCTATGTTAGCAAACATTGCCTTCAATCCTTGGATTTCTTCAGTGTTGATATTCTCCGCAATGACCTGGAGAATCTCACCGTTAGCAAAGCGAGAAGGACAAGCAAACTCGAGTCTTGGAAGTTACCTTTAAAGCAAGTTTCTTTAGCTTATTCATTGCTCTGAATTGTTTCATTCTTGAGAGAACAGCACTGTCAATAGGCTTGTCCGATGCTTCTCCACCTTCTCTAAGCCATGGATGCTCTGCACAAAAAAATTAAGCAAGTCTCAGAATCAAAAAGGAACATATAATGGTAACCAAAACTCCTGGTTGTGCAATAATGTTGCAAGATTCTATCATCCACAGGTTACTTACGAAGAACATCAGCAGCAGAGATCCGCCTTTTCGGATCAGCAGTCAACATCTTACGCACCAAATCTTTGGCACTGTTGGAGATTGATGGCCATGGTTGGCTTTCAAAGTCGATATGGCCTTCCAATATAGCATCAAATATCCCTTTCTCGGTTTCTACGTATTAATGATACACAGATGAAAAAGCAACAACCCCATGTCTATACATCAGCTGTTCTATGCAACATATGAATAAAAAAGAAGAGTGCACGAGGGAGAGAATATAGCATTACCAGCCCAAAACGGGGGTACACCACTAAGTAGAATGTACAGTATGATTCCAGCACTCCATATATCAACTTCTTTCCCGTATCTACGACGCAAGACTTCAGGAGCTACATAGTATGCACTCCCAACTATATCTCTATACACTTTTCCTGTGGAGAAGAAGTAGAAACAACCAAATGATAAGCAATAAGAAAACATCAAACTTAATGCAATTCACAGAACCAAGGACAGACAAGACCCAAGCAATATAACCAGAACTATGTTTCATGATCTATGTAACCTCATCACAAGACACAAGCAAATATAAACCAGAATTTGTTTAGTTTTACCCTCTTCAATGAAGACAGACAAGCCAAAATCAGTAGCCTTGATCAAAGCCTTGTCATCTTTGCTAGAAAGCAAGAAATTCTCAGGCTTCAGGTCTCTATGCAACACACCCATGAAATGACAAATCTTGACAACATTCACAATCTGTCTACACACAGAAGCAGCAGCCCTCTCACTGTAATGCCCCTTGGCAATGATCCTATCAAACAGCTCCCCACCAGCACAAAGCTCCATCACAAGATTCACAGCCTTCTCATCCTCATAAGCTCCTTTAAACTCCACGATATTAGGCTGCCCGCTCAAATGCTGCATTATCTGAATCTCTCTCCTCATATCGTCCTTGTCAGCTTTGGTCACTAGCTTCTTCTTCGATATCGACTTGCAAGCGTACTTCTTCCCCGTGGAGTTCTCCGTGCACAGATACGTCACTCCGAACTGCCCTCTCCCTAGCTCCTTCCCCAGCGTGTAGAACAGCTTCACGTCTTCGTAAGCGTTCTCGAGGATCGAGTTGTTGCTCTTTGCCGCTTTGGGGCTTGGTCCTGGTGCTGATGCCGTTCTCCACGGCGGCGGTTGGTTGGTCCCGGAGGCTGGTTTCTCCGGCGTCTGGCTTCTCGTCTGTGGAGTATACGACGGCGGATCTCCTTCAACTGATCTGGTCTGCCCGTTCTGCTGAGGCTTGACCAATCCATGGTTCTTGGCAAAACAATTGCCCATGATTCAACGACGACCCAGAGAAGAAAGATCGCAGCTTTGGCTAAGTTAGCTCAAATTGTAACGACCCAGAGAAGAAAGATCGAAGCTTTAGCTGAGTTAGCTCAAATTCTGATGACCCAGAGAGAAAAGATGGAAGCTTTTTAGATGATGAAGAAGAAACAAACAAACAGAGAAATTTTTTTTAAAAGGACAGATTCTTTTTTGAAGACGTGGAAGCATCACCTCAGCAACGCTTTTAGATAATAATACGTTAATTCATCAAGCAAACTAATGTTCGGCAGATGGATTTGATGATTATTTAAAAATCAGAGCGTTGAAAGTTTGCAGAATAAATCATGAGAAGCATGAATATATTGAAGAGCAAGTGTTGAAAAGTAAAAGAGTCTTATGGATCGACACCGAGTCAAACTCCTTCTTCGTAGATTTTCTTAATTAGTTTTATTTCATTTTTCCCATGTGGTACTAGTTTGAATTGTTCCTCTACTTGCCAGGTTAAGACAAATGTTATAAATGTTTTTTTCTTCTTAGATACTGTGTCTGAAAAGTATCTGTTATATGTTCAGCTTTTGGTGGATGACAAAGAAACAGAATTGATGTTTTGGATTTGGCGGTTTTGCTTCCAGTCAGAACATTTGAAGACGTTTTACTCTTGTTGTTTTGTTTTTGTATGGTAGCGCAGTGTGTAACATCTTTGACTTGGTGTGTGTATAAGTTTTCTTTTTTGCTGTTTTTTTTTTTTAATTTGACTGTTTCAAATACCTGCTATTCTGTAAAAATAAACTTGTGTTTAGAAGAGATTAATGTTCAAAAAAGCACATATAGAGAGAGAAAAAAAACGCAGAACGAGAGAAAAAAAAAGTTTGTCGTCTCTCACTTTCTCCAGTCGGCGACGTTTGTGTCGTTTGTACTATGACAAAGTGGACTTCTTTTCGTCATGGTTTAGTGTCATTTTTCTCTCTAGATGTACTCAGCTCTGGTCTTTAGCTTCAGTGATTAGTGGTGGTTGGTCAAAGGTTACCGGCTGTATTGAGGTGGTTGGTGTGCGGAAGGCTTCATCTGGCCTTGTCGGAGTGGAGGCACATCTGAGACGCGTAAGGAGTCGTATCAAAGGTCAATGGCCAGTTTTAGTTGGATTTGGAGGACATGCATGCTACAGCGATGATTTTCTTTGCCTAATGGACCGTTTTTTTTCTTTTGATCGATAATGTTTTTCACCTATGTTTTTAGTTTATGTTCTGGTTAGATGTCTTTACTTTGTCTAGGTTCTGTCTTTTGCCTCAGACTTCTTCGTTCTAGTTTGGCTCTGGGAATATTGTAATATTTTAATCGCCCGGCTTGTTGCTCCGGGATTGGTGTGTCCTTCAATCGCCGGTTTAGTTTGGTCTTAGGGTCTTATGTATCATCTTGTGTTAAGATCTGTAATCTCCCTTGTTAAGGGTTGTAACTTTGGTTGAAATATTAAAACATCAGATGACAAAAAAAATAAGAGATTAATGTTGAAAAACAATGGAGATATATGTTTCCTTTTAATTTCCTACTATTGTTAAGTTACATTTGAAAAGAAAAACATATTGTATAATTGCTTAAACCGATTAATTAACAGGTTTATTAACTGAATAATGGATATGTGATGACCAATTCTACTTGGTTAAAAAAAATTCTACTTGGTTATATACTTTTAGGATATACAATATGATTTTTGACCCAAAAAGGGATATGTACTATATGATTTAGGATAACTATATGATTTAGATTATAAAAACATTAAGTTAAATGATTCATTTGGGTTGAAAATAAGAAATTGGCAGGTTTAGAAAAAATATGGATATAGTTTTAGTTGATGGACACTGTTGATAAATTATTAGTCCTAACCCTATATAGTTTTACCGGCTTCAATCGTTGATGGTTCTTCATTGGATGGTGATGGAGTTCTTGCTGCAAACTATTGTTATTTCGAAAGGCAGCATGAAGTTCTATGGAACGGTAAACTCCTCGACTCTGTTAATAGAGCAAAATAAAGAGTTGTCTTATCTCGGTGGCTCCTACTGGAGTAATAAAAAGAGAATGACAATCGTTTTCAACTCACTCTGAAGCGTGGTGCTTTTGGATTAATATGAAGATTATCTCTTTTGAGATTCATCTATTCCAGAAGCAAATATGAAGTTTTTACAAGAAAAATCTTTTGTTATCCATACGCAAAATAGATGTGTTAGTTTATTTTGGATATCTATTGGTGTATCCCTTTTCTATGATGTTTTGTTGGTTCTCATTTTTTAGAACTTTGAAGATCTAATGACAAAAAAAAAAGATTGATTCACATTAATTGCCCGCTACTAAGTTTTCCACTACCTTGTCAAATAAAATGTGTATCAAATTATATATCGTAGAACTATCTATTAAAGGATGGTTTTTAATTCAGTTTAGTATGAAAGCAACCTTTTTCAAATCTAGATGGGTTAATTGATATGAGCTTGTACTGAGAACGTTCACCATCCTAGCTGCCCGACAAGAAAATACAATAAACTTATTAAATTGTAGTGTATTTAAGCTGGCGGGGTCCAAAATGTGTGTGACAAGGCCACATCCACTATGTATTCATGCCTACCTTAATTGAATTCAATAAGTTGAACTATCATCTATGGATTCACTGCTCTTAATTTCTAAATTATTTTACAAAAGAACTTTTGGTTTTGTAATATATTTTTTTAACATATCACATGGCTTGATTACATCCACTTTTCATATGTATGAATTTTATAATATCACTAATTACCACTAACTTTCCTGGTATAGCTAGTTTTGTGGTAGCTGCAATTGTAGGAGCCAAAGAAGGTCACATTGGATTTCTGGAAGGCGGTTTGCTAGGAGTTGCTGCTGGAGTTATCACAGCGGTACAACTCTTTGGGCCGATGCTATATGGTGATCAACTTTTGTCTAAGGTTATTGTCACTCTATATATAACCAACATAGCCTTAAGCTAATCAATCATTTGCTTTTAGTTAGAAAGTGGTATTTTAGAAAATATGGTAACATTACTAGGTTGGTGATTAATAATAAGAAAAATCTGAGCAGCCATCATCAGATTAGTAAGACCGGCTGTGCTCAAAGCATATCAATGGCAAGTACTCCCCTCTTTTATCTAATTTTTCACCTCGTCTTAATTAACAATTTTTTGGTTGTGAAACTCGTTCATGGCCAGGACATTGTGTCACCATCTCAATTCAATGCCAATAATATAGGCAAAAAATTCAACAAATTAGAGACAATGGGAGGAGACACTATTTTGTATGGAGATGTCAGAAATGTATCTGTAACCAAGAACCAGAAGGGTTATCGGTAAACTCTATTCAGAACATCTCAACGTTTAAATTTACTTAAAGTCATCAACCATTTTTGAGTTGTTCATAAAACACTTGTACATATCTCATATCCATGAAGAATTAAACATATATTTGTCCTATCTAAGCAATTCCACAGATAATAAAAAGTGGACAGTGTTATGGATAAACTGATGGGCTTCATGGCCCAGTTGGTCAAAAGACTGTTTTATATACTCCCTCGTTATAAGTGACGTTTTTGAACTTTTGTTTTTGTTTTGTGATTTGACGTTTCCAAACTTGTGTAGAATACAGTGACTTTTGACTTAAGCTATCCTTGCATTAATGGTTTATTCGAGAGTAAATTGTACACTAAACCAGTGATTAAAAAGAATAGAATAGCCAATTAATGACCTTCCTTAATTTGTGAGCAATCCTCTAAACTTTCAATTAAATCAAAACTACCAGTGATTAAAAAGAATAGAATAGACAATAATTGAGCTTCCTTAATTTGTGTGCAAACCCCTAAACTTTCAATTAAATCAAAACGTAGGGAGTAGAATCTAAGAGTATGATTAACCCACAAATTCCATTGAGTCTCTTAATGAATATTTTACTAATTAAATGTAACTAAGAACCTTGTTTAAGAAACACATTGATTCATATCTTTCAATGGCAGTTTTTTATTTAGGGGTTCTTAAAAAAATGTTGCTTTTTTGTTGCTCAAAAAAACAAGACCAAACAATGCAATACCAAGCAAAGCATTCAAGAACAAACAATGCAGCGATTCCATTTCACAAAAAAAATCATTTTACAAGTAAGCAAAACATGACTAAAACAAAGACACATGAGTGGTGGAAACAAAAATAAAATTACAAGTTTCCAAACTCTATCCTTAGGTAAACAAATCGAGTTGCATACCTAACATGGTGTGACCATCCAAACAGAAAACCGCATGTATATGCATAAGCTATCCATCTAGCTACAAGCCCGGGCTGTCGATTCCTCTAAGCTTTGATGAGGCATAGAGTCATAGCAAGTAATACAATTGCAAATGTTGTCACTGGGGTGATATGTCATGTCCCCGATCCTGAGTAGGATCGTCTGGTTGGACCATTGTGCGTGGAGACGCACCAGACAGGTCATATGATCTAAAGACCAGTGTGTCATGATCCAAGAACGTGGTTAAAGGAAGCAGACAGCTGAGACTTAACCAAAATAGGATGGAGACAAGCTTAAAGAAGTTGGTCGAGTGTTTCGATAGCTGGACGAGGTCTGGGCGAAGCTCGATCAGCTAGGTGAAGCTGTGATGTAGTGCATGATCAGAATGGATCATGGGAGAACTAAGTCTAGGTCTGGAAATAGACCAAGGGACTTAGAGGGATTGAATAAGATAAAGATATCAAGCTGTACAAAGTGATTCACAGCTGGGGGATGCGAGCAAGAAGCTCGACCAGCTGAATGGAGCTCACTTGGAGCTCAAGTAGAGTGTGTCAGCTCCCTGAGCTGGATGGACTAGCTCACTCAGCTGGGTCAGCTGGGGATCAGCTCAACTCAGCTTGACTGAGTGTTCGGTCTCGACAGTTGGGCCGGTCCGACAGTGGCTGGGCCATGCGGGCAACCCATATGTGGCGATGGGCGGTGGGCTCGGGGTTGGGCCAGTGGCTTGGCATTCGGTTTGGGCTTGTATTGGACATGTCCAGGAGTGGTTGTACAAGCCCAGGACGTCCAGATAACTGCCATAGGCGAATGGGTGTGATCTGGACCATTGATTAAATCAATGGCCAGAAATGAAACCGAAAGGTGCAGCCTTTGAAAAGGTAACTGCTCCTTCTTCTATAAAATGCAAGCAAGGCCGTGCCTTTGCAGGCACGCCAGGCATTCATTTTCTACCCTGAAACACAAAGAAAACCAGAGAAAAACATGGAGATGGTCGGATTCAACAATCCAAGACAGAGATGCAATCAAAGGCAGCAAAGAGGCAGTTTTGGTGGGCAATCATGGGAAGGGTTATGAACGACCTTCTGGTGAGTTTTGATTGTTGTTTGCCACGCCATAGGCTTCCTCTACATCCATAGAAGACACGCAAATAGCCTGAGAGAAGATTGGAGGCCGGATCTAACTTCTAAGGGCTGAGGCAGCCTTGAAGGCAGATGTGTGTAGAAAGGCAGTTTCTTGGACACTGAAGGGGGAAGTGATGCACTACCTTTGGGTGGTGTTTGATCATGGATGATCACGCCTAAGGCTTCCTCTGTGTCCTGGGAACACACGCAAATGGTCAGAGTAGAAGGGAGAACACCAGACTCCACTCCCAAAGGCCAACACAGCCTTGAAGGTGGATGCAGTGCAGAAACTGGTTTCATGGAAGTTCCATTGATGGGCAGTTTGGTACGACCTTGATTGGATCTTATCAATACTGGAGATATGTGATAAGACTTGATGGAGGCATGCTTTGGAGAAGCATGGTCGTCCATGATAAGGGATGACACAAGATCTACAATCATCATTGATGAGGTAACATGTTTATGATTACTTTCTGGTTTATATTTATGTCTCTTGTGGTGCTGTTAAGCCAAGGTAAGGCACGCCCTTGAAGACCATATATTGTGATGTAAACTAAGGATCCAGGACCCTGAGAGGAGGGCGGATCATTGTTGATCTACTTCATCCATGTGGGGTGATAGTTAGATGCTGTTCATTGGATAGTGATCCATGATGGTTCATGGTTTGATGTTGGGTTTGATCATGGTGTGAACCATGGATCCGACCCATTGATGAGACACATGGGGGTCCTAGTATAAGAGGAACCATGTGGAGTGCAAGGTCCAATTCGTTTGGATCCAACAGCAAGCAAAGGAGAGGAGTAAGGCTAGTACTTGTTGGTGTGGACAACAAGTATTGTGCTGGTGTGTTTATACAAGGAAGGCCGTGTGTGATCTGATCATGGGCAAGGATGGACGACCTGATCCCTGGATGGTGGACCAAGGTGTCTGATCTGATTGATCAAAGGATGCAACGGTGGTAAGAGCAACACTAATCAGGTTCAGTGGGACATGGTTCCATGGCCGGTTAGGAAGTGTGAAGACTCATCAGTTCTGAGTCATGTGGGGTGGTTGGTTGATTGACTTAGGATCTGATGGGCCTTGTTAGTCCATGAAAGGACTTGGTTACAGGGAGTACACGCCTGAGACATGATGATACTAAACCAGGCCTTGGCGGTTCAGTGGAACTCTCCATGGCCTTGGTTGGGCAGCTAGGTCGGATCTCATAGTTCTGGATGGAATTGATGGGATCCGACCATGGATTCCTCTTAGTGAGGATTTATCATGATTTATCATGTGATTTGATTGGATTTATCAGGCGGTTTGATGGTGGTCAGTTATGGCGGTTTAGCGGATTTGGCCAAATTCTATGTGAATTAGGCGGTTCTGATCAATCTGATTGTGGATTCCTCTTAGTAGGGAATTATCAGTATTTGTCATGAATTTTAATTAATTTTTAGAGCATGTTTGCTTGAGGTCGTTTTTGCAGCTGAAGACTTCCCGAAGGTACTTAGTCTGTGGGGATGGTTGGCTGAATGACTAAGTACCAAAGGGAAGAGTTTATGCAGGTATATGGAGAGTTGGATGAGTGGACGGGAGCTAGGCAAAGCTATCTCGCAGCTTTATCAGCTAGAGGAGAGTAGATGGAACCTCAGTGAAGTGGTTTAGCTCAGCTAGCTGGATGAGCTAGCCAAACAGCTAAGTCAGGTTGGACAATGAGCTAACAAGCTCCGTGGATGTGGCAAAGGTATGATATATCAATATTGCGTAGATCTAGATAGAATGGTTAGGTGAATGGAACCTCATTTGGTATGACTTGGTCAGGTTCAGATCGACCTTGGAGCTAGCGCAGTTGTGTTTACTGACCAGTAGCTTAGGTGATCTGACCAGACAAGTGTTAGATTGGTTTTAGACCAATGGTTGGTAGATAATATTCCGCTGTGCATAAGTTGAAAGGATCTAAGCTAGGAAATGACTAAGGTAGTCTTGAGCTAGGATCTGAGTTAGCCCTCGCCTATGGGCGATGTTTTAAATAAAGGGCAAAATTTTTAGAGGTTCGGTCAGGGTATGGACCGGCGGCGTGAGCATCGACGGCCTGAGAGGCGGGTCGGGTCTTAAGTTGGTATCAGAGCATGCTTGATCCTGTTAAGGGCGATGCTCAAAGATGTTGAGTTCCATACCGAAATTATTTCTGGAAACTGAGATGACTTGGAACCTTAGCTGTGGTGAGCCAAGTGGGAGTTGAGGTTAGGTTGGGTCTCATGCTTGTGAACGGGGAAGTTCCAAGATGAGCTGGCTTAGCCAAGATGCACTCTCCAAGGGCAAGACCTTGGAAGCGAAAGGTTAGTTGTCTAGTTATTTGGAAGTAATAGGCAGTTGGATGATGGACGCAATGCAAGATCTTTGTATGGACGACCTGGACCAGGGAAGTAACATGGACCAGAGAGTGGCTTAGGTTGAAAGAAACGTGCAGCACTCTTGTAGGGGTTAGTGTATTCCTTGGTGGCCGTTCAAAACAAGTGAGCATATGCAGTGTTCATGTTGGTCTAAGGGAGACGTTACAGCTAGTACATGAGTGGGCTTGTGATCAGATGGATCAGCTTGGATTCGGTATAAGTCAAGGTAGGATTCCTTAGATCGAGTTGAATGGGAATGGATCAATTCCAAGAGGAATTGGAAACACGATGTTAAGTATCTTAGTATGATGAGGATTGAGGTATACTATAAACACTTTTGTGAATGGTATGGGACGTTCACAGAAGTGTGATGCTTTGGAGAATGGTATGGGGCATTTTCCAAATGTGTGATCAATCCGAGATCCAACTCATCTAAGTACTTAATGATCGGAAAAGGGTTGTTCAGATGGGAGCGGTGGGTTGTCCTTGCATAGTGAGCGGCGTGGGCGAGAATGAGTTCACTAGGTTTGGTGAAGGACATCCTGTGATGATCACGTCGGGGTAATGCCTGCGGATCTGAGTATTGATCACAGTCAGGGTAATGCCTGCGGATCTGAGTATTGATCACAGTCAGGGTAATGCCTGCGGATCTGAGTATTGATCATAGTCAGGGTAATGCTGCGGATGTATTGATCATAGTGGGGTAATGCCTGGATCTGAGTATTGATCACGTCGGGGTAATGCCTGCGGATCTGAGTATTGATCCTGGACAGGGTAATGCCTGTGGATCTGGTTGTTGTCCGCCTAAAGAATCACGAGGTGATATTAGGTATGGACTGGCTTGGAAAGTATCGGGCCACTCTGGACTGTCACCGGGAGCGCGTGCAGTTCGGGAGTTGGTGTGAATTCCCGATCAGGTTCCTTGATATTTGTCCGACCTCTGGATGCTTGGTGGTGTCAGCAATCCATGTGGAATGGATGCTGAGGAAGGGTTGTGAAGCTTATTTGGGCCACTAAGGAGGTCGTAGGGGTGATGACCGGATGGGATTCCGCTGGTTCGAGAGTCCATGATGTGTTTAGGCTCTGAGGGCATTCCCCCTGGTAGGACTGACCCGTTCATAGTAGATCTGGACCAGGGACGGCCCCAAAGATCCAAAAGTTCCTTGTGTATAGCTCCTGCCGAGATGGCCGAGCTGAAGTTGACCCCGTCCGGGAAGGGACCTGGGTCGCATTACAACCAAGTCTGGGATTGACTTAGGGTTGGGATAAAGACGATCAATTCCAGTGAGGGATGAAGATCGCATTACAACCAAGTCTGAGATTGACTTAGGGTTGGGATAAAGACGATCAGTTCCAGTGAGGAATGAAGATCGCATTACAACCAAGTCGGAGATTGACCTATGGTTGGGGTAACACGGTTGAGTTCCTGAGTGGACCAGGGCCGGGATATGATCACGTCTAAAAGGACCAGGATCAATTATGATAGAGTCCGGTGATTGACAGGTGTCAAGTTAAGGTGGTTTAGTCTAGTATGGACTAAGATCACAATATGGCCAAGCCGGTATAGGCTGTGGTCGGTTAAGGGATGATCCAGTACGATGTGGCTGGGATCATGAACCCTTGGTGTCTGTAAAGGACAACTTGGTTCGGATTCAAGAGTGTTCCGTCCAAGTGGGGGAGACATGTTGGTATGCTGATCAAAAATGTGATCAGTGAGAAGGAACAAGGAGGAGATGCCACAAATTGGTTAGAAAGAACCAATCGAGCATGCTCCATGTTCTGGATGCAAAGAGATCGGTTGGAACATTTTGTCAATGAGACAAGATGTCAGCAGCACTGGATTCGAGGACGAATCCTTATCAAGTGGGGGAGACTTGTCATGTCCCGATCCTGAGTAGGATCGTCTGGTTGGACCATTGTGCGTGGAGACGCACCAGACAGGTCATATGATCTAAAGACCAGTGTGTCATGATCCAAGAACGTGGTTAAAGGAAGCAGACAGCTGAGACTTAACCAAAATAGGATGGAGACAAGCTTAAAGAAGTTGGTCGAGTGTTTCGATAGCTGGGCGAGGTGCAGGCGAGCTCGATCAGCTAGGTGAAGCTGTGATGTAGTGCATGATCAGAATGGATCATGGGAGAACTAAGTCTAGGTCTGGAAATAGACCAAGGGACTTAGAGGGATTGAATAAGATAAAGATATCAAGCTGTACAAAGTGATTCACAGCTGGGGGATGCGAGCAAGAAGCTCGACCAGCTGAATGGAGCTCACTTGGAGCTCAAGTAGAGTGTGTCAGCTCCCTGAGCTGGATGGACTAGCTCACTCAGCTGGGTCAGCTGGGGATCAGCTCAACTCAGCTTGACTGAGTGTTCGGGTCTCGGACAGTTGGGCCGGGTCCGGACAGTGGCTGGGCCATGCGGGCAACCCATATGTGGCGATGGGCCGGTGGGCTCTCGGGGTTGGGCCAGTGGCTTGGCATTCGGTTTGGGCTTGTATTGGACATGTCCAGGAGTGGTTGTACAAGCCCAGGACGTCCAGATAACTGCCATAGGCGAATGGGTGTGATCTGGACCATTGATTAAATCAATGGCCAGAAATGAAACCGAAAGGGTGCAGCCTTTGAAAAGGTAACTGCTCCTTCTTCTATAAAATGCAAGCAAGGCCGTGCCTTTGCAGGCACGCCAGGCATTCATTTTCTACCCTGAAACACAAAGAAAACCAGAGAAAAACATGGAGATGGTCGGATTCAACAATCCAAGACAGAGATGCAATCAAAGGCAGCAAAGAGGCAGTTTTGGTGGGCAATCATGGGAAGGGTTATGAACGACCTTCTGGTGAGTTTTGATTGTTGTTTGCCACGCCATAGGCTTCCTCTACATCCATAGAAGACACGCAAATAGCCTGGAGAGAAGATTGGAGGCCGGATCTAACTTCTAAGGGCTGAGGCAGCCTTGAAGGCAGATGTGTGTAGAAAGGCAGTTTCTTGGACACTGAAGGGGGAAGTGATGCACTACCTTTGGGTGGTGTTTGATCATGGATGATCACGCCTAAGGCTTCCTCTGTGTCCTGGGAACACACGCAAATGGTCAGAGTAGAAGGAGAACACCAGACTCCACTCCCAAAGGCCAACACAGCCTTGAAGGTGGATGCAGTGCAGAAACTGGTTTCATGGAAGTTCCATTGATGGGCAGTTTGGTACGACCCTTGATTGGATCTTATCAATACTGGAGATATGTGATAAGACTTGATGGAGGCATGCTTTGGAGAAGCATGGTCGTCCATGATAAGGGATGACACAAGATCTACAATCATCATTGATGAGGTAACATGTTTATGATTACTTTCTGGTTTATATTTATGTCTCTTGTGGTGCTGTTAAGCCAAGGTAAGGCACGCCCTTGAAGACCATATATTGTGATGTAAACTAAGGATCCAGGACCCTGAGAGGAGGGCGGATCATTGTTGATCTACTTCATCCATGTGGGGTGATAGTTAGATGCTGTTCATTGGATAGTGATCCATGATGGTTCATGGTTTGATGTTGGGTTTGATCATGGTGTGAACCATGGATCCGACCCATTGATGAGACACATGGGGTCCTAGTATAAGAGGAACCATGTGGAGTGCAAGGTCCAATTCGTTTGGATCCAACAGCAAGCAAAGGAGAGGAGTAAGGCTAGTACTTGTTGGTGTGGACAACAAGTATTGTGCTGGTGTGTTTATACAAGGAAGGCCGTGTGTGATCTGATCATGGGCAAGGATGGACGACCTGATCCCTGGATGGTGGATCAAGGTGTCTGATCTGATTGATCAAAGGATGCAACGGTGGTAAGAGCAACACTAATCAGGTTCAGTGGGACATGGTTCCATGGCGGTTAGGAAGTGTGAAGACTCATCAGTTCTGAGTCATGTGGGGTGGTTGGTTGATTGACTTAGGATCTGGTGGGCCTTGTTAGTCCATGAAAGGACTTGGTTACAGGGGAGTACACGCCTGAGACATGATGATACTAAACCAGGCCTTGGCCGGTTCAGTGGAACTCTCCATGGCCTTGGTTGGGCAGCTAGGTCCGGATCTCATAGTTCTGGATGGAATTGATGGGATCCGACCATGGATTCCTCTTAGTGAGGATTTATCATGATTTATCATGTGATTTGATTGGATTTATCAGGCCGGTTTGATGGTGGTCAGTTATGGCCGGTTTAGCCGGATTTGGCCAAATTCTATGTGAATTAGGCCGGTTCTGATCAATCTGATTGTGGATTCCTCTTAGTAGGGAATTATCAGTATTTGTCATGAATTTTAATTAATTTTTAGAGCATGTTTGCTTGAGGTCGTTTTTGCAGCTGAAGACTTCCCGAAGGTACTTAGTCTGTGGGGATGGTTGGCTGAATGACTAAGTACCAAAGGGAAGAGTTTATGCAGGTATATGGAGAGTTGGATGAGTGGACGGGGAGCTAGGCAAAGCTATCTCGCAGCTTTATCAGCTAGAGGAGAGTAGATGGAACCTCAAGTGAAGTGGTTTAGCTCACTAGCTGGATGAGCTAGCCAAACAGCTAAGTCAGGTTGGACAATGAGCTAACAAGCTCCGTGGATGTGGCAAAGGTATGATATATCAATATTGCATAGATCTAGATAGAATGGTTAGGTGAATGGAACCTCGCATTTGGTATGACTTGTCAGGTTCGGATCGACCTTGGAGCTAGGCGGTTGTGTTACTTGACCAGTAGCTTAGGTGATCTGACCAGACAAGTGTTAGATTGGTTTTAGACCAATGGTTGGTAGATAATATTCCTGTGCATAAGTTGAAAGGATCTAAGCTAGGAAATGACTAAGGTAGTCTTGAGCTAGGATGAGTTAGCCTATATGGGCGATGTTTTAAATAAAGGGCAAAATTTTTAGAGGTTCGGTCGGTATGGACCGGCGGCGTGAGCATCGACGGCCGAGAGCCTCGATTTTATGTGACGACTGTCAGTGGACTGCCGTCCATCGCCAGTCTCCGGCGCTATCGATCAACCCTCCATTATGAGTTCTCACTAACTCCAATTAGGTTGTTGGCGTCCCTCGAACCGGACCTCACCTTTAACAACCTTCACGGAACCAATTGGGTGATCGGTCAATTGGTGGTGATCTGGGGCAGAGACTGGCGTGGACGGCCACGACAGTCGCATATCTATGTCATTGAGAATTAAGATCATTAACGAAATATCAAAAACAGAGAAAGAATGTGATAGGTGATAGTACTTGAGGGAGAACTGCAAACAGTGAAGAGTCCCCAACTAAACCGCCAGTGAAAGAAGCTGAAGGAATCTAAATGTGGAAACCGAGCTTCCGTAGCGAAAAAGCAAGCCCTTTGTCGAGTATTATATAGAATAAAGAACAGAACCTGTTAAAAAGGTAAAAGGCCAAACAAATAAAGAACATTCACAACTGATGATGGTTATGACTTGAAAGAGTTTAAGAAAGAACCTAACCTTCTTTCCAGGCCCAACTTGTTGTCCAACCTCAGAACCAACAGAGACAATCTATAAATATCATTAAAGCTATTACTAAAAAGATCATATATGATAATACATAGCAGAGGTAGCAAAGCTTTACCTCTTCAGTTAGGTCCCTCTCAAACTTAACAGCTGCTTTAGGCAACAACACTCCACCTGAGGTTGTCTGCATAAATCAACATCAACAGAATAATCTATTATGATTATTGGAGATCGAATTGCAATAACAGAAATACAGTCTCTTCTCAATTCTCATTAATCAGAGCATTAAAAAGGAGCTATAAAAGATAGACCTGAGCAAGCTCTTCAAGGCGAACAAGAACCCTGTCTGCTTGAGGAACAACCTGTGATTATCATTATCAACAATTCTCCAAATTAAAACAAAGATACGAACACACTTTTGGACAGAAAGAAAACGAGAAAAGACAGTACCTTTGTCGGTTCCCATTTAGTGGAGATCGCTTTGACTCTCAGACAGCCTCTTCGACTTCCTGGAAGAGAAACAAATCATCAAACAAACCAACAAAGTTAATTATAGATTAATCCAATTATCAACAACATCACTACCCATTGTTTATCGCTAAAGACAAGTCTCCGATCATCTATCGATTCACATAATATAGAACCGCTACAGGAAAAAAAAAAATTGGATTAAATTCTCGAGAAAATTTGAGCTTGTATATCCAGAAAGAGAGAGAGAGAGAGGCACAATTAAGATCCGTCCCTTAAGCAGAAGCAGAATCAAAAGAATTCGACTTCGTCGAGAGAGAGAGACAAGTGTTTACTAAGAAACGTTTCTTCCATAGCTTAATCAAGATCCGTCCCTTAAATTAATACCTATTTTTAACTAATGGTGGTAAACTCAGAAATATAAAAGAAAAAAAAAGAAACGTTTCGGACAGCGAGGAAGAAGACATAGGAGTAAGAGACACGGCACGAGAATCATCTACGTTAATTCCGATCGCATCGAGTCTATATAATAATAATACTATTCTTCTTCGTCTTCACCTACCTTTCTTTCTCTAAATCTCTTTCATACTACTATTTGGCGTGTGAGTCCTTTTTGTACCTCTTGAAATGACTTGGTCCCTCTTTAGATCCATTAACGCTCCAACTCTCGACCTCTCCTCATCACTTCGCTCTTCCACTCGTACCCCATTGGTCGCCGCAGGTGCAACACTCGCTGGTGTTTCACTTTTCAGAATGTCTTCGAGCTCTCTTCCTTTCGCTTCACTCAGTGTCTCAGCTTCTTCTGCTTCTGATGATAACCACTTACCAATCATTCGTACGTCCTTAAAGTTTTGATCGAAAGCGTTGACTTTTTTTTTATCTCGTTTATTGTCAATGCATCTGGTTTGGGTCTGTGTGTGATAGTGTTGACTCTAAAAAATGTTCAGGTAAGAAGGAAGTTGTGTCAACAGATAAAGCGCCACCTGCTATAGGACCATACTCTCAGGCCATCAAAGCCAATGGTTTCGTTTTCGTTTCAGGTGTTCTTGGTCTTGTACCTGAGGTTTGTTACTTACTCGGCTTTTTTTAGTTTATTTATTATATAACCTGCATAAAGTAAACTCATTCTCTTTTTTGTTCTGTGAGTGTAGACTGGAGAGCTTGTTTCGGACGACGTAGAAGATCAGACTTACCAGGTAAAGTATCTTTTAAGCCGTCACCTTGGTCTCTTTAAAGATTGATTTGGTATACAGTACTTTCCCACTTGCAACTCTGTTGTGTTTAGTGATTTATCCAACGTAAATGAGTTTTTAGATTGCTATATATGATGATTTCAAATGAAGGGTGACTATATATATAATGAAAATATAACTATTGTTCATACCTTAAGCTGAGTTTAGTCTCTGGAACTTATGAGGTTTTTACTTTTGAACTGCTTGATTTGGTAAATATTAGTCATCAGATTCAACTACTAGTGTAGCTATATAGCAAGGTTGAGTTTCTCTAGTTTCCTTCTAATTGCTTCTGTGATTGTTTTTGGAATATGGAAGGTACTCAAGAACATTGGGGAAATATTGAAAGCTGGTGGTGCTAGTTACTGCTCCGCGGTGAAGACAACCATCATGTATGTTTTTGTTTCGACAAATATCATTTATCCATTTGAGTTTTGAATCTAAAAATAAAATATCCATATATTTATTTATTTTTTCTGTCACAGGCTTGCTGACTTGGCTGACTTCAAGAAAGTGAACGAAATATACGGAAAATGTGAGTCGTTTTAACAAGATACACTAGATTTTAACCCGCGCTTTTCAAAACGCAGGATTAGTTTTGTTGATAAAATTATTAATTTGTTTGTTAGTTCATAATATAAATAAAAAAAATCTAAATGTTCAGCCCGTTCCTACTTGATAAATATTTTGTATACTCGATGAATTAACCTTGAAAACAGTAATTGTAAAAATGTCAACTCACTATTATAGGTTGGTTTCGAAAATCAACTTTATTTTAAGTTTTAAATATTAATTTTAAAATAATTAGAAATTGATAATTAAGATTTATATAAAATTATAGTTTTGTAAACACATACATTTAGGAAATTTACATAATATCAATTTAGAAAAGAATTACATTTAATTTTAAAAAAAATAGAAGATAAAATTTATTCTAGTATAACCAATGGTTCGATATTAAATGTTTAAATTAAATGAAAAGTACAGATTGCATAGAAATTAGAACTATTATCATTCACAAAATATGGAAAGATTAGTTACATAAATATAGGAAATATTCAGTTGTTTATTTTAAATAAATAATATTTATACTGAAATTAAATGTCACTGACAAGTTTTTTAATTAAATGGAAAATTCAGGAGTATAATCGTAAGAAGGATTATGCTTTAATAGTATAGATCAGTATTCCAACTTTGTTCAAAATGCATAGTTACCGGTTGTGTAGTGATGTTTTTTTTTTAACTATTTCTTTTCTGGTGCAGACTTCCCACATGCTCCTCCAGCAAGAGCCACATATCAAGCGGCGGCTTTGCCACTAAACGCCAAGATCGAGATCGATTGTATTGCAGTACTCTAGAACAGCATCACTCTCTGTCAAAACTAATAAGAGGAAACCATGGTTTAGGCGACTTATCTATCTTATTCATTCTTAACGTACTTTTCATTTTGTTGTGGATTATCAACCATTAGGTTGGTTGCTAAAACCTAAAGCCCCTTGGCTTAATCAAGAATAAGTGATTTCCTGTTGACTTGATATGTATTGAGTACAATATTTAATAAGAAACCCTTTATGCTTTGAGGTTCTTGGATAGTTTTTAATTTAGAAATTTAACATCTCCCTTCGATTAGAAAGTGAATGGACATAAATAGTGACCACGCTTCTGACTAATAGTTTTGATTATGTGATCCCATTTGGAGCTGGTTAAGGAGCTGATTCAGCTTATTATTGAGCTAATTAAGTGGTGAAGTCGGCTCGGTAAATGGAGATTAAATTCTGTTTAATTAGAGTTAACCAGATTGTTACTTAGAAATAAAATGCTCAGATTTTTAATATTAGCATTTTCACTCAAAAAATTATAGTTTCTGTTTATATTCTTTCATTTGCGGCTTTGCAGAAATGTTTTGTTGGTTTCGAATAAAAAGCCTCTAATCAAAAATAGGTTATTAAGTGTGTTGTGGACACCCTCATTTGCTCTTGACTTCTCCGTATTGTACTAGACGAGTTGATACGATCATGAATAACTAAGTATCCTTTTTAATCAAAAAAGAAAACATTATTCCTATTAGGGACAAAGGTTCCAAATCGAGTATTGGAGGGGATCTAGTGGTATATAAGATAGATGAGTCACTCCACTTATCACCAATTGGTTTTAGGTTGGAAGTTCATCTAGCTTAACATGGTAACATAGCCCGATCCGAACAATCCAACTCGATCCATCATCGATTCAGTCCAAATTCGACCCATCGATCCTTGCCCAAGCATTTCGAAATTGACGCTCAAAGAACCATCATCTCGAGGGGGCGTATTAGGGACAAAGATCCCACATCAGGTATTCGAAAGGATATTTAGTGGTATATAAGATAGATGAGCCACTCCACTTATCACCAAATGGTAACAGTTCCATTTTCTAGTTAACGCGAAAAAGACAAATTGTACTAAAATATTGAATAAATTGAGATAACTAAGTATAATTACGGATAGGGGCATCCCTGAGGAGAGCCATTTGAAACATAAGCTTTAGGCCCCCCTTATTCAAAGGCCCCTGTTTTTTTTCCTAATAAAAAATATATATGTAATAAAATAAAATGACATAAAGAAAAATTGAAAAACATACCGAATTTTAGTAAGAGGTACATAAAATAAACCTTTTTTCTTCAATGTTGTTAAAATTTTCCTTTTGTTTGCTTATGAATTTTAAATATTCAGATATGTTAGGAGTCCCCATTTTTTCATTTGTTTAGAGCCTCACTTCTTTCAGGACCGCCCCTGATTACGGAACGTTGGATTAACAAGTTTTCGGCAAAAGTTCAAGTAGAAAGATGATGTTTTGATATTTATATGCGAACAACAACAAGTATTCTTTTATTTGATACGCAAAAACAGAGTCTTATTATTATGGTTGATGAGAATGTAAAAAACATGAAGGTACAAGTTCCTTGTCTAGAGAAATCTAGTTAGGGAAGTACTTGGTTGAAGAAATGTACTCGAGTTCGGCCTGAACCATCAACACGTCGTTCACAACAAATCCCTTTGCTGAATCTCTGAGATCAGAGAAAGAGATAAACTCATGGTAACCCCAGCTGTACTCTCCTCCATATGCTGGACCCTGGTACCAGTTATCCACTGCCCCAAAAAGAAGAAAACCTCATTATTTATCGCAGATGACGCAGATGACATTGTATTTATACACAAATATTATATATATATAATATGTCATTTGCTTACATTGCTTTTCGATGTTGTTGAGTCCACGTTGGTTAAGAACTCTAAGCTTGGCTCGAACATAAATCTTCTCGTAGGGTCTGAACTTCTCATTCACATCTAGGTTAAGATACATGGACAAGGCTTTTCCTTGTGCCGTTGAACGACCATTTGGATCCACTTGTATCTTCCTGATCATCATATTGAATACTCGTCAACTACTCTAGAATTCAAAAAAAATTAGAAATTAACGTGAACACTGACCAACTTCTCCCTCCAATGGAAAACAGATCTGAGTAGTAAGTATCTTTGAGCAGCGTAGAGAACCCACGAAGGGTCCAGGTGAACTTGGGGTTATAAAAGTTGTCAGCAATAGAGAAAAGTTCTGATATTTGATACGTAGTGGGAATGGTCACGTCAACACCAAACTCGCAGTGATCTCCATCGTAGAGGTATCCGTTTGCCGGGTCTTTAAATGTAGCAACAGGAAGGACTTGAGAGAATCCCCACATCGTTTTGAAGACGTTGAAGCGCCATACATTGGTATCTACAGTAACATTACATTGATTGCTATTTACTTTCTATAAAGCAACTTTATTGTTAGAAAGATTCAAATTATTTACCTTGGATAGTAAAGTATTTCCTCTCGTTGTTATTGAAGACGTAAAACCTGAGATCTGCATAAACATCTTGATGTCCAGCGACGAGAGTTGAGTTGTCTATGGCTACGTAAAGCGAAAGGTACCCTGAACCACTATCCTTCTTGTTACCATTGGGGTACACCATAAGTGTCCTGTATATACATTAATGTATTTTGAGATCATCAATCAGAAAATTGTAGTATACAAGCATGGCTGGTTCCGGATTTTGAGGGGTTATAGACATTTTAGTATATATTTTAATACTTTTTAATACAGATATATATGGAGGTGAGCTGGAGATCTTTGTATATCAATTTAGAGGACAAGGCGAGTGTTTCATTTGGTTATGTTGATCTTGTACATACGAGGGGATTCGAGTATATAAAATATCGAATTACCAGTTGTATCCACCAACTGTAAAAGGACGAGATTGGTATCTCTCTGTGTAGGGTGAGTTAAGGAGCTTGTTGAAAGACTCCATCTTGAGAGAGTATGACGATGGGGGACGATCTCTTAGACCATTCACCGTACTTGAAACAGAGACTTCATGATCACGTGATGAGGTTTCTTGATGTTGATGTACTTGATGCGCTTCTCCCAGGTTTGGGTTGGGTCCTGCTCCATTCTCTGTTTTGAGACAGAAAACATATCATTTAAAGATAGAGAGTTAACGTGTTACTTTTAAATGTTTCATTACACAAACCAAATACAGAATCTAAATGACATAATGGATTTTCTTGAAAATGGGATTAAATCTAAGAGCAAAGGAGATTGCATACGCTGTAGATTTGTGTTGAAGTCATCTGTGAATTGTCGTATGATGGAACTTGCAGAAGAAGATGTAATGAAGAGACAAATCCAAAACAAGATATAAATAAGAAAGATGGTTTTTCTGTAGTGACTCATCATCTTTTAAGGTTTTTGTTGTGAATGAGGTGTGTATAACCGAGACTAGGGACACTTGTATATATAGTGAGAAGTCGATGCTTCGAGATGCTATGGGAACCAGAAGCTAATCAATGACAGTTTCATATGGTAATGTTATTAAAATTTTTTTTTTTTTAACCTAGTTTGCAATGGCAAATTCAAAGTGTCTCTCCCACGTTTCATAAAATAGATGTTTATACAGATAAACCTTTGAATATTACTATTTGATTCCCCAAAAAACAGATCATTCAGATTTTGTAGAATCAAATTCGAGTTGTTCTCACCATTCTTTATATATTACCTTTACACGATCTTTGCATAAACACAAGTAATATTAAAGAAACATATAGTAAACTGTCTTTTATATTTGCAACGTCTTTTATATAATAAAGTTTCTTCTAAAATTATTGGTACTCTTTTATATCCAAGAAGTTGGGTTTAAATCTCCTCTCTTTAGAGGCTACGATCCGTTCCAGATAAATTTATTGGTTCTTGTAAGAGAAGAGATGATATTTATTTTGATATATGGATAAAAATACAAACTTCATTTTTTTTTAACACAAATACATACTTCATTTAGAATGCAAGCACAAACTTATTACTTTAGGTGGTTTTGATAACAAAGCAAACACATGGAATTCAGGAGTTGCAAAGTTCCATCCATGGTTAGAGAAAATCTAACTAGGGAAGTACTTGGTTGAAGAAATGGCTTCCAATTCAACTTCAACCTTCAATATATCATTCACAAGAAAACCCTTTGATGAATCTTTGAGATCAGAGAATGGGATAAATTCATTATAACCCCAACCAGATCCGTCTCCATATCCCGGACCATTGTACCAATTATCAACTGCCAAAAGAAAAATAAAAATCACAAGGAAGCACTCATTAGTCATCCCTAATTAATGCATCTATCGATAGTCATGACTATGTGTAGATTTATACTACATATCATCTGCTTACTTTGCTTTTCGACGTTATTGAAGTTGCGTTGGTTAAGAACTCGAAGCTTGGCTCCAACATAAATTTTCTCATAAGGTCTGAATTTCTCGTTCGCATTAAGGATCAGGAACATGGACAAAGCTTTTCCCTTTCCCGTTGCAGAACCACCCGGATACACTTTTATATTCCTGATCAACATATGGAATATTTGTCACGACCATGCACTATATATATCCCTTATATGTTATTTGAGAAGAATTACAATATTTTATCTACAAGATGTTGCATTACTTTGATTGATTCTAGAATCTTTAGAGATATAACTTGGTTTATTTAAACATAAAAAATTCTAAATTATTAATATACAAAAAATATTATTCATTCTTTTCTTAAATAAAAACTATGGAGTTAATATATACGAGAATTAATTATTTTGAATAATAAAGATTTGAAAACAATTTGTGTTTCTTCTATTATTTTGATTTATATTGTATTAGAAAGATAAATAAAAATCATATTAGTTATATAATAAATATTAAAAATTCTATATATGATATATTTTAAAAATTTAAAATCATTGTAAATTACTAATACTATTAAAAGTCTCAGATTGAATCTATAAATATTGTAAGTTTGAAATTTGCACTGAACATATATTGAGAATTTAATATTTTAATTTTGAAATTTTCATTGAATTTAAAAAGATTGCTAAAACTTTTAAAAGTCTCACATTGCAAATGTTGTTATCGACAGTTCAAATTTTTTGTTATAAGATGATATAAATAATCATAAAACCATATAAGTAAGAAGACTTATTTAATAGATAGTCAGATTAAAAATAAATTATATAGATTAGTATTATTTAAATTTAGTTATATACATATAAAATAGATAAAAGTGAATGTTTGGATTTATTTATTATCAAATGATTTTAAATAAAAAAAAGTGATTGCTTTTAATTATTTAATTTTTTTCATAATATGTAAAACGTTAAATAAATAATAGTTTGTTAAATAATATGTAAATATAATGCTCATTTCGCGCAATACGGAGATATTATTCTAGTACACTAATTAAATCAAAAGAGCTTTAACTTTGAAATATATATTTTATTTTATTTTTGAACTTTTTAATTTTGAAATATTGTGGACTCACCATCTTCTTCCTCCGATGGAGAACACATCAGAGAGGTAACTATCTTCGAGCAAGGTGGAGAACTTCTGAATAGTCCATGTGTACTTCGCGTTATAGAACTTGTCAGTAACAGTGAAAAGTTCGGATTCTTTAAAGACAGTGGGAGTGGTCACATCAACACCAAACTCGCAGTGATCTCCATCGTAGAGGTATCCGTTGTTCGAGTCTTTAAATGTATTAACAGGTAGAACCTGAGAGAACCCCCACATTGTTTTGAAGTAACTAAACCTCCATCCATCGGTATCTGACAAATACATGGCCGATTTTTGAGATTTTAGAAACACAATTTAGTAAGAATTTTTAATAATTTTTTTAATAATCTAATTAATAGTATATATGGCTATTAACTTTAATAATTTGGGTTGTAAAGCCAGTGTGTTGTTTCGGTCCAGAACCCGCTCTCTTAAATACCATATATTTCTTGTTAAAAGATCACATGTTCTTGGGCGGTTAAAGAATTAGCAAAAGACCTTGGATCGTGAAGTACTTCTTCTCTACCCTATTGAAGACGTAAAACCTGAGATCCACGTAAACCTCTTGGTGTGGAGAGAGAGTTGAGTTGTCTATGGCTACGTAAAGCGAAAGGAACCCTGCACCATTATCATTCTTGTTCCCGTTCGGGTACACTACAAGTGTCCTGTTTGTTTTTGGGATTAGTTTATACAAAATTCAGTTCGGGTGAATAAAGAATCAAATTATCAAAAGTACCACTTATAGCCAGCAGCCGAGAAAGGACGTGCAACATATTTGTCTGCGTTGGTTGACTTGAGGAGCGTGTTAAAAGACTCCATCTTCAGAGAGTAAGAAGATGGAGGACGATCTCTGAGACCCTTCACTGTGTTTGAAGCTGAGACTTTATAGTCACGTGACGAGATCTTTTGATCATGTTTACGTAAGTAATGCGCTTCTCCCTGGACTGGGTCTGGTCCTGCTCCGTTCTCTTCTGTTTTGAGACAGAAAACATAGCATTGAAAAGAAGCACAGCAGAGGATGTGACACAAGTGATTAAAAAATACATTATCTAAAAACTCCAAACACACAAATAAAAAGGTGTTAGGTGGATCTTCTGAAGTATTGGATCAGATCTAAGTGCAAAAGAGATTGCATACGTTGAAAGTTTGTGTTGATGTCATCAGTGTATTGTCGTATGAAGGAACTTGAAGAGGCAGACGAGATGAAGAGAAAAAAGAAGAGAAAAACAGCAGAAACGGTGTTTGTGTAATGATTACTCATATTTTAAGGTATCTATGTTAATGAAGTGTAGAGAACATAAACTAGGGAGACTTTATATAGCAGAGTGGGATAGACAGGGATGGGACCCATACAATTTTATCGGAGTTAGTATAATATTATTTATATCAAATATCCTATATTTACTTTGCAATAAAATAATCTTAATAATAGATTCTTAAACAAAAAAGTCTTCATGATAGAAGTCATCTATTATTTTTATTATAGAACAAAATTCTGTAATTTTCAGTTCGACAGCTTTACATGAACATATATGCATTCAAAATGGATTTGATTATCAAATACTATCAACCATTTGGAACGGTGAGAAGCCTAATACCTCTTCAGTGCTGGTCAAACAAATCGAGAAGCTGGTCAGAAATCACATCTCAAGTATCAGAATGATGGATGATCGAAGGTATATTAAAGCTATGGAGATATGATTTTCCTTCCGATGATTTTGTTGTTGGAATCTATGTCTTAAGCACCAAGATATAGTTACAGACATTTTACAAAAGTTTTTTGAATAAATTTAATATTATTTTTTAAAAAGATGATAATCAAATACACCACGAAATTTGAAGAAGCAAGGGAAAATAAAAGGTCATAGACTCATAGTCCAATAATAAAATACTGCAAATTTGTATTCTAATTACGAAAAAAGAAGTGTAAAAGATTAAAGAGAGAAATACAAATGTGGGTGAAAAAAGGAGGAATTGAAATTTAATATTACCAGGTTCAAGCTCAACTATGTCAATATAACCAGATAATATAACACTTAACAAAAATATGCTTGAAATAGAAAATAATTGATATTTAAAGGGTGAAGTGAATGTAGGTCCGCCTCTGGGGATAGGTGCTTTTGGATGATTGTTGCATGATTAGGAAGACTCCAGATACTCACGAATTATTGCATGCCACTGGCACTGTTGATTCAATTATTAGTTTCAATACCTAACTGTTATTTTTGCTGCCTCGTGTTTGTTATGCAAAATCAAAAGTTTTTTTTTGTAACTTAATAAAATTAAAAGTTGATTGTCTGATAAGGTAGTTACATTAATATTGCAAAAGACCTCTCAAACTCTATGTTTTCTCTTGTTTATCCTCGATCTACAAAGAAATGCAAACGCAACTATCCATCTAATTCAAAAGACCAGAAGTTAATTTAACATCAGGTACATCGTCATATAATTTATATTTCTGTTACAAATGATAATAAAACAATCTATAATATTTACGATATTAATAAATAAACTTACACAACATAGCTTTCCCTATAACATTTAGTCAAAAAAATAAAAAAATTTGCATGCACGACATTATTGATAAATAGGCATAGTGATTTACAATTGATCTATATGGTTAAATATTGCGCTAACAAAGGTATTTAGTAACTACTGTACTAGAGAAAGACTAATTTTTAAATTATTAAAACTGCGATTACTTATCATAATTCAAAATTGTTGAGAGATGTAATTACTAGTTTCCTCTATTTTTTTTCTAAAAGTAATATATTGAGCTTTACTTCAAAGAAAAATTAGACATAAGAGTGGTTTTTCTTAACCGGGCATCCAGGCTTGGCATTTGGCAATAATACTAAAGCCCAACATACTGAATGCAAAAGTCCGTTGGGGCGGGAAATCTGGGGCTTGTGATGGTGATTGTGAGGTAAGGATGAGAGCTTGATATATACGTTGTCACGACTTTACCCGTATATCAACGCTGGATGCGGGAGAATAGGAGAGAACACGTGAGTTTAGATCTCGAAGTCGAATTATATAATCTTTTTTTGACTTTTTTTTGTCGACATCTTCTTTTAACTTGTAATATTTTTAAATGGAAATGCACTTACTGAAACGGGTGACATCGCTGCATCGATAGTAGAATATGTGTAAACAATAATGATGTATACTGAATACTATTTTCAGGATGGTTTATGTATATTGTATAGTATGTCTATAACTTATATGATTCTTCTCTTGGTACTTTACACTATGGATAATGCTCAATGACTACATCTCCTACAAGAAAAGTTAATTATAGCTTTAGTTAGAAAATTCAGTCATTTATAACATAAATATCGTTGTGACATTTCTTACAATAATTATATCGTTGATTATTATATCGTTGCCACTGTATTTTTCCACCACCGTGTACAACCTTTCTTTTCCTCATTTTCCTCCCACTGTATATTTTTCTCTTTCACTTTTGGTACCAACAACAAAATTTCTCTTTCACTTTTGGTACCAACAACCTTTCTTTTCCTTATTATTAGATCCAGGATAATAAAAGTATTTTTGCTAGTCCACAATTTATATATGTAGAGCCCTAGACCTTTATGCTCGAGGACATGCTTCAGCTGAAAGTTTAGGCTCTCGATTTTGTGCTTCTGTGCGCTTTGTCTTCAAGCTGTTTTTATGTGCACCTATAGGCCACTCTGTCCTCTTCTTCATATTGACCATTATGAACAGTGAAAGCATTCGAGTGTTTCTACAAGATTGTTCATTTGTGAATACTTCTCCTCAAGTGCTACTTTGGCATCAAACAAGGACACGTTCCTGTTCCTCGCGCCAAACCTCAGCCATCTGCAGCATACTTCTTTCGTTGACTACTTTCGCAGAGAAGAAGCTACAAAGACGAAAGAAGAATATGTGAGAAGAAGAAGAAGCGTGAAGGGCAAGAAACAAAGGAAGAAGAAAGAGCAAAAGCCAACGACAACAAGAAGAAGTCAAAGACGGTTTGGTCGTGTAGCAAGAAGTTATACAACAATGAGAATAAGAGTTGTTAGTTTGGTTTAGTTAAATCCAACTAAGTCAAGTGGTTAGGATTAATTTTTAAAAGTAGATGGGAGTAGTTTATTGTGTCTACTTGTAAAACTAGTTTTTAAGAGAAGTTAGAAGCCTTAGTTGTGTGTGTCGTAGTAGTTAGAGAAAGCTACTATATGAAAGATTGTATATTTGAAATTAATGAGAAAAGTTACAATGTAGCATCCAACGTGGCCTCTCTTCTCTATAAATAAGAACACACACATGAGAGAGTAAAGAGAGTGAGTGTGCTTGTGTAAGTGAAACACAAGCATAAACAGTGAGAGAGAGTGAGACGTAAAAACAGTGAGAGAGAAAGAGTAAAACAGAGAACAAAGAGAAGGAGCAGGCCGTGAGTGAGAGGTCAAGCCAAGAGAGAAGTTCAACATCAATGCTTCAATCTCAGCTCTGTCCTCTTCCATTTCCTTGGCGAGTTCTTCACGAACTTCTTCAATTAACTCTCTCTTGCCTTCTTCTCTTTTTGGTAAATCATGCATGTAACGCTTTACATCCAGCTTTGAATCTGCAAAAGCGCATTAACTAATTTTAGATTTGCCAAATTCTAATCCCTGACAATGTTTTCTTTTCCCGGTTCATGTCATCAAAGAAGCTGATGAAGCAGCATTCACTTGTTGATCAATCAGCTTCACGTTGCTGTAGTCTGCAGATTAGGTGTACGTCATCCCTTTCATCTAAGCAGATAGGATCCCATTTTGTTGCTCCCTCCATCTTGTAAGGCTCCTGTTAGCATCAAAAGAAGTGAAATATTTCAGATTAGGAAACCCATAAAAGGGATGACTAAACGAAAACATTATGATGAAGCTAGGCATCACTATTATACTCATACCAAAAAGTAACTGATCAGTGACCAAGGGGGCAGAGATATATACTAGCTCAAGTAACAGCTCTATAACTTCATCTTGACCACAACATTCAGTCAAGCTCAAGCAACATGTATTTATGAGTTATGTAGCATCTAATCGGATTTGACATAACATCACCTCCACCATGTGGACTATGCTTTTTTTCTTAGCTTGTTGCTTTGAAAGCCAGAACGTTTGTGATCACCATGGTTATAAAAAACAGAGGATACAGATAGTAACTAAAACAGAGTAATTCAGATCCAGCACACAAGAAACAGAGTACACAAATTCCAGAAATAAGCAATCATGTAAACAGAGCATACAGATTCCTAGAATCAACCAATGTTTTTTTTTTTATTATTCAAAGCTAAAGCAATCTTTTGATTGGTTTGATACTTGCGTTAAAAGGCAAAGCTGTACCTGAAACCCTAATACATCTCTTCTGCTCCTCTTATCTCCGCCGTTAGAAACCACATCCGGGACTTGCAACCGCCACACTCCGGCAGCAAGTTTCCTTCCGGTATCTGCTCTTACATCTCCCCTTCGTTCCTAGATGTGTATTTTTAATCAACCAGACTATTACAACCATCGTCCTTCTCGTACTCATCATCTTCGCATCGCTCCAAACTTTGATCATCCAGTTTCCATTTCTATAAAAGAGTAGCTGTTCCATGATTTCATGAGTACCCCTGAGATTTGCTTATGTGGAGAGCTCTTCATGATTAATAATGCAAACTTATTCGGTTCTGAAACGAAGAAATATATTGTATGATTTTATTACATTGATTAATGATTAGTTCCACGTGTCCAAATACTTTTTATTTTAGTTTTGTATCGAAATCTGAAAAGACACTATTATTTGTTGGCTTCAGATTCTCACAGAATCAAATCCCAATAACAATTAAGTAAAAGCAAAGCACATCTATTTACCAAGGTAAATTATGAAAACATGTTTTGGGGTCAAACCTTTAACTATCAGCTTTAGTTTTAGTGTGTATCCCTTGTGTGGTAGACATGGCCAATCCTGAAAACCGTGGGAAAAAAATCTCCGTCTTGGCTACCAAAATTTTGTATGGATCATCCCGTCCACAAACCATCCAAAATATATATGTATGAACAGTCACTAAACCATAATTGTTTTATGATTCCTACATCTCATGGATTATCTTAATGGTAGACCGGTGGCCATCGTTGGTATGTGTTATAACTTATACGGACTGGACATTTGGACATAGAAGAATGTGAATACTATGATCTATTCTTTTTTCACTATGGGAGAAGAACCGGTAAAGGATCTTTTACTCTTAAGTGTTTTATACATATAATCTCTGTGACTAACTTTGTGTCTTTGTTTTTTATGTATCGTGATGATTATAAAACGATTTGTAACTCTCTGTGTGAAGCCATTAAAGAAAAATCTGATAAAGCAGCTGTTGTGAACACTCGTGATGAGTTCGTTTCTCCCTCACAGATCCAAATATTGAAATCTATACTTTTTTGGATTGTCTGCACTTATATATATACCATGACATTCTCACTACAAGTAGATCACTTACCACCCAGCTATCATTATATAATTCTAAAACTTGGCATTGATTATTAAGTATTTGACTTTTGAAATACTTTAAACAAACCATCCACCGAAGAACCCAACCGATCCATCCAATGTTTTGTTGGATAACTTTTCTTTTGAAAATCAGATATACAATACACTAACGTAACTCTTTATGTTTGAATTAATCACTAGGTTTTGTCTTAGCTCTAGACTATTTTAAAGAGTGATTTTAGCTCTGTATTTTTAGTTCGTTTAAATTTACTAGATTTGATTATGGGGTTGTAAGTAACTTTGTGGTATGTTGCAACTATTCAAAAGATCGAAACTAATTGATTTTTTACCTGTTGCGTACATGGTGCCATTGCTGAAGTACATATGTAAATACACTACATGTGTGTATAGCGTGCCGATGAGTGTGTGAATGTTATGTGGATCGTTGATTATAAAAATAAAATGTTGATTATAACTTGAAATGTTGTATTTACGCCTGGGAGGTTCTTATCTTTTTTCATCTTAACTTACATTTATATTTTGTCGAAACTCTAAAGACACTAAACCTTAATTAGTAATCTAACAAATAAGTCTTCGAGTGGACTTAGTCACCAAATCAACAGAAATCATATATAACAAAAAAAACTCAGTTTGAATAGTCAATTTTTGTAGGATATATGTTAACGAATTGTTTCTTTGAATCAATGATTGAACAATCGTACAAATTTTATAAACCAATAAGTTATATGTCAGGTGTAACACATAGAAGTTGAAAAATATATAGATTGAATTGATTGACCCATTGTATAGATCTGTTAATTCCAATAGCTGACACATATGTTGTAGTATTTAATCTTACAATAATAATCTGAATAATATATATATATATATACGTAACATGTATACAAAGCATATATAGTGAGAGGATAAATTTGTCGTATCTATACAGGTGTATGAACGCCAAGATTCTATATCTTAATTACAAATCGGGTTGGATTAACAATTAATAAGAACAAGAGGTGCGAGAGATCGATAGATCAACCAATATATGCTACAACTAATTCATTTAGAAAAATGAAACTCGAGTATATTGATCTAGTGATCGACAATACAGATAAAAAAAACAAGAAACTAGTTGAAGTAGTAGTGGATAATTAAGTTCGATATAGCACTAACTTCGGGTTTTTTGGTCGATATTACAGAAAAAAAGCAAGTTGGAGTATAGTGGGATAAGTTCGATGTAACACCAACTTTGAGAACTTGACTTTCAATAAATAATAGTTATGGTAATATTAGTTGTTAAGTTACGTTTGAATATGTATTTATTTGTAGGGTAACTGATGCTAAGATATATCGGTTGGTATGTGAAAGTTGACAGGTTTTCACGAATAATAAATAAAACTTGTGATTAATATGAATTGTAAGGATCGGTTTTGTTAAAACAAATACTCCTTTCGTTCTAAATAAATGTCATTTAGACATATTTTACACATATTAATAAATTGATTAATTATATTAATATATCCTTATTAAATATATAATTATTTAAATGAAAAATATTTAAATAAAAGAATGGTTAGTTGAGAGGGTAAGAAAGAAATAATGTATAAAGATTACATTAAAAAAATGTAGAATGATATTTATTTTGAAACAAGAAAAAAAATGTTAGAATGATTTGAATAGTAAAATAAAGCAGGAAATCTTATGTAAACCGAATAAATCAGACCATCCAAATAATAATATTTAGAAACTAAGAAGAGAAAAGGTGATAGAAAAACCATGGGTGTGAAGTTAAAGGTGGGAGACGTGCGTGCGTTTAATAATAATATGTACTCATATGGCTTAATCGAGTAATTGAAAATGTGGGGTGAGCATCTTTGGCCTCAGAGATTCTGTTCCCTTTGGTTGCGTTCACACTTTGAAGATCCCTCCCCAAGTGCCGTGTTCACACTTCACTTCATTCGCTCGGCTCCCTTTATTTATCTAAAAACTTATATATTTTTAAAAGTAAGCTTTAAAAATGATGTAATATTGCTAGCTGTTTACAAAAAATAGCTGGAAAATTATATATTGTGAGTTTGTGACTAAATACAACTTTAAGAAACTGACAAGATAAATTTGTTCATAAACAAATAATTTCCTATAAATAATTAAAAATGGAGAATTGGATAATGAAAATGGAGTATTGGGTTTTATCATTATTCATTCTTTATACATGTTTCTCTTTAGTCATGTGCAGCTATACAAACTTTCGTGTTATTTCTGTTTTCTTTAGATGTCACGTCACGTTAAGGTATTCAGTTCTTCTTTCTTCCTCTATTCAAGGGCTTGGCATTGCATTTTCACCGGCACACTGGAAAATACAAACCAGCAAACATATGCAAGCCGAACTGACGAGCCGAGAAAGACGTGTGGAACGAAGCGCCAAAAAAGAAAAAAAAAATGACAAAAGCTGGTGAGGATGAGTTCAACAAACACATGTCCACGTAGGATAAAAGTACTACAAAATCTGACGTGGCATTTGATCTAATCTTTATCTCCTTTTTATGATTTTAATATCCCACCACCTTTCTACCTACGTTTTATATAAATCATCTCTAGCCAGACACTTTACCTCCAAAGAAACGAAAAAGAAAGAAAGAATGGGGAATTGTCTAAAGCATGAGTCAGAAACGCACTGGTCTGGTGAAGATTGGGATGATGATTTCACCGCAGAACATGAAGAAGAACAAGATCATCATCATCAACATCATGATAGCTCTAAGACGACCTCCATTAAGGCTGGTAAAACATTGATTGTCACAGGAGGCAGTAAACCATCTCATCATGAGATCAAGATTAGGCTCACAAAGAAGCAACTCCAGGATCTACTGAATCAAGTCAACGTCCATGACCTGACTGGTTCTGATCGTAAAACTGAAGAAGGCAACCATCAGTTATGGACACCGGTTCTTCACAGCATACCGGAGGTTTAGTTGAATCTTTTTCCGGGAGATGATCAGACCATGTTGTATATTCATTAGGGGTTGAAGTTAGGATTTTGATGTAAATTTTCGAATTACAGTAGTACACAACATTTCTCTTTTTGTTTGTTTGTCAGATTGTAAATATGAAATATATAATAAATCTAGTTAAGCTTCACATGAAAAGGAGAAAAATAAATGTATTGGGCCTTATAAAGCCCATCAACAGAAACAAAAAGAAAAAGCTTTATTTTTCTCTTTCCCTCCGCTATTCTTAAAAAAAACGTCTCGAATTCATCAGCCCTACGCTCCTCCGGCCGCCGCTGCGTTTCCCGCCGTTTGTTCTCCGACTTAAGAAGCTATTGGTTTCTCTCCCGGCGTTATAGATTGACCAGAAAGTCTCTCTCTCTCTCTACCTCACTGATCTAACCGATTCTTAAGGTTTGTGCAAGTTTATGATAAGAGAAAGTACAACCCCCTATCATCTTAATTAAGATTATGGTTAGTTTCTATAAATTAATTGAAGGTACCCGTGAAAGAAATATATTTTCTTTATACACTTGCATTCAGGACTGAATCATGTTTGGTTTCTTAGACAAATCAAACAGACATAAATGTAAAAGTACTTGTCTGTTCCTGTTCTTGTTTTTTTTTTTGGAGTTACTGTAAAGTGATGTGTAAGTTAAGTAAACCAATGTAATCTTTTGCAGGTTGTTGAAACTTTATCTAAGCACATCCCTTCAACGAAATGTCTATCACATCATCACTTACTTCAGCCACACTTTGCGGGAGTTTGGCTTTTCCTAAAGCTTTATCCTGCAGCAATGAGTTCCCAAGCAATCATCTCTCGAGTCCTCTCGAAAGCTCAAAGCTTTGTTTGACTACATATCCCAAGAAAAATGTTACGTGGAATCTGGCCAGGGTCCAAGGAATCAGGTGTCATGCTATGCAAGTTGAGACGAGGGAACCCTTTACCTCTGGGAAGAAGTTTCAGCTTAGTGATGTGATCGAAGGGCAACAATTTGACAGGGAGATGCTAAGTGCTATATTTGATGTTGCACGTGAAATGGAGAAGATAGAAAAGAGCTCTTCTCAAAGTGAAATACTCAAAGGCTATCTAATGGCTACTCTCTTTTACGAGCCTTCCACTCGTACCAGGCTCTCCTTCGAATCTGCCATGAAACGCTTGGGAGGGGAAGTCTTAACTACCGAGAACGCTAGAGAGTTCTCGTCTGTTGCTAAAGGGGAAACGCTAGAAGGTATCTCATCTCCTCAGCTAAGTTTCTAGTTCGTAATGTTGATATGTTACTTGTGTTTAGATTGAATTTGTGGGCACTTTTTCAGACACTATAAGAACGGTGGAGGGTTATACAGATATAATAGTGATGCGACATTTCGAAAGCGGTGCTGCTAAAAAAGCCGCAGCTACTGCCAATATACCTGTCATCAATGCAGGTGATGGTCCTGGAGAGCATCCCACTCAGGTGTGTTGTGTTCATCATAACGCTTAGTGTTTTAGTTTTCCTAGACAAACACATTAGTTTCTTATGTCTAGTTCTGTTGCTCTTGTGAAGGCTCTCTTAGACGTCTATACAATCCAAAGTGAAATAGGAAAGCTAGATGGCATCAGTGTAGCCTTAGTTGGAGACCTTGCCAACGGAAGAACAGTCAGGTCGCTTGCATACTTGCTTGCCAAATTTAAAGACGTGAAGATCTACTTCGTTTCCCCTGAAATCGTCAAGATGAAGGTTTGTGTTTACTAAAACTTGAAGAAAACATCATTTGGTTTTGTTGCTTAAACGTGTTATTGTTAATGGTTAGGATGATATAAAAGACTATTTGACATCTAATGGAGTGGAATGGGAAGAAAGTTCAGATTTGATGGAAGTAGCATCAAAGTGTGACGTAGTTTACCAAACCCGAATCCAGAGAGAGCGGTTTGGAGAAAGGCTTGACCTTTACGAGGCGGCTCGTGGGAAGTATATCGTAGACAAGGCACTGCTTGGAGTGATGCAGAAAGATGCTGTTATCATGCATCCTTTACCGAGACTAGATGAAGTGAGATTATATCTAACCTCTTCTTTTTATCTCCTCTTTTTTCTGACGTAATCCTCACTCTGTGTAATTCTATTTGCGTAGATCACTGCGGATGTGGATGCTGATCCAAGAGCTGCTTACTTCAGACAAGCAAAGAACGGTTTGTTCATCAGAATGGCTCTTCTGAAGCTACTGCTTGTCGGTTGGTGAAAGATGGTCTTAATGAACTGAATCTCAAGCCTGTGGCAAAAGAGACGTATCATCTCGTAATAATAAAAGTTTTTTTTTGTGTTTTGTGTATTCAGCAAAAAGCTGTGTGATCTTGATGTTCAAAAGAACATAAACGGTCAAAGCAGTTGTTTTGTTGGTCTTTGTTATTACATTAATCAATTCATTTGAAGAAGAGTCTTTGTTGAACTTTACGAATAAAATTAGGTCTGAGCTATCTTCCACCATTTGCGGTCAAACGCAAAAAGCAAACACTTGTGTCTTAACGCCTCCTCCAAAGGACGAAAGCATACAGAGTCAGAAAAGAGTTTAGTTCAGTTTCACTGTATACTTTTTAATTATTACGTAAATACCCCTTCTTTTACAGTTCGGAATTAGTTAATTAATTAATTGTTTTATTATTAAAAAAAATAACAAATAAACACATGGGATCAGCAAGTCATTGACGTCCATCTCAGATTCAGGACACCGGTTCGGTAATAAACTTCGAGCGCAGGTATTATCTATCCATCTCTCTCAAACCCTAATCTCAACTTGTAATTCGATTGATAGAAGTAGAAGTCTCACGCAATTCACATGTTCTTTGTTTTCCCACTCGTTTATCATAAGCCCCCTTGCAGCTGCAGCTCGTGAAGATTGCTACTTTGTTACATAAAGTTTAGTTCTTTTTATTGGGGGTTTGTGGAGATGATTGGGAACCCTGTAATGTCATCATCTTCCATGATCGTTTGCCCTCGAGCTTCTCCCAATGGTCTTCCTTATCTCCCACCGAAACCTAGAACTACGCATAGAACTAGACATTCAGTTGTCAGAGCTGCATCCAATTCCAGTCAACCAGAAGGGAAGAGTCCTCTCACGGTTGTTTTGGATGTGCCGAGGAACATATGGAGACAGACTCTAAAACCTCTGAGTGATTTTGGGTTTGGTAAGAGGAGTATTTGGGAAGGTGGGGTTGGTTTGTTTCTCGTCTCTGGAGCAACACTTCTTGCTCTTAGCTGGGCTTGGTTACGAGGGTTTCAAATGCGGGCCAAGTTCAGGAAGTATCAGACCGTGTTTCAGCTTAGTCAAGCCTCTGGTATTTGCACTGGAACACCGGTTAGGATCCGTGGTGTGACAGTTGGTACGGTTATCCGTGTTAATCCGTCCTTGAAGAACATTGAAGCTGTTGCTGAGGTATGGTTCTACTGTTGTGTTCTGAGTCTTGTTTTGACGGTGATGTTTGGTTCTTATGTTTGTCTTTTTTTGTAGATTGAAGATGATAAGATTATTATCCCTAGGAATTCACTGGTTGAGGTGAATCAGTCTGGTCTTCTAATGGAAACTATGATCGACATTACGCCTAAGGATCCAATACCGGAACCTTCAGTAGGGCCTCTGCATCAAGAGTGTGGTAAAGAAGGTCTGATTGTATGTGATAGAGAGAAGATAAAGGGAGAGCAAGGAGTGAGTTTAGATGAACTAGTTGGGATATTCACTCGTATGGGGCGTGATGTAGAGGAGATTGGTGTTGCCAATGCGTTTTCTCTTGCTGAGAGAGCGGTGTCAGTTATTGAAGATGCAAAACCGTTGCTCAGAAAGGTGATATGAGTTGTTTCTGGTGAATTTTGAGGATTGGAAAGAGTGAGGAAAAAAAAAGTAATGTATTCTCATGAGTGAGCGTTGGGTTTTTGATGTAGTGATGTCACAGATTCAAGCCATGGCTGAAGATGCTCAACCTTTGCTGTCTGAGTTTCGTGATAGCGGCTTGCTCAAGGAAGTTGAGTGTCTAACTCGAAGCCTGACCCAAGCTTCTGATGATATGAGGTAATAACTCTTACGTCACCAAACTTAGGCTTTTAGGTACTGATAATCTTGGCTTTATTGACCGTACATCCTTAAGGTCACTTTAGAAAGTCTTATGAGGAAGTTCACAGTGGAAGCGTCAACTTTGAGTTACTTGAATTGCATCTCAGTTTTCAGTACATTCCACACGCTATGTGTGGACTAACTTAAGAACAATGTTTTTTTATAAAACATACATTATCTACTGTTTTACAATCTGGAATAGTTGATGATCTTGTTTGCCTGTTTGTATCTTCTGAAAGTCTGGTGCTTCTATCACTTAAGTGTATGTTGTGGATGGAGTGGATACTTATGTGTGGCAATATTAAAGCAGTAGTAGGACCACATAGATGTCAATAGCTCGTCTACTTACACTAATGCTTGAGTGAGAGTTTATAAACTCTGTGATTAGATAATAGAGGACTGTGAGAATGTATATCTTTTTGACCTTATATTTTTGTTACATTGCAGAAAGGTTCATTCGTCGATAATGACACCTGAGAATACAGAACTAATACAAAAGTCAATCTACACTCTGGTTTACACGTTGAAGAACGTTGAGGTAATTTTGCTATTAACAAGAGAAATAAGAGTTTTGACAAGAAAGAGAAAATGTCTTAACATGGGTTTTTGATTGTGGCATTGTAGAGCATAAGCTCAGATATACTGGGATTCACAGGCGATGAAGCCACAAGAAAAAACCTGAAACTACTCATCAAATCCCTCAGTAGGCTATTATGATCATCAAGGTGAGCAATTTTTTTTTTTAAACAAAAAAAATGTGTGTTGTGTTTGTGCATTAATGCGTTTACTCAACAGCATTTACTTTTCACACGGGAGACGACGATGATGACGATAAGCGCGTCTCGTTTTCTTTGTAGGGTCTCCCAAGGAAGGAGAAGGAAGACCTCTCACTTAATAATTCCGAGGGGGTTATTATTATTATATTATTTTAAATCCAAAAAAAAAAGAGAGACGAGGGTGTTTTAGTCAATGCATTTGGACAATTTGGTCTTTTTAAGCGATTAATTTAATAATAATGGTCGGGGTCAGGACAGAAGGCGCAAGTGCTTACCCTCTTTTGCTTTCTTCGCATTTCGAGACATATCTCTTGTCCTGTGAACTCTTTCAAAGACTTTCAAATTTTTGTTTCTAAACTTAAAAATGAAAATTATTTTTCTCTCAACATTATCTATTAATATATCGAATAAAAGTTTAAAGCAAAAGGAAAAAGAATCAAAGTTTGGAAAATGATATACTCCATAAATTAAAAAAATAAAGGGAAACGATTTGGTCGGTCTTGTTGGACGGGCGTGAAGGTAGAGAAAAAAGCTATTCCAACCATAAATAATTAAATAAATAAAAAATTATTTGAGTAAAATTTTGAAAAAGAAATGATAAATAATAAATTATTATTTTGAAATTTCCAACTCCTACCCTTGTTCCACCATCTTTCCTCATTACAACATTCTTTCTTTCTTCATCTTCTTCAGACACAGATCTCTCTTCTTCAAACCACATTTACTTCTGGTTCTTCTTCTTCTTCACCATGAGGAAAGGCAGAGGCTCTTCCGTCGTTCCACCCGCCCTCCACGGATCCGCCGTGAAGGAGCCGAGGTACAGAGGCGTTAGGAAGAGACCTTGGGGCCGTTTCGCCGCCGAGATCCGCGACCCCTTGAAGAAATCACGCGTCTGGCTCGGTACTTTCGACTCCGCCGTGGAAGCCGCGCGCGCCTACGATGCAGCCGCGCGTAACCTCCGCGGCTCCAAGGCCAAGACCAACTTCCCCGCCGACTGCTCTCCTTCCTCTCCTCTCCGACCGCTCAATTACCAGAATCATCATCGGAATCTTTCTCCGAATCAGAACCAGATGGATCCGTTTATGGACCACCGGTTATACGGCGGAGGAGGAGGGAGCTTCCAGGAGCAGCAGGTGATCAGTCGGCCGGCGAGCAGCAGCCTGAGCAGCACCGTCAAGTCGTGTAGCGGACCGAGACCGGCGGCGAAGGCGACGAAGAGGTATCCGAGGACTCCGCCGGTGGCGCCGGAGGATTGCCACAGCGACTGCGATTCGTCTTCGTCGGTGATCGACGACGGAGACGATATAGCGTCGTCGTCTTCGCGGCGGAAAGCGCCGTTTCTGTTTGATCTTAATTTTCCGCCGTTGGATGGTGGTGTTGACTTATTCGCGGACGATCTCCACTGCACCGATCTACGTCTTTGATTTGCTATTTTTTTTTTTTTTGAAAGAAAAAAAAAAGTGAGAATGATGATTTTATTACCACGATGCAAACGAAGATGATGATGATGACGACGATATAGAGAGAGAGAGAGAGGTTGTGTTGAGATCTGTTACTGTAAGAACCAGATCTGAGGTTTCATTTGTCTGTATCTTATTTAAGATCAACCCTTTGTTACATGTAACATTTCTATAGCTGATGATGATGATGATGATTCTCAATGATTCTAAATCCAAAATCTGTAGATTTTTATAGAGTTTCCTTCCTTGGTTTGTTTGTTATAGTGAGTAGGAAGCTACATTTACACAACACACATTGTTGTGTAACACAGCCACATATATACTTGTTTGTCTTTGATTTTGATCAATACAGGGTTTGTATTCTACAAGTAGACCTTCTGACAGGCAAGCTATTGGGGACATATGCAGAAGATCTGATTGGGTTCACTTGTGGTAATAAGTAGGCTTGAAGAAAGAAAGATGGTGAAGCTCATTTATTACCCTGGTTGGGTGATTCGGAGAGATAAGTTGGAGTACTCATTGTTCTTAAGGGTTTCATTCATCTTCTTAGACGGAGCAGGAAGACAAGAAAGGCTTTCATTTTCGTGTATCCAATCGAATGTGTATGTGTGGAGACGGGTTTGGTCAATTGGCGATGAGTGGTTTAGGTGATGGATAAAGCTCAATGGGCAAAGGCCAAATCTTTAGGTTGAAGTTTGGTGGCTGAGATGATGTTAATCTGTAAACGCTCTTGGTGGTATAGTTCGTTGTATGTGTTTGACCATTTGATTAAAGTTTGCTGGTCGAGTTGTCTAAAATTTGGTATCTACTTTGCTTCTCTGCCACGGATTCAGACAGTGAGTCTCTTTGGGTTTGAAGAAAGAACGAGCTTTTTTTTTATGTTTTTAAACCGTTGTCGGGTAGACTTTATTTATGGAAAATCTTTGAAAGATATTGTGGAATTACGAAGTCTCGTTCTTTACTGCAAAGATTTATTACTTGAACCTATTTCAACTCTCAAGTCGCTTTCTCTTTCTTTTTGGGGTTCTAATTCTGGTCCAAAAAGTAAAAAATTCTGAGTTGGAATTCTAAACCGAGCTGAACAGAATATTTTGGTTTAAGTTAAATTGATCGGTATAGAATAGACATATAAAATTATGTGTACCGAATTATATCGGATTTAGAAAATTAGTTTTATCTAAAATTCCAAATCAAAGAAACAAATTATCAAAATCCCTGTACCAAACTGAACCGCAGTTGAATTTGGTTATTTTGAAAGATTTTAATTTGGCTATCCATTATCCAAGCTACCCGAAAACTTCGAACAAACCGAACTGGTATGCCTTTCCTTATCATCTCTAATTTCACAAACCAGAAACGAATTGATTCCTTCTTATCCTAACCATCAAAACACATCTTATCAAAGATGTGTTAACAAAACCAGCTCATAAAACTATAAAAAATGTCAGTTGTTGAAAATCAATAAGACTTTTCTGACAAACGTCTGAAATATACATAGGCTTAGTTGGCTTGCGTGTTACCAGCACGACTCTTATTTCTGTGACGGAAATTCTGTTAGCCCTAAAAAAGCTTGTATCGGCCCGTATCTACCCTTTTGTACCCTTTAAAAAATATATTGTTATTAGTAAAAGTAAAATTGAAGAACAGTGAAAGAAAAATTATGCAAAAGGGAGTATTACGATTTGAAACATTGTATAAACAATTCTGAATTATTCATAGACAATTATGAACCTTCCATAAATAATCCAAACCACTGATCAATCCAAACTTGGATTATAAATAATTTGTAAATAGTATAGTAGTGATTCTGAATCTTTTAGAACTAATTCTGAACCCTACATAAATAATTTTGAATCCTTTATAAACAATTTTGAATCTTTTAGAAACAATTATGAAACCCTTGGAAACAATTCTGAACTGTCATAAACAATTCTTAAACCGTCAGAAATAATTATGAACCCTTCAAAAATAATTTCAAACCCTTTAGATAACATATTGGCATTGGCAAATACAACAAGGTTGTGGTTGATCATAATGATAAACTGAAATACACCGTGAAAGGAATTATGCAAAAGGTGACATTACGATTTGAAACCCCTTTATAAACAATTCTGAAACTTTCAGAAACAATTATGAACCCTTTAAAAACAGTTCTGAACCGTCATAAACAATTCTGAAACCTTCGGAAATAATTATGAGCTTTTCATAAACAATTCTAAACCCTTTAGATAACATATTGTCATTGGAAAATGTAACAAGTTTGTGGTTGATCACAATGATAAACTGAAGCACACTGAGAGATGAATTGTGCAAAAGGTGATATTACGATTTCAAACCCTTTGTAAATAATTCTGAACCCATAAGGAACAATTCTAAAACCTTCAGAAACAGTTCTTAACTCTTCAGAAACAATTCTAAACTCTTCAGAAAAACCTCTGAACCCATTAGAAACAGTTCTAAACTCTTCAGAAAAACCTCTAAACCCATTAGAAACAATTCTGAAACCTTCATAAACAATTCTGAAGCATATTGAAAACATATTATAATTGACAAATGTAACGAGTCTGTTATTAATCACAATGTTAAACTGAAGCACACTGAGAGAAAATTGTGCAAAAGGTGGTATTACAATGTGAAACCCTTTATAAACAATTCTGAATCCTTCTGAAACAATTATGAACCCTCCAAAAATAATCCAAACAGCGAGTCGGTCTAGATTTATATTAGAAACAATTTGTAAATAGTATGGTGGTGATTCTGAACTATTCAGGAATAATTATGAATTCTTAAGAAACAATTCTGAATCCTTCAGAAACAATTCTCAACCCTTTAGAAAAAAATTATCTACCATTCATAAATCATTTTGTATCCTTCTGAAAATAATTATGTACCCTTCAGAAACAATTCTAAACCCTTCACAAAAAAATTTAAACCCTTCAGAAACAATTATGTACCATTTAGAAATAATTCCGAAGCCTTCGGTAACAATTCTGATCCCTTCAGAAACAATTATGAGCCCTTTAGAAAACATATTATCATTGTCAAATGTAACAAGTCTGTGTTTGATCATTGTGATAAACTAAAACATACCAAGAGAGGAATTGTGCAAAAGGTGATATTATGATTTGAAACCTTTTGTACACAATTATGAATCCTTTATAAACAGTTTTAAATCATTCAGAAACAATTCTGAATCCTAAAGAAACAATTCTGAATCCTTCAGAAACCATTTTAAACCTTTCATAAAACAATTTTGTACCTTTCACAAATAATTCTGAACCTTTTAGAAAACATATTGTTGCTGGCAAATGTAACAAGTCTGTGGTTGATCACAGTGTTAAATTGAAGCATACGTAGAAAAATTGTGCAAAAAGTGATATTAAGATTTAAAATATTTTACAAACAATTCTGAATACTTGAAAAACAGTTCTGAACCTTTTAGAAACAGTTCTGAAACTTTTAGAAACAGTTCTGAAACCCATCGGAAATAGTTCTGAACCCTTTGGAAACAGTTCTGAATCATTCGAAAACAATTTTGAACCCTTCAGAAAAAGTTCAGAACCCGTCAGAAATAATTCTAAACCCTTCAAAAACAATTCTGAATCTTTTAGAAAGCATATCGTTACTGGCAAGTGTAACGAATTTGTGATTGATCACAGTGTTAACAATTATAGAGCCTTCTAAAACAATTATGAACCCTCCAGAAACATTCCAAATCGCGGGTCCATCGAGGTCTATATTATAAAATATTTTTAAATAGTGTGGTGATGATTCTGAACACTTTAGAAACAATTCAGAATCCTTCTGAAACAATTTTGAACCCTCAAAATATAATTTTGTACCAATCGGAAAATAATTTTGTACCCTTCAAAAATAATTATGAACCTTTCATAAATAATTCTAAACTCTTCAGATACAATTCTTCACCCTTCTAAAATAGTTTTGAACCCTTTAGAAAACATATTGTCATTGGCAAATGTAACAAGTTTGTGATTGATCACAGTGTTAAGCTGAAGCATCCGAAGAGAGGAATTGTGCAAAAGGTGGTATTACGATTCTGAACCATTAAGAAATATTTCTAAACCATTTAGAAACAATTATGAACCTTCCAGAAACAATCTTAACTGCCGGTCGATACAAGTTTCAATTAGAAAAAAATTGAAAATAGCAAGGTGGTGATTCAGAATCCTTCAAAAACCATTCTAAATCCTTAATAAATAATTCTGAATCATTTAAAAACAATTATGAATCCTTCAAAAAATAATTATGAACTCTTCAGAAATAATTATAAATCCTTCAGAAACAATTATAAATCCTTCAGAAACAATTATAAATCCTTCAGAAACAATTATGTATCCTTCAGAAACAAATCTGAACCCTTCGAAAACAAATCTGAACCCTTCAGAAACAATTCTGAATCCTTCAGAAACAATTCTGAAACTTTCAAAAAATAATTATATACCCTCTAAAAAAACATATTGTCATTGGCAAATGTAACAAGTATATACCGATCAAAGTGTTAAACTGATAAACACCAAAAAAGGAATTGTACAAAAAGTGATATTATGGTTTGAAACCCTTTATAAACAATTCTGAACCCTTTAAAAATAATATGAAACCTTCAAGAACAATTTTAAATTCATAAATTGTTCTCACCCTTTCAGAAACTATTCTTAGCCTGTCATGAATAATATTGAAACCTTGAGTAATAATTCTGAACCCTCTAGAAAACATATTGTCATTACCAAATGTGACGAGTCTTTTGTTGATTACAATGTTTACTGAAGAACACCGAGAGAGGAATTGTGCAAAATGTGGTATTACAATTTTAAACCCATCATAAACAATTATGAATCATCCGGAAAACAATCCAAACCACAGGTCGATCCGGGTTTGGATAGCATGGTGGTGATTCTGAACCATTTAGTAACAATTTTGAACCCTTCAATAACAATTCTGAATCCTTCTGAAACAATTATAAACCCTTCAGAAAACAATTTTTTACCTTTTAGAAACAATTATGAACCCTTCAGACACAATTTTGAATCCTTCAGAAACAGTTCTAAACCCTTTAAAAAACATACTGTAATTGACAAATGTACCAAGTATGTGATTTATGACAGTGTTAGTGAAGCACACAGAGAGAGAAATTATACAAAAGTAATATTACGATTTGAAAGCCTTCACAAACAATTATGAACCCTTCAGAAATAATTATGAATCCTCAAGAAACAATCCAAACAGCGGATCAATCCGGGTTTGGATTAGAGACAATTTGTAAACAAAATGGTGGTGATTTTGAACACCTCAGAAACAATTCGAAACCCCTCAGCATTAATTTTGAATTTTTCAAAAACAATTTTGAACCCTTCATAAAGCAAATTTGTGCCCTTCGGAAACAATTTTGTTAGCTTCGGAAATAATTATGTACCCTTTAGAAAACAATTTTGTACCCTTCAGAAATAATTCTTAACCCTACTAAAATAGTTATGAACCCTTCAGAAACAATTTTGTACCCTTCTGAAATAATTTTAAACCATTTAGAAAATATATTGTTATTGGCAAATGTAACAAGTTTGTGGTTGATCATATTGTTAAACTGAAGCACACCAAGAGAGAAATTGTGCAAAAGATGGTATTACGATTTTGAACCCTTTATAAACATTTCTTAACCCTTCAAAATAATTATAAATCCTTCAGAAACAATCCAAACCGTTGGTCGATACGGGTTTGGATTAGAAACAATTTGTAAATAGTATGGTGGTGATTATGAACTCATCAGAAACAATTCTAAATCCTTTAAAAATAATTATGAAACCGAAAACAATTATGAATCCTTCAGAAACAATTCTTAACTAGTTAGAAAACAATTGTGAACCATTTAGAAAACATATTGTCATTGTCAAATCTAACAAGTCTGTACCGATCACAGTGTTAAACTAAAACACACCGAGAGAGAAATTGTGCAAAAGGTGATACTACAATTTGAACCGCTTAATAAATATTTCTGAATCATTTAGAAATAATTCTGAAACCTATATAAACAATTCCGAACCATTAAGAAACAGTTTTGAACCCTTCATAAATAGTTATGAATCCGTCATAAAAAATTCTGAAACTCTATAAAAAACATATTGTCATTGGGAAATGTAACATGTTTGTGGTTAATCACAATGTTAAACTGAAGCACACTGAGAGAGGAACTATGCGAAATGTGATAGTACGATTTGATATCCTTTATAACAATTTTGAAACAAGACTGAAACCTTCAGAAACAATTGTGAACCTTTCAGAAACAGTTCTAAACTCTTCTAAAACAGTTCTGAACCTGTCAAAAACAATTCTAAAACCCCGAGAAACAATTCTAAACTCTTTAGAAAAAAATATTGTAAATAAAAAATGTAATGAGTCTGTGGTTAATCACAGTGCTAAACTGAGGCACATTGAGAGAGAAATTGTGCAAAAGATGATAGTACGATTTGAAGCAATTTATAAATAATTAAGAACCGTTCGGAAAACAATTATGAACCCTCCAAAAACATTCTAAACCGCAGGTCAATCCGAGTTTGGATTAGAAACAATGTGTAAATAGTATAATGGTGATTCTTAACCCTTCAGAAACAAATCTGAACCCTTCAGAAACAATTGTGAATCCTTCGTCAACAAATCTGAACCCTTTGTAAAACAATTATGTACCCTTCATAAACAATTCTTTATTTTTCAGAAAATAATTATGTATTATCCTTAAGAAACAATTCTTCAGAAATAATTCTGAACCATTCAGAAACAATTCTTTATTTTTCAAAAAAATTATGTTCCTTTTATAAAACATATTGTCATTGACAAATGTAACAATTTTGTACCGATCACAGTGTTAGATTGAAGCACACCAAGAGAGAAATTGTACAAAAGGTGACATTACAATTTGAAATCCTTTATAAGCAATTTTGAATTATTTAGAAACAATTATGTAACCTTTAAAAACAATTATGAATCCTTCAGAAATAGTTCTGAACCCTTAAGAAACAGTTGTGAACCTATGAGAAACAATTTTGAAATATTCAGAAACAATTCTGAATCTTTTAGAAAACATATTGTCATTGGCAAATATAACAAGTCTGCGGTTGATCACAATGTCAAATTAAAACACACCTAGAAAAAAATTATGCAAAAAGTGATATTATGATTTGAAATATTTTATAAACAATTTTGAACTTTTCAGTAAAAATTATGAATCCTCCAGAACAATTCAAACGCGCCGTCATTCGTAACAGTTAAATTTTATGAATCCCTAGAAACAATTCAAACAATTAAATTTCCATAATTTTCACACTAAGAATGGATGAATGGATGGCCATTCGTAAGGTCACAAGCAATCAAAAACCAAGCCCATTAATTATTCAAATAAATTGACAATTTCTTATAACATTGTATAATATTCTTTTGTTCTATTTGAACCCAATAAGCTTAAGACGTGCCTCTGGGGACCTAAAATCTCTCAAGTAATCGTAAAGATAAAAATTAAGGGAACAAATTGAGAGTTTACTTGTTGAGGTTGATTTAATTATATATTTTATTTCTTGATTAGGACACCAAATTAGTTTGATGGTAACTAGGAACATCAACATGTACGTGGCGCCGTAGGTACGGTGATTTGCGTAATCTACGACCTAAATTTTACACATCACATGTCATTGTCCTACCTACAGCCTGTTATGTTCACTATCATCTTGCAAGCTTGCAGCTCTTCATGTTTTAATAACTATTTTTATTGCCACGTATTTTTTCCACCAATAAAAGATAATAATAACTGTAGTCGATAAGACAAATGAGTTTGTTTTTAAATAACTAAAAAATGTGGAGAGTTGATCATATGACATCATTTTGGTTAGGAACAATAAATAATACAAATTAATAACTAATTACATCATTATTACGGATTTATTATTTACCATACAAATTAACTGTCTAATATAATGTTCGTTGTACAGGACGAGTTGAAACTGTTTAATCAGTGATACATTACAACTTGTTAAAAGTTCCATGCTATTAAGGTTTTCATTTTTTTAATAATTTATGAAAAAACTAGATAGAAAATTGCTTTTAATAGTTCTAAAAAAACTTGCTTTTATTTCATGACAAAATTTTAAATCATAGAAAAAATATCAGTAGTATCCCGTGATTGTCAAATCAGGATTTTCTCATGAACACATATCTACATTTCTTTTTGTTTGATGAACACATATCTACATTTTTTTGCATAAATACATATCTACATTATTTATGAACACATAATAACTTTTTTTTGGTTTATTAGGAAACAGAAGTCAATCTTACAATAAACCTTACAAGATTACACGAATTCGTTTGACAAATCCAAATTTTATACGTTGGCTCCGAATAGAGAAGGTGCGAGCAACATAGGATATATCCAGAACGACCATAAAATATAAAAACTCATAAAATAATTTTTTTGACATCAATTTTATATTCAATCCGCACCATCAAAGTTCAAAATTTTAATACTTTTGATGTCTCCCTAAATAAGTTTATAATTGCAACCCTAACTAAACTAAAGAACACAGTATATAACAAATAGTCTAATTTCTTTTGCTAAGACTACCCTCTAAGTTCAAATTTTTATTTAAGTTAACAAAAACCTATTGAAAACTAATTATGAACGTTTTTTGCTGAAATGGAAAATTATCTATGGAAATTAATTTTTGAAGAAATCGTAATATCTTAATTCTTTTTGAAAGAGGGTTTGCTATTACGTAATTATTTTTTTTTGGCGTCTAAGATTTAATATGACCATCATCTGAATTAGTTATATCTCTAAACCTTATACTGTATAACGAATCACTTATAAAACATAATGCATAAACACAAAACAAGCTTTCTAACAAGCACTGGCGGAGCCAATGAAGAATCATGTGGGTTAACTGACCCATGTCAATTCTAAAATTTTATTGAGTATATAAGCATATAACTGCAACTAAACACTAATTAATTGGTTCACTTTTCATGATTTGACCCACTTCATTGTTGTAAATCTTTCAATAATTTTATGTGTATATAATTCTGACCTCGGTAGAATTTGTTTCTACCTCCGCCACTGCTAACAAGTGTAGTGTAGTTTTGATCGCGGGTTCAATTACCTTGAAGAACAAATTTTTACCTAAGCTTTATAAACTGTGATCTCTACCGAGATTTGAACCCTTACACCAGAACACATTTAATAAAATTCTTTAACCACTAGACCAAATTATGAAAATCTTCTAAGTTTATTGGTTTGACCAAAGATTTATTAATGCTTCTACACTATAAGTTATGGGTTTCGATTCCCATCAAAAACAAATTATGCATAATATTAGAGAAATGATCTTCAGCATGACACAAATAATATCGGCAAAAATAGATCTTATACGACAGTTCATTGTAATACAGTCAGACGAGAATCATCATAAGACAGATTAAATTGTTGGATGTAATATCGTCTATGTAATGTTTTTCGTAGTTCATGATGGCATAATTAACAAAAAAAAACACACACACAAAAACAAACACCTTAAAATAAGGTTATTAAAATACACATATACATATATACATCTTCAAAGTAATAATCATAGTAGTTGGTTTATTACAAATTCAAGTTGTGTCTAGATGGGTAGTCAAAGGCCACGCTACGTTAGCATCAATCATTTATAAATAACCTTTCACAATTTTAGCTAATTCCTGATTCTCAGCCTTCTTTCTTGGGAGAAAAATAAAACAGAGTATCTCGTCTAAATTTCTCGCACCATTTTTTTAAAAAAATATTTATTTTCCGAGCGATCGTCCATGACGGACATCGACATCGGAACCGCAGCAGAAAGAAACGACGACGGAGTAGGAGGGAGACGAGAGCCGTTGATTAACCGTGAAAAGAAGTTCAAGCGTTCTGTCTCGAACGCCCACGACGAGCTCCATAGTTTCCGTAAATATCTGAGATGGATGTGCGTGGACCAGTCGAACCCTTGGACAGCGGTTCTCTCCTGGTCCATGTTCGTCGTTTTCACGCTCGTGGTTCCGGCGATGTCTCACTTCATGCTCGCTTGCGCCGACTGCGATAGCCATCACTCGAGGCCGTACGATTCTGGGGTTCAGCTTTCTCTCAGCAGCTTTGCTGCCCTTTCTTTCCTCTGTCTCTCAAGATTCGTCAGCAAGTTTGGTCTCCGACGGTTCCTCTTCTTCGATAAGCTTTGGGATGAGAGCTCCACTGTTCGCCGAGGCTACACCAATCAGCTCAGCGTGAGTTTTTTTTTTCAGTTTATTTAGGGCTTATAGTGGTGTAAACAATGAATTAGTTTGAATCTTGACAATCCTCTGTTTACTTGCTCTTCAAGGAGCACAAATGTTTTTCTTTGTTTTATGAATTAGCACATAGCCAATTTGTTTAGGGCCTATGGTGGTTAAACAACGAGCTACTTTGAATCTTGTAAACCCTCTGTTTACTTGCTCCACAAGAATCACAATGCTTTGCCTTTGTTTCATGAGTTAGTGCATAGCCATGTTTATATAGTTGATTTAGCAAATACCCAATTTATTTAGGGCCTACGTACGTTGGTGTACACAACGAACTATATATTGAATCTTGAAAACCCTATGTTTTACTTGCTTCACAAGGAATACAATGTTTTGCTTTTGTTTTAATGAAGTAGCACATAGCCATGTCTATATAATAGTTGAATTAGCACATAGCCATTTCATTTAGGGCGTATGGTGGTGAAAACAACGAACTACTTTGAATCTTGTAAACCCTCTGTTTGCTTGCTCCACAAGGATCACAATGTTTTGCTTTTGTTTTTTGAATTAGCACTTAGCCATGTTTATATACTTGTTTGTTAAAACCATGACTCCTTTGTTATGCAGAGATCGCTTAAGATTCTCTCCTACTTCGTCGCTCCTTGTTTCTTAGCGATGAGCTCATACAAGATATGGTGGTACGCTTCAGGAGCATCTCAGATTCCTTTCCTAGGTAACGTTATCTTGAGTGATACAGTCGCTTGTCTGATGGAACTCTGCTCGTGGCTCTACCGTACTACAGTGATCTTCTTGGTTTGTGTCCTCTTCCGTCTCATCTGCCATCTCCAGATCCTTAGGCTTCAAGACTTCGCTCAGGTCTTTCAGATGGATTCAGACGTTGGTTCCATCTTGTCTGAACATCTCCGCATCAGACGTCACCTGAGAATCATCAGCCACCGTTACCGAATCTTCATATTGTCGTCATTGATTCTTGTCACCGGAAGTCAGTTTTACTCGCTGCTTATTACCACTAAATCCAATGCTCGATTAAATATCAACAGTGCTGGAGAACTCGCTGTGAGTTTTGTCTTTCTTTTCTTTCTTTTTATTAGGTCTCTTTAACCACTTTGCTTACTCTTTTGTCTTGTCCTCATCTCAGCTGTGTTCAATGACCTTGGTCACTGCGCTGCTCATTCTACTACGGAGTGCCTCAAAGATCACACACAAGGCTCAGGCGGTGACTTCCCTTGCTGCAAAGTGGCATGTCTGCGCGACAATAGAATCATTTGAGACAGTGGAGGGAGGGACTCCAAGGTTGGTTGATAGAGCAAGCGGACACGGATTCTATTCAACAGATGTTGATATTGGAGATACAGACGATAGTGAGGATTATGGAGAGGAAGAAGATGATTTTGATAACAGTGATCTCATCCCTGCTTATGCTTATAGCACCATATCATTCCAAAAACGACAAGCTCTAGGTACATCTACATGTATGATATATATATATATATATATAGTCTTTATATTTCTAGTTATTGATATACTCATCTTCACAGACTTTTGTTGGACTTTTCAGTGAATTACTTTGAGAACAATAAGGCAGGAATCACAGTGTTTGGGTTTACACTCGATAGAAGTACTCTTCATACAATATTCGGGATCGAAATGTCGCTTGTTCTCTGGCTTTTGGGTAAGACCATTGGGATCTCTTGAATCACTCTTTGGATCGTAAAGTCTCGAAGTTTTGGCTCCCTTGTTGGATAATATTTAGCTACATATGATGTGTGTACACGGCAGCTCTCTGTAACATGTAACATTCATTGTAAATCATCTTGTTTGCTCTTTAATGTGTCGATTTTGTAAAACAAAATTTCGTATGTTCAATGAGAGATCTTATAGTAAATTACTTTGGTTCTACAAATTTCATGCCTTTATTTATATATATGTTTTGTGGTTTTGAACTTGTTATATTTAACTTTGTGATATTGCTTTCATCTGTTTTCCAGATTACTCTATCGAGTTGATAAGATCTCCTTCTGGTTTGTAGCCAGTTATTATGAAAATCATATTCTAGTCTGTTTCCTTCCAAGATTTCTGATAAATTTGAAAGTTCATTTTAAGTAGAAATTAATATTTTGACCCAAAATGTATAAAGTAAAATATTGTGGAATCCCAGATTAACATTTGTAAAGATGTGGTAGAAAATTTAAAATACTAAGACCAACAAAACTTTCTATTTTTGTTGGTAATGAATAATGTTTAAAATTATATTTCAATATTACTTTGATTATTGTTGCACCAGGTGTAGACAAATATCATTCAATAACTTTTTTTTTAAAGACAAATCATTCAATAACATTAATGTTTTCAGGTGATAATATAACACTTTTAATGTAGAATCTTTTAATCTCCATGATAATATCAAGTAAATCCTCCTCATCTTGACTAAAATCTAAAATACACTTTTAAATGTATAGTCTCGTATACATTAGTTGTTCAAAGTTGTAATTAGGAATTTACCATGTTGGCAAAAAAAAGAAGAAGATTATTTACTATTGACCCATCTCTAAAACTCCCTCTATTAATAGTGGGAGATATTACGATCAATCAACAGTTTTGGGGCGAAAAAGGAAACTTTATAAAAATATAGGGGCAGTCAGTTTCTCGCATTGCTAGGTAATTCTCTTTCTCCCTCTTCCCTTGCTGCCCCGACGAAGAACCCGCTTTCTCTGGGTTTCCTTATCGGAGAATGGAGATCGATTCCGTCGCAGCTGGTTCGTGTTCAAAGGAGAATCAGCTGATCTACAAGGAATGGTTCGAATTCGCCGATTCAGGTCTCTCACTTGTTTATCTCTCTGGCAGGCACTGCTTCCTTCAATCTACGATTTGCTTTATTCAAATAAGAAACTTCTCTCTGTTTTTGGTGTGATGATTAGACGGCGATGGACGCATTACTGGTAACGATGCGATCAAGTTCTTCTCCATGTCGAATTTGCCTCGACCCGAGTTGAAGCAGGTAAAGAGGGATTTTGATTGATTGGCGTTGGTTTGAATAAAGTGATTGAACAAGTTCACTTGATGATAGTGATCATTGTTGTTGTGATCATGATAGGTGTGGGCAATTGCAGATGCAAAGAGACAAGGGTATCTTGGTTTCAAAGAGTTCATTGTTTCTATGCAGGTTCAGATCTCCCTTTTTGCATTCGAATTTCAATCCTCTTGCTCTATTAATCTAATTAATTCTAGTGTTGGTTGTAGCTCGTTTCTTTGGCTCAAACTGGACATGAGATATCGCATGACGTTCTTCATAGCGACGGTATGGCCACTAAAGCATGAGTTTTTATTTCAGTATGCTTTGCTAGTTAATGTATGATTATTGTCTCTGAAAGATATCTGGCTTATTGCAGTTGACTTCAAGAATATGAATCCTCCTGTTATGGAAGGTCTGGGTGTATTAATGGCGGTTAGTATTGGTCCTTTAGTTTCCATTTAGATGTCTTTCGAGGTTTGAATATTTAATTGTTACTTACAACTGTTCATGTGTGTAATACAGAAGAAGAAGCATTCATCATCAAAGTCCAGTGATCTTAGTGTTAATGGTATAAAGAATCTCGTTATACTAGACCCAATGGTTTAAGTTTTGTAATTCTCATTTGGTTTAAAATTGTTCAGATAGTCCTGCTGCAGATGCATCACTTACAGCTCATTGGTTCTCTTCAAAATCTTCAAAAAAGGTTTGCTTTGCTCCAACTAGTCTAATATAACCGCCAAGCATTTATTGCCTTCCCATATTTTGTAATATCTATTTTGATGGTCGTTCTTACCTACTCTTTGTTATGTATTCAAATTTAATCATTGGTGGAGTTAAAAGTCGAGTCTTTCCTTAGCTGCTAACATTTGTTTAGTTTATTTACATCTACTGTTTGTGTTAACTGAATATCTTGTTCTCAGATTTCTCTGTCCTCCGTGACATCTATAGTCGATGGCCTGAAGAGATTGTACATTCAGAAGCTGAAGCCTCTTGAAGTTACTTATCGGTTTAACGATTTTGTATCCCCTTTGTTGGTAAGTTGGGCATCGCGTATTGGTACTCTTAATATTAATTCGGGTATAGTTGTTATTTAAGTTCCCAATGTTACTGAATTGTAAACTGTATTGACCATTGAATTAATTACTTGTGTTTTTCTTAGACCAACAGTGATTTCGATGCAAAACCCATGGTAATGCTTCTGGGTCAATATTCCACAGGAAAAACAACATTCATTAAGCATTTGCTTAAAGCTAGTTATCCAGGCAAGTTATCCATCTTCTCTCCTCCTTTTGGACTTAGTAGTTTATTGTTTATAAAGAGATACAAACATGTCAATGCTAAGCTATAAAACAGCTTCTTATAACGTCAACTATCATACTTTTCAGGAGCTCATATTGGACCAGAACCAACTACTGACAGATTTGTTGTTGTCATGGTATGATAATTTGTAGTTTACCGATGCTTTCATTTGTGGGAGGCTGTATTAGTCCCCTTTAAAACGATGATGCATCATCTCCTGCTCAACATTTGTTTTTTGTGGTGAATAGTACTCACTAAGTTTTAACTCTGTGGTTTACAATAGTGGCTAGGTTATTTCATTTTCACCTTGCATGAAAGGGTGATTCCGATCTGTTTATTGTATTTCACAGTCTGGACCTGATGAAAGAAGCATTCCAGGGAACACAGTAGCGGTTCAAGCAGATATGCCATTCAGTGGACTTACAACTTTTGGGACTGCCTTTTTGTCGAAGTTTGAGTGTTCTCAGATGCCTCACCCTGTATGTCTAACCTCATATGCATCCCAATGGAGATTGATCTTTGATATTTTTTTATATTGATTTACTGATAATAGTTGATTCATTCCTCTTTATTGAAGCTGCTGGAGCACGTAACATTTGTCGACACTCCTGGAGTTTTATCAGGGGAAAAGCAACGGACACAGCGAGCATATGACTTCACTGGTGTTACATCATGGTTTGCCTCTAAGTGTGATCTCATCCTCCTCCTGTTCGATCCTCACAAGCTGGATATCAGCGATGAGTTCAAGCGGGTTATTTCATCTTTACGAGGTCACGACGACAAGATCCGCGTTGTTCTGAATAAGGCTGACCAAGTGGACACTCAGCAGGTTGACGCCCCAATCTGTTATCGATTCTTATTTCGTTTTCTTTCACACGCTCCTTTGATCGTTTGCCATGTTCTGATACATTTACATGTCTGTCTCTGAATGTTGTACAGCTAATGAGAGTATATGGAGCTCTCATGTGGTCACTTGGGAAAGTTCTGAATACTCCTGAGGTTTCCCGTGTCTACATTGGGTAAGTGGACCTGTTTCGTCAACTAGTTGACAAAATAGCGGTTTGAAACTGAAGTTTATGTTTTGATGATCTTATTTGTTTGCTTTGTACAGTTCGTTCAGTGATAAACCCATTAATGAAGCTGCAACTGGTCCAATTGGGAGAGAATTGTTTGAAAAGGAGCAAGATGACCTTCTCGCTGATTTGAAAGACATTCCAAAGAAAGCTTGTGATCGTCGAGTGAGTGTGAACCTTTCTGATTTCACTTCCTCCCCTCAGATTGGATCTAACCGTCTTCTTTCTTTTCTAACAGATAAACGAGTTTGTGAAAAGGGCAAGAGCTGCAAAGATACATGCGTGCATCATCAGCCATTTGAAGAAGGAGATGCCAGCCATAATGGGAAAAGCCAAAGCTCAACAGAAACTGATAGATAACTTGGAAGACGTCTTTGGAAAGGTTGAACTGACTCTAATGATCTTTTCAATATGCGCATCTGATTCTGAGAATCTAAATACCAATGTGTGTGTGTGTGTGACATGAAAACAGGTACAAAGAGAGCATCACTTACCAAAAGGAGATTTCCCAAACGTGGAGCAGTTCAGGGAGGTGCTAAGTGGTTACAACATCGACAAGTTTGAGAAGCTAAAGCCGAAAATGTTGCAGACTGTTGATGATATGTTGGGGTATGACATTCCAGAGCTCTTGAAAAATTTCAGAAACCCTTATGATTAATCCCATCACTCCTTAGTTATGTGGTTACTGTTATAATCCTATGTACGCATTCACATTTGTCCTAAAACTTCCCTTGTGATCCTAAATGCACATTTTGTATTCTTGAAAAGACTTGTCAACAATAAAAAAAACAAGATACATAAAGAGTGCTGACTTGCATGGGCGTACTCATCCTTATTTTCACAAAACAAAAGTATATGCTAATTTTCTTAGTTATTTATTACATATCTCCGTCATTGTAAGCATCAAATGAATCTTATCATAACTCGAGCAATTGCTTTGTGTTAGCAAGAAAGGTTTGTGTTTTGTTTCTTTCCTTGCCAATGCAGCTGAGTAGAAACATGATCTATGTGGAAGAGAATGGTTTAAGAACACATAGTTGCTCACAAAGAGTATTGAAAGATGGAAGATGATATAATAATATAGTCTATACACGTATTTCTTCTTGTCACAAGACATGTATCTAATTAAAATCTCTACAAAAACACTTTCCTCACAAGGAATATGAATCCCTCCTTCATGTTCATACCCAAACTCGTCAGCTACTTCATCCATCAAAACCCTAAACTCAGGATACTCAAGATACTTGGTCGGTATCACGAACCTCTGCATCTCATCACGCCCCACGTAGACCGCAAGATGCCCTCTAGGGACACCGTTTTGATCTCTGGCTCGTCTCCTACAGTCTGATAACTTCCTTGAGATAAGACATTCCTTCATGTTAGTTTCAGACCTTCTCTTTTGTCTGTTCTCCTGGTTCTTCAGACGTACGATGAACTCTAACGAAATCATTTTATTGAATTAAAAAAAGAGTCAAAAGATAGCAAAACCAAACAGGAAATTAGAGACGGACTTGCATTCACCCCTGCGGTGAATTCTGTAATTCACCCCACTCCTCTTTACCAATTAAAGTGCCATGTTGGATTACTTTTAAAACAAATTAAAATTAAGAGAAAAAAAGGAAAATAGGTTTGGAAAAAAAAAGAAATCACGTGAGAAGCGCCGTTAACGGTTCTGCGAAGGAAGAAACGTGATCTAATTTTTTTTTTTCATCATCCATCGACTTCATCTTCTTCTTCATGCCCTGTGATCATATAGCTATACGCTTAGGAAAGAGTATCAAACAACAAGGAAGAAGAAAATGGAGAAGAAGAGTATCAAGTGAAAAGATAAGTTTTTCACTGGAATTGATCTTTGATTAAATATACAAACGTAGTTGATCTAAGAAGAAGTTCCCAAATTAAAAAAAAAAAAAGAAGAGTAGCAGAGAACAAGGTACAAAGAAGGACGAAGAAGAAGAGACTTGAGGCGCAAGAAACGGAAGAGTGAAGAAGAAGCGTGAATAACAATTAGTAAAGTTAATGTTGTTGAGTAATAATGAGAAACAAGACAAAACAGAGTGAATGTGAGATCAAAAGAAAAAGCGTGAATAACAATTAGAAAAGTTGGTGTTGTGTTGCTGTGTAAGTGTAAGTGTAATAATGAGACACAAGACAAAACAGAGTGAATGTGAGAACAAAAACAGAGACTGAACAAGAGAAATAGAGTGAGCCATACACTTGCTTAGCTGATATCGGGATCAAAGGAAGAACATATAGAGTTAAGAAGAATGCTTTCAATATGCTCGCTATGGATGACATGATCGAAAAAGACACTTTAAGCTATGTTAAAAAGTACTTGAGGCTTAAATCCACCTTCTTGTTCTACGATTTCGACAATCTCATCCATGTTGCTGCCTCCCAAGACAACACAAGTAAGACTCCAAAACGTAAAAGCGAAGCAAGTGTCTTTGATGAAGTATTGGTTTGGATTGAGAAAAGAAACATACGCATGAAGCCACCACCTTGAGACCCTCTTGTAGAAGATTCCCTCTGGCTTACCAGCAAGTTGTTGAATCCTCCAGAGGCCACCAGTTGCATCTAAGAATGCCTTGAACTGAGCAGCCATCATAACGAACCTTGTTGGGAAACCAAAGACAAACCCATCAGCCTCGGTAAGGTCGTTGGAGGTGATAAGAGGAGTATCAGTCTTTGGCGGTGAACTCATTTTAAAGAGCATATCTTCTTGGAAAGTCTTTAATACCTGTCAAGAACAAATGCTTCACTCGATGCTTCAGTATGAATGTCTTCTTAGTTCTTTGAGAAGATGCAAGTTAAATATAAGGTAGCTGAAAACATGCATCAGTGAGATTAAAAGTGTTAAATCACTCAAGAGATTCTCACATAGCTTAAAGAATGGGGACAGATAAAATACATTCACCCGTAAATAAAAATATAGAAATGTATTCCTCTTTTATTCAGACATACAAACTTGTTTCCAACTTCAATTTCTATTTTGTTTCAAAGATTTCATGGGCAGTTTCTATATCTCATAGTAGTACACGTTGAATTCCATCACACTTGTCAACCATCGATGAATGGAGTATACATATTGATCATAAAAGGAGACAGAGGTAGTTATCACAGCATAGCAAACGATAATTAAACTTGAGGTTAATGATGTTTTTCTAACAAATTGACGAATACGTATCTCGTACTTACATGTACTCTGAGAATTACTTGGTAGTCTCGATGAAGAAGAAGATGAAGTCGATGGATGATGAAGAAAAAAAATTAGATCACGTTTCTTCCTTCGCAGAACCGTTAACGGCGCTTCTCACGTTATTTCTTTTTTTTTTTCCAAACCTATTTTCCTTTTTTCTCTTAATTTTAATTTGTTTTAAAAGTAATCCAACATGGCACTTTAATTGGTAAAGAAGAGTGGGGTGAATTATAGAATTCACCGCAGGGGGTGAATGCAAGTCCGTCTCAGGAAATTATGTCGAGATTTTTTTTTTCAAAAAAAGAATTATTTATATTATTCGATTATAGATAACTGTAAAAATCTTCTTAAAGCTGTTATCTTCATAGAAAAGAAAAATAAAAAATAAAACAAGCTAGGCTTATAGAAAACCTAGTTGTTCTTGTTTGTTTGTTTTTATTTTTTTGGTTATTATTCTTTTAGTTGATCTGTCTGCCTTTTATGTCTTTCGTTTCTTGGTTAACAAGCTATAGAAGAAAGACTATTATTGACAATTGGTACGAAGTTATTATTCGATGAATCCAATTTAAGACCAAGACTTTCACGTTATCATGTAAAAATAGGCATCAATCATCTCCAGACATCACATGTTATGCGAGGGAAGACGAGCTATTTCTCCAAGAGAAATCGTATAACACCATTATCTCTTAAACTATGACTTCATCCCAGATATCTCCGAATTAAAAGTTCGAAACCTATTTTCTCATAAAACTTAAACTTAACACTTTTATCTCTCCGAAATAAAAATGTGAAAGTTCTAATCCTATAAATTAAATTATTCGGTTTAAACCTATAAAACTAAATCGTTTTGGTTAATTAAACCGTTTTAGACAAATAATGACCTAATTAAGGTTTGATTACAACTATCAAACAAGAAATTAAAAACTAAAACCGATGAACTCATAAGAGAGCGGGTCAATGAGTCGAGCCAATCTGGGTGAATGTTTAGTTTCAAATCGGTTTTCGTTCGATTTTAAGTTTCTTTTGGTTTGGTTGCGATTATACCAAAAATTGTCTTAACCAATATCAAATTGAATTTCATGGGGAAATAGGTTTCGAATTATTAATTCGGGGACATTTGGGATGAGGTCATAGTTTGGAAGACATATGATAATATACGATACTTTTCGTGGGGAAATAGTTCGTCTTTCCATTATGCAATAAAGATCATATTTATATTTTTTACTTATTTTTGTATATTGCACATCATTTTAATGGACACAAGCTTGTGCAATAGCTGAATCAGTTTGCTTCACATCCACTCTCTCATATTGCAGATATTGGCAAGTGCTCCTCTATACTTCATACCCTAATAACACCTTCCTCTTTTTTTTTATGTTTACAAATGTCACTCAATTATTTTGTTTTAACAATAATCCAACACAGTATTATTTAATATAATATAAACACTATCACATAATAAATTTATAAAATAATAATTAAACAAACAAAAATATCATATTCTATAAAACACAAGATATATATATATATATAAGTAATTAACAAAAGTGCTTTGAAGTAAAAGATGAGCTTAGTTATCTTTGATTCTTCTTAATCGAGTTAAAGTTTTTTATACATGAGTATTTTCATTTTTCGATAGAATACTCGAATTAAATTAAAATAATAGTTAAAATTTTGAAACTAATTGGATAATATTAACATATGTATTAACAAAAAAATAAGTAGGTAAAAGTTAATGACCAGTTTACAATTAAAAGTTTATCTTCAAAAAATGAAGATGTGAATATTATATCTTCAAAACTGAAATAACAATGTTCATTGTTTCATTTTGAAAGAAAAAATAAAGTAAAATTTGATCAAAACTTATTTCAAAATAAAGCAAAAATAAAGCAAAAGTGAAAAATGGTTGATTAACAATGGTTGTCATTTGTTTAACATTTACTATGCATGTGTTTATACTCACATGACCATGCATAAAATGAGGATATACATATACATTTGTTTACATAGTCTTGCTCAACCAAAAACATCAACATATATGAATATTTCGATTCATTTATAAGCATAAAAATACACAAAGGAAGTAAGAACTCTTAGGAACTCATTCATAAACATCCTCTCCATCTAGTCTATTGATGATAACTTCAGGCATGGGATTCTTGGGGTTAAACGCGATATCATCATACATAAACACAATAATGTTTTCATTTGTTTAAACCGCCTTTTAACAGTATATAATATGCATGACATATGTCCGCCTGTGAAAACAAAAAAAAACAGTAGATTTATTTCATAGAATCTCCTTAGAACCATTTTATTTCCTTCTTGTAGTTAAAACTTTTTATAAAAGAAAAAACAAGAAACATGATGCATGTAGTTATAATATTCATTTGAACCAGCAACTAGAACATCCCATCGTGTTCCTTATGCACTATCGTCGCTAGATTTAGTATCAAATAGTTAGGTTTTGCGAGATTCTGCTGAGGAAAGAAACAGAGCAAAAAGAAAAATAAGAACTTGAAAGTGACCAAAAGAAGATGTTGTATGTATATTACTTTTATAATGTTTTTTTTGTTTCTCTCTCTCTCTCTTTGCAGTTGTTCTTGAATACTTTAGAAAAATTCCATCGATGGATTTTTAAAAAATATCTCAAGCTTAAAAAAATTGAAAATAATAATAAAGAAGAGAAAGAATAAGAAGGAATATGATTGCACATATATATCGTCAGAACCCCATAATTTTTTTTTTATCAAATTCCTTCTTTCCAATGGTTATCATTCATTTCAGCATTTAAATTTTAAATGTAAAACAGAATTAAATTAAAGATAATGCTATTACAATTTTAAAGATATCCTTTAATATCTAGACAGATACGGGTGTTCTCAGAGTTTGAATGAAGAATAAATAGTGGATGATACAGAAGTGTATCTCATCAACCAAATTATCCTCATTGACCAAAATTTTACAATTTGATTAAGGCTTCGAATGGAAAAAACAGATAAAGCGTTGTGTATCTAGCGGATCAAGCGGAACAAGAGTGGATCAAACTGATCTAGTGATACAAATGTTGCTCAAACGGTTCTAGTAGTTCAAAACATATGTTTGAATGGTAAAAATGGATTAAAAGCGGTCCAAAATATTGTACAAATTTAACATAATATAGATAATTTTATTTTATTATTTATTTTTCATAATTAAAATAATTATTTTAAAATAATTCTTAAATGCAATAAATAAAATATTTCAAAACATAACAGAAATTAAATATATATATATATATATGATAATCCGAGATTTTATATTAACTAACACATAAAATTTAAAATATTTAAATGTTTTTTTAGAATAACACATTGTTAAAAAAAACAAAGTATGATGTAGAATAATAACAAAACTCTAAATATATTTTAAGATTTTCATCTTCAAGATCCAAAAATAGAATACATTTTAGTCTGAATTATTTGTACATATGAATTCTTATTTTGTTTAAAATTTAATTTTGGTGGGTATTTATATGATTGAAACCATTTTAAATTTAAATAACTATATATTATATATCATTTTTGTTCTGCCCACTTTTTGTTTCATTCCACCCACTTTCTTTCCTTGGTAATAGCAGTCATCCACCATTTTAGCTAAAAAATAAAAGAATTTTGATACACTTGTGTTTCTTCCATAAAAAAAATGTGTATGAATAAATTTGGTGAATGGAATTAAAAGATGGGTGATCCACTTAGGGTGTATGACGCATCATTTGTTCTATCTCTCATTCATACCCTAAAAAGATGGAGGGTATACAATCAGTCTAATTTTTTTTTTGTTGTTTTAATGAAAAAGTGGATAAACCACCAATGATTTTATACTCTTGTTAAATAGAGTATTTCATCCACTTTTGTTTATAAAAAAATTTTCTTTATTTTTTAATCAATGATAAAAAATTCTCATCGATGATAAAACTGTATATTGTGATATATAAATACCATTTATATTTATTTAAAATTTATTTTATTTAAATACTACATTTTATTTGTATAATTTATACCATATTTCTAATTATAATTTTTTTTGACATCATACTTTATACACTATACTTTATTTTTAAATAATATGTCATTCTTTTGTTTGAAAAACTTTTGAATATTAAAAATTAGTGGGTTAATTAATTTGAAAAAATATAAATATTATACCTAAAACCATAATTATGTTTTAAATGATCCTAACTAGGGAATTATTTGTAAAGTCCACTATAATTATATTTAAAATTATTATATAATAATTTTAAATTGCTTTTACACCATTTTTATCTAAATATAATCATTTGAAATTATCCTAAATCAGATACATATTTAATTTAAAACTCAAATAATTATGTATATGTTTAAAATAATTTTCTATTATATTTTAATAAAATTGTATTTGTATTTTCATTTATAAAGTTTTTAATAATACTTTTTAATTTTGAAAATAAATAGTGCGATAAATTTTATATAGATTAATTTAAATTTGTATAGTATTTTGGATTACATTTGGTCCATTTTCACCATTTAAACATATGTTTTAAATTGCTAGATTCGTTTGATCCATATTTGATCCACTCAATTCACTTGATCCGCTAGATTCGAAACACTTTATTGCTTTCTCCGTTCGGAACATTAGTATATAACTCATTTATATAGAAAAGAACATTGGCCAAAAACAAGTGTTTGCTTATTAGAGTTTGAGTCTTTGGACGCTCTCCAAATAGTTACACATGACGTTGTCACGCTTAATAAGCACTTTGCATATGATATTGAAATAACTGCTTTGCTTAATTGCTTTGTTTGTTAGCTTGCTTTTTTTTTCTCTTTCCTTTTCAACTATTGTCTTTAGTTTTCTTGTGACTAGCCTCTGCTAATTCAATGAATGACATTATTCAGTGATTAGAAAAGAAAACTAACAAATGTTTGTCATTCGGCTTGCTTGTGTCTCTCTGCCTTAACCTCAACTACAAACCCCACAAAATCATTCTCTACAGATTCTTGAAATCTCAATCAGCAACAAGAAGAGCATTCCTCACATCTTACATGATGTTATTACACATAGATTCTTGTATTATGTATAGGATACAGTCTTGTAATCATGTTATAATAATCATATGGAGAAATGAGTAAACTTTATGAAACTATGCAAAATAATTTACACGAACGAGAGAGTGATTTTATAAAGCTGGAAAAGTTAACAAATTGTTTTCTTACATCAACATAACAAATTGTTTTTTTTCTTCTTTTCAAACTCTTCCATTGATCACAAGACTCTGACCAAACTCATCATCGATTCACTGCAAAACCAAAGTCATCATCTTCTATCAACCGAGAAGCAAAGACATTGGTAGAAGCTTCCAAGTCAGTACTATCAGAAGACTCTCTTAACCTCTCTATCTTCTCCACAGCATCTCTCATCTCCATCCTCCTCTCTTCATCTTCTTCGCAACAGCTCAACCCTATTTTCAACAGGCTTAGCATCTCTGCTTTACAGTTCTTCTTCCCAATCATTTCCTTGTCAAACACGTCACTTGTTTTCTTCTCCTTCACCATGTCACTCACCCAAGTCACAAGGCTCATGTTAGCATCGTACCCTTTACTTAGATAATTCTCAGGAAACCTACCAGTTATAAGCTCCAAGATCAGGACCCCGAGGCACCAAACATCGGTCTTCTTCGTTATATGTCCCTTCAAGCTGTACTCTGGAGATTTATAAGCGATCATTAGGTTATGAGACTGCTCTGAGTTCATCACTGGTCTTAGCGCGTAGTCTGTTAAGAGAGGCTCAAATGCTTTGTCAAGTACAACATTTGATGACTTGAGATGACCGTGAGGGATGGTCAGTGTTGGTAGCTCCTTGAACAAGTAACCTAAACCCTTAGCCACTCCTTGTATAATCTTTAGCCTTGTTGGCCAATCCAATCCAGGTTGATCCACAGAATGATTCGCTGAAACAACAGAGCAGTTTTAAAACATGTTAAAACCTAGTCAAGTAGCTATAATCATTGACAAAATGTAAACGTACCGTGAAGATGGCTTGCCAAGCTACGGTTAGGCATGAACTCAGCGATCAAAAGCTTCTCTTCTCTACGGTAATAGTAAGCCACAAGAGGCAACAGGTTCGGATGACTCAGCTTCCCTAACCTTCTTATATGCTCATGAAACTCATCTCTTCCGACATTGTTCATATGTTTATACCTCTTCACGACCAGAGTCTTGCCGCTACTTATCCCGGCTTTATATGAAGCACCAAAGCATCCACTCCCAAGAACTTCAGCAGAAGCTCTTAGAAGATCTTGAAGGTCGAATCTCTGAATGTCTTCTTGCAGAAACAAGAGCTTGTCCTGCTCCGGTGCTGTTACTCTCCTAGTGGTGTAGCTATTAACAGACTCCGCGGCTCTCTCCATGTCCGTGGGTTGATCATAACTGTATTTATACGTCCTGTCTTGCCCCGCGGATGGATAAGCTGACAAGCATTTCTGTTTTCTGGTGTGGAAGACACAAACCACAAAGGAGATGATCACTAGTATTACACCAATAACAATCAAAACGATTGAAATCGTGTAGAATGAGCTGCTCTTGTTCGTGTTCTTGTTCTCCGTGGAAGTAGAAGGAGGATACAGAAAAAACCATGAATCCCCTGAGCATGAGCTTAATGGAGGATCACACAAGTCCTTGTTTCCTGCACAAGAACAATATCATATTCATTTCAAATTCAAGAACTCATGTGTAGATCTTGAAAAGTTTGTATAGTTTTTACCTGCAAAAGAGCCAGGATCCATGTTGCGTAGGCTTTCAGGTATAGGTCCTTCGAGGTCATTGTTCTCGAAGCTAGCTAACTTAAGATCTTTCTGCTTAAAATCAGGTATCGCCCCTTGGAACTGGTTCCCATTCAGCCTCACCTCTAAAAGCAACGGCAAAGAAGCTAAAGAAGAAGGGACGTTCCCACGAAAGGCGTTGTTCGCCAGCAAAAGCTTTTTCAAATGATGCATACCGTCAAAGGCATCGGCGGGTATCTCCCCTGAAAACCTGTTGTTGGACAAGTACAATGACTTCAACGAGACGAGTTTCTTGACAGACGGCATTGCACCATCGAAATCGTTGTTCATGAAGCTTAAGGTTCTTAGGTCCTTGATGGGAGTCAATGGTTCGAGGTCTAGCTTCCCGGTTAAACCCATTCCTTCGAGCTGTAGACCCCAAACGTGTCCGGCAAAACAGAGAACACCGAACCAGTTTGATGACTTTTTCTTGCAAGGTGCGGTTGAAGGGTCCCAACTGCTGATGACAGAAGCGTTTGCTAAAGTGTCTTTGAATCTCAGGAGGGAATCTGCGTCTGAACCTGGCACAACCTTGTGCTCCTGAGACATGACCATTGTGACAGGACATAACACAATGATGAGGAATGTAATGAAGGCTAGCTTCTTCGTCAAGGCGGTGTTGCTTGCAAGCCTAACCTGGCTCTCCCAAGTTAGCATTGCAGCTAACACACGCTATTGATCGGTTCTTCAAGAAGAAAATTCTTCTTTTTCGATCAAAAATAATATTTTTCTCTCTTTTCTTTTCTGGAAGAGAAAGAGAGAGAAAAAAAAATGTATGAACAGAAGAGAGAGAGGACAAAACCTCACCAGGAATAGACAAAACCCAACTATGTCAATATGCAAAACTTGTTTTTGATCGCCTTTGTCTTGTCTAAAGATTGTTTAGAATTTAGAGAGATCTTAGGGTAACCATAGGATTCTTCTTGTTTTTAGTTATACAATCCTTGTTAATGTGATTTGTCATTTGTTTGTTCTAACCAACTATTGGTATGCATAATAATATGATTATACAACGAGATAATCATAAAATGTGACACTGAGCTATTCTCAAACAATCAAAAAGAGGAAAGATCTGAATGTAAATCATATAATTTGTTTCAACAGTTTGGTATGATATAATCTAAAAATGTTAAGACATAAAATTTATATGATCGCCTGGTACTCGGAAAGGATGAGCTCTCTAAGGTCATTTCCATCCCTACTCCATTTTTTCCTCCAAAATAGAGTAAAAATGAGTATGGAGTAAGCAATACTCCAACCCTACTTCATATCTCACTCCATAATAAAATTTATTCCATAAATGGAGTAATCTATTTTTTGTTTGTTCATTACCTCATTATGGAGTGAGAAATAGAGTAAGGTTGGAGCATTTTTACTCCATAATTATTTTTACTCCATTTTGAAAGAAAAAATGGAGTTTTACATTGGAGATGCTCTAATGTATCTCAGAAATTAGAAGATTGCTTCCACATATATAAAATTTTAGTACGGACCTTAGGTATGTAAACTAATCATTCATAATGGTAACGTGTGATTACCTTCTGCATTGCAACCAGCCAGTCTCAGCTTTTGCTTTTGCATGCACTGGTAAATATTCATCATCATCTGGCAAGCAAAGGTTCATATAGGCTTAGCCTCAACAAGAGGTGAATACTTTGTATACTCCTGAATGACATCTGCATATGGTGGTTCGACCTTTTTGCTTGCCAGATGGAAATGAATGTTTTATGTGTGCACCGAATCATTTAATAGATGTTTGTTCTGCTAGTGAGCTCCATTATATCTAAAATGATAAAAAGATTGATTCCACACATCGAGATTATGCTAAATTTTTCCACGCAAAAAGATTTCCACAACTGAGAGATGTGAATAAATGGGATATAATCACTCACTTTTATGTATTAAGATTGTATTTTGTTCTCTTTCAAAGCATTTCTCTCTTCAGCCAGATGTCGAATCTCCTCTTCAACTGCTTCTACTTCAAGCTCAGAAAGCATAGTTTCAAGTTGCTTGTCGATAGCATCCAGTTTCGTAATCAAACCATTCGTTTTTTCAATAGTTTTTTTTCATAGTTATACAGAATTGTAAATTCATAATGTTGGAGAAGGTGAATAACCTAAAGAGAAATGGCTCCGTTCAATATATACACCATAGAATTTTTAGGGTTTCATTTGGTATATCCCTTTCAAAATAAATTGCATACAATATTCTTAACTATCGTTTGGGAAGCATATCATTATTACAATATTCGAAGAAATCTTATTTTTTGCATAAATTTTTAAGTAAAATTTTTAATGTAACAAATATACATTGGTCTACAATTAGTACATTGTATATTATTTTCTTTGAGAAATTAATTCTTTAAAATATAATTTTTTTAGTTTATTTTCACAAAAGAGCTTACAAAGAGTAAAATGATCAAACAATTTTTTTTTTAAATGATAAATATATACTTATATATCTAGGGTTAACAAATCTAAATTTAGAGTTTAGAGCTTAATGGTAGATTTCGGGTGGAGTTTAAAATTTTAAAAATAAAATTTAGAAATAAAAGTTTTACTATTAATTTCAAAAGTATTTTCTAATTTTAAAAATTAAAAATATATATTTTGAAAAAATATTAAAAGTTTCGGATTTAAAATATATAATTGAAACATTAAAACTTTTATTTTTATTATTTATTTATATTTATATATCTATAAAGGAAATGATAGAATAGTTTTTTTTACCTCTTTAATGAAACTTTTTTGATCATTGGTGGCTCTTTTTGTAACGAAAAATGAGCTACTTAATAAAATTGTCCTAGTTTTTTTTGTTGATGTAAAATCATTCTTACAAAAAGAAACAAAAAAATACTTGACATTAGATACATTTATTCTGTCTGTAAAGTATCCAAGCAATAGCAATCCGCCACGTCACTTTTGTCGGTTGACAATGTATTCAGCAAGAGACAACAGAGGAGCCACCTTGTCTGAATCAAACCCTTGAAGATGTTCCCGAGCTTCACCGTTCAACTTCTCCGCATACTCCTTCGACTTCTCGACTCCCATCACTCTCGGATACGTCAGCTTCCCGGCGATCAAATCTTTACCGGCGGTCTTCCCTAGCTCCTCCGACGACTTCGTCACATCAAGCACATCGTCCACCACCTGATACATCAACCCAACGCATCTCGCGTAACTTCGAAGCCTCTCGATCTCTTCATCAGACCCACCTCCCATTATACATCCCATTACCGCCGCCGCTTCAAGCAACGCCGCCGTTTTATGAATATGTATAAACTCGAGACGCTCCAACCTTTCATCGTTTTCCTCCAAAACCATCCTCTCTCCGGCCAGATCCGCCGCTTGACCCGCCACGAGACCCTCCGTTCCGACGGCTCTCATCATCTCAAACACAGCTCTCGAAACCCTCGACGGAGGAACGTTTTCCGACGTGGCGGCCAGCGTGTGCGTTACCGCGAGGGCCAAAAACGCGTCTGCGGTTAAGATCGCCACGTCTTCGCCGTATATCTTGTGGTTAGTGGGCTTTCCTCGGCGGAGGCTTTCGTCGTCCATACAAGGAAGATCGTCTTGGATGAGCGACGACGCATGGATCATCTCGACGGCACAGGCGGCGGGCATAGCGGTCGATTCGTGGCCGCCTACGAGCTCGCAAGCTGCGAGACAGAGCACGGGGCTGACGCGTTTGCCGTTGGAGAGCAGGGAGTATCTCATTGCCTCGCGAATCTTGTGTGCAAATGGGTTGGTGGTACAGAGAGGAACGGCGTCGTTTAGTGCCTTGTTTATTGATTTAGCCTTGTTTGCCATATAGTTGATGAAATCAAAGCCCGCATTTGAGTTTGGGGTAGTCGAGAAACTTCTATGTTGGAACTTTGACAGAGATGCAAGTGCAACCGTAAAGCCAGTGTGACGCATTCTCTAATCTTTAAGATAAGAAACGAAGGAAGAGGAAAAGATGAAGATTTGTCAGTGAAACACAAGAAGTTCTATTAACAATGAGAAAACACACAAAAGATTCTCAGGTTGTGTGAGAGCTTTGCTTTCTGCATATGTATAATGAATTGTAGTGACTTTGACCCTACAATTACGCCAAAAGACATTGAAGATTGCAATCTTAGAGTAGCTCCAACAATAGTATTTAGAGAGTTTCTTATTTTTAATGAAAAAGAATTAATTAGAAAAATAAGAGAGAGTTATGGATACTCATTGGAACTTCATCAGCCACTTGTCTCTTTTATATTAGTTGATTTTTAAATAAAAAAGAATATTGAATGGTTTAATTAATTTACATTAGAATAATAATTTTTTTTTCTTTTGGAATCCATGTAGATTTATTTCCGACAATGGTGCTTTAGAGCATCGATCATCAAAGGGTTTCTATAGTTTAAGTCTTTCAGCATAATTTTATTAATATTTTAGGTTAATTATATTTAGCAACTAAATTTACTATAGACACACATGGCACCAGTGAAATATGACACATTGCACCATAGGTTCTCAAAACAATTTGAAAGTATATCGGAGGAGACTGGATCCTCCACATTTTTACACACTCTCTTCTACTTTTTATTATTTTAACTTGAGAGACTCGTCTTTTTGGACCCAGTGTGGGTGCTCATAACGTGCTCATCTTCGAATCAAATCACGTTTCTCGAAAAGTTTAAGGGCAACATTATCGTTAAAGTCCCAAAGACAGTTTCTTATTTTTGTTTTTTTTTTTGGTCCGACTTTTTAAAAAATAGTCAATCACGGGTCGTCACGTTTCGCGGGGCCCGCGTACAGTGCAAGGACACAACCACATTTGACTCTTAGTTTTGGGACTTTTCTTCTTCTTTTCTCTCGGTTCTAATGAGTTGTGTGGTCTTCCCCCCTTAGCAATCCTTGAGGCACACCGATATTGTTGGTCTAAGGTGTATACTTTTTATGTGTTCAAGAAAAAAATATAATACTTTTATGTTTGCACTTCACACCTGACGACAAAGCTAGTTAATAGTTTATACTTACTAGTGGTATTTAATCAAGAAAGTTTGCTGCATGTTAAGATTCATAATATTATTGATTAAAATGACAATATAGGATCTCAATGTACACATATATTAACATTTTAATAAATATAAATTATATATAAATAGAAATAAATATAACATCCGGTGACAGACACGTGAACATGCGGAAAACGTAGGTTGCTACTGTACATTGTGACTAGTCTAGATCCATTTTGGTGGAATTCAGAATACACGGATTATTTAAAAAAAATAATAATAAAAAAGTAAAATTTTCTATCCTTTTCATTTCAAACATGGCAGACAAATTAGCACATGGTGCTCTACCTTCTTCTTTTTTGCAGTGTACTATGTTGGCAATTTACCACCAGCTTGGGCTGAGTTGGTAACTAGTTTGTAACAGTTTGGATATTTTATTTGGCAAAAAATGCAAATTTTAAAACAAAGCTGTTGACAAAATAATTCGAATGAAAAAAAAATCCAAAAGTCTTGTGTTCTTGTTTCTTATTAGTAGCAAGAGGAAACATAAGTACAGAATAAACAGGATACAGATGTGTATGCACACATACGAATCAGATAGTCATGCACTTGGTATGTTTCTTCTACATACCTTCTTCTTCAAAAGCATGCAGTGGCTGTAGTGCAGATGCTGACAACGTGTTTTGCTTTAGTTAATTAGTTGCAATTTCTAACTTGTGTCTTCTCTTCAGCTTTTCCATTTTATTCTTTAGCTTCTCGAACTTAAATAACAGAATGTATAATATAATGTATTTGAAGAAGCTGAACTAATACATATGAAAGCAAACTAACTCCCTCCATGTTCTAGAGTAGAATGTCATCAGGAGCTGAGAATTTACAAACTGGAAGTAAAAGAAAGAGTTTGAGTCTAGCAACTGGAACACACATAAGCGGATGCACCATGCTTAGGTTCATTCCTTCAAAAGTCTCTTCCATGTTGACCTCACCTCCTTCTATCTTCCATTCAAAGCATTGCACCATCACAGCTATCGCGGAACCTACAAATATTTGAGATAGATTTCCTCCAGGACATCCTCTCCTTCCACCTCCAAAAGGAAGGTACTTAAGTGCTAGCTCTTTCTCGTCTTCTTTAAGACTTAGAAACCTCTCAGGTTTAAACTCGTCAGGATCTTCCCAAGAATCAGGATCTCTCATCACAGCATAAGCATTAATGACAAGCGTTGTCTTCTCCGGTATGTAGTACCCTTTCATCTCACATCCTTCTTGGAACGTCCTTACCACGAGAGGGCCAGGCGGGTGTATCCTTAGCCCTTCTTTAACTACTGCTTGCAAATAGGGAAGGTTTGGTAAATCTGTTTCTTGAAACAACCTTGATCTCCCTACAACCGAATCGATTTCCTCTCTCAGCTTCCCAAGAACGTTAGGATTATTAAGGATCTCAGCCATTGTCCATTGAGTGGTTTGCACTGAGGTATCTGTGCCTCCAACAAAAAGCTCCTGCAGTGAGAAGACTTGGAACTATTATCAGTAAAATCAACTTAGCAATTCTCAACCAGACACTGAGCATCAAGACAACAAGCAAAGCAAGGAAATGTCTTTAGTTTTGATAATTACTTCAATCGATTTTTTCATTCTTTAAAAATCCTAAAAATGTAGCACTGGATGCAAAACAGTTTTTTTTTTTGAATATAATTTAACATTCATTCAAAAATAAAATCAATTTACCACGAAAAACGCCTTGATATGATTCCTAGTGATCTTATACTCTGCCTCTTCGTCACGGTAAGCTGCCAACAACACGTCCATCAAATCCTTATCTCGATGCTTCTCGTCTAGTTTCTCTGTGTGCTCCACAATAATCTAAAGTAGCCAAAGATCGTATGTGTGTTTGCAAAGTGATTTAATAAAACGTTAACTTTGTTTTATTCTTTCTTAACTTCTTGAGATCTTTCTTATGCTTTGATCTCTTTATATAGGAGTTAGCTTTTCCTATTACATAATGATCTAGGAACTTAACATAAACCTAAACCTAAGAAAAAGGAAACTTGTCTTTATCCTTAATCTTTAACATTATTCAACTTTAACATAAAGAATAACTTGGTTACCAAGTAACCTTTGAAGCTTATCCAACATTCTCCCTTCTAAGCTTCAAGCCATCTTTGCTTAAGTCTTGAACTTGAATCAGCTCCCTCATCTCTTTGAACTTGATTCTTGCTAAAGCTTTAGTTAAGATGTCTGCTTTCTGCTTTGTTCCGGGTACATATTCTACATCGATCTCGTCTTGCTCCACTCGTTCTCGAATGAAATGAAACCTCTTGTGAATATGCTTGCTCCTTCGGTGAAACACGGGATTCTTGGCTAGTGAGATAGCTGACTTGTTGTCCACTCGAATCAGTGTCTTCTTCAGCTCTTTTCCTGTAATCTCACTTATCAAATCTTGTATCCAGACTGCCTGTTTTGCTGCTTCCGTTGTCGCCATATACTCTGCTTCGCAAGAGCTTAAAGATACTGTGTCTTGCTTCTGTGAGCACCAAGTTATTGGCGTTTCTCCTAGACAAAACAAGTGTCCTGTCGTGCTTCTTCCATCGTCCGGATCAGTGTTGTGACTACTGTCACTGTATCCCACGAGTTTCATTGATCCTCCTTGCTCGTAAGATAACCCGTACCGACTGTTCCCTTTAAATACCTTAGCACTTGCTTCTGCGTTGCCGTGTGACGTTCTTGGTGAGTGCATATATCTACTCAAGATTCCCACTGCGTAACACATGTCTGGTCTTGAATGCATAAGATATCTGAGACAGCCAATTCTTCTTCGATAAAGTGTAGCATCTATCTCTGGTTCGTCGAGGCCTTTTGAGAGTTGCAGACCGAACTCCATCGGTATACATGTTGCGTTGCAGTCGTTCATCGCAGCTTCCTCCAACACTCTCCTTGCGTATGCTTCTTGGTTAATCATGATACACCTAGGACTCTGTTTTACTTCCAATCCGAGATAGTAGGTTAACAGACCCAAATCAGACATCTCAAAGTTCTTCGACATGTTCTTCTTAAACTCTGAAATTTCCTTCGTAGAGTCTCCGGTAACAAACAAGTCGTCAACGTATATAGCCACGATAAGAATCTTTCCTTTATCATCCTTTCGGTAGACAGAATTTTCTTTTGAACACCTCTTGAACCCTAGTTGCTTCAGAGTTCGATCAAGCTTTATGTTCCAAGCTCGTGGAGCTTGTTTCAATCCGTACAAGGCCTTGGAGAGTTTGAAAACCTTATGCTCTTCTCCCTTCTTTTCAAACCCTTCAGGCTGTGACACATAAACTTCTTCGTTTAACTCACCATGTAAGAACGCTGTCTTGACGTCTAGATGGTGAATCTCCCACTTGTTCGCAGCAGCTAACCCAATCAGGAGTCTTATGGTCTCTAATCGAGCCACAGGAGCAAATACTTCGTCAAAGTCGATACCATGTTCTTGTACGTAACCTTTAGCTACGAGTCTCGCTTTAAACTTGTTGATAGAACCATCAGCGTTTCTTTTGATCTTGAAGATCCACTTGAGGCCGATGATCTTTGCTCCAGCTGGCTTGTCTATTAGCGTCCATGTCTTGTTTATGTTGATAGAATGGATCTCGTCTTCACATGCCTTCGTCCATCTTTTATCTCCCTTTGCTTCTTGGAAATTCTTTGGCTCATCGTTGATATCATGAAGCAACAGCTCACATTCTATCTCAGCAAGTAAAACGTAGTCATTAAGGTAACTAGGTTTGCTTGTTTGACGAGTTGAGCGCCTTGCTTCCGGTGTCGAGCTTTGATCAGCTTCTTCTTCTTCGTTGTGTGTTACATCGGGTTCTGCGTGTGTAACACCTGTTTCGTCTTCTTGCTGCTCTGTTTCTGCATCTGTGGTTTCTTCTTGTTGTGTGCTGGCTATAAACGGACCCTTCCCTTCGTTTACAGTCAATCCCCGTCATACGGAACATGCCAGAGTCGTCTTGACCTTCCTTAGCTGCTCCCTTCCAATTCCAACAAGTCTTCTCGTCGAAGATTACGTCCCGACTTACGACTATCCTTCTGAGAGTAGGATTATATAGTCGATAAGCTTTCGTGCCGGGTTCGATTCCAAGATGGACAAGAGCTTGAGAACGATCATCAAGTTTCCTTAGATGAACTGAATCTACTTTGGCATGAGCAACACAGCCGAAAACTCTCATGTGACTTACGTTAGGCTTTCTTCCCTTCAAGCTTTCGTATGGAGTTTTATTCTTCAAAGCTCTAGTAGGAACTCGATTGATCACATATGTTGCGTGTCGTACGGCTTCTCCCCACATGTAATTCGGTACCTTCATAGCTTTCAACATGCTTCGTGTCATCTCCATTAAAGTACGATTCCTTCTCTCCACAACTCCATTCTGTTGTGGAGTATATGGTGCTGTTAAATGGCGCTTGATGCCATGTTTGTTGCAGAAGTCTTGGAAATCCTTTGACGTGAATTCTCCTCCTCTGTCCGTACGGAGTGTTCCAATTGTCTTTCTTGCATCCTTCTCAACAAGAGTTTTAAAACTCTTGAATCTGTCAAAGGCTTCACTCTTTTCTTTCAACAAGATAGACCACATATATCTCGTACAGTCATCAACAATGACGAAGATATACTTGTTGTGAGCTTGTGTTGCCGGCGATATGGGACCGCAAAGATCCGCGTGTAACAGTTCGAGAGCAACCGAAGATCTATATGCCGTTGCTGCAGGAAAACTGTGACGCGTTTGCTTGCCAACCAAACACGAGTCACACAGCTGCTTCTCTTCATGTATTTCAGGCAAGCCACGAACCATATCATGTTTTGCCATGTCCCTTATTGTCTTGAAGCTTATATGACCAAGACGTGCATGCCATCTCCATGGTTCCTCCTTGATTTTTGCGAGTAGACAAGTAGGTTTACCGACCTTGAGTGATATCTTATACAAACGATTAGAAGTTCTCTGAACTTTCACCAAAAGTCTGCCGCTTGGATCTCTCAAGGTGAGGTAATTCTCTTTCATCCTTATGTCACACCCTTGTTCAGTTGCTTGACCCAGACTTAGTATGTTACTTCTCAAGTTCGGTATGTAATATATGTCGGTTAGAGCTTCGTTCCCTGTCTTGGCTTCAAAGAGGATAGATCCTTTGCCGTTTATATCTACATACGAGCCGTCTCGAACTTGACTTTTCCTTTGATGTTCTCGTTGAGCTCGAGAAGTAAGACCTGTCACCAGTCATGTGATTGCTCGCGCCGTTGTCTAGATACCACATACCATCTTCTTTCTTGCTTGGTTCTAGTGAATTCGTAAGACCTTTTCTTCGTTGAGATACACAACTTGATGCATGTATAACGCAGCTTCGCTACCTCTGTCTCTGTCTTATTTAGCTCTTGTTTTCTTCTTTCTTCTCGGGACACACAGATTTGAAGTGACCCTTCTTCTTGCAGTTGAAACATATGATCTGTGAGTAATCCTTTTTCTCACCAGTGTTACTTCTACCTCGTCCTCTTCCACTGTTGCCTCCTCGACCACGTCCACGGTTCGAGCCTCTTCCACGTCCTGTTGAGCTTCCTTGACCATTCGAACCTTCGAGCTGGAGAATAAAAGATTTTCTTGTTGCCCTTGAGTTTCCTTTCGTTTGACTCGTTCTTCATATGCTTTGAGTCTCCCAATCACATCTTCGAACGTAGTATTATTCAAGTCTAGCATCTGCTCTAAAGATGCAGTCATGTGAATAAACTTGAACGGTAAACTATCAAGGAACTTCTTCACAATCTTTGATTCTTCTATGCTCTGTCCCAACGTAGCTGCTCTTGACTTTAGTTCCGTTATCTTTGCAGAGAAGTCATCGATGGTTTCTGATTCATTCATGCTCAGACGATCGAACTCGTTCATCAACGTCTGTAGACGAGCTATCCTCACACGCTCAGCACCGAGATTCCTTGTCTTGATGGCTTCCCAAATATCTTTAGGGGAGTCGTCTTCCTCGATCTGTAACACCAGGTTCTCAGGTAGAGATTGGTATAGCAGAGCTGTAGCGATGTCGTTCTTCTCTTCTTCATCTGTACCGGGATCAACGGCTTGCCACGCCTTATGAAGTTTTAACAAAACCTTCATCCTCTTCGCCCAAACCGTATAGTTCGTTGTGTTAAGCATCGGACAGACTATCGCACTCGGAACTCCTTCTCTTTTTCCGAGTGACTTCATCTCTATCAATGCTTTCGTATCAGCCATGGATACTCCTCTTTCACTTCGCAATCACAGAAACAACCTGGAGCTCTGATACCAAATAAAGTAGCCAAAGATCGTATGTGTGTTTGCAAAGTGATTTAATAAAACGTTAACTTTGTTTTATTCTTTCTTAACTTCTTGAGATCTTTCTTATGCTTTGATCTCTTTATATAGGAGTTAGCTTTTCCTATTACATAATGATCTAGGAACTTAACATAAACCTAAACCTAAGAAAAAGGAAACTTGTCTTTATCCTTAATCTTTAACATTATTCAACTTTAACATAAAGAATAACTTGGTTACCAAGTAACCTTTGAAGCTTATCCAACATAATCCTCTCCAGCAGCTCATCAAGTCTGTCAGAAACACTCATTATCTCCTTCTTGAATAACGGGATTCGAAGTATCTTGAGCGGTCTGCGCAACAAAGCTGCTAGGAACATCTTCTTTGTCAAGGCATATGATTCACCCACCAAGCCCCTTACTCTCTCTGCCTCACCGTTATCCTCTGAAAAACTCCTTCCCATGCTCATCCTACACAGTGTACTGTTTACAAGCTTCGTCGCTTCTTTACTGATCCCGACGCTCTCATTGTTCCTCGCCTTCTCAAGAAGGCTGCTGTAAAACCGATGTAACTCTTCAGCACGGATACCTCGTGACCTCTCGAGTGTCTGTGGTCGGAGCAACTTGGTGGCGATGATCTTCTTCATGAACTTCCAGTAATCTCCGTAGGGAGCATTGACAATGCCGTAAGTTCCGAACACGAGCGACTCGTCGATGGCAGCAAGATCGCGAGAGGAAACGTTCACGTCGTGGGACTTGAAGATCTCGTAGGCCACAGAGGCAGAGGAGACGAGAATGATGGGGACGTTGAAGATGCGGATGTGGAGGAGAGGTCCATACTTGGTGGAGAGTTTCTGAAGAGACTTGTGGGTTAGAGAAGAAAGGAGAAGGTGAAGATGACCGATGATTGGAAGAGAAGGAGGGCTCGGAGGCAGATCATATCCTGGTGACTTCTTTGGTTTCTTGAAGAAGAGAGAATAAGAGAGGAGTGAAAGTAAGGAGAGGAGGATCAAGCTGAAGCAGTTTTGAAAGTCAACGAAGATCATAGCTGCCATGGTTTCCCAGAAGTGAAGAGGCAGATGAAACATAATCAAGAACCCATGAATAATACAGAGTCCCAATAGTTTATCACTTATTAAAAATGTTTTTTCTTTGGATGAACGTGAATGGTTTAGAGTGAAAAGGAGTGGAATTATGTGTAATTAAAATGTTATTTCAAATGGTATTTTAAAAAGATACTTCAACTCTAATAAATAGACTAGATCTCCATCCGCGCGGTTGTTTATTTTCATTTTATAAATGTACAACTAAACATTTTAAATATATAATTTATATTTTAATGCTTTATATTGTATAATTTTATAATCATATTGCTTTATATTTGATAATATTAATATATAATGATTTTTTATATCGTTAAATTTTTTACTAATAGTTATTAAATACTAATATATTTTGAGTTCAACACAATAAATTCATAATCTGAAATAATTAAACAGAGAATCACATAAAATATGCTTTTTAATTTGGTCAGTTTGCCTAAATACATTTTAATTTTTTTTAGTTATACTATTAAAATAATATTTGTTTAGAATAATTTATGTTTTTATTTTTTTTAAATAGAATTTAGCATCTATAATTTTAGTATATTTCATAATTTTATAAGTAAATACATTATTTTGTTTAAGTTGTTCAGTCCTAATATTTTAATAAATTTTATGCATAGCACAGCATCTATGATATTATTTTTATAATTTTTTTTATCGATATAGGATGTTTTTTTATGTTATGTATTAAGTTTATAGATTTTTTTTACTAACTAAGATTTCAAAATATTAAGTTTTCAATTTTTTAGAATATTTTGTTTTTCGTGTTACATTTCAAAAGTTTATATTTTAGGACCTATCATTTTTTTGTTTTGTAAAATTTGGAATATATAGTTATGTGTTTGGTTTTAAAATTGTATATTTCGTCAACATATATGGAAAATTACATAACTATTTTTGAGTTTGGAAGATTATATGACTTTTAAATCTTTTTGTTACTAAATTGATGCATTAGTTTTATAAAAACATTTTTTGAAATTTTGGTAATTTTTCATATTTTCAAAAAATATTGTTATAATTGTAAATAAACAATAAATTTATTAAATATGAAAAATATGAGAGTTATTGTTTTTTTTATATATTGCTGGGAGATTCAAAATAAATAAAATAATAGTATATAATTATTAGACAATATATTGTTGTGAGTTACAAAAAAATATGTTAAGAATTTTTTCTTGCAAAAAAATATTACCTTATTTACAAATTGTAACTAATTTTAAAAGTCGATGATATTTATTTAAATGAAAGCAATTTTTAAAAAGAAATTATGTTACTTTACTAATATATATAATTTTGTTATATTTATTTCATATAGCAGATCTAATTTAATACAATATAGACTATAATAAATTTTATAAAAATAGCATATAATTTTATTTTTATTAACATTAATTTATAATAATACTATATTACTAATCACGAAACTAGTTAATGTATTATTTTATAAGAGAATATTTAAAAATTTCGGTAAGATCTTGTTAGATTTTCTCAACCAATTTTGTCATTAAAGTTATAAATATATGGAGTGTTATAATAAGTCATAATGATAAAATTATTAAAGAATAAATGTAAAATGACTTTCTAGGAATATGTCCATTTAAAAAAACACACATGAATTAATGTTGTGACTTCTATTTTAATAGATAAGATGTTATTTCAAATGGTATTTTAAATAGTAATTCGAATTTAATAAATAGATAAATAGATACTATTTCCTTATAAACAAACAAAATGGTCTAGGACCACAAACTTTACATGGCAAACGCGGACCAATCCCTAATACAAAATAAATTACAGCAAAAGAAGAAAAGACAATGAACTTTTTTTTGAATTATACAGAGGTATCCTGGTCCCACAGAAGTGGTCCAGATTAGTCACGTGTTACTACGTGTCGGTCCTATGTTCCTGGCGATATCGAAATATTAATTCCTCCATAGTCAGGATTCGAACCCAGGTGACGGTACTCACAGCCGTGAGCCCTTTAACACTAGAGTTAAAAGCCCCGGTTAAAGACAATGAAAAAGAAACTGATTTGCCAGTCGATGAACCGACATCAGCTGTTATTGAATGTCAAGAGGAACTGATACATATGAAAGCAACCTTCTTACGTGTACTTGTTGACTGTAGTCTCATGAGCTTATAGCCTAGAGATTACAAGTAAAAGCAAGAGCTTGTGGCCTAGGAACTGGAACACACTTTAGCGGATGCACCATGCTTAGATTCATTCCTTCAACTGCCTCTTCCATGTTGACCTTACCTCCTTCTATTTTCCAGTCAAAGCACTGCACCATCACTCCTACCGCGGCCCCTACAATTATCTGAGATAGATTTCCTCCGGGACATCCTCTCCTTCCGCCTCCAAATGGAAGGAACTTAAGTTCTTGCTGTTTCTCGTCTTCTTTGGGACTTAGAAACCTCTCAGGCTTAAACTCCTCAGGATCTTTCCAAGAATCAGGATCTCTCATCACAGCATAAGCACTAATGACAAGTATGGTCTTCTCTGGTATGTAGAACCCTTTGATCTCACATCTTTCTTGGAACTTCCTTAGCATGAGAGGGGCCGGCGGGTGTAATCTTAGCCCTTCTTTAACCACAGCTTGCAAGTAAGGAAGGTTTGGTAAATCTGTTTCTTGAATCAACTTTGATCTTCCTACAACGGAGTCGATTTCCTCTCTCAGCTTCTCAAGAACTTTATGATTATTTATGATCTCAGCCATTGTCCATTGAGTTGTTTGCACTGAGGTATCCGTGCCTCCTATAAATAGCTCCTGCAGTGAGAAGATTTGCCACTATTATAAGTAATTAACATTGAATGGATCCTCAAATAAAATCAGTAACATTTACCACGAAAAACGCCTTAATATGATTCCTAGTGATCTTATACTCGTCTTGACAAGCCGTCAACAACACATCCATCATATCTTTATCTTGATGGTTCTCGTTTAGCTTCTCTTTGTGTTCCACAAGAATCCTCTCTAGCAGCTCATCGAATCTGTCAGAAACACTCATTATCTCCTTCTTGAATAATGGGATTCGAAGTTTCTTGAGCGGTCTCCGCAATGAAGCTGCCAAAAACAGCTTCTTTGTCAAGGCATGTGATTCATTAACCAAACCCCTAACTTTCTCTGCCTCACCGTTCTCCTCAGTAAAACATCTTCCCAACATCATCCTGCACAATGTGTTGTTCATAAGCTTCATCGCTTCTTTACTGATCTCGACGCTCTCATTCTCCCTGGCCTTCTCAAGAAGGCTGCTGTAAAACCGATGTAGCTCTTCAGCACGGATACCTCGTGACCTCTCGAGTGTCTGTGGTCGGAGCAACTTGGTGGCGATGATCTTCTTCATGAACTTCCAGTAATCTCCGTAGGGAGCATTGACAATGCCGTAAGTTCCGAACACGAGCGACTCGTCGATGGCAGCAAGATCGCGAGAGGAAACGTTCACGTCGTGGGACTTGAAGATCTCGTAGGCCACAGAGGCAGAGGAGACGAGAATGATGGGGACGTTGAAGATGCGGATGTGGAGGAGAGGTCCGTACTTGGTGGAGAGTTTCTGAAGAGACTTGTGGGTTAGAGAAGAAAGGAGAAGGTGAATATGACCGATGATCGGAAGAGAAGGAGGGCTCGGAGGCAGATCATATCCTGGTGAGTTCTTTGGTTTCTTGAAGAAGAGAGAATAAGAGAGGAGTGAGAAGAAGCAGAGGAGGATCAAGATGAAGCAGTTTTGAAAGTCAACCAAGATCATAGTTGCCATGGTTTCCCAGAAGTGAAGAGGCAGATGAAGCATAATGAAGAACCCATGGAATAGTTTAGTGTCCCACTAGTTTATCACTTATAAAAAAATGTTTCCCAAAATGTTTTCTTTGGATGAACGTGAATTGACAGCTAAAATTTGATTTTAAATGTTATATACTCAGATTAGACGTTGAGACTAGTGATCAAATTGATATTGAAAATTCAAAGAAAAACAAATCCTCCGAGGTGACAAACAACTAAATGTTAGGCAATTTGTTAACACATAATTTTTTTTTATGGAAACTGATATCTATTATGTCTTTTGTAAATTTATTTATTGACATTAATTATAGTTTAGAGTGAAAAGGAGTGGAATTATGTATAATTAAAATATTTTTTCGAATGGCATTTGAAAAGGTATTTCAACTTTAATAAATAGACTAGATCTTGACCCGCCCGACCAGTCGGGCGTTTGCTTTAACTTATAAATATTATCAACTTATACCCAACAAAAATTATTGGATTGTAGAAAATATGGTTCACGTTATTAGCTATCATATGATTGTTATTGAATTTAATGTATTTGTAACACGAAAAATACCAATACCTTAATATATATATATATATTTGCATTGTTTATTTGATATTGTAACCTAATATAGAAAATGTAATTTTAAATTAATAATTACATATCTGTTGTATTAATGAATAATATTTTTTGAGAGAACTATATGTTTACCTATGTATTATATATAAACTATAAATAACAATAGTTATAATAAAACAATCAATAATTACAATGACCCAATAAATAATCAAGTTACCAAAATAGATCATAATAATAAATTAAATAATGTGGCCCAATTATATAAGCCCAAGTTAGATGTTATCCTTATGTCCAAACAATATTTTATTTTTTAACTCTAATTCATTTAAAAAAAAGCATTTCTACTTTAATAAGATAGATAAATAGATTTTATTTCTTTATAAACAAACAAAATGGTCCCAAAGTTACAAAATGTCTAATACATAACGCATTTTTGGCACTTCCATAAACAATTCATCATTGTCGTTCACATGTAAAAACAAATTAATCATTACTATTACAACTGATATGAAGTCTCACGACCATTGGAAATACATCAGATACCATGTCATGAGAAACAAAAGCTAAAATATATATAAAATGGAAATCATAGATCAATCATTGACAAACACAATCAACATATATTCCCAGTAATAATAAAAGTAAAGAAAAAAGAATAACATAAATGATGATTCACGCTAGGCGTGGGCACATTATCCGAAACCCGAATCCGAACCCGACCCGAAAAACCCGAACCCGAACCCGACGCGAACTATAAAAAAATCCGAACGGGTTTAGGATTTAGTCAGTTCGGATACCCGTACCCGATCGGTTATATCCGATACCCAACCAATTATCCGAAATACCGATATATATATATATATATATAACTATCCTTCTTCAACTTGTCTCTTCCTCTTTGATTTTTTCTCTGTTCTTTGTCGTCGTCGATCCCAGCATCAACCCTTCTCCGTCCAATGACTATGGTGACTCCGCCTCCTGTTAATATAATCTCCGATTAATCATTCTCTCTGTCTCTTGTTAATTTGATGTCCCCTTGAATCTACTTCGGATTGTTTGTTTAGCTGATCCCTTAGGGTTTTTTTTTCTGATTTGATTTTGAAACGGTTGAATCATGTGTGTGGATGCTGCGATTTCGGTGAGTTAGATTAGTGATTGTGGTTTGTGATCACTGTAGGGCGAGATTAGGGTTTTGTTTTCTCAGAAGTTTTTTTTTAAATTATTTGTTACACAATTCGGGTGTTTCGGTTATACCCGAATAACCCGAACCCGATCCGAAGTTTAAAATAACCCGAACGGGTTCTATACCTCTCCACTCAAAAACCCAAAAATCCGAATCATCCGACCCTAACCCGACCGGGTGCCCACCCCTAATTCACGCTGTTCGGAGCAAAATATATTGAGAAGCAGTACCCCCTAATAAAGTTCGCTCTGTGGTGTGCGCTTATCTCTTCGGTCCTCCTCCGGGGCATCCGTTTGCTTAGGTGTTTTGTTTATTTGATCTAGTTGCTATGATTGAATTTTACTTTAAACTTCTGTTCATATGTTCTGTTCTAGTTTCCGGAGATTTGATTCAAATATGCCGGCCTTTGTATCCAGAGTAAGCTGTTGTTTACTGCTGGCTTCATCTCTAGGAGTTTGATAACTCGCTAGCTTATGTTGGGGTCAAAATCGGTCAATGACGAAATCGTCACCCGAAAATTCTCGAAAGAAAAACCAAGCGACGATCAAATCCAAGAAACGGGTCGTCACTCGATAAAACTCATGGAAGGCTCGTCCACTCCCATCTGGCGCCAACGGCGAGGGTCCTGGCGCCCATCCGTGCGATCATCTCATGATCTCGAGCAATGGCGGCATCTTGGTCCCTTGAAACCCATGTCTGGATCGTCCGAGATCTACAATGAGTCTTCCGTAAAGTCTTCCCAATTGTTTAAAAGATTCATCTTTTAACACATATAAAGCTCGAAGCCACATTGCTCGCATCCTCGACGACGGAAAATCTACAAATCCAAGTCCATCTCAAATCCCGATACTCGCGGAATTTCGTTGGATTAGAAACGATTATCTCGAAATCTACGGCTAAAGACCTTCCCAAACTCAAAAGATTTCCCGCAAACGACTGACGAGGGAAAGATCGAACAACGAAAAATCCACAGACGGCAAGACGGCCTGGCCCGCACGCGGGACGCTGGCTGGCCTGGCGCCCGGCACTCCCACGGCCGCCTGGCCGGCGGTACCGGCCTGGCGCACCCGCCGCTGGTCGGCCTGGCGTCGGTCCGCGCCCTCGCCCCGTCTCGGTCCTATCGTGCCGGTTCGATCCCATCTTAGCTTGTTCGGATCAATCTACGCAAGTTTGGTATGATCACGCTACTCTAAAACGCCACTTTCGACTAAACAAGGAATTGAGGTTCCTTCGAAACACCGAAACCTTCAAAGACCGTCCTTTCAAAACCGTAAAACGCCTAAAGCGCGCGTGGCCAAAATGGCCCACGACGATTTTCGAAAGGAAGGATAACTATGACGGTTTATCTTTATCCTCACATAAGAGATAAATGTCAAGTTTCCAGAAGATAAATATCAAGTTTCCAGAAGATAAATGTCAAGATTTCCGAAGATAAATGTCAAATTTCCCGATAAACACGAAGATGGACGAAAATGGAAAAAGCCCGACTCAGCCCGCGAGAAGATAGACCGTCTTAGGAGGAGTATATAAGGAGAGCTTTGAGCAAGAAGCAAACCAGATCAAAACTTTCAAGCACTTAGCACTTAGAGCGATTTAGCATTCTTTTCTGTTTTCACTAGCGAGCTGCGACTCAACTAGGATAGACTTAGGCAACCAGACTAGCGGACTCCTAGACAGCCCTTACGGCCGGTTTCTTTTTTTGTTGTACACGCTCAAACGAGAATTCAGAAATAAAATCTCTTTCGCTCAACTTTTACGATTTCTATTTTCGCAACTTTATTTGATTGTTTCGTGTGCGGCCCAGCAGATATCCGGGACCTTCAAGGAAGATCGGGTTAACTTGGTTTTCCTCCGTAAATCTTTATCGGAAATTGACGGTGTGAATTTCGGTTCCCACAGCTTAGGTTCTCTTCCTTGTGTAATGTGGTTTTCATCTATGAAAGTTTCAGTGTGAAAAAAAAAAGATGATTCACGCATAATATAACATCAAACTCTTCTTACAAGAAACAAATGATAACCGAAAACACACAATTTTTTTTTAATGACCACAAACTTTACGCGGCAAACGCGGACCAATCCCTGATACAAAATAAATTACAGCACAGGAAGAAAAGACAATGAACAGAAGAAACTGATTTCCCAGTCGATGAACCGACATCAGCTGTTATTGAATGTGAAGAGGAACTGATACACATGAAAGCAAACTTCTTACGTGTACTTCTTGACTGTAGTCTCATTAGCTTAGAGCCTAGAGATTACAAGTAAAAGCAAGAGCTTGTGGCCTAGGAATTGGAGTACACTTAAGAGGATGCACCATGCTTAGACTCATTCCTTCAACTGCCTCTTCCATGTTGACCTTACCTCCTTCTATTTTCCAGTCAAAGCACTGCACCATCACTCCTATCGCGGTCCCTACAATTATCTGAGATAGATTTCCTCCGGGACATGCTCTCCTTCCGCCTCCAAATGGAAGGAACTTAAGTTCTTGATGTTTCTCGTCTTCTTTAGAACTTAGAAACCTCTCAGGCTTAAAATCATCAGGATCTTTCCAAGAATCAGGATCTCTCATCACAGCATAAGCATTAATGACAAGTATAGTCTTCTCTGGTATGTAGAACCCTTTGATCTCACATCCTTCTTGGAACTTCCTTACCAGAAGAGGGCCAGGCGGGTGTAATCTCAGCGCTTCCTTAACCACGGCTTGCAAGTAAGGAAGGTTTGGTAAATCCATTTCTTGAATCAACCTTGAACACCCTACAGCCGAATCGATTTCCTCTCTCAGCTTGTCAAGAACTTTATGATTATTAAGGATCTCAGCCATTGCCCATTGAGTGGTTTGCACTGAGGTATCTGTGCCTCCTATAAATTGCTCCTGCAGTGAGAAAGATTTGTAACCAATAATAATAATCATAAGTAATTAATAATATTGTATGGATCATCAAATAAAATAAAATCAGAACATTAATTTACCACGAACAGCGCCTTGATATGATTCCTAGTGATCTTATACTCTGCCTCTTCGTCTTGACAAGCTGCCAACAGCTCATCCATCACATCTTTATCTTGATGGTTCTCCTCCAGCTTCTCTTCGTGTTCCACAAGAATCCTCTCCAGCAGCTCACCGAATCTGTCAGAAACACTCATTATCTCCTTCTTAAATAATGGGATTCGAAGTATCTCGAGCGGTCTGCGCAACAAAGATGCTAAGATCCTCTTTTTTGTCAAAGCATTTGATTCTTCCACCAAAAACCTAACTTTCCCCGCCTCACCGTTCTCCTCGGTAAAACTCCTCCCCATGCTCATCCTGCACAATGTGTTGTTCATAAGCTTCATCGCTTCTTTACTGATCCCGACACTCTCATTGTTCCTCGCCTTCTCGACAAGGCTGCCGTAAAACCGATGTAGCTCTTCAGCACGGATACCTCGTGACCTCTCAAGTGTCTGTGGTCTGAGCAACTTGGTGGTGATGATCTTCTTCATGAACTTCCAGTAATCTCCATAGGGAGCATGCATAATACCATAAGATCCAAACACGAGCGACTCACCGTTGACAGCAAGATCGCGAGAGGAGACGTTCACGTCGTGAGACTTGAAGATCTCGTAGGCCACTGAGGCAGAAGAGGCGAGAATGACGGGTACGTTGAAGATGCGGATGTGGAGGAGAGGTCCATACTTGGTGGAGAGTTTCTGAAGAGACTTGTGGGTTAGAGAAGAAAAGAGAAGGGGAAGATGACCGATGATAGGAAGAGAGGGAGGACTCGGAGGCAGATCATATCCAGGTGAGTTCTTTGGTTTCTTGAAGAAGAGAGAATAACCGAGGAACGAGAAGAAGCAGAGGAGGATCAAGATGAAGCAGTTTTGAAAGTCAACGAAGATCATAGCTGCCCGAAGAATGAAGAAGATGCAGATGAAACATTATGAATAATATAGAGTCCCAGTAATGGACAGCTATCACCTTTTAAAATCATGAAAGAGAAGTTGACCCTCGTGATCAAATAGATAATATCTTATCTTAAATATTCAGATTATATGATTCCTCAAGATCAGCATTTGTCTGTAATCCTATTTAATTTATTTTTTAACTTGAAAAATCAAGTTCTTAAGATATCAGCTTCTTATAAGATTATTAACCAAAACGAAAAACTATTATAAATCATAAAGTAGTTCAGCTGCACAAAATTATAAACCAGAACAAACTCATCTGCATATCGTAAACAGGCTAAGTTTATGTTTCCATGTGTGGGAACCGAAATTCACAACGTCGATTTTAATGAATAAAAACGGAGGAAAGCCAAGTTAACCCGACTTTCCCTTAAGGTCCGGATTCTCTGCGACAGCCAACGACAAGTGACCGAGTAAATGCGGAAAAGGTTTTGTTAAGATTTGGGACTGGACCTTAAGAAATGCTACTTACGTACCCCTTTCGAGGATCAAGTCGGACGTAGTTCAGTTAGAAAGAATTGAACAAGAGATCGAACCGTCTGGGCGGGTTCATCTAGTATGAGTGTTTGTCATAGAAACAGGCATGTCGAAGATAACGCTTAGGGTTTCTATGTGCGGAGCTCTTAAGTAAAAGAATTTTCCGATCCTTCCGAGAGGAGCGGAGATTTGCGAGCAGGAGGCGGCCAGACGTTCTAGGGCCTGGTTCGTCTAGTATGAGCGTTGGTCATAGAAATGGGCATGTCGAAGGTAATGCCTAGGGTTTCTATGTGCGGAGCTCTGAGTAGAAGAATTGTTAGATCCTTCCGAGAGAAACAGGGGTCTATGGAGAAGATAAAACTAGAACAAGAGGCGGCCAGACGTTCTAAGTCCTGCCTCGCTGGCCTAACCACCTAAGTTCTAAGTTCTCTAAGCTAGCGGGAGTTCTCTACGTCTAGATTCTAGGATTTTCGGATCCCTTCTCCTCTGCTCTTGCTCTCCTTATATACCCACTCCTAGGTCGGTTTGCCTTAGGATGATGGACCTCGCCTTTGGGCCCAAATTTATCTCTTCAGGAAGTATTCCATTTTCGTCGATCTTCGTAATTATCCTCGAGTTTTCCCTTATTTTTCGGTGACTTGATGTTTATCCGATGTTTCGGGAAATCGGATAAACCTCACAGCATGATTGGGCCTGAATTCTTAAAATCGTAAGTAAGTCCGTGGACTTGTCTTAAGTCGTTGAACGTTTTATACGATTTCTCGAAAAGACTATCTTTCTCGTAAAATAAACCGTATAGCCTAAAGGATCGATGTTCAAGTTAATCGATCTTTGTTTTATACGATATCTTCTACGAGAAATCCAATCCTTCTAGTTTTTGTCGTAAAACATCGAGGACGATTCCAACCGAATCGAAAGGTGATCATTCCGTTGCCGTGATCGTACCAAACTCACGAGGATCGATCCAAACAAGCCAAGATGGGATCAGACCGAGCATGACGGAACCGAGACCAGGACGAGGGCCGTCGACCGGCGTCATGGGGCTTGCCCGGCAGGGCGGCTTGGGCGTGCCGCCCGGCCGGCCAGCGTGGCGCGCCGCCGGCCAGGCGCTCGCGTGGCCGCCGCCGGCGCCAGGCGGCTCGCGTGGCGCTGCCGCCAGCGCCAGGCTGCGTGGCCGCCCGCGCCAGGCGGTACCTGGCGCCAGGCCGGCTCGCGTGACGCGTGCCGCCGGCGCCAGGGGTTCTTTGCCGCCCGTGGGTTTTCCATTGCCCGATCTTTCCCCCGTTAGTCGTTCGTGCGGGAAATCTTTGAGTTTGGAAGGATCTTTGGCCGTAGATTTCGAGATAACCGTTTTCGACCTCACCAGAGAGTGGATATTCTAATTTGAGAAAATCTCGTATAACTTCTTTTCAAATTATCTGAGACTTTTTTGTTTCAAGAAATACTTTCCAGAGACTTTCAGTCATTGATTCCGTCGTGACCGATTTTGACACCAACACCATGCACGAAGCCATAAACTCTCGAGTCATGCAGCTCCAGTGATCGGAATGTACATCTACGTCCCGTCATCTCTGATGCCTTCTTATTTTGATGTTCCTCAATAGGCCAAAATGTTAGGAAGTTATCATGTATCTGTATAAAATGTGTGTCCCTCTTAAAGCTTTGACATTAGGCATTAAATGTATCAAGATTTTGACTTTTCCTTTGCTCTCGACACCTTCTCTCCTTTTGTTGCTTCGATGATACTCTTCGATGTGTTAGAGCATCCACAATGGTGGATTCCATTGTGGAGTCCTTAGGGACTATTTTAGTATTTTTTTTTATTGAATAGCTAAGGAGTCTTAGCAAAATAAGCAGTCCAATGGTGGATTCTTTTTAGGAGTCCTTAGGAAAAAAAGTTTTTTTTTGTTAAACATATGAAATTTGCAATTTCAAATTTTGCAATTTGCATAAATTTTCACCAACAAGAGATTACTTCACTTGCGTATTTGCAAAAGAAAGGTGAAAGCTATTAAAGATCTCCGAGGAAAAAGATCACTCCTTGCACAGAGATTACTTCACTTGCTTTTAGTTGATTACATGCTTCTGTATTATGATTCCCTGATTCGTCGGCGGGAGATGATCGTGCCAAAACAGCCTTAGCATCACCAATATTGGCAATAAAAACCTAAAAATGTAGGAGAGTTTAAAAGGTGTGGTGGATACTGGAGAAAGGTTGAGTAATTTTCTGAAGTCAATATATTGCATTCCTAAGGAGTAACGACCACATCACTGTCATCCCAGGGTTATACCTTTTGATCAACTATCCAGACACACACTGCTGTGGCGCCATCTTGCCATCCTCCTGCGCCAGACACAAAGGTCAGGACTCAGGGGAAAGAAATTTTTTAAAAATAAACTCAGCGATTCTACTGAAGAGATATTAGCAGAGCAATCAACAGCCGAGAGAAAAGATCAGACATTCACTTAGAGAAAACTAGTAAAAAATTACGTGAAACACTTTCTTGCAGGAGCAACTCATCGGTTTTCCGGAAACCTGGTAACAAAATTGTGGTAAACAGTTAGATAGCTAATAATAGCCACAATGAAAAAATTAGAAAGCTGATAAAGTATGGAATGAAGTTATATTACCATCAAGTATGGCTTTCTTAGCAACTTTGACATCCATCTGAAGCAGCAACCAACCATTTGGATAAAGAAAAGGGCGAGAAAGAAGGTGAAGTAAGACCTACTAAGTGAGTGACACCAAAGCAATCTTGCAATGCGAGAAAGATATTATTAATGAATTTGAAACAAGTAAAAACAGACCAACTCACGTGGTAAACCAGCTGAAAGAACATTAAGGTGAAGATGCTTCTTAGCAAACTCTGCAGCTAAACGACCACCATGCCCATCATATCGAGAAATGAGCACACCTACATAACAACAACATCAATACAGAAGAACCTCATTTTCATTTTGCAATATAAAGCCTTAAACTTTGCAGCACTACCAAGACAAAGATTTTTCCAAATTCCCACACAGAACCAGCTTCATGTGTTCTTAATTACTAAACTAGATTCATACGAAAGTTACTTCTTATTTTTACCTTAGTTTCCCTGGGAAATCCAAAGAAGCATCGGGCAAAACCACCGAAACATCTTCCATAGCATGTCTAGCTCCTTTGTCTTCAGAAACATCAGCTTCAAAGACAAATCCTTTCTTCTCCTCACTTATACAGCTAGAGCCACCTTCTTCCGCCGCTCTATTAACAACGGCGGCTATGGCTTCTTCTCCACCTACGGGAATCTCAAGCTTCTCGTCTTCTCCGCCACTGGAGATTCTCGGATCTTTAGTATTATCACATCCTGTCTCCTCTGACTTCTTCGCCTTCTTCACCGGCGGAGAGTCATCAAATCCTCGCTGGAGAACGACTCAGCCGCGGCGTGTTTCTGGTTCGGTTTCTCTATCGCAGCTTAACCAGCTTCCTTCCTTCCTTCCTTCGCTCTATTTTGTTTCCCGACAACCATAGATTAGGGTTTCAGTCTCTTTTCTCAGACGTCAAATGCCTTTCCTTCGAGAGAGTTTTTTTTCGTGATGGAGAAAGAGACTGAATTTTTTTTTTTGAAACACACCCCCAGCCGAACCACTCACGCCTTGCCACGTCCTTAAGGATTTGATCCTTAAATGCCTTGATTAAGGATCAATCCTTCCGTTACCAATTTTTTTATTATTACTTTTATGTTGTTTGCCTAAATAAATGCGCTAAGGACTCATTAAAAGCCTCCGTTGCGGCTGCTCTTATGCATTCTGTCATTTCTGTGATCCAACACTTGAATATAGGACCCTTCAAAGATCTTCAATTAAAAAAGTTGCACAATTCTTTTTAACAAGTAACCACATAATACAAACCACTTTTAAATGATACTTGAACGTTCTGACTCTCCCCCGTCTGGGGGCTCCTACACCCTCACTCAATTTGTGGGTCTCATCACCAGCCGACGATCAATGCATTAGTTTTTTGAAAATTTGGAATTACATATTTAGTTTTCTATAATCACTACATGGCATGTTCATCTTTTAACTTCATTTGCATGGTTTCATGAATCAATAGGTCATCTTAGCTTTTACTCTTTCCATTTTAACCACGATTAACTCTAAAATTCTTAGTTAATGTGTTAACAAAAAACTTAAGTATACTTTGATAACATTAGATAATCAAATTAATATTATTTTCCATATACAAGATCATACATCAGAGAAAAAGTTTTGTCGGATAGGAAAGTAAGCGTTACTAGGGGTGGGTGCAAGGCGAGTACTTGCATTTTTATGTATACTTGATACTCGCCTTGCCTTGAACGAGTAATGAATTTTTCGACTTGGTACTTGCCTTGTCGAAAACGAGTACTTGTTATATCGAGTACTTGTCCCAAAACATGTTACTTGCAAATTACTTATCTTATTCGATTACTTACTACTTACAAATACTTATGAATTATTTGGATGTATTTTTAAGTTTTTAAAAATTACTTAATAGATAATATTCTATCAGAGAAGGTTATGAAATTTCGTTTTGTTGACTCGACTTGGTAAAAACACGAAAGTTATTTCAAATAAAATATTTGCACCTAATATGAAAAAAGAAAAAAGGAATATAATGCATATATCTCGATATGAAAGTACAGTTTACTTCTTACAACATAGAAATATCAGTTTAGGACTTTGGTTTTTATGGTTTAATTATCATTTTTCAGTCGTAAAACAAGTAATGAGTAATATCAAGAGTCGTTAACTTTTTTGTAACACTTGTTACTTGCCTTGTACTTACAAGTAGCAAAACTCAACGACTTTATACTTAACTTGGCAACGACGAGTACTTGAAAATATGAGGCGAATACGGGTCAAGTAACGGGTATAAGGCAAGTAACGAGTATTCGTGTCCATCCCTAGTAGTAGGTTATTGATATGCTGCAAATTAAATAAGTATTTATGTTACAAGTATCAAGTAACGGGTAACAAGTAACAAGGCAAATACCTAAAAATAAAATGATACTTGGTACTTGCCTTGTACTCGCGAGTAATGAAATTTGATGACTTATTACTTGCCTTGATAACGTCAAGTACTTGAATTTACGAGGCAAGTACGGGTCGAATAACGGCGGGTATCAAGTAATAGTGCCCAGCCCCTGCGTTACATAAGAAGGTTAATATCATTTCAAATGCAACAACGAACCGCTTGCTTCGAAGCGACGTCGTTTGCGGTTTTGGGTTCGCAGCGGCGTCGTTTCATCCGTCGCACACGTTTCTATAACCCAGACCACGTCTCTCTCCGGAAGAAGAAGAGAAGAAGAACGCTCCTCCTTCTCTCTTTTGATCAATTCTCCTCGAGCCAAAGCATTTTGAATTCACAAATTTCCAATCCTCGAGGGATGGCGGCGGTAAACGGGTACCAAGGAAATACTCCGGCAGAGACAACTCCGGCAGCCACCGGATCGAAGCAACCTGCTCCTCCGGCTAAAACCGTCGATAGCCAATCCGTTCTCAAAAGGTTCTCTTTCTCTTCTATCCTTTCTCCGATCTTTGATTTTTATTTAGCTAGATTAGATTATATTTTGAATTTTTAAAACAGCTATAACTTACTTTGATAATTTTGTGATCAGTGTCTTAGTTGTTTTTATTATAACAAGATACAAATGATCATAAAATCATTATTAATATGAATTTTATGTAATAGACATTCACATTAAATAATATATATATATATATATATCAATTTTAATACCATTTATATGTACCATTTAAAATACATAAATATGTTAATTTTGGAATTTGCATTGAAAAAGTATTGAGATCTTAATATTTAATTTTGAATTTTTTATCGAAAAAATATCACATCAAAATTTCTGAGATCAATGGTTTAAATTTTTTGTTACATAGAATATACAAATGTTAATAAAACCATATGAGTAGAAAGTCACAATAATAAATGTTTATATTCAAATATACTATATATTTATGTTAACATCATTGAAATTTAATTATATACCATATAAAATAAACAAAATAATTATTTTGATCTATTTACCATAAAAATATTGTAAATAAGTAAGATGTATTGTTTTGATTTATGTGATTACTCTAATCTCCTATATATTAATTGAGAAACATTTGATTACTCTAGCAAGTCTAAGATTTTATTAGTTAATATTTTTCAAAAATCTTACAAGAGATCGATACAACGAAGATTTATTTATAAGCTATAGAAATCACCTAACGAGACATGGAGTACATATCAAATTTCTTTTCCTAACCTAACCCCCTTTCTATTCATCACAACACCAAAATGAAATATTTGGAAGTGTCGATTGACAATCTGAAATGGTAATATTTTTTTTTAAATTCAGTCTATTGTTTTCCTCAAATTGTCATAGAATAGTTTTTAGTGATTAGCTAAATGAGTCACGTGCATAGTAAAATGTGTTTTAATTTAAAAATTGTTGTATATCCAAAATCAATATAAACCATCATCATTTTCGTTTAAAATTTTGTTACAATAAAAATAGGGTTTGGGCAAAAAATCTAAATCTAAAAAATGAGCTAAGTCTGATCCAAAAATAGTACTGAACTTTAACCAAAACTGGTTAGATATCCGAATGGGTTAAAAATTTTGGTATCTAAAGAATCAGAACTGAACCTGATCCGAACAGAAATATTCCGGGTATTCGATTATATCTGAACCAGATTTGTAAACTTAAATTAAATATTTAATAATATATTAAATTAAACCAGATTAATATATTAATTATTTTTATATTTAATATCTAAAAGAATATACACAAAATATAAGATGTTTTAAGTTGTCTAAAATACTTGGAAATATATACAAATAGTTATAAGTACATGTTTAAAATAACTAATTGATACTTAAAATACCAAAATATTTAAATATCCTATCTATAAATTTAAGCTAAATCAATTTTTATATTAAGTTTAAGTATTTTGGCATACATTATTCAAATTTATATGATATATTATTTTGATTTTTAGATTTTGAAAAATTTAAAACATAGATGAACTTTACTTTTTAAACTTTGTTAAATAGTTTACCTGAACCCAAATCTACAAAAATCTAAACCGAACCAAAACTACAATGATCCGGACCGAACCAAATCAAATGGTGCTCAAATGTCTACCTCTAATCAAATGTAAAGAATTTTAGTGATAACAAAATGTATATTTTTATAACATTTAAATACAATATTTTTAAAAAATATTCATTCCACACTGGACGCAGATTATCATCTAGTATTCCTATTAATAATAAAAGTAAAGAAAAAAGAACAATATAATTCACCCTGTCGTCGGAGCAATATATTGAGAAGCAGTCCCCCTAAAGTTCGCTCTGTGGTGTGCGCTTATCTCTTATGTCCTCCTCCGGTGCATCCGTTTGCTTGGGTGTTTTGTTTATTTGATCTAGTTGCTATGATTGGATACTTTAAACTTCTGTTCTAGTTTCCGGAGATTTTGTTCAAATCTGCAGGCCTTTGTATCCAGAGTAAGCTGTTGTTTACTGCTGGCTTAATCTCTAGGAGTTTGATAACTCGCTAGCTTAGGTTCTCTTCCTTGTGTAATGTGGTTTTCATCTATGAAAGTTTCAGTGTGAAAAAAAGAAGAAAAAGAGATTCACGCATAATATAACATCAAACTCTTCTTGCAAGAAACAAATGATAACCGAAAACACACAATTTTTTTTTAATGACCACAAACTTTACGCGGCATGGACCAATCCCTGATACAAAATAAATTACAGCACAGGAAGAAAAGACAATGAACAGAAGAAACTGATTTCCCAGTCGATGAACCGACATCAGCTGTTATTGAATGTGAAGAGGAACTGATACACATGAAGGCAAACTTCTTACGTGTACTTCTTGACTGTAGTCTCATTAGCTTAGAGCCTAGAGATTACAAGTAAAAGCAAGAGCTTGTGGCCTAGGAATTGGAGTACACTTAAGAGGATGCACCATGCTTAGATTCATTCCTTCAAATGCCTCTTCCATGTTGACCTTACCTCCTTCTATTTTCCAGTCAAAGCACTGCACCATCACTCCTATAGCGGTCCCTACAAATATCTGAGATAGATTTCCTCCGGGACATCCTCTCCTTCCGCCTCCAAAAGAAAGGAACTTAAGTTCTTGCTGTTTCTCGTCTTCTTTAGAACTTAGAAACCTCTCAGGCTTAAAATCATCAGGATCTTCCCAAGAATCAGGATCTCTCATCACAGCATAAGCATTAATGACAAGTAAGGTCTTCTCTGGTATGTAGAACCCTTTGATCTCACATCCTTCTTGGAACTTCCTTACCAGGAGAGGGCCAGGCGGGTGCAATCTCAGCGCTTACTTAACCACGGCTTGCAAGTAAGGAAGGTTTGGTAAATCCGTTTCTTGAATCAACCTTGAACTCCCTACAGCCGAATCGATTTCCTCTCTCAGCTTGTCAAGAACTTTATGATTATTAAGGATCTCAGCCATTGCCCATTGAGTGGTTTGCACTGAGGTGTCTGTGCCTCCTATAAATTGCTCCTGCAGTGAGAAAGATTTGTAACCAATAATAATAATAATAAGTAATTAATAATATTGTATGGATCCTCAAATAAAATAAAATAAAATCAGAACATTAATTTACCACGAACAACGCCTTGATATGATTCCTAGTGATCTTATACTCTGCCTCTTCGTCTTGACAAGCTGCCAACAGCTCATCCATCGCATCTTTATCTTGATGGTTCTCCTCCAGCTTCTCTTCGTGTTCCACAAGAATCCTATCCAGCAGCTCACCGAATCTGTCAGAAACACTCATTATCTCCTTCTTGAATAATGGGATTCGAAGTATCTCGAGCGGTCTGCGCAACAAAGATGCTAAGATCCTCTTATTTGTCAAAGCATTTGATTCTTCCACCAAAACCCTAACTTTCTCCGCCTCACCGTTCTCCTCGGTAAAACTCCTCCCCATGCTCATCCTGCAAAATGTGTTGTTCATAAGCTTCATCGCTTCTCTACTGATCCCGACACTCTCATTGTCCCTCGCCTTCTCGACAAGGCTGCCGTAAAACCGATGTAGCTCTTCAGCACGGATACCTCGCGACCTCTCTAGTGTCTGTGGTCTGAGAAACTTGGTGGCGATGATCTTCTTCATGAACTTCCAGTAATCCCCATAGGGAGCATGGATAATACCATAAGATCCAAACACGAGCGACTCACCGATGGCAACAGCACCGCGAGAGGAGACGTTCACGTCGATCTCGTAGGCCACTGAGGCAGAGGAGGCGAGAATGGCGGGTACGTTGAAGATGCGGATGTGGAGGAGAGGTCCATACTTGGTGGAGAGTTTCTGAAGAGACTTGTGGGTTAGAGAAGAAAAGAGAAAGTGAAAATGACCGATGATAGGAAGAGAAGGAGGGCTCGGAGGCAGATCGTAGCCTGGTGCGTTCTTTGGTTTCTTGAAGAAGAGAGAATAACCGAGGAACGAGAAGAAGCAGAGGAGGATCAAGATGAAGCAGTTTTGAAAGTCTACGAAGATCATAATAGTTGCCATTGTTGTTTCCCAAGAATGAAGAAGATGCAGATGAAACATTATGAATAAAGAAAAAGAGCGATTCATCTTCAAGCTCCGGTGCTGGGCTTCTAGCCGCCGCCGGGAGCTTCCTTCCTCCTCTCCCTCGTTTTTACTTTTGCTCTCCATCTTCTCTTTCTCGTTGGCGTCGATATGGTTGGTATTCTGGTGGCTTGTCTTCGCGGTGGAACCCTAGATCTGCTCCGGGGAGAGCTAGATCCGACGGTCTGAAGCTTCCGTCTGGAATATCACTGAGGCGTCGCCGGTTGAGGAGGTGGCGAGTCGGCTTTTTAGGTTATGACAAGGCGGATTTCATTTTCCCTTTTGTAGATCTGTTTGGCGTCATTCGTGGTGGAGGCGCGTGAGGTTAGTGACAGGCTCTCTCCCATGCTCTTTAAGGTGTACGATGCGGCGGTGGTCGTTTTGAAGCGGCAGTGGTCGTTTAGTGAGTGGTGCGGTTGGCTTCCTTGGATCTGAGACTCGGTGTCTTGTCTCGGTGATGGGGTTTCGCTAATGTTCATCAGAGGCGACATTGGTGGATGTCGGTTCGCGCCCAATTTTTCTCTGTGGTCGTGTGTCCGCGAGTCGTCTGGGGTCTAAGCGTAAGTAGCTTAAGTGTTGCGTGATGCTTCGTCGTCTATGGCGAACATATCTCTCGTCGCAGCGGCTATCCTCTGTTTGTCTTTCACCTTTGCGTATCTGGATCGTGTCAAAGTTCAGATCATTTCGCGTGTGGTCTGGATGTTTCTTATCCGCTTTAGCAGCTCGTCCTGTCTCTCCATCGGGATGTAGCCCTGAAGCGCATTGAAGGTCGGGTGAGGTTTTCTTACTCGGGTCAGGGCGCCGTTTTGCTACTTCGGTTGGGTCAGTCGGAGTATGACGGCGAGGAGACCTGATGGGAGTTTGGCCATCCCAGTGTTCGTTGACCTCTTGGTCGTTTGAACAGGTTCAACTTTCTCTTTGGTGCAGGTTAAGGAGCACACGATCTTGGGTTTTGCCTTCATCACAACCTGTTGTTTCTCGGGTTAGTACTGTATTGGTGGTCCCTCGGATCTGATGCAGTTCCTAGTCCCCTTTGGATCCTCGAGGCTTCGGTATGTTATCCCTGCCTCTCTTTCTTTCGGATAATGAGCTTAAAGTCAGTGGAGAGAACAAGCTCGATGAGATCGTTAAGAACCAGCTACTCCGGTGATGGCACGAGAAGTAACCGGCAACCATGGAAACATGGTGAACGCCACCTTCCTTGTGGATACCATTAACGGTTGAGAACGGCGATTGATAATCTAAGGATTTCAAAGACGGCTAGCGGATTGCGCCGGGGTGGTGGTTGAGCGAAGCTAGTTTAGTTTATGTTTGATCTAGATCATTTTGTTCAAATTGAGCTTGTAATCGAAACTTGAAATCCCGTTTTCGGGTTGTGAAATATAATATATATATTAAAAAAAAAAAAAAAAAAAAACATTATGAATAATATAGAGTCCCAGTAATGGACAGCTGTCACCTTTTTAAAATCATGAAAGAGAAGTTGACCCTCGTGATCAAATAGATACTAATATCTTATCTTAAATATTCAGATTATATGATTCCTCAAGATCAGCATTTGTCTGTAATCCTATTTATTTTTTATTTTTTTAACTTGAAAAATCAAGTTCTTAAGATATCAGCTTCTTATAAGATTATTAACCAAAACGAAAAACTATTATAAATCATAAAGTAGTTCAGCTGCACTAAATTATAAACCAGAACAAACTCATCTGCATATCGTAAACAGGCTAAGTTTTATGTTTCCATGCACGAAGCCATAAACTCTCGAGTCATGCAGCTCCAGTGATCGGAATGTACATCTACGTCCAGTCATCTCTGATGATGCCTGCTTAGTTTGATGTTCCTCAATAGGTCAAAATGTTAGGAAGTTATCATGTATCAGTATAAAATGTGTGTCCCTCCCTCTTAAAGCTTTGACATTAGGCATATAAATGTATCAAGATTTTGACTTTTCCTTTGCTCTCGACACCTTCTCTCCTCTTGTTGCTCCGATGATACTCTTCGATGTATTATGCATTCTGTCATTTCTGTGATCCAACACTTGAATATAGGACCCTTCAAAGATCTTCAATTAAAAAGGTGCACAATTCTTTTTAACAAGTAACCACATAATACAAACCACTTTTAAATGATACTTGAACGTTCCGACTCTCCCCCCATCTGGGGGCTCCTACACCCTCACTCAATTTGTGGGTCTCATCACCAGCCGACGATCAATGCATTAGTTTTTTGAAAATTTGGAATTACATATTTAGTATTCTATAATCACTACAAGGCATGTTTCCATCTTTTAACTTCATTCGCATAGTATCACAAATCAATAGGTCATCTTAGCTTCTACTGTTCCATTTTAACCACGATTAACTCTAAAATTCTTAGTTAATGTGTTAACAAAAAAAATTAAGTATACTTTGATAACATTAGATAATCAAATTAATATTATTTTCCATATACAAGATCATACATCAGAGAAAAGTTTTTGTCGGATAGGAAAGGAAGCGTTACATAAGAAGGTTTAATTTCATTTCAAATGCAACAACGAACCGCTTTCTTCGAAGCGACGTCGTTTGCGGTTTTGGGTTCGCAGCGGCGTCGTTTCATCCGTCGCACACGTTTCTATAACCCAGACCACGTCTCTCTCCGGAAGAAGAAGAGAAGAAGAACGCTCCTCCTTCTCTCTTTTGATTAATTCTCCTCGAGCCAAAGCATTTCGAATTCACAAATTTCCGATTCTCGAGGGATGGCGGCGGTAAACGGGTACCAAGGAAATACTCCGGCGGAGACAACCCCGGCAGCAACCGGATCGAAGCAACCTGCTCCTCCGGCTAAAACCGTAGATAGCCAATCCGTTCTCAAAAGGTTCTCTTTCTCTTCTATCCTTTCTCCGATCTTTGATTTTTATTTAGCTTGATTAGATTAGCATTTGGATCCACTCGTATTCATATCTAAATACTTGTAGATTATGTTTAGAGACACGATTGATCCAGATATTGATTGTGACTTTTCTTGTGAATCTTATTGTTTCTCTCCTTGCCTACCAACTGTTTGTTACAATTCCTCTGAGAAATTGTTTAAGCAAATTCATGAACTTTCCTAATCCAATTGTTCCCACTTAATACGCAGGCTGCAATCTGAGCTAATGGGTTTGATGGTAAGCTATCTTTCCTTGTCTATGTAAAAGAATCAAAACTGAACCTATTGGTGATACAAAAGTTATATGGATCTTTTGGTTTGATGTTTACTTACATCAGATGGGAGGTGATCCGGGGATATCGGCTTTCCCAGAGGAAGACAACATATTCTGCTGGAAAGGAACAATCACAGGAAGCAAAGATACTGTGTTTGAAGGAACTGAGTACAGACTCTCACTCGCTTTCTCCAACGATTATCCTTTCAAACCTCCCAAAGTTAAGTTTGAGACTTGCTGCTTCCATCCTAACGTGGATCTCTATGGCAATATTTGCTTGGACATTCTTCAGGTATAAAGCAAATCATTACTGTTTGTACCTGGAGTTTTACAGCTACAATATGTCAGAGAAGTAACACTTTGTATTTGTAGGATAAATGGTCATCGGCTTACGATGTGAGGACGATATTACTCTCGATTCAAAGCCTTCTCGGAGGTAACAACTATGGCTGATATTAGCTTACCATCGAGTTTTGCTGTTGGTTTGATACAATATCTGATTTTATGTGTGTTTCGGTTGATTAGAACCGAACATCAGCTCACCATTGAACAACCAAGCAGCTCAGCTTTGGAGCAATCAAGAAGGTGATTTGCAATAATAGTAGTGATTAGACTACACATCTCTGTGTATTAAATAACGAATGATATTCTTATGTCTGTTCTTGGTTTGCTGATGTACAGAGTACAGGAAGATGGTTGAGAAACTCTACAAACCATTGAACGCATGATTCTGAAAAGGCTCTATGTAACTAGAACATCCATTTTATGATTCTCCAGAAGGAAGAGTAGTCACTTCATTCAATTAATCATGTTTCTTCTACTCTGTAATCTCAATCCGAGGCTATATTAGTAACCAAAGAACCTTTTATTAGAGTTATTACAATCTCGCTCCTCGTAATAAAAAAAACATATATGTTCCATACAAAGCAGATAAAAAAAATCACTTGTTCAAACCAAATACAAAATGTGAGTTAAATCCTCAAAGCCCATTAGATGACAATGGCCGCAGTATATAATGGCTTTAAGCCCAACTAATAAAACGACGCCGTTTTTGGCGCACATCCCAGAAACCTTTAAACTTTGAATAAAACCCACGGAGTGAGGAGTATCACTGTGACGAACAATCTCTCACTGTCACGACACTTCTCTTTGGCGAACTCGGTTCAGATCTCTATTTTACTTCTCCCTCGTGTTACCCGCATATATGTCGATCTCGGCTCAAAATCCGGATATTTCCGGGGAAAGGCAATCCGGCCAAGATGTTCGTACTCAGAACGGTACTCTTCCCTTTCTTTATTCCCATTTCGGCTCATACTAAATCTTTGTAGGTTATTTTGTTTTTTAATTTGACGTATGTTCTGGTATGTAACTCGTTCGTATTAGATGACACTGTGTTTGTTTGCAGTGATGGCTTGTCAAGCTGTTTCAAATATTGTCAAAACATCCCTTGGTCCCGTCGGACTCGACAAGGTGTCTACTCTGTTTGGGATTTGATTTAATTGATTTTCCAGAATATTTACTAAATATACTTACTTCTTCAGATGTTGGTGGATGATATTGGTGATGTGACCATTACAAACGACGGTGCTACTATTCTTAGGATGTTAGAGGTCGAACACCCTGCTGCTAAGGTGATTAATTATTTGATTACATTACATACTTATCATGCATCAATGTAATTGATCATTTAGTTCCCCTTGGTCTCTGTTTGTCTTCTTGACAGGTTCTTGTCGAGTTAGCTGAACTCCAGGATAGAGAAGTTGGTGATGGGACTACTTCTGTTGTTATTGTTGCTGCTGAGTTGCTCAAGGTTAACTTTTTATATTATTCATGTTGTCTATTGTTTTGTTTTGTTTTTTTTCAAGAAGTGTGAATGTTTGTCGCATGTGTAACTGCTTGATGTTTAATGGTCTTGTGCATGTATATGCAGAGGGCTAATGATTTGGTCAGGAACAAAATACATCCAACATCTATTATCAGTGGATACAGGGTAGGCTGCGACTTTGGTTTCTTAATTAGTGAAATGCATTACGGAAGTGTTTTCAGCGTGTTTATAGTCTGTGTTACTGGTGACAGCTAGCAATGAGAGAGGCTTGCAAATACATTGAAGAGAAGTTGGTTACTAAGGTTAGTCCTGTTTGTGGTTGTCTACATTTTGGTCTTCTTTCTGAATGAATGAGGAAACTTTAATTTGTGTTGGTCCTTTCTTTATACAAGTTTTTGTGTCAGCATAAGTTCTCTATAGTGCCTGTCCCCGCCCCTTCTGTTAACTACTTCTATTGTGTTGTATAGGTCGAAAAGCTTGGGAAAGTTCCATTGATAAACTGCGCTAAAACCAGCATGTCCTCCAAACTTATATCTGGTGACAGCGACTTCTTTGCCAATTTGGTATTGCTTCCAGCTCTCATTCCTTGTCAATAACGTGGAAGTGAAGTACTGAAGTGCTTGCTTTTGTTAATAAACCATGAATGCTATAAATTTTTGTTAATAATTATTTTATTAAGTCATTTCTAGCTTTTCCTAATAAGGTCTGGGATCCATTGATCTTGTCTGATCATTCATACAGCTGACCTCTAATAATCACATTTTACTTGAAGGTTGTGGATGCCGTTCTGTCAGTAAAGATGACAAATCAGCGAGGGGAGATTAAATACCCTATCAAGGTCTGTATCTGCTCCTCTGTCGAACTTGCAAACATACATCTGGAGTCAGGATTATATGCTTAAACAATTCTGCTTTTACTACATTGTATAGGGGATTAATATTCTGAAAGCTCATGGACAAAGTGCCAGAGACAGCTACTTGTTGAATGGGTATGCACTGAACACTGGCCGTGCTGCCCAGGGGATGCCATTACGAGTGTCTCCAGCGAAGATCGCTTGCCTCGACTTCAATCTTCAGAAGACAAAAATGCAGCTGGGTGTCCAAGTTGTTGTTAACGATCCACGAGAACTTGAAAAAATACGCCAGAGGTCATTTTCACGGAGTTTACTTACTGTCAGATTATATACCTTTTTGTTCTACAAATGCATTCGGCTTTCTCTCTTGATCCTTATAGATGTACGGGATAGAGAAAGCTTAAGATATCTCTGTCTCTAGCACTGCTTATGTTATCTATCATCATACATAGTTTTCTAATATGTCACTGAATATTTGTGTCACAGAGAAGCTGATATGACAAAAGAGCGGATAGAGAAACTTCTTAAAGCTGGGGCCAATGTTATTCTGACCACGAAGGGAATTGATGACATGGCACTCAAAGTAAGATCGATGACCAATAAGTTTCTCTCTACTCTTGACGCATTACTCAGTTTTGAACTTGGATTCTAATTTCATGTGCTTTTATTTCAGTACTTTGTAGAGGCAGGAGCTATTGCTGTTAGGCGTGTCCGGAAAGAAGACATGCGCCATGTTGCTAAGGCAACAGGAGCAACCCTGGTACTTCCTCAGCTATGCTTTTTCAATATTGAGAGCATTATAACCGAGTTAAAATTTTAACTAATATCCTTGGTCTTTTTTTTTAGGTCACCACTTTTGCTGACATGGAGGGAGAAGAAACATTTGATCCGGCACACCTTGGATCTGCAGAAGAAGTTGTGGAGGAGAGAATCGCAGATGATGATGTTGTATTGATAAAGGGAACCAAAACGAGCAGTGCGGTATGCCATTTACTCTCTGCTTGAGATCAATCTTAATGGTTGTCGTTGATACTATTCTATCACATGAAGTCAATCATATATTTCGTTTAAAGTTATTGGTAGCTGGCAGAGTTTACTCTAGCTTTGTCATGACTCATAAGTCATAACTCATTGGCTTTTTGTCTGTTAGGTCTCCTTGATCTTGAGAGGTGCAAATGACTACATGCTTGATGAGATGGAGAGAGCGCTGCATGATGCTTTATGTATTGTCAAGAGGACTCTCGAGTCCAACACGGTAACATCCTTTTGCTGCCTTTTAGAGACATTCCCTGCATTTTGTTATTGATTTTTCACATTTCTTGATTTACGCAACACTCTTCTTCTTGTCAAACAGGTGGTTGCTGGTGGAGGAGCTGTTGAATCAGCATTGTCTGTGTATCTGGAGCACCTTGCTACAACCTTGGGATCTCGCGAACAATTGGCAATTGCTGAATTTGCAGATGCGCTATTGATTATACCAAAGGTGCGACCTACAAATCATTTTTCATCTAATATATAAAAAAAAAACTGTCTTTTTGTGGTCTTATTTTCCAACTGTTATCCTCCTTTGATACAGGTGCTTGCAGTAAACGCTGCTAAGGACGCAACCGAGTTGGTAGCTAAACTAAGAGCTTACCACCACACCGCACAAACGAAGGCTGATAAGAAGCATTATTCAAGGTAATATAAGCAGTAATTGTTGTTTGTGTCTTTACCCCCCCTTGAGTGTTATTTTTCTCATTGGCTTTAATGTTGGGAAAACGCAAATGCAGCATGGGACTTGACCTTGTCAACGGAACCATCCGTAACAATTTGGAAGCGGGAGTGATTGAGCCAGCTATGAGCAAAGTTAAAATTATCCAGGTGAAGCATTTAACCTTTAGTTTCTCACATGAAATAGATTTTTATAAAAATGTGATTTGTTTTTGTGGCAGTTTGCAACAGAGGCAGCCATTACGATTCTGAGAATCGACGACATGATCAAACTGGTGAAAGAAGAAGGCCAAGGCGATGAGTGACCAAAGCTCAAGCTTCTCTTTTCTGTCTTGATCTTTAGGGTGTGTGTTTTGTCCGCATTTTCAGCACCCACCGTCTCTCTTAGCTTCTATTCATAGCCTCTGAAACAGCAGTCCCTGTTTTTTTTTCCGTACCTTTTGTAGCTTGTACTCGACCTGATTTCAGTTCGTTGTTCTGCATTCCACCCCTTAAGACCGTATAAGCCTTTCATCCTTTTTGATGATGAATCTTAATTCGTAAGAGTCATATGTGCAGAAGAAACCAAGAATTAAAAGATTTTACCCGTAGCCACATACATCTTAAACAATGGACTACAAATTCCAATTCTGCACAGCTATTTATATGTATTATATATTTATATGGTTCGAACGTTCTAACATGGCCAGAAGAGGTATTTCTTTGCTATGTTAACTGCGATATTGAGTGACGCTTTATCCAATTTGTTACTAAGTAAATGACACCTGCTATAATTTACATAGAGCAGCACTTTAAATGCAGGTTAAACATATAGACCGTCAAACAATAAAAATCCAAGAGCTAGACTCCGTTATTGCAAAATATAAATTCAAGTCAATGATGAGAGGTATAACACTTTATCCGTGCGTTGTGCTCTTCTTAGAGAAAGGATACTCTTGCTTCCTCACTGTTCTAATGACGACATGATTCATGCACAGCAAAATATTCTAAAACCACGACATTTCTTGTTTTTGGCTTGGTGTTTCGTTGATGTACTAACAACAATCTCTGGAAGAGGAGGCTCTGTGTCTTTCTTGGGTTGTGTCTCGGTTCCATCTGATATTTGAGCCTCAACTTTCTTGGGAGGTGCTGGCTTCAACTTACCATACTCCATTCCCGATATTTCGATGCCCGTCTTCGTTAACATCTTCATGAGCAAACCTTCTTCAATGTTCCCACACATATATACCATCTGATTTGGTGCATCTATGGTAAATGATACACCTGACATTGAACCAACAAATTAAAAAACCAAACCAAACCTTATAGCCTATAAATATTAGACAAAACTTGCAAACCTTGGATGGTCTTTAAAGCTCCTATGATTTTCTTGTACCAACTTTCTTCTAACATGTCTATCTCGAATTCAAATCTCTGCAAAAAAAAAAAAAAACAGGTTTAAAAACTAAAAACAATTGAAAAGCGTTGGAAGTAGCGAAGTTATGAGATCAATATATATATAACCAGAAAATGATTATTAGGTTTCCGGGCGCCTTCTGGATTCTCTTCATATCCATAATCAAGCCGGTAGAGCATAGCGTAAATTTTCGCTTTAAATAACTTTTTAATAAAGACCACAGGATCAACTTCACCACGTAAAAACAACAACTTCTTAGTGAACATCATAGGATTAGTAGCTTCGCCCTGTTTCCACCAGTCGGGTGCATCAATCGAGAACGCCAAACCTAGAATTAACGTACACAGTTATAGTTAAAGACTTATAGTAGTCAATCAACAAGAAGATCGATCTCAAAAGCCTTCTTTACCTTCAATGCCCTCAAATATTTTATGTAATGTCTTTTGCCAACCTTTGAGTTCAGTTTCCACAAGCAAAATACATGTCTATTCATAAAATTACACATGAACTGTTAGAAAATTTTAGACGATACCTTGAGAAACAATCAAGTAGAAAGAAATGAAAAGAAAAAAGAATCAGAGAAATTCGTACTAGTCGAGGAGCCGCCATTGTTTTTTTGGGTTCTTAGCTAGAGCTGTTTCTTTGTTTACCCTAAAGTAACAACATGCACAACTTGAATAAAAATTATATTAATACTAAATTAACGACAATAAATGTATACGACCTCCTCCTATCTCTATGATTTAGTTTCCTTGTTTCCGTGATCCGTATATATTTTTACTTCCATAACAGTACAAGAATTGAATTTGGAAGGTTTGCAAACTGTTAAGATTTGCTTGGTATGGCAAGATAATAGAGGCAAGAATACATAACAAACTTTCATTATAAGATTTTAAAAAATGATCAGCTGCCAAAGGTATCAATTTATCCAGCAATAGATCCTTGGATTTACAATAATGGCATGCTTCAAGTCGATGCAACTCGTAACACAAAAGACCTATACTGGCTTCAAGCCTCACAAAATCAAAACACGAAGTCCTAGGAGAGCCACAACATTGAAGTTCATTTACGAGAGAGGTTTCTTCCTGATCAAGAAACGTTGGCCACAATCTCCAATACTAATAAGTACTCCTTCTGTTCCACGATATAAATCTCCAATACTAATAAGTACTCCTTCTGTTTCACAATATAAGATGTTTTGGAAAAGTTTTGATGTCTCAAAATATAAGATATTTTGATACTATTTAACTTTATTGAAAATTGGTTAACCAATAACAGTTTACTACATTATTTTTGATTGGTTAATTTACATTTAATTTATATTATTTAATACTATTGTTTTCTAAAAAGTAAGTTTCTTAATTTTTGTATATTCAATCAAAACATCTTATATTATGGAACAAAGAGAATAGTACTATGAAACATAACTAAAGCAGGGATGCGTAGAGCATACAATGAGTGGTCTACACCATAAAAAGATACTTGAGATCATCAACTGTCAGGAAGCTAGATCAATGAGTGGTCCACCACTAATACTGCCAGTTGCCGCAGCTGCTATGCTACCACTACTGCTACTACTACTACCTGAACTAATTTGAATATCAGAATCCATCATATGGTCTCTTTAGACTTGACTCGAGCTTCTTATAAAGTCGAGTTAGCCTGCGATGCAAGACATTGCTGGCATTAGTCTACTTCAATGTATGTCTATTAAATAACATTTCTTCATTCACATAGCCATATTTGTTTTGAAAGAAAAAAATTGAGATTATTTGAATATACATATATTTTTTGCTGTAAAAACAAATCAAAAGTTCCTTTTGTTGAAACTTGTGTTCCCATAGTTAGTTGATTAGCTCAGGAAGTGGCCTTGCATTTAAAATTTTGACTTGTACTACTTTTCCAAAGTTGGTTTCATCCACTACGAGAGTTGGATCATATACAAGTGACATGTTGTTTCCTCAAGTCAATGGATTGAGTTAATACATTCAAATGCTCTAATAGGTGATGGAAAGCTTGGAACATGCGATGAAACGTGGTGCTCCAATTGTAGCAGAATATCTTGGAGGTGCTGTTAATTGTAATGCTCACCATATGACTGATCCAAGAGCTGATGAGGTTGGTGTCTCTTCCCGCATTGATAGCTGCCTTGAAGATGCTGGAGTATCACCTGAGAAGGTAAGTAACATTGACAAAGTGTTTCCATTTAGCAAGTGTTACAGTTCCTAATTATGATTGTCTGAAGTCTAAACGTTTCTATTCCAGGTAAATTACATCAATGCCCATGCAACTTCCACTCTTGAAGGTGATCTTGCTGAGATTAATGCCATTAAAAAGGTATTCAAGAGAACATCAGGAATCAACATCAATGCCACCAAGGTTCGTCGTCACCATCTACTTAATACTGCTATTTCTTGTATTGGTTTGCTTTGCATATCCCCTATAGTGAAAGTTTTGTGAAAATGCATGTTACAGTTCACTGCCTATCATAGACTGTAAAAGAAAAGAAAGTAAAAACAAAACCTCTTTTTCTTAATGGATGTTCTTGGAGAGAAATCCTAAACCGAAAATAAACAGCACAAACATTTAACCTTATGGTTTTGTTCATAAAAGCCTAAACTGAAATCTTTGAGAGGGACATATAAATAATAATAAATTTTAACCGAATCCTCGGCTGACTGCTGCAATCTGCGCTGCGTGTATAGAGCCAGTGCTTTATTGCGTGCTGCTTCTTTTATTAGCCGACTGTTAGACCGAATCCAAACTTGTAATCCTTCTTCTTATGGTCAATCTGTGAGAAAAACAAAACCCAATCAACAGTTTTATAAACAAGAATCTTCGGTTTAAGTCTCAGTACATGAACGAACAAGGCACAACAACATTATGTTACCTCTGCAGACAGAAGAAAATTAAGTCCCATACTCAATCTTTCTTCCAGGAGAGCTGATGTAACTCCGTTGGAATCAACCTTCCCCCTTATACGAGACTGTAACAAACACACAGCCTTAGTTGCTTGTTTTTCAGTTCCATTACGTTCCAGTGTATATATATGGTGATTTTACCTGTCTGAGAATGTAGTCATACCCAACACTAGCTACAACATCTCTTGAAAAGTAATTGTACACAAAATCAGTGGCGAGCGAAACCTGATCATATGAAAAATAATGAAGGTACTCATGTTTTATCTTAAGATGAGCTCAATGATAAAAGGTAGTGTACCTTCTCGGAAATCTTCTGAACATAGTTCATAACTACATTACCAGTGCTAGCAACTTGCGCAGAGGCGACCTGTTTGGTAAAGAATAGTTCTTAGTATGATAGGTACTACACAAACGGTTCAACAGTAGCTTGAAAACGAGTAGTGATGAATTAACTAAAAGACGAATTACCATCTGATCAGTTTCGTATCTTGCAGCGTAACCTATACCCGACTTCCGAGGCACACCAGCCCAGAAAACTTCCCCACCCAATGATATACGGGGTGTCACACTCTGTCCAAAAAATCCATAAAATACAATGAGTACAAATAAACAAAAATAAGCAACATCCCTCACTTGCACCATACCAAAAAGCTCAACTGTTACAGATCAAAGAGAATTTTTCTTATCGCCACTAAAACTAGGCATGACAATACAAAGATGATTAGAGCGAGTTATGGTTCATCTCTCATCACTACGTTACTACACGAGAGCATAAGTGCAGAGATGTCTAACCACTTTTCCTCTCTATTCGACTTCATGAAGAAAGATTTACAAAGTTGGAGCTGTTGCAAGGGACAGTCAACTTTACCTGAATATAGGTTGCTCCAATTAGAGCATTATTCCCAAGTTGAAGCTGGGCTCTGTAGTCTTTTCCCTACACAAACATGAGACGAAAAAAACTCATGACGAACCAAATGCCAGCATCACAAAGGATAGGAGAGTTTCAAATTAGAGAGAAGTTCCTCACCATGTAATCAAAGTTGAACACTGAATGCGACATATGCGGCTCACCTGTCAGCTGGAAGGAAAGCAAACAAAAAGATGATAAATACAATATTCCAGAGAACGACTGTAATATCAAGATACAACATAGAACAAACACATTCTCCAGTTGCAGCAATCACCTGAGCATTGGCCTTTAAGATCAACTTATCACTTAAATCAGCTTTCACTCTTGCATTGAGTCTACCATCAGTCATAACCCTTCCAACAAGCATCAACTGCGTACTATATATATGTCATTCTCATATCTTCTTGATGGCCATATAAATAAACAAAAAATGGTACCTTTGGGTCAAAATAATTAGCACCAAACTCATAATGAGCAACTGGAATTTTGATCGTCGTGTCAGGTGACTGGGAAGGAACTTCAGTTGGTCCCATCATTACACTATTTCCAAAAAAAAAAATCGATTAACAGACTTAATCAGAAAGTCAAAAAAACGTAACCAATAAAACTGTAAACATAAACTTACAAACCTGTGGCTGAGAGAGAACTTTTGATTCAACCCTTTGCTAAAGTCGAAACGAAAACCCTCAAAATTCTCAGCCTTTAAAGACACTGCACAGAGAATTAATCAAACCAGTTAGAAACCATAAGGAGAGACACTAATGTGAGTCACTAACTACAAAGATTCAATCAAAGAAATCATCAATGAATAAGGTTATGATCTCAAAAATCTACAGTTGTTATCATCATCGATACATACACACTAAGGAAGCCAATGAACAGTGTCAAAAATTCGAATCAATTAAACAATTGCAAGTGACCAAGAAAATCAAGTGGATTATGAGATACTGAACTGTAAGCTTCGCGGTGGACTTCGTCGTAAGGAACAGGGCAAGGGAGATTCGAGTAATCAACTTTCTCGTCGACTTTAGTCTTGGCGTCGACTTGTGCCGTCGCGAGAGGTGGGAAGAGATCCGCCATCGCCGTCGCCGTTAACGCCTTTGAAAATTCGTTTTACGGCTGTGACGGTAGAAAAAGGAAAGGGTTTTCTTCCTCTTTCTTCTATTTGGGTTTTGGGTCTGCCTAAAGGGTTTTGTAATCTTTGGTTTTACCCGATTCGGTCTTAATCTCAAACCGGTTCCGGACCGGTTTCGTACCTAATTCGGGGTAAGAACCATTAAATTAGGCATTCATTCAAAGTGATAGCATTTTACTGCTGTACATTTTTAAACTTGCTAGTTTTAGAATGTGAATGAATATATTTATATGAACGTTACTGTATATACCAGTCAAAAGTGATTGTACTTTTAAAAACTTTACTATTTTGAGGATGTGAAAATATTTGTATGAATGTTACCTCATATTCATATATCAGAGAGTAATAGCATTTTAGTGATGTGCATTTTTAAGCTTTACTGGTTTTAGAATGTGAAAATATTTATATGAACGTTACTGTATACATTAAAAAGAACTCTTAAAAAGACCAAAAAAAAAAGCAAACAAAACTTCTCTTGTAACACTTTTCATCTTCTTCATCATTCCACATAGAAACAAAGTATAGAGTTTTTTGATTTAGACCACATCTTTGGTGGTATCAGAGATGTATTCAAGCACTAAAGAACGCTTGGAGTCGCTGGAAACAAGTCTGGGGTATGTCCAAGACAAGTTGCAAAAGATGCAAGTAGGAATGGTCTACGTCTCAATCAATCTTCATAAATGCATGAATACTCAATATTTTTATGTCAATCTTCTTGTTGCAAGGGGCTTGAGACAGTAAAGTGTTATAGTACAGTAACCATTGGAACTAACTTCTTATTATTCTTATTGTACAATGACCATTATATGTTTGGGTGTTGTAATCCTGAATTACATAATATCATTAGCTAAGAAGACAATGATGATCGTCGTGCATCCATTCATTTATCAAACCTTTATTTTGGTATAAAAGCAACAATCTTTTAGCGCACAAGACCCAAGTTCAAGATTCCCCAAGAAGCATCCGGCCAAGATTGATCCTGTGACTTCATGAGAAGAACTCTAACCCAAGCAATCCAACCTTCCCATGACATCCTCTTGTCCCAAGGACTTCCCCATTGCAACAGCAGAAGAAGCCCTCTCTCTGCTTCTCTCTCTGCCTCTGCGAATCTCTTCTTTCCCAGATACACTTGACTCAACAACACGTGTGGCTCTCCCACAAATGGGTTCTTCTCAATACACCCCAACAATCTCTCCTCTGCTCTCTCCAAGTACCCTTCTTTGCTAGTGTCGCTGCTCACAGCTTCCCAGTACATGTCCCTTGCTTCTATCTGCTCCTTTGCATCCAATACCTGTTTCATATTACATGTGCAGCTATATCAATAAACTCTAAAGTTCAACTAAGTCCATGATAACAGCTGAAAAACTCTCGAGTCTATATTTTCTTGATGATAGAAGTATCAGGAGGAGGCCCTTCTAGTGTCATTTCATGAAGGCAGCTTAACCAAAGGAGATACAATAAAAGAAAAGTTCAATACAATGATCTAGAATGAAACCAATTAGCTAACTAGATACACGTGTGTGTGTGGCTATCAAGAAACTGTTAAATTCAGTTTAATTCTTGATAGCAACTGATCACTCTTGAGTCTACCTTTCTTTGATGATCAAGTTCTTTACCAGGTATCAGTTTCATGAAAGCTACTCAACTAAAGAAGTATACAATCCCTAGACATGAAGTGATGAAACATAATACCTTTGTGCAGAAGCTGAAAACAGGAGGCACCACGAGCTCAATATCTTCATCTCTCTCCTTCCTCACCACAAACCCAGAGCCACCACAATCTCTCTTCCTCTGCTCCATCAAAATCTCTTCCTCTCTGACAATCAAACTATAAATCGCACCCATCCTCGAGTTCGAATTCATCCACAGCCCAGGCTTCCCGTTCCCAGGCCACAACGCCGTCACATTATTCCCTCTAAACTCAAGCCTCCCATCATCATTACAAAACAACTCATCCTGAAACCCGAAAAGCTGATCACTAAAATCCGCCATGGTCATCAGCAAGAACACACCAACCACTCTCCTCGACACAACGATCTCTTCGCCCGTCTTGATATGCTTCACAACGACGCCGTTCTCAGGCACCAAACTGTTCACCTTCTTCCTCCACTCCTCCTCTCCATCGAACCTCCCTTCCTCCTTGGCCTTCCTCAACGACACCTCAGAGCGATCAAGATGCTCGACGAGCTCGTGGTCAGAGTACTCGAAGAGAAGATCGTCGTGGATCAGAGTCTGTCTCGGGACGACGCAGAAGAGATGGATCAGGGCCTCGGCGGCTTCTCCGACGTGCTCGCGGACGACTTCGCGGCCGGTGGAGGGGTGGAAGATGGCTAGGTTGACGTAGGAGTTGGAGTAGGCGGAGTGGAAGAGACCGCAGAGGCAGACGGATTCGGGAGCGTTCCAGAGCTTGAGGATCTTGTAGATGTCGATCAGGTGGTCGAGGAAGCTTCCGTGTTTGTGCCAGCACTCGCCGGCGCCGACGCTTTTGAGGACGGAGATTAGGGAGGGGAGGTTGGGGTCGATGTTCTCTAGCTCGCCTCGGAGGAAAGGACGGGCTAGCTCGAGGACGGTGGAGAGGTTTGGTGATGATGAACCCATTTGTTTCTCTCTCTCTCTCGAGTTGTTGTTATGGGAGTGGATCATCAACCCTTTTTATTAGCTTTTTATTAGATTATTATACTAAAAAAGAATGACCGAACAGTGAGCCTTGACATATAATCTACTCTATTAAAATATTGACCAGTTTGGTATTTACATCACATTTCATTTTACTTGGTATTAAATACTGTCTGTTAGTTATCAGTTCTAATTGGATTTTAAAAATTTGGATATTAGTAACTTTGAATAAAGTAAATATTAATTTTAAATATTTAATACATATCATAATTTTTAAAAACTTTGAACATAAATAAATCTCTCTTCGATCTGATGATATATATAATGTTATAATCATGGTATTATATGCAAATTTATAATATTTTATTTAATAAATTATTTTAATAATAAATATAAATTAATTTTATAATAAATATTATTATCTTCATTAAATCTTATTTTACTTTTTTAGAAACCGGTTAAATAGCCAGTCAAAAATACCGAATTTATCCAATATCCGAATGCTAAACAGTAGTGAATCTAATACAAGTGACAAGACTCTTGATACTGATGAAGTGGTGGAACACAGCTAAAATCGTGTATATCCGCTGATGCCAACCCCTAGTCAGTCACCTACGCCAAGTTTAGATAAAACAGCTTACGCATCAATTACTGGACAACCACACCGAAGCAATCCTACTCCTGGTTAGTAAACAAGCTGCTCAAACTAAAGCAAGTTGTGTTCCCCTTGATTAAGCTCCGCCTTCAAAATGGAGAAACAGCTCGGTTCTGGTCGGACAACTGGTCCCCGTTTGGATCACTTGACTCTCATCTCTCTGCTGGTATCTCTCGACTCGGAATCCCAAAGCCAGCAACAGTGGCATCGCTCTATTCCAATGGCGCTTGGGTCCTTCCTCCGGCTCGTACCGAAGCACAACTCGAGCTCTATGGTTACCTGACAACCGTTCAGTTGACAGATGAGCAAGATTACTATGAATGGGAGATCAATGACCAAACATACACTTCCTTTAAAACAGGTACTCTATGATTACCTCTCTGATCATAAGCCTGATGTCTCCTGGTTTACTGCTGTCTGGTTCTCAAGAGGAATCCCACGCCATAGCTTCCACTTGTGGTTGGTAATTCAGAATCGTCTCCCTACCCGTGACAGACTCATTCAGTGGGGTTTTCAAGTGGATGATCGCTGTCTGCTCTGCAATTCATCTCAAGAAACTCGTGATCATCTATTTTTCTCCTGTAATTACAGTTTTAACTTATGGAATCTGGTAGCAAGAAGAGTTCGACTTTTACCTTTAAGAGGTTGGGGAGCTACTCTGGAACACATGATCTCCCTCTCTGGGTCAACATCTCAGCGAACACTAACCCTTTTAGCGTGGCAGTCGACAGTATATTGGCTATGGAATGAGAGGAATTCTCGACTTCACTCAGGGAACTTCCGCTCTACAGACCAGATGTTTAAAATCATGGACCGTCAACTAAGGAACAAGATCCAGAGTATCAGGGATTCAAATCCAGCCAGATCATCGGCGATGATGCAGAGTTGGATCCGCTTCGAATGATCGCGTCGTACTCTCCGCCTTCTCAAATTTCCTGATAACTCACCATCCAACTTGGGCTTAACTATGTTTTTCTGGGCTTTACTAATGTGATTTACTAAGGGTTTGTAAGAAACTAAAGCCAATAGGCTTTTGTAACGTTTTTTGGTCTTCTTTTAATATTAAGCAAGCAGTTCTACAAAAAAAAAAATCAATATCCGAATGACTAAAACAGCTACTTCATACGATAACCAGTATTTTGATATTTGAGTTTCAGAATTCAGATATTGCGAGTTTGTAACGATTCTTAATTATTTTTTAGAATTAATGTCATCTTCACAACAACAACAGATTTTTTTTTTTTTGGACAACACAACAACAAGAAATAAGCAAGGGGAAAACAGTGTAACTGTGTAAGTAAACAAATACAGAAGAAACAATCGGGGAAAACAAAAGGAAAAAGAGAATCACGAGTAGACTCTTAAAACTACTAAAACTAGTACCAAGTCTTGACTTGTTGAATTTCACAAGGAGAGGGACAAAAATAAGGGAAGTACAGTGAGTGAAACCCCATTGGTAGATAAAATATTATATCTACATAATAACCTTTTGAGACCTGATCATATTTTGCCAATGGTAGCAATGGCTTCATCATCATCATCATCATCACGTCCAACTTATAATCGTCGTTTCGTCAGAGGAAATACGGCACTCCAGTCCTTGGCCCTCTCATTTGATTGTTCTCTTCTGTCTCGTTGAAGTACTTCACATCCCTTTCCTGGTAATAACAAAGCATCCCCATGGATTTTCATCATTAAACCATATGGACAATTATGACCACCGATATAGTGCTTTTATGACCTAGAATACATGGCAAAGCAGATATTCTAACACATAACGCCCCTACTTAATCTAAATTCTCCTTAAACCTTTCACTTCAAAAAGCAGATACAAATCAAGAAGTGTGGTACTTAATCCGGTAGAGAGCAGAATATCAAAAAAAAAAAAAGAGTGATGATATCACTCTTGTTTAGAGAGAAGGTGGCATGGATACTATGCATGACGAGAGAAGGCTAAAGACTATATTCAATAGGAAAGACTTGACGAGATGGCTCACCATGTTTTCATCGAAACTCAATATGGAAGCAACATTGCCACAGCGGTAGCAGTAATTAGGTGCAGACCATACCTTCACACCAAAGAAGAAGAAAAACACACACATCACCTAAGCAGAGTAATATTTCCAATTATCCAGCATAAAAGGGTCACTTCATAAGAAGCAGGACACTCACAGTTACAAGGCCTTTATCTTGGAACATGTACTTGAGACCTTCTTGTACCAGCTGGTGAGCACGGCACACTAGTTCAAGTTTGTTGATGTGATTGAACTGCACAAGTAACCAAACCCAGATATCACACCCCTAAAACCGGTTCATCAGTTGCAGTACTGACTCAACTATTGAAGAAGGAAAACACACCTCAGTAGTAACCCTTGATCCGAAAAGCCAGCCAGCTCCACGTGGACTAACAGCCCATGTTTCAATATCTTCAGGATCGCTCCACATAAGATCACAAAAGGGCCCTTCATGGGGAATTTCACAGTTTCTATCGACCAGTCTTATCTAGAGCCCACAATAAGATCTAAAGTGAGTGGATGGCATGCTTAATAACATGCTGAACCAGAAACATAGAAACAAAAAAAAAAGAGCAGAGTTTAACCTGATCAATTGTCCGGACATCCGGGGAAAGACCACCATGAACACATAGAACCTAGACAAAGAAAATATTATTTCGTATAGAATACAGCAAACGTATGCGTTCTCACCGACAATGCCAAGTTGCTGAAGAAATTACTTACTGTGCCATCTATAATAGCTGATAGGGTAAGATAGTCAAAAACATCTGTGCAATATCGCCAAGCATTAGCATTACCATACTTCCTTTGGCACTCGTCATAGAAACCATATACCTGAAAAACATACATTGGGATGAGGACCTGAATACTATATATACTAAATGTGCCTCCCAGCGGCACAAAACACATATTAATTAAGGTTTGCCCAGAGTGCAATGAAACAAAAAAAAGAAATATTATCACTAAAACTTAATTTCTAAACAGCGCATGTATCAACTACGAGATACAACAATGTAGGGGAGAAGATACATACAGAGCGGTTAGGAGAAACGCATGATAATAAGGAGACTGACATTTATGAAGTTAGCTTTCAAATACTCGATTCACATAAAATGCATCTCAGGTAACGTTCATGTCTACATCTGACATGGAATTACTTACCTCCTAAAACAATAATAGATACTAGTAGAAGAGAATAATGCATACCTGCGTAAGCTGCCTACTTTCATGATTCCCACGCAGAAGTGTAATATTGGCTGGATGTCTACACATTAGAGTACAAAGCAAATAATGCCCCAACTGAAGAATATATACTTCAAAAATAGCAATGGAATTTACACCCTAAATAGCATTCTCAAGTGAAGTAATCGCTTGGTATCTTTCCAAAATCAAAAAACAGAGAAACATACATGCCTGAGAAGCAATTACTTCTTCAATTCCGAATTCAGTTTACTGAACCTTCTTTCAAAGAAAGATTCATAATTATTTTCAAGATCAATGGATTAATAAACCAAGGGCTTAGTCTTAAGCACAAGTACAACCACAAAAAAGAGCAGAGCATATTAAAGGCAAGAAAGATAAAGGAGTCTCTGGAACAGTTACGAAACACTTTTTACCTAGCTTTAAGAAGCAAAAGAATAGTGAAGACTTCAAGGCTGTTGTAACCTCTATCCACAAAGTCCCCCTGCGAGTATTCCCCATCACACAGCAGTATCATGATGATTGGCATTCATATCGAATGTGTAAATACCAGATACACAAAAACAACAACACTATGTTACCAACCATAAATATGTAATTTGTGCCGGGAACATGACCCCCGGTCTGAAAAAGCTTCATGAGATCATGAAACTGGCCATGGATATCACCACAGACGGTGACTGGACTGTTGACAGGCTGCACGTTTGACTCCTCAATCAGAATTTCTTTCACCTGGTTACAACAACATAAACCACACCATATTAGAAACACCTCTATAACCAATCTCCAAGAAAGGAGAACATTAAATATATATATATATCTGAATCAAAAGTATTATTAGCCTTTGTATACTAATAACAACTTATTGATACATTCATCTGTCTTCAAGAACGGAAAACCCTAAAATCAGGGAACCAAAATCAGAGTACCCCCAACCAAGATACAGATTAAACCAAGTAGGTGAGTAAGGAAGAACTTACGTATTCGCAGAGAAGCTGAAGCTCTTCCTCTGAGAGATGCTGACCGTCTTTAACCTTCGAAATCCATTGGTCCAAATCCATTACTCCCTTCTTCTCTCTCTCTCTCTCTCTCTCTCTATCTAGTAATCACCCACCTCTTTATCCGTTGATTTCAATGGCGATTTCGAGATAGATCTACCGGAGAAACTCCGACTTCGTTAGAGGAGGAAGACAGATGAAGAAATAGGGGAAAAATCGATCTGCCACCGCTTCAAACGCATATCACACTTTCGCGTTTGGGTTTTAATTAAAACGCGTCGTTTGGTAAAAGATGCGACTGTGATCCCTTATAATTCTTAAACTTACGAATAGAGTAGAATACTTTAATTTGCGTCTCAACAACTCTCTTTGAACATCTAAAGAAAGAAACCTAACGAAAGAGGTCACTGCTGGATGCCTTCGGCGGATTCCCCGACTATTCGAGTCTATTTCGAGGGTATCCGAATATCAAAATCATCAAAAAAAAAAAAAATTCAAATCTCATGGTTTTAAGTGATATTCAAGACAAAGACTAAACTGAAATCCGATAAATCCTACAAAAAAATCGAAGAAATAACTGAAATCCGATAAGTCCTATAACTAAACCGAAGTGAAAATCGAAATCTGATAAGTCCTATAACTAAACCGCCGGAAAGAATCTCCAAAATCGTCGGGAGAAGCAACCTCAACGGACATCGACATGTCATTCCACCGCAACCAACCAACGAAGAACCTTCTGCTAAAACCTTCTTGCAATGTAAACGATAGAATCCAAAATAAACGATTGTAATCAGTTCTCTTCCAACCTTTACAAGGCTTAAAACCTATCAAAATAATGTGGTTTTATAGATAAAATTACCAATAATAGATATAATGGTTGTGGTCTTGTTAGAATTAAGAACAAAGATGTCTAGTATCTCCTGTTTAATCATTTGCATTCACAATAAGCTCACATGTTTGATAATCAAATTTGATTAGAGATTTTTGGATTGTACAAATCCTACACACTATCATTTTATATTTATAAAAAAAGTCACCATTGATAGGAATAATATGCTATCACCTATGCAATATTAATAATAGTGAATATTTATATGCATATGTATAAATTGGATGTATTTTACAATTTTAGTAAAAATATAGCAACCTTATGTTTTTTTATTTATTTCTGCTTCCACTTAAAAAAAACAAACTCAAAAATCAATAAATTCAACTTTCAAAATTCTCTTTTCCAATTTATAGATATTTGAAACCAACTTCTCAACTAAGGAGGGATTATAGGTAGAATAATTTTAGAGGAATTATAAAATTTTGAAATTTCATCGTTATTAGTATAAATTTTAAATATGTATACTTTCTGTTACTAAATAATTAGGCATATACAAATTTTAAGTGGAAATCCCAAGATTCTTCTAGTGCCCACACGTGTGAGAGTGTTTTAAGTACCAACTACACACAGTCGAGAGAGACCAAGGAGGCCACACAACGGAGAACAAACATAAAGATAATTATTGGATGAAGAAACAATTTAAAAAGATAAACTTCTCAGATAGGGTCGGACAGAAAACAAACAAACAAAGAGCTTCAAAAAGGCACACCAATTAAAATGTTTTTTTTCTTAAAAAGAGCATTTTGGTCTGGTCCAGTTCGATTTATCTGAGTTACAATCACATTTTCTCTTTTTGCTTTGTTTACCAGAGTCCGAGAGGCATTTCATCCCTAACCACAACTCATCCGCTGATTTTTCAACATATTCTGGAATCAAAACAAGATATTGAAATGCCCTTTTAGGTATTAATTAATTTGGAATAAGACTTTCTTTCTCTAGGCAGGAACGCAATATATATTTCCTATGAAATATAGAAACAAGAAGATTAAATAAGAGATATCGACAGATTTCCGAATAAAAAAATATGAAATAAAAAAAAATCTACTGTTTCAATTTTATCTCTATCGAATTTGAATATCAGAATAGTGGATCTAGTCATGATTCGACGGGTTAGGTCCACTTACTTTTTCTTTTGGATTTGTTGATTTCTAATCCATCGGAAAAAAAAATCAATCCAATTGATTTTAACTAATCGAATAACAAAATAACACATAAATATAACTAAAATAAATCTATTGATATTATATTATTGATAAATACATCAGAATCACGTACTGTTATGAAAAGATATTTCAAAGAGTCCCTTGGCTAATGAATATTTTATTACATTCACATGTTTGTATCCCAGCTCTAGAGTTCAAAAGAACAAAAAATAGTCTTATTATCGTAAATAAATTCACATTATTGGATTCAACCGAAAAGGATTAAAGTTTAGTAAAAAAACAAACAAAAAGATTCATTCAAGAATACCGTTTCATTGTTTCATAATCGGATCTTCCTAGTTGACTAGACAAGCTCAAAGAAAAAAAGAACTTTTTTTTTGGTCAACAAGAAGAACTTTACTTTCTCTAAATTATAATGTGTACGGTTACATTATATACCACTCGTATATTGGTTTACATATTGTACCAATATCAATAACATGGATAATGATTAAACCGATTCTAACCACTATCTATTCATTAATAGAGCTGATTTTAGATTTTAATATGCTGAATCATCTCGTTGTAAAAATAATTATTCTATTTATTAAAACAAAAGTGTAATATATAATTAGCTTCTGTCTAATCTTTATATATAAACTAGGGAAAATCCGCGCTTCGCGCGGAATATGAAAATATAGTAAAGTTTATTTTATTTATTCATGAGATATGTGTTTGTATTTGGAGCTGATTTCATGTTTGCTTTGGACATGATCTTCGTGTCAGTGTGTATTGTGGGGGAATTAAAAACTTGAGTCGTTGATATGTTGATCTAGATGTTATTTTATATTATGTAGCTTTTCAGAACCGTCTAATATCATGAGCAAATGGAACAGTCAAAATGAATTTGAATCTAAAAATAAAGCAAATGGAACACTTAAAATGAATTTGAATCTAAAAATAAAAAATTAAGAATTTTTTTGAAACTATATATATAAATTATGATTTTAAATTTTAAATTTCAGATATGCTACTAAATTTAGAGATTATAATTTTTTTTTAAAACGTCAAATATATAGAAATAGAGCTATAAAATTTTAAAATTACCATATTACATTGTTAATTATACTGTTGATATTTTTTTAACATGATCCATAAATAATTTGAGATAGCACTGTAGCTTCTACTCTTTATTGTCGAAGAATATTTCATGACTACAATTTATCATGAAACTCGAAATAGAAAGTAAAGGCATTGAGGATGAATATTTTGCCAAGTTATGAAAATAAATCTGGTGGTTTGCTTGTAATAATAATATGTGTTACACCAACTGTCAATGTTGTATCATTGACAGGTTATGGTTTTTGAAAAGTTGACAGGTTATGGTTACTCTTGGGGTGTGGTAGTTTGCCAAGTAACCAGAGCCGTTCCTTATAGCATTAGCAGAAAGGTATTAGCCTCCGACCTCACTTAATTTGTCAAAATTTTGGGTTCTTAAATCTATAAATTTTATCTTTGTTCAATAGCGTTGAATTTTTTTTATATTTGTTTCTTGTTTAATCTCAACGAAACACCAACCAGAGATAGGTCTTTTTTTATTTATTTAAGTTTAAATTTTTTTAATTAATTTTGTTTTCTTTTTCCAAATTTTTTACACACCAACTTCATACATTTTTTATTTTATAATTAGTTTTTTCATATTTAGTGTTATGGATATTTTTTTGAACTGATTCTTTAGTGGTATGAATGTTAATAATTTTTTAATGGTATGAATGTTAATGGTAAACATGTTATATTTTGATTTTGCTTATGATATATGCAAAAACTGATAGTTGTTAATTCTTTTTTCATATGAATATTAGTAAGTGATTTATAGAAATATGATTTATAGTAAAAACTAAACAAAAATAGAATCATTTAAACATGTTCATTTTTATTTAATAATTATATTTCAGTAGTTTATACCATTTGGCAGCATGAGCAGTCAGACAAATCTCCTTTATATATATAGACTGTTTTGATAACCGATCTGGAGCCGAGACTTCCACTGTCAGTTCCTTCGGAGATGAGATCGGTTGAAAATGGATGTACGGCGACGGTTGATGACTCCAGCCGTTATACATGCTTGATAATTAGAGAGGCGTCATTTAAAGGTCGGCTGTTCTCCTCTGCAACTCCAGCATGTTATAAAATTTAAGAATCTATTATATTAATCAATATTTAGTCTATTAAATTCAGGGAAATAATTTGTTGCCACCTGTCACAAAATGCCTCATTCTAAAAAATGATGTGGAAGGCTGTGCATCTTTCACAAGTCTACTTTATATATTAAAGATATGAGTTCTCCTTCCCTCCCACGATGTCCAGCTCAGCTGCCACGTCAACAATTGTGACTCATCAATTGAGTTTTACTTTCATTTCCGCTCTGGACATTAGGCCCATCGTTGATCCGTGAAACTGGTAACCCTAACTCTTTGTGTTTGTGTGTCTTCGTGTTCTCCGTAACTCCGCCGGAAGAGACGATACAGATTCCTTGCGTTTTGCGTTTGAGTTTATGTGTCTTTATTCCATTCAATTCGTTGTTCCACTACGAAACTCTTGATTGCTCTTAAAGTCGGCCAAAATCGGGTATAAATATGTATACATCCCTTCGAAACTCACTCACCGTTTATCTCTTCAACTCATCACTCTCATCTTCTTATAAAGATCTCTTCAACTCATCTCTCTCATACGTTATAGCTAACACGAAGGTTTTTTTCCGATCTGAAATCCGGTCGTTGTTCATTGGTTGTTGAGGCGAGACTGATCCGCTTCTGGGAGGCCAGGAAAGTTAAGCGTGGCGGGGAGCTCATGTGGATGGATTTGCTAATGGTTGATGTTAACGTGAGTGGTTCTTTTCCGATCGCCTATATGATTGATTCTCTCTAATATCTTAGATGTATCAGTCGTTTGTGTTTATAGAACTAGATATGTATCAGTCGTTTGTGTTTATAGAATTAGATATACTGGTGTGCATTACTTACACTGTACTTCCTGTAACAGTGATGTGTCAGTGACGTTGAGTATGTTCGACTCACAAGCTCTAGCATTTCATACTGACGTTGAGTGCTGTGTGAGTGACGTTGCAGGCCGTCTGTTCTTGAATGCCATGTCTGGTACACAAATATACTTTGACAAGGAGACTAATGCAGGAGAGACCTACTTTTACAAGTAAGTATTTGGTAGTTCTTACATCCAAATCCGGTTTGTCCTAATACTAATCTTGAACATACTATCTCCAGTTTTTGTCCATCATTACAGGCTGGCCTCCGAGGATATTGGGAACACGTCGGCTGCTTCATTAATAAGGGGGGTTGAGCCTCTGAACATAGCTGATTTAAATGAGTTTATCATCACGGCCCAGCCTCAGGTTGCACAATAATCTTTTGTGTTATTGTATTCCACAGTTTTGAACTTTGTATGTGATTCTGCTTATTTCAAATGTAGGAGCTCGACTTCGTCTGCACCGGGAAGGTCACCAAATTTAATGCAGACAAAGGATGATGCTATGTCTCTTCCTTTACTTGCGTAATTTGTAATAACCCCAATGCTGTTGTGTCCTCAGGTATGTTGAACTCATTCAACTTGATCTTCCTTTCTCAACTTGATCACCCAACCACTCTCAAAAGCCTTGAAGAAAGCAGATCATCGCAGAGATTCCAAACGATCTATTGTTGATTTAATCCATAACAAATCAATAAACTTTGTTCTACTTTTTTAGCTTTGATGATTGGCTTAGAATTTACTTTTCTTTTTGCAGATTTATGAGATCTTATAACAACACAGGGTTCGAAGGACACCATCAAAGTTAGTTTGATGGCTCTTAAGCTTTTTTTTTCACTCTTAAGAGTTACCTGACCTTCTCTGTAGAAATCAATAGTTTGTGTTAAGCTACAGAGAAGATGTCTCTCTGTTGCACTTAGCCATTAAGTTTACCACTTTGGACTTGATCCAAATTCTAATCAACTTTGAAGGACGCGATGCAAGCGTTGATTGATGAATACTACTGTCTTCAACGTCTCCTTACTTCGTGAGCTGATTCAAAGTAAAGTTAGATTTCTATATTGGTCATCTCTATGTATACTTCACTGATCGTAAACATTAATATACTTCTACGGACTACGGATTGGTGAATGAGTATCAATATGCTTTTCATGTAAGAAACATTATTGTTAAACTCTCTATAGAATCTTTGTTATGGTGATTCTGCTGATATTCTTATGAAAACATACCCATTCACGCATGTATATAGGAAAGCATGTGATGTGTGTGTAATGTTACGAATGTGTGTGGTTGATCATTTTAAGTTAAAAAATAAATTTATACCAACAACTTATATTCCACTCAATTTGATCATTTTATTTTCCGAACTTCAAAACTGAAAAAGAGTAATAGATTAACAGTGTTTACAAAGATAAATGAAATAATCCATAAGGAATTCAGAGAATGAAAATGGATATTTTTTTGGAGTTGTTGAACACTCACCCAAACACTCTATATTTTTAATTAAAAAGAAATGCGAAACGTTTTGATTTTTTTTGATATTCAAAACGTCTAAGAGATGATGATAAAATTGTCTTGAGGATGTATCAGCGAGAGAAATATGACCATTGATTATCAACATAGTTTGCAGAGTATTGTGACAAGGTTCATTAGGTTCTTTGGAATCTTTGAAGAAAATTCCAGTATTTTGCCTATGAGCCTATAAATAGACAGGTCGACTTGCCTCGGTTTTGGAAGATCAACATGGAGAATTTTCCTTGAGAATGAGTTGTTTCAAGGTTCAAGACTCTGAGTCTGGTCGAACTTGAAAGAGAGGTTGGAAACTTGGGATGATTACCTTGAGTTCATTGTTACAAATATCAAGAGCCTTGAGATTCCTTAACTTCAAGAAAATCGCTGGTAATGGATTCGAGAAGTGGTTAGTTTAAGATAAAGATGAATCAGGTTCTTGAGGTTAATGATGTAAGAAGCTGAATTTTGTTTCTATCTGCAACAAATAATTCTTTAGCTAGAGAATTTTTGCAGATCAAAAATGTGTTATATATTATGAACTGGAAGAGAAAATGTATGAAAAAGTACAATGACTAACATTTTTAAAAAAAAGTTCAAAACTAAAAAATATTGATGACAAATAAAATAATTATATATTGGTGGTAAGCTAACTAAATGATTTCTAACAAGGATAATATAATAAATAGTAAAAATTGTAAGAGAAAATAGTGAGAATAAAATTAAAACGAAATAATTTGTTGGTTAAGTCATCATAACTTAATAACATCATTAATCATGCAAAATAAGTACTATTATAAGTTCAGACATTTTTTTGCCACCGTCTCAACTTTACCATGTGTACAACATAGATAGCCCTTCCAAATCACTTAACATGCTAATTTCTGGTCCTTGAAATCTCAACTGAACTGTTAATTTTCCCATTTGATCATATGCCATTTTTCAATTGCTAGTGTTCCACAACTAATACCACGATTTCTAGACGCTTACATGATGAATTATTATTGTATTGGTTCAAGTTAACATAATGCATTTTGAACTATACGGGCAATTTTACAGCCTCAATATGAGATATTGTTGTTGTATAAAAGCTAGAGGGGCTTTTCATATTTCCGCTTTATAATTACTAAAACTACGAATAGAGACAAAATAATTTATGATCTGCGTCTCAACAAACCTCATTGAACACATAAGGAAGAAAGAAACCTAACCTAACAAGAGAGGTCACCACAAAATCCACAATGGCTGTTTGTTTGATAATTGATTTGATACTGTAGATACTTATCAATCAGCTTTGTCAACCACTTTATGTTTTAAGTCTCTGTATCCCCCAATTCTTTAGAATTTGATATCTGAATCAAAGTTGTGTATGGGGGTCAAGTTTCAGAGTCCCACCCAATCCATGGAACTATTTTTAGGAGAAAGCAAACCAAATAGCAGTTGAAATGAAATATTGCGATTTTTTTGAAGAACTCACACTCGTTGTATAATCCCAAAATAATAAGACAATAAAATACTCTCCTCTTTTTGTTTTTGTTTTGTTAAATGTACAAGATATGGTGAACCCTTCTTTTCCCTAATGAAACTGCCTTTCTGTGTGCACCTCCTTCCAATTCACTTTCCAAGCAATGACTCTCTTGCCATACTGCAACCACAAATGAAAGCAGTAAGTTTTAGGACAAAATGGTTTCATTATCTTCAAAGCATTGCAAAGTAAACCTTATGGGATCAACATGTCATCGAACCAAAGTGGTTTCAAAAACTCGACCATAATGGTCCAAACTTGAATAATAATACGTATGAGCAATTAACTAAAATAATAACTCTATATATTGTTTGTAACCACTCGCATAATCGGCTGCAGCAATTTGATATTTTTCCAAAAATCAGACGCACAAGCCTTAGAGACCAACTAATGTCTCAGTGACTCTTGAGTCTCATATTTATGCTAACCTTGGACTCTTGTGAAAATAGATATGCAGCTCATGATACTCTCATTTGCATTCCTTTGTAACCACTACGAACTACAATTGCTTACTCTCCAATATCTACGCATCTAAAGAAAGACAACTTACTCCATTAACCAGAGAACTAGTTTCCCATCATCATGCTAAAGCAGTCACAGTGAGAGTCTAAGAGATCTCGGAAGATACCCCTAAAAACACTCATCTATCCACATGGAAAATTTAAATTTTACAACTATACGCACCATTTTTTCCATACTAAAGCACAGAGTGTGCTAATCACCAACATGCTTAAATATCACATGCTAGATTCACAAAAAACGGAAGGAACGTTTATTTTATATTATTTATTACATAAATATCCAAGGTTAGCGCATAACTCGGAGCCTAGATCAGAACCAAAGATATCTAATAAGCAAATGATATATACTGCTAACATAGAGGGACCCGCAAGAGCAACCGAAAAACTAGTTTAAACCTATGGTGCTTTTCAAATCAAGCAGCCACATCTGAGCTCCTTATCTATCACTACTGCCTAACCCACAATTCAATCTCAATTTCACTTTGCCGTGGAAAGCCACACATTGACCAATGTTCTTGCAGCCACACAACCTACTATTACCTCTTGAGGTTTCAAAATATAAAACCCAATTTCGTACCTTTCAGAAACCCATAAAACAGTAAGTCTAGTCACACAAAAGACAACACAGAAACAAAAATAAAGCGTCCAAAGATAGAGAGAAGACGATACAAACCTCAATCCAAATCTTCCTGTCTGGTCTCAAGATTAGACCCACTTCCACCACCACCACCACCACTTCCACGTGCTCCGGACCCTGAACCACGTCCAGAACCAGAGCCATCCTGACTCGTAAACCGCAATGGAAGCTGTATACTAAACCTCCTCCCCGATCCCTGCCCACCCCCACTCGTCTGACTTTGCCCCCTGCTCTCGTAATCAGGATCATCAGTAGGCAACTCATACCGACAAACCGGACAAGAGTTATGCAACTCAAGCCAAGGCATCAAACAACCCTGATGGAACACATGCTTGCAAGGCATCTCCTTCACATCTCCACCCTCCTCCAACTCATCCATACAAACCGCACACTGGTTCATCTCGGACCTCAGCATATCCAGCGTCACCTTAACCGTCGGCAGCGCGTCGACCGCGGATTTCGAGGCCGGAGGGGTTCCGTACCGGTTCGGGTCGTTCTCCGCGAGCTGCTGGATCAGCTGCTCGAGGCCGGGGCCGAAGAAGTAGTCCCCCATGTTCCCCGGCATCCGGCCAAACGGATCCGAGGGATGATCCTCCACCACGAACTGGACGTGAGTGCCGCTGGATTGCAGGTGCTGGAGATGGTTCTGGAGAAACGACACCGGATCGAAAGCTCCGCCGCGAGGAGGGTGCTGATTCTGGCCGAAGAAGCTCTGGTTCGTGGAGGAAGGAGGAGGAGCGGAGGAGGAGCCGAATAGGAGAGGGAGCAGGGTGGAGAAAGGATCGGCCATGGGGAGGAAACCGAGGGGGTTGAGATTTGGGGGTGGATTAGGGTTTGGCTCGTCGTATTCTTCTAGAAACCCACCGGAGCAGCGAGGGCAGAAAGGATCGTCGGAGGAGGAGGAGATTGAGATGGTGACTGTGCGATTGCACTGGTAACAGAAGAACATCTTTTCGGCCGTGGAGAGGGTAGAGTTTCCGCCGGAAGACATGACGTGAATCTGTGAAATTTCTTCGGAGCGCGAGACGAGACGAGACGAGACGAGAGAGAGAGATGAAGGAAAGCAACTCGTCACAGGAGAGAGAGAGGAAATAATTCTTTGATTTGTGGCCGACTCAAACCCTCCTTTACGGTATTTAAATTACTTGGGCTTCTTCGGCCCATATACAATTTTGTTGAGTTTTTAAAAACAATTGATTTTGAGCCGCGATTTAAAATTGTATAATTATTTTTGTTCAGAATTTTATTTTATACAAAAGTAAACTACATCTATAATTTAATTGTTTTAGGTTTTAAATAATTCCATTTAAATTTATATATAGTTTATTTTAACTAATATTTCAAAGTTAACTGGAGGAGACATACGTTTGACCCGCCATAGTTATTGTTGCATCTGTCTTTTGGAGGCGTTCCGGTGTCTAAAGCATGAGTTCTGCTTCTGTAGGAGTCGTTTCACGTGTCTTTCTGGCCATGATGAGTATTAGAGTTTTGCTCTGATACTTATCAGACGCAGTAACAGATTTGTGGCTTGATCAAGAGTTTCATGAAATCTTTTGAAACCTACTCGTTCAACTAAGAATCTCCGGATAAGTTTATTAGGACCGACTTCTTGTATTGATGGCGTGAATCAAAGCAAGGAAATACGAGAGTTTTTTCTTGTTTATTAATTATAAAAGTCTGTAAAACAAAGCTTGCAACAAAAAGACTATAAATAGGACTTTTAAACTTTATTAAAATATTTATAAAGTTTTTTACAAAATTAAAAACCGTATTTTTTTTTTCTAGAATTGTAAACATAGTAAGATTTTATTAGATTGTAATGTTAGAAAACTATATGAGTATTTTCTTATTATTTTATTTTCGAAATATTTAAATATTTACGTTAAATTAGTTGAATAATTAAACTGTTAGGCGACATATTACAATACATAGTTAATATTAAGATCCAAATTTGATAATATCACATGGCACTCCAAGTTTTAATTTTGTTTTAATAGTATTAATAATATAGTAAAAACTCTATAAATCTATATCACAAAATTTGTTAATTTATAGAATTATTAATTAAAATAAACATTTCCCTTTTAGATTTATATTTAGAAAATAATTTTAAATTTCTAAAATAAAAATTAATCTCACAATATTATATATCAATTAAATTTTGTGTCTTTAGATTTTGTCATTTATTAAACTTTTAATATATTTCTACTTATATAATTGTATATCCTATAATATAAATTATTTTGAATTTAGTTCGACAAATGAGATCAAACTATTGAAATAAAAAAGAAAAACTAAGATGAATTTTATTTTGATAAGAAATACAAACAATACAATTAATGTTTTGTTTACATTTACATAAAACTTATATACAAGTTTTATATGGCAGTTATTAATTTACGATTTTAATGATGCAATGTATTATCTAATAGCCCTGTTCAAAAAATTGCCCGCCGAGGCTATTACTCGGCCGGTTAAACGTAATGCGGGTGGACGCCGTGGCGAATTGAGTCACTTCGGTTGCATCACGCGGTGGGCCGTGGAATAGACGTGGATGGCGCGTAATGGTGAAGAAACTTCCTCCGATTCGTATGTTTCCTTGCTCTGTTCTGATATTATCAACAACTTTTTCATTTTCCCAAACAGAACAGAGATTGGCTTTAGTGGTTGCTTTGCAGAAATGGGTTGTCGAAAGGTTGAACCCTGGTTACAGATACATGGTGGTTGTGTTGGTGTAGCGAGAACAAATAAAAAAAAAACACGCCAAGATCAAAGCACGCTAACTATTCGATGAAATTCCTAGGAGAAGGTTCACATGATTGTAGACTGTAAAGATTATAATGCTTTGATGATCATGAGATGAGGAAATGTGAGTGGTACGTTATGTTCATGAAGCTGTTCGTTGAGAATGGTGAAGCATTTCAAAACTAGACCTGAGGAAATATGTGATGGAGAAAGGGTTTTGCCCTTATGGCCATGCATTGGAACTCTTTACCAATGCATAGTGTGTTTGAAGAAAACAGAGTAATTCTCTTAAGTGCTCAACGCAGACAAATGAGAGAGGAAGGTGCGTGAGCAAACCAGACTATTGTTCATGTTGTATACAAAATATTTAACAGAATATTGACAATATTGCAGTTTTCTCCTATTTTTACAAATATGTGAGTCTTAGTATCAATAATGTTTTATGCATAAACATGTATTATACATACAATTTTGTATTATATGTATAAATAGAGTAATGTACATATAAAAATATAAAAAATTCCTCCCCGCGTATTCCCCGATTTTTTTTCCGATTTTTCAATAAATCGCTAGACCCGAGTGCGCCGCACGCGTAGCGTCTAGCGAGTTTCCGAACATGGTCTAATAGTTTTGGAATTTTTATCTTATTATTCTTATCAAACTACATCGTATTTTTACTGGTCCAACTTAAGACCAATTTTTTGAAATTAATTTATAGAGTTGCTATCCTATCATGTTGTGTATTCTATTGATTTGTCGGCTTTACAAATACTTTCTAGTATTATTAAGTTTTCAAAGAAAAAACACATATTTTATCATTTTCTGGATTATAATTCCAAGAAATGCTATATTTCCATATAGTTTGTTGAATACTGAATCTAATAACATGCATATATTTTTTAGTTTATTGTGTGAATCATGCATTTGGTTTATAGTATCATATAAGAAATGAACAAGACAACAAAGAAGCATCGTATATAATTAGATAATGAATCAGGTAATTAACAAATTATCTAGACAGTATTAACGTGAAAACAACTCATAATTGATCAACATATATGACCGAACCAATTCCACTTAAACCGAATTAGTTTAGTTTTCATCATGTGCACCAATAACTGCATCATCTGGGATGTAATTTTTCCAGAACCAATGTTGCTTCCAAACTCTTCCCATCTCTTCAATGGGAACACCTCTGGTCTCCGGAAACAAAAAGTAGATGAAGATTGTCATGATGGCAACCATGCCTCCAAAGAAGTAGAAGAGACCAAACTTCATGTGACAAAGCATTGTCAAGAAGAATTGACCGATGAGGAAAGTGAAGAACATGTTGACCGAGACGTTGATGGCTTGTCCAGCTGGTCTGATTTCCAATGGACAGATCTCACTGGGTACTAACCAACCCAATGGACCCCATGACCATGCAAATCCAGCAACGTACACACATATGAAAACAAGAATCCAGTCTGCTGTTGCTGGTGTCAAGGTTCCAGTTCCCGTGGTTCCGAATTTTAAGCCGATAAATGAACCAACAAGAATCTGAAAAGAAAAACAAAACATGCATCAATCATATGTGACTTTGTTTAGGAAAAAGAAAGAAAGAAGTATATATACAACCTAATAAAATACATATTATTTTCAAGAAACTATTGTTCTTTTTACGTTTCCATGTTCAGGTTGGAACGATTTTTTTTAGAAAGTAATTTAATCATCTAAATATGTAACATCTTATTTTCAAGAAGCTATATATTCTGGTCCTTAAAAACATGTGTTGTTAATTTTTCATTATTTTTATGAAAGTACACTTTCCATATATCTAAAATATTTATGGTCCCCTAATCTTGGAACCGGCTGTAATTATGATTATTGTGCATGAAAACGGATGTTGTAATGATCAGAGTGGAAAAGCTAATGCAAACAAAAAAAAAGAGAAGAATTGAAGGCTATGTAAAACTGATATGTACCTGACATATGAACATTTGAATGCCACCTTCAAGGAAAAGAAACCTTCTTCCAAATCTATCAGCCGAGTATAGGGAGACAAAGGTCGCGAGCACGTTAACTACACCGGTTATTACAGCCGACATAAGAGAAGCATCATCTCCAAAACCAAGAGTCTTAAAGAGAACAGGAGCGTAGAACATAATGACATTAATTCCAGTAATCTGCTGGAAAAAGGGAATGGCCGAGCAGAAGACTAAAGCTGGTCTGTATTTGCTCTGCATGATGTTTTTCCATGGATGTTCTACCTTTTTAGCAGCTTCACATGCCTCGCGTATATCTTGAAACTCATGGTCAACGTTATCCGTTCCTCGTACTTTCTTCAACATTTGTTTTGCTTCCTCGTATTTGCCTCTCTCAAGCATTGAGTTTGGTGTATCAGGCAAAAAGAATGATCCGATCACCATAAGAAGTGCTGGAACAGCTGCTAAACCTAAAGAAACCCTCCACCCATTTTGAGCCATTTTAGATGTTCCATAGTTGATCAGATTCGCCACCAAGATTCCAGACGTAATAGCCACCTGGAAACAAATGTTTAGCGCTCCTCTTATCTTTGCTGGAGCCATTTCCGAGAGGTAAACCGGAGTAGACTGAAAAGAAAAGAAAAAAAGTATAGATTGAGAGTCAATATACATATAGAAGATTTTTCCTTTTTTTTTTTTTTGTGGTCACAACGTTCCGGATCTTTTGGTCTATAATGTTGCATGAGGCATATCACATATTTGGATGATATACAAAAAAAAGAACTAACCTGATTAGCAAATCCAACACCTACACCGAGCAAAAGTCTACCGATGATGAGCATTGTGACATTAATGGCAAAGGCGTTGATTAGTGCACCGGTGAGGAAAGCAAGTCCACCGGTAAACATGGAAACCTTTCGTCCATATTTCCTAGTAACAACCGAAGCCACGAAGGAAGCTACCAAAGCTGCTAAGTAGAGAGAAGAAGTAAACAATTGGAGCTTTTGGTCATCAAATTTGCAGTAAGCCGTATCATGCGTCGCCTTTTCCTTCTGCTGCCTCTCTAACTGTGGGAAGAACTTGCTAAGAAACTCATCCATTGATGTCACACCTCCTGAGATTCCAAGGTCATAACCAAAGAGGAGACCTCCCATGGCCCCAACCATACATGTTATGACAACGAAAACTGTGACTCCTCCTTCATAATCTCTTCCACCACTTCCTCCTTCTGACACAAAAGCTCCTCCTGCCATTTTATTGCTTTTGTTCTTAGAAGGTAGGAAGGAAGGAATGTTGTGGCTTAATTTGAAAATGGGATTCCCTTTGTGATCCTTTAAATAGATAATGTATTGACACTATAATTAGGGATTGGATTGCGTGTATTGTGTAATAGATATGATATTTATCTTTGTTTGGCTTACGTAAGGTTAGGAGAAGTATCTTGTTAGTAACAAGAGTTAGTTAACGTTACACCAAGTTTCATGCAGAGTTTTTACTGTATTTGACTGTTTGTTATACCGTTTTTAAGACCTATTTATCTTTTCATTTGTATAAATATATCGAAAGTGTTCTGTCTGTATAGTTTTTTTTTTTTTAAAAAAAAATTGTATTCGACATACCCAAATATATAAGCTTTGTCATTTTACATATTCAAACAAAATTCAAAATAGTAGAAACTTCACATAAAAATAAATTCATAAAATGATCATGAAAAGGAGAATAGTGGCTTATTTACAAAAAAAAAGGAGAATAGTGGCTTTTAGTCTTTTACAAGTGTTATCATTGTTCTTCTACAGGACAATAAAAATAGTAAAAATTAAAATAATCTATAATCTCTTTTAATAGCCAATATATTGATGAATACATATTCAGTACAGTGTAAAATGTCGATATTGTTTTGGTCAAAATTTATTTGCCATCAAAATGTAAGCCAAAAAATAATCTTATTTTTAATATGTTTTCTTAAATAATTTAATTTTCTTAAATTGTATTCGTCATACCCAAATATATAAGCTTTGTTTTATTACATATTCAAACAAAATTCAATATAGTTGGTTAACGTTAGACACCAAGTTTCATGCAGAGTTTTTACTGTATTTGACTGTTTGTTAGACCATTTTTTCTAGACCTTGTGTATCTTTTCATATAATTAAAATTTAAAACAGTATTCCTTGTCTGTAAAGTCTTTCTAAGGAAAAAATGTTTTTGACAGTACCTAGATATAGAAGCTTAATTTGTCATATTACAAATTCAAACAAAATCTCATAATAGTAGAAACTTCTCATAAAACAATTTCATAATGACAGTATAGTGGCTTTAGCCCTTTACAAGTGTTTTCATAGTGCTACTAATTATTATTTGGTTCATAAGGGATAGTCGATATGCTCAAGCATTAAGTATGAGTATGATAAGTTCGGAAAATCCCTAATCCAAATTTTTTTGGAGATAGGTATTTTGCCCATTCAAGATTCAGTCAGAAAATCAATAATAATTTTGCATCTATTAATTATCTTAGGATCTAAATTACGGTTAATCAATCTAGAATTAGACAATCTGAATGAAGAACAACAAGATTATCCTAACAATATTCAATCAACTAACAATTCATCAATAACCTTTAGAAACCCTAAATCTAACAAGTGAATTACTCATACATAATAGAAGAAACACAAATCATAGTGTGAATAGATTGCATTAATAAAATAGTAAGAATCAAAGGATTTAAAGAAAATAATCTCAAAAGGTATGAGTTCTGACTTTTCTATCCAAAAAGATCTAGCTCCAAAGTATGATAAAGATAGATTATAAAACTTTAATTAATAGAATTATGGTTTCAAATTAAGGTATACAATGGAATAAAACAAGTAAACAACATAATTAAAGCGGTTGCAGGTTTGATATGAGAAGACACTAGAACTAGGAAAATTTTCAGGTAAACTCAGAATCACAGATAAATCAAATTATTAAGGGTTAATTGAAAGAGCAGCAATTTAAACCAATCAAATTTTATTACAGATATTATATATGTCTAAAAATCTAGAATTTCATTTTTTTTGCAAATTTAATCAATTAAAACAATCATTATGTATGGATTTGATAAGTTCACAAAATCCGTAAACTAATTTTTTTTTTACAAATATAATTTTTCTCATTCTAAATTCAGTCAGGAAATCAATAATAATTTCACATCTATTAATTATCCTAGTATCTAAATTCGAGGTGATCAATCTACAAATTAGCATAAAGAACAATCTGAATGAAGAACAACAAGATTACCCTAACAATTCAATCAACTAACAATTCATCAATAACCCACAAACTCTAAATCTAACAAGTGAATTACTCTTACATAATAGCAGAAACACAGATCATGATCTGAATAAATTGCATTAATAAAAGATTAAAAATCAAAGGAGTTTAAAATCTTCTCTCAAAAGGTATAAATTCTGACTTCTCTCAAGAGATATGAATTTTGACTTCTCTCTTCCAAAGCTCTAGCTCCAAACTATTATAAGACAGATTACAAAACTTTTGAAACCCCATATATAATCTAAAACATGAGTTGTACTTCTTTGAAAATAAGAGTTATTTTTGCAACTTCTTAAAAGTTGTAAAAACTCTTCACAATAGGGGTCGATTGTCACTATGTCCTTTCTTTGATACCGTCATCAAGTTTTCAGCTCTAAGTCTGTTTAAGCTCCAGAATACTCCAAAAGTTCTATTTAAATCCAAAGGGTACCTGAATATAAAAGACTCTAAAAAGACCAAGGGACTCTAAAACCGGATTTATATCATGGTCAAAAACCGGTAAAAACAATGATATATCAATATTAAAAAGAGTATTTTATTTCATATATACACTTGCATTTTCTCTTATTTAGGTAACTGACTACACACTATTCATCCAGTTCAATATATACTTCTCAAATCAGTCCTTATTGCTATGTCTATCAATCGATAGCTGACAATCAAATTTTTGTTGTTATGTTGTTGAGTGTATGCGAGTAAATAGCAATGCGATCTACTACCTATTTATCTCTCATAAAGTCAGTCTTTCTCATTTTCCTTGGGTTCTTCATCTGTTTTACCTCATCTTCTTTGATGAGTTTGTAAAAATAGTCATGACATTGCACTTTTCTATTCTAGCCGTCGTGTCTCTCATTGCTCTGGTTCAAATATTTTTTTTTTGTGACTGTTTTCTTAGCTATGGATCGTAAATTTATACTTCAACTTCTCTGATGGAACGGCTTTGTGGAGTTGAACCTTCTTTAATAGACAACATCAAAGAGAAAAACCAACTCACTTTTTTTATTTCGATCTGGTCTCTCTGGATTTGATGGTTCAAAATGTCGATGGTGTGGCAGTGACAACGAAGATCTTGTAGACTGAAAGGATTTTTCATTGGGGGGAGAGGGGAGTTAAACTGCAGCAAAGGACCATATCGATGCTAGATCTGTTGATGGTGGATCTGACCTAACAAACCTTAACCAGTGGTATGAATATTAAGAGACTCTCGACAATATCCAGGCAACTATACATAAATTGTGTTTAGTATTTTTGATTGCGCTTTAAACATTTTCATCGGATAATAGTATACATATCCGATCTTTACAACGATTATTCATTATTATCGGCTAACAATTAACATATTCTAATATTTTATATTAACACTTGGACAAACGTCACCCCGAACATACAACTGGTCCAGTCTCCCAAAATATTGGCATCTCCACACGATCGCTTGAAGGAACCTATGCGAATAATAGAATACTGGTTACTACAATTCCTAATTAATATATAGAACACTTCACCTAAATGGTATTTGGATTGTGTGTTGTATCTCTTGTTTTTCCTCAAAACTATGGATCACTTTTTGGTAATTAAAATAACGTCTGCCATACCTATTCTTCGCGATGTTATTTTTTTTCGAATATCAACTAACATTAACATTATCAAATGGAAAATCTCACAAAAAGCCTTCAAAGTGACACTCACTAACACTTTAAACATTGAACTTATTTAACTAGCATATTAAACCTTCAAATTAGTTTTTATATCATAAGAAACCTCAACTTAGTATACTTGTTCATCAAGTCAAAATTGTGACATGTTTACATGTAAAAAAGGAATCAGTTTTTTTTTAAAAAAATTAATTAATAAACGTATTAACAATAAATAAACATAAGAAACATAAATAAAAATTAGAAAACTACAGAAAATTTCAAAAATCATATTCAATAAAATAAAAATATTTTCTTAAATTATAAAAGTTTTTTATAATGGAAATTTTGCAAAACAAAAAAAAAAGAATTTTTGATCTTTTAAATCTCATAAAAGCTCTAAAATATTCACCCGAATATTAAATAATTTCAAACATTATCACCATTTACAGGAACAATTTTCGTCATATCATCATTAATATTAATATTTTTGGTCATATAGCTAATGAATAGCATCTAAAACAATTATTATCCATGTCAGAGATTACCACCATTTCGAACATATCACCATTTCAAACGTATCAAATTAATGATTTAAAACTTAGAAAATGTTATTCTTAATGGTGATATGAAGAAAATTGTTACTGTTAATGGTGATATATCAATATTTTAAAAGAATATTTTAGCGTTTTATATGATATCTAAATTAAAATTATTTTTTCTCAAAAATTGCATTTAAAAGTAAAAATTTGAAATAATATTTTGATCTTTAAATAAATTGGATTTTGAATTTTATATGACCAAAAACGTTACTTTTAAAGATGACATGATGAAAAGTGTTCATGTTAATGGTGACAATGTTTGAAATTATTTTTTTGTTTCAATATTTTAGAGTGTTTATATGAATTTTCTTAAAATTATTAAAAATGTAAAAATTTAATTTTAGAAAAATATAAATTTTAGAAAATATTTTTAAAATTCTTTTTAAATTTTTCTGTAATTTTCTAGTTTTATTTATGTTTCTTATTTTTGTTTATTGTTAATTGCTTTTACTAATTAAATAAATAAAAAAATTAAAAAACTTTTTACAGGTAAACATGTCACCATTTTGACTTGATGAACAAGTAACCAAGTTGAATATTTTTTATGATACAAAAACCAATTTGAAAGTTTAATATGCTAGTTAAAAATATTCAAGATTTAAAGCGTTAGTGAGTGCTATTTCGAAGGTTTTTTTATGTGATTTTCCCAGATATCAAATACTGCATCATGTTTGCTTTTTTGTTCTCTTGCCACTGTCTGCCATTTTCATAAGTCAAGTGAATTTTGTGCCTCTCAAGTACTCTGAAAATTGTATGTTTATATTTAGTTTTTATACATCAACAAATAACACTGCCTTACCACGTATGCTATGAAATTAACGGTTTAGGATCAATGGATTATTGATGTGAGTCTAGGATTCATGATCTACGGTTAAGTTTATAGTTTACTTTTAGGTTTAGGGTATATTGCTAAGGGTTTAGGATTTAGGGTATCAAGATCACCAGTCATTTGATTTATGGTTATATTTTATTTGGGCTATGATTTATGGTTTCTTTTTTGAAACTTATGGATTTATGGTTTCATTGTTAGTATTTAGGTTCAGGGCCGGCCCTTGGTAGAAGCGAAACAAGCAACGGCTTGTGGCCGGCAATTATTAACAATAAAACTGGCCACTAAATTCTCAAAACTCTCAATGGTCTAGTGGTTAGTTAAGTGCTCTATCTTTGTGGGAGGCTGGGTTCGATTCTCCAATCTGTGCATAATTAAAAAAAAAATATTTCAGCCATTTTTTTATTTTGGGTTTGTGACCCTGAAAAATCTAGGACCGGCTCTGTTTAGGTTCTACGAATCCTAAACTATAAATTATCAAACTATAAGAAATTGTAGACAAAAAAATGTAAAAGACAATAAAGAAGCATCATATATATAAGATAATGAATCATGTAATTATTAAGTTGTCTAGACAGCCTGAATGTAATAATTCCATGAAAACAACTCATAATTGATCAACATATATGACCGAACCAATTCCACTTAAACCGAATTGGTTTAGTTTTCATCATGTCCACCAATAACTGCATCATCTGGAATGTAATTTTTCCAGAACCAATGTTGCTTCCAAACTCTTCCCATCTCTTCAATGGGAACACCTCTGGTCTCCGGAAACAAAAAGTAGATGAAGATTGTCATGATGGCAACCATGCCTCCAAAGAAGTAGAAGAGACCAAACTTCATGTGACAAAGCATTGTCAAGAAGAATTGACCGATGAGGAAAGTGAAGAACATGTTGACCGAGACGTTGATGGCTTGTCCCGCTGGTCTGATTTCCAATGGACAGATCTCACTGGGTACTAACCAACCCAATGGACCCCATGACCATGCAAATCCAGCAACGTACACACATATGAAAACAAGAATCCAGTCTGCTGTTGCTGGTGTCAAGGTTCCAGTTCCCGTGGTTCCGAATTTTAAGCCGATAAATGAACCAACAAGAATCTGAAAAGAAAAACAAAACATGCATCAATCATATATGACTTTGTTTAGGAAAAAGAAAGAAAGAAGTATATATACAACCTAATAAAATACATATTATTTTCAAGAAACTATTGTTCTTTTTACGTTTCCATGTTCAGGTTGGAACGATCTTTTTTAGAAAGTAATTTAATCATCTAAATATGTAACATCTTATTTTCAAGAAGCTATATATTCTGGTCCTTAAAAAACATGTGTTGTTAATTTTTCATTATTTTTATGAAAGTACACTTTCCATATATCTAAAATATTTATGGTCCCCTAATCTTGGAACCGGCTGTAATTATATATGATTATTGTGCATGAAAACGGATGTTGTAATGATCAGAGTGGAAAAGCTAATGCAAACAAAAAAAAAAGAGAAGAATTGAAGGCTATGTAAAACTGATATGTACCTGACATATGAACATTTGAATGCCACCTTCAAGGAAAAGAAACCTTCTTCCAAATCTATCAGCCGAGTATAGGAGACAAAGGTCGCGAGCACGTTAACTACACCGGTTATTACAGCCGACATAAGAGAAGCATCATCTCCAAAACCAAGAGTCTTAAAGAGAACAGGAGCGTAGAACATAATGACATTAATTCCAGTAATCTGCTGGAAAAAGGGAATGGCCGAGCAGAAGACTAAAGCTGGTCTGTATTTGCTCTGCATGATGTTTTTCCATGGATGTTCTACCTTTTTAGCAGCTTCACATGCCTCGCGTATATCTTGAAACTCATGGTCAACGTTATCCGTTCCTCGTACTTTCTTCAACATTTGTTTTGCTTCCTCGTATTTGCCTCTCTCAAGCATTGAGTTTGGTGTATCAGGCAAAAAGAATGATCCGATCACCATAAGAAGTGCTGGAACAGCTGCTAAACCTAAAGAAACCCTCCACCCATTTTGAGCCATTTTAGATGTTCCATAGTTGATCAGATTCGCCACCAAGATTCCAGACGTAATAGCCACCTGGAAACAAATGTTTAGCGCTCCTCTTATCTTTGCTGGAGCCATTTCCGAGAGGTAAACCGGAGTAGACTGAAAAGAAAAAAATATATATATTGAGAGTCATCAATATACATATAGAAGATTTTTCCTTTTTCCTTTTTTTTTTGTGGTCACAACGTTCCGGATCTTTTTGGTCTATAATGTTGCATGAGGCATATCACATATTTGGATGATATACAAAAAAAAAGAACTAACCTGATTAGCAAATCCAACACCTACACCGAGCAAAAGTCTACCGATGATGAGCATTGTGACATTAATGGCAAAGGCGTTGATTAGTGCACCGGTGAGGAAAGCAAGTCCACCGGTAAACATGGAAACCTTTCGTCCATATTTCCTAGTAACAACCGAAGCCACGAAGGAAGCTACCAAAGCTGCTAAGTAGAGAGAAGAAGTAAACAATTGGAGCTTTTGGTCATCAAATTTGCAGTAAGCCGTATCATGCGTCGCCTTTTCCTTCTGCTGCCTCTCTAACTGTGGGAAGAACTTGCTAAGAAACTCATCCATTGATGTCACACCTCCTGAGATTCCAAGGTCATAACCAAAGAGGAGACCTCCCATGGCCCCAACCATACATGTTATGACAACGAAAACTGTGACTCCTCCTTCATAATCTCTTCCACCACTTCCTCCTTCTGACACAAAAGCTCCTCCTGCCATTTTATTGCTTTTGTTCTTAGAAGGTAGGAAGGAAGGAAGGAATGTTGTGGCTTAATTTGAAAATGGGATTCCCTATGTGATCCTTTAAATAGATAATGTAATGCCACTATATTTAGGGATTGCATTGCGTGTATTGTGTAATAGATTTGATATTTATCCTTGTTTGGCTTACGTACAGTTAGAAGAAGTATCTTGTTAGTAACAAGAGTTAGTTAACGTTAGACACCAAGTTTCATGCAGAGTTTTTACTGTATTTAACTGTTATTTTTAAAAAATAAATTATCAAACCCCAAAAGGGTATCCAATGTCAAATACAAACTTGAGACAAAATGTATTAAATATCCCCTATATATATTAATTCTGGAGCATTACAATACTTTTTTTGCCACGTATCATCATGAAAATGTTTCTCAGATTTCTTAGAAAAATAGGTTGGTCAATCTAAACATATATTATCTTTTTTTATTAAACTAACTATCAAATTAATTAATAGTGTACATAAGAATGTTCTCTATTCTTTCCTTAAATAAAAGCTACGGAATTACCTAATATGATTTACATATATATCATAACTAATGATTATGAATAATAAAGATTTGATAACAATTTTTTTATCCTCCATATTTTTGTTTAATTTTTATATTATTAGATTTTTTCTTATATATTATATTTTTAATTTTTTAAAACGACTATAAATTACTATGTGATCTTTTGAAAAATTCGTGTCTGGAACCTGAAAATACAGAACACGTGTCTGATAGAGTTCCCCGGTGAAACTGTAACCTTTCAAAGTGGGCACACTTGGTCGGAATGTTAAACTGTTGGAAGTAATGAACAAGTTTGATCATCGGTTTAGGTTATATAGTTTGGATTTGAATGAAGAATATTCATTTTTCAGTCTGTTGTTTAATTTGATACACAGTCAAACTGGGTCACTTATATGTTTTGAGGAGTTAGAGGAAGAATTCCCGGGATATGACTTTATTACTGTGAAAAAACAGTAAGCCTAAAAATGATATCTACACAAGTACACATATTGGCGCATAGCTCCCTCATGACCTTAGTTACACTTCTAACAAAACCAACAGCGCTTTAGTCACTACAGGTGGCGCTAGAAATAGTAAGTCAAGTAATTGAAAATAAGTTACATGTCCTCTTAAGAAATCTACTCAGTTTCGCAACAAGATTCCAAAATACGTTCTCTGAATGTAGTCATAATATCAAATTGGATCTCGGCTTTTTTAAAGGAAAGAACAAGGATAATCTCATTGGAGACATGACGGTATATAACATTAAAAGAACAAGCAAATAGCTACGGAAGTTATATACAAAACAAAAGATATACAAACGAAAACAATACATGAGGTAAACCCGCCATCTATACGCTGACACTGAGTAATAATATTTTATAAAAATATTCTAATTGATATCGATTGTATAGTACAGTTAGTAAATTTGTTAATACAATCTATCAAAATTTAGGCAAAATAATTTCACGGTCAAGCTATTATTTATTTTTCTTATTTACAAAAAGATATTTAAAAGAAACTATATAAAAATCAAAAATTATAATTGGATAAAACAATAAATTATTGGGTTGTTTATTTCATCTTCAAATATAATAATATCTAAAATATTCAGTCATACATTTATTTAATATTATAATTAATATTATGTTTTGATTCTGATTTCTTAAACAAATGATTTCCTATTATATATTCATGTTCAATTATTTAGATTATTAATTTATAAATAATTATGTAAAAGAAATACAAAATACAAGTACATTCAATATATAAAAAATATAAAATACCAATGTTTTGAGTATTAAACCTAATCACAACAATAAAACTCAAATCTACTTACTATATATAAAAAAGTTGAGCAAACGTTTAAGAAAATTTACCATTTCAATCATGAAAATCTTTTCATGCTCATACAAACTTATAATCTCTAACAAAACAAAAAAAAATTAGTCATATATATTCGAAGATGATCTAAAAATGTGTTCTCATTATAAAAAACATAACCAAAAGGAAACATAATTAGTAAAATAGTTTTGTCATAAAATATATATGACAACAAATAATAAAAACAAAAACAAGTTAGAAAAATAAACGAACATCAAACGTTTAAATAAAATTAAATATAATATTCTTCATCACTTATAATTTTCTAAAACACAAAAATCGTTATTATGCACATATCTTGCGAATACAAACCTAAAACACAAACCATAAAACCATACAAAAAAAATAAAAACTTATATCACAAATAAAGTATATTCCGCCCGTAGGGCGGGCCTACCCTAGTATTTTTAAATAACTCATTCCGTGCAGGGTTAGAGGAGGATGAGAGATCCAAACAACAATAGGAGAGAGGAGGATGAGAGATCTATACCGAGAGATAACACTCGAACAAGCTGTACACTCGACTAAGCTGCCATCATGAACAAGGCCGGGGATGATAATGTCGCCGCACTCCATCCGGTTATCTCTACAATCTGCACATGAAACAGAAAAGCACACTACCAATTGCAAAACAAGTGATCGACGCTTAGCATTGGGATGTGAACTTAATCCAATTGAGATACCAAGGCAGGGCAAACCAAAGCCCTTAACCACCTCGTCATTTGCCGTCTCCGAGAATAGGAGAATGGTACCTGTGACTCAGAAGGTCAAACCTCGGTGTCAATGAGGAGAGGCAGACAAGAGGAGAGTCAGGAGACCAGAGACACACTCGGAATTAAAGGCTGTTTGTTAGACCCTTTTTCTAGACCTTATGTATCTTTTCATTTGTTCAAAAATATAAGACAATATATATTCATAATGATCATGAAAAGTAGAGAAGGAGTTGTATCTCAGTGGTCCCCTGTTCACTGATGACTGCCAGAAGTCAGATTCTCTATCGGTGTGTTGGTACTATATTTCTCCAAAAAATCGTAAGGAGTTTTTTTGGATTTGGGGTACCACTTGAGGTGAAGAGTAACCACTATAAAAAAATTATCCAAAACAGTTTTTTACACAATAAGTGATCGTGAAAAGTAAAACATTGGCTTTTAGACTTTCACAACTGTTCTCGTTGGGCTACTAAATAGTTTTTCTTTTTAGTTTTTGATCGTTTTCATAAGTTAGTGATAAACATAAATTTCATTAAATTGTTAAATAACAATTATTTAAATAACTATTTTATAATTATATAAATATTCAAAGATAATAAAATAATAAAACCGAAAATATATTATTGAATTTATTTTTTTCATCAAAATCTGTTTTGAGTTTTTTTAGTTCTTTTTCGGGAATTTTTTTTGTTTTCAAAATTTTTCGAGAAAAGATATTTCTTAAAAAACTTTAGAAATGTCTTCTTGAACATATATGATATCTTATTGATTTTTTTTTTAAAAAATTCATAATTCATAAATATGTAAATAGACTTAGCCCTTGAATATAACTTGTATATATATATATATCTAGAAGTTTTTCCTAAATGTGTATGTTATCTTCCTAAATTTAATGTATATGCATATTTAGAAAAATATTATTTAATATAGAAAATTTAAAAAAAATTAAAAGATTATTTTAAATATGTATAATATTTTATAAAATTTAGATATTAAATATAAGAAGGCTTTCGAAAAATTTGTGAAGATTACACATATTTAAAAATATATTACTATATATATAATTCAAATTGAGTAATGTATTCATTTAAAATGTATTTTTGAATACATATTTATAAAAAAAAATTCTAAATATTATGAAGACATTATACATATTTATCAATATCTTATTAAATTTTAGAAATATATTATACTTATTCGGGAATGTCTTCGTAAACTCAAATTCAGGAAGATATTTTACACATTCAAGAAGGTTTTCCTAAACTTTTATTCATAAAAATTGTTTCCAATAAAAAATTAAAAACCAAAAATTTAAAAAGTACAAAAAATTAAAAATATATTCATTTAAAATTAATATTTATTTATTTTATATATCTGTAAAGTATGAGTATAATTATTATTCGCCTCTTTAATGTAAAATATTTTAGTTATTTTGCATTTTGAAAACTCTTTTTGTGATACAAATTTTTTATTGCTATTCGAGAGTATTTCTCTAAATATATGTTTGAAATAAAATATAATATTTAAAATATATAATTACGTTCTAATAAAAATTATATAGAAATTGTCTAAAACTACAATTATATCCATCTAACCTATTAAAACAGAAGTACAATTAGTACTTAACCCTAATTTTTTTAATATTTACAAGGAATGCCACTGAGATAATACACAGTAGTTTTATATGATTACTAAACCACCGGACGGAACATTACATACTGCCCACCCGCTTTGCTTTGTGTCAATTAGTTATATGATTAAATGGACCAGAACACTAATTAACAGAATAATGGATTTAACTTTAACACAAACTTTAGGCCAATATTTTCCACGAGTCCATTTTTTAATTAATAGGTACTATATTATATTATAATCACAGTAAATATGTTATATATCTTCCCGTTATGATTAATTTCTTATAGAACAAGTAACTCGAGAAAAGGACATTTTCAAATTAATATTTATTTTCATACCATTATAAATTTGCATTGGGAAAAATGTACATTATGGTTATTTTGACAATCATATTAATTTAGAAGATTTATAAACAAATATAATATATTGATGATATAAATACAACAAAAATGATGTGTAAACATGTTATATAAAATATATATATATGTAATATAGTAAATGTTATATATCTATAGTATTAAATATATGTAAACTATTCATTTATATAAAAAAATTACATCCGCGCGGATCAAAGACTAGTGTTTAATTGAAACACAGTAAAATTCATCAAATGCATGAAGACTTGAACCTTTTACTTTGTCGCTAAACAACGGTGCATTAACCAATACCTCTATGGCTCTACACAACCATAAATATATGATCGTGATTGGATAAATCCCAAAACCGATTTTAGCTATTGAACCACAATTGGATGAGCATCGATTTTAGTTATTACATTGAACTAAAAATATATAACCATTGAATTAGATAGTAAATCGATTTCAATTTCCTCACTTAACAACGGAGCATTAATCATTTGTGCTTGAAGAATTGTCGTACCCTTAACCATAAGTATATAACCATTGGTTTTTTTTTAAAAAAAGGGGTATATAACCAATAGTGGGCCTAAAGATGATAATAAAACAAAAATAGGTATAAAAACTGAAATCACTTGTCTTAAGTTTACTTTTTAACACTGATTGTATTTTATAATCTGGAGTTCAGAATAACATAATACCTCCATAACAGCACACACACCTCTTAAAAGAGGATTGGAAGAATAAAGGTACGAAAAAAAAAAGAGTAAAAAATTAGAAAAAGAACACTAGTAGATGCCAAAAATAGAGCATGAACAAGGAAAAATGCTAGAGGCTCGACAACCAACAGGTTAGTTGTGTCAGCCTGACATGATACTCCACTGGCAACCTCTACTCGGGATAGTGGATTCCAACCACCGAGGACCCCATTCACCAGATAAGATTGGTAGCGATGGTCCCTCGTAACAGTGATATCAATGCTTATAGAGGCACCATTCTTGTCGAGAGAAACATGTTCTAAACTCCAATCCTCAAAGGAATTTAGCTTCTGTAAGTATAAACGCAGACAAGGATCTAAGACATGAGGGTGATGACATGAGCACCATACACAAGCTCTTCTTTTATCCACAATAGCGGCTTGATAAAAACACAGCATGATCCAAAGTCCGACTCCAAATGTGCCCCTACCCATTCAGATCAATGACACTAAGAGAACTCCTCAGTTGAAGCATCGACCTCCAATAACAAGACCATTGATATTCAATAACAAAACTGTGGCTACAGTTGAAAATAAATCTAATTCAAGGAACACTTGTAAATACATTGAGACATTTGTTGTGTCTCTAATAACCATACCACTCCGTCGATCTTCTGATCCGGCAACCCACTGTTGAACTTCCATTGCAGAACCAACCATAGCAATCTCAACCAAAGCAGAAAGACACATGCTGTCCTAGAGCCTTGTGAGTTACAAATCGAACACTAGATCTAGACCATAAAAGAGATGGGAGCTGATGCTGATTGTAGACATGCCACATCGACAATCTAATGAATCCAAGAACAACAGCCTCACAACTCCTATAACTCAAGGGTTAAAGCGGATACTGTGAACAAAACCGCCATATACTACCACTATTGGCAGGAGAGTCGAGAACAATGCCACGATGAAAGAGAAGAGAAGATGATGCAGTTGAAAGAAGATGAAGTGCCTCCCCTAGTGGTGGCGGAGCCGAACCACCGGGAGGCGGCAGATCTGTACAAAAACCCTAGGAGGCTCACTCGTCTTATGTTTATGTACTCTTATTTAACATTTCTGTGATTCTTTATTAAGAACTTAAGAGTTCTACTGCAAAAGTATAAAACTAGTCTCTTTTTTTTGCTAAACAATCGGTAACCAATTACGTCATCATATAATTTCTTAATTCTATTACATATGATAATCAACTACCAGCGATACTGATAAACAACTCCATGGATAATGATTTCATGATGAAGTTCTCCTGAAACACTTGGATCGACAGACGGTTCTGCATGTGCATCTTTGATGTACATGTTCTCTCCGTAGCATACGACCACAACGAGTTGTTCTACCTAGCAATAGTACCCTAGAACCTCCGATAAGCTTTGCATCCTATAAACTGCAATAATCGTATAGTTTGGGATTCGAACCCCATTTCTGGATATATAAACCTTTAACCTTAATCATTTCCACAATTATAAAACTAGTCATCGATAGATTATAAAAGGTCATCAGTTGATATTTTAGTTTATCCAAAAGGTTACAAAAATAATTTTCATTACTAAAATCTCTAGTTATAAGTAATTAGTTAAACATTAGAAAACGAGAAACCAATATTTTCTTCTTTTATAAGATATAAGAAAAAGTAATATTTTCTAGCTCAAACATTTTATTGTAAAACATAAACACTACTAGCAACATAGATAAAGACATATATACTTATCGGTTAGAGAAAAAGGATTCTAACTGGAAATTGTGGGATATTTTTATAAATTCATTTACCATTTATCAGTTATAAATAACTTAAAATTAAAGAAAATTAAATTTATTTAAGAAAACATATTAAAATAATATTATTTTTTGGCCTACATTTTGATGGCAACTAATATTTTGACCAAAACAATATCGACATTTTACACTACTGAATATGTAGTCATCAATATATCTATATTATTAAAAAAGAAGTACCAAATAGTAACGTCCCTTAGTTTTTCCACTTATTTATTTTAGAATGTTATTGAGACATTTATTGAACCTATATTTAATTATGCTTGTCTTTTTCTAATTTAAATAATAGATTTTCTTATTTGAATTTTAACTAAAATAGATTTCCCAATAGATTTCCTAATAGATTTTGTATTAATAGATTAAATATTTTCAATATTTATTAGTAACAATAATAAAATAAAAATAATTGATTTATATAATAAATAATATATAACTAAAATGTAAAATAATCTATTCATAAATTATAGGAATAATGTTTTCATATATAAGTCCAATTAGTTATAAATATTGGATTTGTTTATAAGATATACTGTGATATAATAGACTATTAAAATCACAAAATATAATTCAACATAATAAATAAAATTATTATGTTTTAAAATGTTATATTAACAATTATGTGATACATTTAAATTTACAAATATATATTATACTATTTAGTACAAAATAAGTTTTAAAGTGAAAATAAATATTCAGACGGTCACGGGTGAAGCTCTATGAATAAATAATCTGGTGAGATTATTTTTCTTTACAAAAATTATTTTAGTAGAAATTAATAATTTTAAATATTTTTATTTATTTTTGAATTTATAAAAGTATTTTATTTTTTCCAAACAGTGCTAAAATTTTGAAATTTAAAAGAATTATGACCCATGCCTATACTATTTTAGTTAGTATAATTGAAATGTATATTAGAATATTTTATTAAAATTTTAATGTTAGTTTTTGTTAGAACTGTAAATTTTAGTTTTCGATCTAAATTTATAACCATATATTACAAATACATTATTTATAGTACAAACAAAAAAAACTAATATTAGAAAATAAATACCCGCACGGTCGTGCAGGTCAAGATCTAGTTGGATATTAAAAATGATTATAGATTATTTAATTTTTACTATTTATATTATCTTGTATGAACCACAATGACGACACTTGTAAAAGACTAAAAGCCACTATTCTTCTTTTTTATTTTTATTTTTATTTTTTAACCCTTGGATTTCCCAAAGGCTTTCTAGGCACAAAGACTAATCCCAAGAAACCCACGACACTCCGTGTATTCTTGCCATTTAAAGCAGTCCGGGTAGCCAGTACGCGTCGAACCCGGGGCCGTACTTGCAGTCGCAAGCCGTACACCACCAGACTAACGCGTCCTGGTTACCACTATTCTTCTTTACATGATCATTTTATGAATTTATTTTTATGAGAAGTTTTACTATTTTGAATTTTGTTTGAATATGTAATATGACAAAACTTATATATATGGGTATGTCTTTATCTAAAAAAATTAATAGACAGAATACTGTCTTATATATTAACACAAATGAAAATATAAATAGGTTTTAAAAAACGGTATAACAAACAGTCAAATACAGTGCATGAAACTTGGTGTCTAACGTTAACCAACTCTTGTTACCAACAAGACACTTCTCCTAACCGTACGTAAGCCAAACAAAGATAAATATCAAATCTATTACACAATACACTTAATCCAATCCCTAATTATAGTGTCATTACATTATCTATTTAAAGGATCACAAAGGGAATCCCATTTTCAAATTAAGCCACAACATTCCTTCCTTCCTTCCTACCTTCTAAGAACAAAAGCAATAAAATGGCAGGAGGAGCTTTTGTGTCAGAAGGAGGAAGTGGTGGAAGAGATTATGAAGGAGGAGTCACAGTTTTCGTTGTCATAACATGTATGGTTGGGGCCATGGGAGGTCTCCTCTTTGGTTATGACCTTGGAATCTCAGGAGGTGTGACATCAATGGATGAGTTTCTTAGCAAGTTCTTCCCACAGTTAGAGAGGCAGCAGAAGGAAAAGGCGACGCATGATACGGCTTACTGCAAATTTGATGACCAAAAGCTCCAATTGTTTACTTCTTCTCTCTACTTAGCAGCTTTGGTAGCTTCCTTCGTGGCTTCGGTTGTTACTAGGAAATATGGACGAAAGGTTTCCATGTTTACCGGTGGACTTGCTTTCCTCACCGGTGCACTAATCAACGCCTTTGCCATTAATGTCACAATGCTCATCATCGGTAGACTTTTGCTCGGTGTAGGTGTTGGATTTGCTAATCAGGTTAGTTCTTTTTTTTGTATATCATCCAAATATGTGATATGCCTCATGCAACATTATAGACCAAAAGATCCGGAACGTTGTGACCACAAAAAAAAAAAAAGGAAAAATCTTCTATATGTATATTGACTCTCAATCTATACTTTTTTTCTTTTCTTTTCAGTCTACTCCGGTTTACCTCTCGGAAATGGCTCCAGCAAAGATAAGAGGAGCGCTAAACATTTGTTTCCAGGTGGCTATTACGTCTGGAATCTTGGTGGCGAATCTGATCAACTATGGAACATCTAAAATGGCTCAAAATGGGTGGAGGGTTTCTTTAGGTTTAGCAGCTGTTCCAGCACTTCTTATGGTGATCGGATCATTCTTTTTGCCTGATACACCAAACTCAATGCTTGAGAGAGGCAAATACGAGGAAGCAAAACAAATGTTGAAGAAAGTACGAGGAACGGATAACGTTGACCATGAGTTTCAAGATATACGCGAGGCATGTGAAGCTGCTAAAAAGGTAGAACATCCATGGAAAAACATCATGCAGAGCAAATACAGACCAGCTTTAGTCTTCTGCTCGGCCATTCCCTTTTTCCAGCAGATTACTGGAATTAATGTCATTATGTTCTACGCTCCTGTTCTCTTTAAGACTCTTGGTTTTGGAGATGATGCTTCTCTTATGTCGGCTGTAATAACCGGTGTAGTTAACGTGCTCGCGACCTTTGTCTCCCTATACTCGGCTGATAGATTTGGAAGAAGGTTTCTTTTCCTTGAAGGTGGCATTCAAATGTTCATATGTCAGGTACATATCAGTTTTACATAGCCTTCAATTCTTCTCTTTTTTTTTTGTTTGCATTAGCTTTTCCACTCTGATCATTACAACATCCGTTTTCATGCACAATAATCATATATAATTACAGCCGGTTCCAAGATTAGGGGACCATAAATATTTTAGATATATGGAAAGTGTACTTTCATAAAAATAATGAAAAATTAACAACACATGTTTTTAAGGACCAGAATATATAGCTTCTTGAAAATAAGATGTTACATATTTAGATGATTAAATTACTTTCTAAAAAAATCGTTACAACCTGAACATGGAAACGTAAAAAGAACAATATTTTCTTGAAAATAATATGTATTTTATTAGGTTGTATATATACTTCTTTCTTTCTTTTCCTAAACAAAGTCACATATGATTGATGCATGTTTTGTTTTTCTTTTCAGATTCTTGTTGGTTCATTTATCGGCTTAAAATTCGGAACCACGGAACTGGAACCTTGACACCAGCAACAGCAGACTGGATTCTTGTTTTCATATGTGTGTACGTTGCTGGATTTGCATGGTCATGGGGTCCATTGGGTTGGTTAGTACCCAGTGAGATCTGTCCATTGGAAATCAGACCAGCGGGACAAGCCATCAACGTCTCGGTCAACATGTTCTTCACTTTCCTCATCGGTCAATTCTTCTTGACAATGCTTTGTCACATGAAGTTTGGTCTCTTCTACTTCTTTGGAGGCATGGTTGCCATCATGACAATCTTCATCTACTTTTTGTTTCCGGAGACCAGAGGTGTTCCCATTGAAGAGATGGGAAGAGTTTGGAAGCAACATTGGTTCTGGAAAAATTACATTCCAGATGATGCGGTTATTGGTGGACATGATGAAAACTAAACCAGTTCGGTTTAAGTGGAATTGGTTCGGTCATATATGTTGATCAAATATGAGTTGTTTTCATGGAATCATTACGTTAACAGTTAAAACTGTCTAGACAATTTGTTAATTACCTGATTCATTACCTTATATATATATATATGATGCTTCTTTATAATCTTTTAAAGCCGCAACTATAAAACCAAAGTCTTAATCTTAGTGAAAAAAACACAAAGTCACAGCTCAACTTCAACTGATCAATATGTATTCTTCTTTAAATATTTAATAATACTATAAAGTTTTTGTAAAGCCGGCAAATCAACAAGATCTATTTAATACAAAATTTGAAGTAATTATATTAAAATAAAAAATTTAATTTATATTTTACATATAAATTTGTAATACTCTTTTAAAGTTTAGTGCTACTAAATTTAAATTTAAAATATATTCTCCAATTGCCTGCTATTAGAACTATTTTAAATAATAATTTTCAAAAATGTATAATGATTTCAAAATAATTGATGAAGTTTTTAGTTAAATACATAAAAATATAAATTCTATATTATTAAGTAAAATTTATATTTTTAACTAAAGCATAGTAACTTATATAAATTTACCCAAAATCATTTAAAAACTTCCTTGAAAATTTAATCATTCAGATCAAGTCAAGTAGAAATATACAATATAAACTTTACAAATTAATGAATACGAAAAATTAATAAAAACTTCAGTCTTCAGTTAGACCAATGCAAAATATGATATAATTGATAAAATAATGAATTTATAAAATGTACCATGAATTTTAAGGTAATAGGATTATTTATATATAGATTCAATGAGAATTCATGTTGGAGATGCTAAAATATAAAGTTATAGGTTGGTCGAAATTCTACTTGGTTCATTTTATGCACATCACAAATGTGTAACTGTTACAAGAAAATCTTTTAGTTTAAACATGTATCTTTCTCTTTCTCTAATATTTCATTAAACTAATGTGTCTTTTACAAGAAAATATTTTAGTTTTTACATATATCTTTCAGTTTTTCTAATATTTCATTACTTTAGTCTGGATAAACTGAAATATCATCTATTGATGACTTTAGTAAAGAAATGTATTTTTAAACTGAAATATTTAGTTTAGAAACTTTGATAAATAAGTTTATTTTGTGGTAATCCCTTTTGGATAAACTGAAATATCTACTGATGACTAGTTTCTTGCTTTTGCATTAGAACTGTTTAGTTCTCAAATAAATATTCACAAAAATGTTAAATAAGAGTACAAAAACATAAGATAAACTGATTTCCCTTTTTAAACGTATTTTTTTTTCTTAACTTGCTTTAAGCCCAACTTACAGTTGCAACAAAGAAACTAGGTCTGGGCATCCGGGTTCTCGGGTCGGGTTCGGACCGGGTCTTGTCGGGTCCGGGTTTTTCGTGTCCTGAAAATTTGGATCTATATAGGTACCTATAATTTTTCGGATGGGTTCCTGGTCGGGTTTTGTCGGGTCCGGGTCGGCTCGGGTCTATAATTAAAATATCTATAATTATCAGATTCGGATCGGGTCTGGATCGGGTTCGGGTATTTAGGATCTTAAAAGGAAATAAAATACTCAAATTCCATCAAATTTAGTCAATATTTGTCATATATATCTAAAATTTTATAAAATAACTTAAAATAAACTATTAATAATTAAGATGGAACATTTTTAACTCTATATTTTACATTTAAGACTTCATGTTATTTAAAAATGTTACAAAAATAATAACAAAGATTGTTAATAAAAATATATTTTAAAGTCTTTAAATCGGGTTTGAATCGGTTCTTATCGGACCGGGTTTATTCGGGTTCGGTTCTTTTCGGATCCGAATCTATTCGGGTCGGTTCTTTTTGGGTTCGGATATTTTCGGGTCAATTCCAGTTTGGATTTTCGGGTCCAGGTTAAAATACTCAGACCTAGAAGAAACATTGAACAAGAAGAAAGAATAAACTAAAATCTAAGTCTCTGCATATAACAACAGAGCAGCTTTCTTTCAGGAATAACATTTCATTATAATTTCATCCTCTTAATTAATTCACCTTTCTCCTTTCAATTTTTTTCTCAGTCTTTTGCCCAAAGAAAATGATAATTCATCATACAGACTTTTGCTGCATCTCAGCAGCACTTACACCAACAGCTTCATCAGGTATAAACCTTCCCCAGAACCAGTGGGCCTTCCACACTCTGTTCATCTCTTCAATTGGTACATTCTTCGTCTCAGGCAACATCAAGTAGATAAATATCGTCATTATGAAGACAAACACCGCGAAGAAGAAGAAGAGACCGAACTTCATGTGACAGAGCATTGTGAGGAAGAGCTGAGCCACGAGGAATGTGAAGAACATGTTGACCGCTACGTTAATGGCTTGAGCTGCTGATCGGATCTCTAGTGGAGATATCTCACTAGGTACCAGCCATCCCAACGGTCCCCATGACCAAGCGAAACCGGCTACATAGATGCAGATCAGCGCCACGATCAGATTAGCATCTGATTTCCCTATGGTCCCTACTCCAACCGTTCCATATTTGACTCCAATCATGACTCCAATAGCGATCTGCAACACCACATGATGATTTTTAGAGGTTGAGTATTCGTCAAGAAACGTAAAGTAGGGCTAGGGTTTTTGTGTTACTTGAGAGATAAGCATCTGGATTCCTCCCTGGAGAAACAAGACTCTTCTTCCGAACCTATCCACTGTGAAAACAGAGACGAACGTACACAAGAGCTCGATGATTCCCGTCACCATAGCCGATAAGAGCGAGGCTTTGCTACCGAACCCTAGTGTTTGGAACAGAACAGGCGCATAGAATGTAATGACGTTGATTCCGGTAAGCTGCTGGAAGAAAGGAATGAAGCAAGTCATGATCAGCTGTGGTCTGTAACGAGGAAGCAAGATGTTCTTCCACGGGTGTTTCACTTGCTTAGACTCCTCACTCGCATCGATAAGATCTTGAAACTCTTCATCGACTTCATCGGTTCCTCGGATAGACTGGAGCATTTTCTTGGCCTCTTCGGTGAAGCCACGGTCGATGAGAGAGTTGGGCGTGTCGGGAAGGATCAGTGCTCCGATCATGATCATCATTGCGGGTACACAAGCTAACCCGAGTGAGATTCTCCATCCGATGTTGCCTTTCAGCTGTGCAGTGAAGTAGTTGATGATGGTTGCAACAACGATACCGAAAATAATCGCTACTTGGAACCCATTGTTGAAGGCTCCTCTTAGATTCGGAGGGGCCATTTCGGAGAGATAAACAGGAACAGACTGAAACCAAAAAAGAACAAAACCGATTAGTACAAACCACACTTGTTGCTTGTTCGTCAAGTTAACGAAACAAAACTTACTTGGTTGGCGAATCCGACACCAAAACCGAGTAGAATACGACCGATGAGAAGCATGGCGATGTTTTGAGCAAAGCCGTTGAAAGCAGAGCCGACGAAGAAGGTGAAACCACCGAGGAACATAGACCATTTCCTTCCGAAAACTCTGGTTATCGTGGAGGCGAATAAGGAAGAGACCAAAGCCGCTAGGTAGAGAGACGAAGTGAAGAGAGTGAGAAGCTGACTATCGAAACGACAGTACTCGTCCTCGTGTGCGCTCTTCCTCTTCTTTTGCACGTCAGGGAAGAACTCTTCCAAGAATGGATCCATTTGGGTTACCCCTCCTACAAGCAACAACAAAAAAAAACCTATAATTACTCGCCCGATATTTCCGACATCAGATCAGAGAAGAAAAAGACGAAAAAAAAACCTGAGATCCCGAGATCGTATCCAAAGATGAGACCACCGAATGCTCCGATGAAACATGTTACGAACACTTTCGGTGTCAGTTTGTAATTATAATTACGAACTCCCGGCGTTTGACTGACGAACCCTCCGGCCATTTCTCCGATTTGGACAAAAGAGAGTAGATTTTTTTCTTTAAAAGACGTTTAATTGACTTCTCTGTTTAAGACAGAGGAACAAACGGAACAGATCTAGAGTTATTCGTCGTCCTCTTCTTCTTGGTGTTTTATATATTTATCTCTCAGATAACTGGTGGTAGATCTGATTCTAAAAAGAGCATTCGAGTAAGGAAAGAAAGGATTTGATTTTTGAAAATGGAGAAGTGTTGAGTTTGGGTTTCGCAGAAGTCACTAATGGGCCAGTCGCATCATTGGATCTCCCCATTCAGAAGCCCACCAAAGGCCCACTCTAACAGCAACACCTGATCACATACGTAACATTATATATATACATGAGATGTTCGTATGCTGGTTAGGTTAAGGTGCAAGCAACAAGGAATACAGCAAAGGAGAAGAGACATCAACAAGGATAAATAGCTTAGGCTTAAGCCTATTTGATCTAGGGAGGTTGATTGTATTCTCCAGCTAAGTTGTGGTGATCTTATTGTAATCAAACTATCTAGCACACTGATTTGGTGTGTCTAGTGTCTCTTTGATCTAGTGGATTTTGGGAGCAGGAGTTCTCCCACGAGACGTACCGTGCCGAGGGCCGGGAACTCGTTAAATTGACTGTGCCATTGTTTTTCAGTTCCTTCTAGGTCAAAGATAACTTCTAACCTAAGCAACCTAAAGCTAATAATCTCTACAATTGGTATCAGAGCTTCTGGTTTTACGTCAAGGTTACTTAGGAGAAAGAGAGAGGAGGTTTTATATTCAGTACCTACTCGATGGTGAAGTCAAAGGAGCGCATTGAGATCGACAGGTTCGAAGGCGATGGTGACTCATGGAAAGTGAGAATGCTTGCTCACTTTGGAGTGCTCGGTTTGAAAACTATTCTCACCGACGAGAAGCTTTTAAAGGATGATCCTGACGCAAAGGATGAACCAGCGTCTGCCATGAAAGACACTGGAAAGGGGTTAGCTGGAATTGTTGCACCCAAATCTGCAATTGACCCTACAAAATTCGAAAAATCAGAGAAAGCTAAGGACTTGATTGTGCTGAATGTTGGAAACAAAGTCTTAAGGAAAATTCAACATTGTGAGACTGCTGCTGCAATGTGGAGTACATTAAACAACTTGTACACGAAACTTCTCTGCCGGATATATCTACAGCTCAGGTTCTATACTTACAAGATGATTGAGTCGAAATCCATTGATGAAAATGTGGATGACTTCCTAAAGTTAGTGGCAGATTTAAACACTCTACAAGTGGAAGTATCAGAGGAAGTTCAAGCCATCCTACTGCTAAGTTCTCTACCTAACAAGTATGATCAACTCAAGGAGACTCTCAAGTATGGGAGAGAAACACTGAGCTTAACTGAGGTTACTGGGGCTGCCAAGTCCAAAGAAAGAGAATTGATCGAGAGTGGTAAATTTACCAGGTCAGGTGGAGAAGGTCTGATGGTCGAGAGAGGCAGATCAGATAACAGGTCGAGCAGAGGAGGGGGTAAGAGCTACAAGGGCAGGTCCAAGAGCAGGAACGGTCGATCTAAGTCGCGCCCTAGAAACAACAGAAACACAAAGGGATGTTTTACATGTGGCAAAGAGGGTCATTGGAAACGTGAGTGTCCTGATAAAAAGCAATTCAAAACACAAGATTCAGCTAATGTAGTAGCAGAGTCTAAGGAGCCCTTGATTCTCACCGTAAGCACACAATACGCCAAGGACGAGTGGGTAATGGATTCAGGCTGTTCATTCCATATCACTCCAGACAAAAGTTTCCTATTTGACCTGGAAGAGTTCAAAGGTGGAAAGGTATTAATGGCAAACAATACTCAAAGCGACATACAGGGGAATTGGAAAGATCAGAATTATCAATCCAGATGGCTCGACTGTGATCTTAACTGGAGTCAGATACATGCCTGGTATGAGCAGAAACTTAATTTCTTATGGAATGTTGGAAACATCAGGATGCAGGTATGAGGGAAAGGATCTTACGGTCAGTTTTTATAAGGATGATAAACATGTTATATCAGGGAAATATCATCAGGGATTATATTATCTTGACGGAATAGTATCTAGAGGAGAGGCTAATCTATCGAAAATTGAGAAAAATATGACTAATGTTTGGCATTCACGCCTCGGTCATATGAGCCTCAAGAACATGTCTGAACTTGTCAAAAGGGGATTCATCATTGATAAGGAAGTTAAGGCATTGGATTTCTGTGAACACTGCATAATTGGGAAATCTCACAAGCAAAGTTTTCCTAAGGCTAAGCATGTTACTAAAGGGATTCTAGAGTATGTCCACTCTGACCTTTGGGGCTCTCCTTCTACACCAGACAGTCTTGCAGGAAATAAGTACTTCGTAACGTTTATTGATGATTTCTCAAAGAAAGTATGGATATATTTCTTGAAGACTAAAGATGAAGTATTCTCTAAGTTCAGAGAATGGAAGGCTGAAGTTGAAACTAAGACAGAAAAGAAGATCAAATGTCTAAGAACTGATAATGGTTTGGAGTTTTGTAATAGACAATTCGATGATTATTGCAAGAAAGCAGGGATTAAGAGGCACAGGACCTGCACGTATACCCCACAGCAGAATGGGGTTTCAGAAAGAATGAACAGAACTATTATGGATAAAGTGAGATGCATGTTGGCAGAATCTGGTCTAGATCAAAGCTTCTGGGCAGAAGCTGCATCTACTGCTATCCATCTGATTAACAGGTCACCTAATTCTACATTGGAGTTCAGAATGCCCGAAGAAGTGTGGTCAGGTTCCAAACCTGATTTAGGACACCTCAGAACGTTTGGATGCACGGCGTTCGTCCATATAACCGAAGAGAAAACAGGACCCAGAGCGATTAAAGGAGTATTCGTGGGGTATCCTATGGGCACTAAAGGTTACCGAGTTTGGATAGAAGATGAAGGGAGATGCAGGATTAGCAGAAACGTGGTATTCAATGAGGATGAACTGTACAAGCACACGGCTGCAAAGAAAATGGATAATACAAGAGATACCACAAATAAGGAGCTTAGTCGCGATAAGAGAGCTAAGAAAAAGGTCTCATTCAGTGATGATTTGATCCGAGGACCTTCTCTGTCTGACGAAGGCACCTCTGATCAAGGTGGAGAAGAATCAGACAGCTCTAGCGACTCAAGCGACCAAGGAGATGTTCAAGAAGATAAGAGTGAGAAGGGTGATTCTGAAAACCAAGACACATATGAGAGTGATGTCGACACAGAAACTCTAGACACATACGTTCTGGCACGTGATAGGGAGAGAAGGCAGAACGTGAGGCCCCCATCAAGATATGAAGATGGGAACTTTGTGGCTTATGCGCTCAATGTCATCGAGGATTTGGAAGTTCAGGAACCTAAATCCTATGCTGAGGCAATGAGAAGCCCACAGAAGAAGTTGTGGAAGAATGCTGCTCAGGAGGAGATGGAATCTCACAGGAAAAACAGAACGTGGGATCTAATTGATAGACCTCCTAAGGCCAAGACTGTTGGATGCAGATGGCTGTTCAAGCTTAAACCAGGTATTCCAGGAGTTGAAGATAAGAGATACAAAGGTAGACTAGTTGCTAAAGGGTATTCTCAGACAGAGGGGGTTGACTACAATGAGATATTTTCACCAGTTGTGAAACACGTCTCTATCAGACTTATGCTTAGTATTGTGGTGAACCTAGACCTTGAGCTAGAGCAGATGGATGTTAAAACTGCTTTTCTACATGGGAGCTTAGAGGAAAGGATTCTAATGGAACAACCTGAAGGGTTTATAAAGCCAGGGACAGAGAACAAAGTGTGCCTGTTAAGGAAGTCTCTGTATGGCTTGAAGCAATCTCCAAGAAGATGGAACCATCGGTTCAACAGCTTCATGAAGGATCAGTTGTTTGAACGTTGCAGTAAGGACCTGTGTGTCTACATGAGAGACGTGAACAATGATAAGGCTATCTATCTACTCTTATATGTCGATGACATGTTGATTGCTTCAGGAAATAAGAGAGTGATTAAAGAACTTAAGGAAAAGCTGAGTGGAGAATTTGAGATGAAGGACATGGGAAAGGCTTCAAGAATCTTGGGCATGGACATTACTCGAGACAGAGTAAAAGGAACCCTGGTCTTATCTCAGAGCAAATACATTGAGAAAGTTCTAAGGACGTTTGGAATGCAGGACGCTAAGCCTGTTATTACTCCTACTGCATCACATTTTAAATTAAGAAGCTTAACAGATGATGAGTGGAAAGTTGAAGCTTCACAGATGGAAAGAATTCCCTACGCTAGCGCTGTAGGGAGTCTAATGTATGCTATGGTGGGATCTAGACCTGACCTAGGATTTGCAGTGGGTTATGTCTGTCGATTCATGAGTAAACCAGGAATAGAACATTGGAAAGCAGTTCAGTGGGTCCTAAGATATTTAAAAGGAGCACTGGATTCGAATTTGACATTCAAGAAGAACTCTACACTCCTAGTGGAAGGATACTCAGACTCAGACTATGCAACAGACATGGACAGGAGACGCTCAGTTACAGGTTATGCATTCAAGTTTGGTGGAAATACAATATCATGGAAGTCATGTTTACAATCAGTAGTGGCCCTATCTACTACAGAAGCAGAGTACATGGCTATGAATGAAGCAGCTAAAGAAGCTATGTGGCTAAAAGAGACATGCGCTGAACTAGGTTTCAAACAACAGGGTATCAAGCTTTACTGTGACTCTCAAAGTGCCTTAGCCCTAGCACGAAATCCAGTCAATCACGAGAAGACTAAGCACATAGCCACCAAATTCAATTTCATTCGAGACCTAGTCGAATCAGGGGATATCATCCTAAACAAGATTCATACCAATACAAACCCAGCAGACTTTCTCACAAAGACAGTACCTGGTCAGAAGTTCCAGCTGTGCTGTGAGCTGCTGAATATCCACTGATGGGACAGAACTACGCTCCAGGTAACTCAGGGGTCGTGACTCCATCCTCGAAAATCACAAGTAACAAACTTATGTTAGTGATTATAAGTGGGAGTCAACAGATAACTGAGAATGGCGTGACAAAGGAAGAAGATTTTACCTGGAGCATAAGCAGAATCGAGAAGAGTACTCGGTTCAGGTGGAGGAGCGTCAAACAGTCACGGGTTTGAAACAACAGGGGACTCAAGGTATCAGTTGAGTCACACTAACTTTCGGAAACAGGGTCATCGCCAAAGACATCTCGAGAATGCAACACCTACAAAGTGAAGAGAAATTAGTGACAGCGACCAACTCGAGTACGTCGCAGAGTACAATGGATTTTTCTTAAGAACTTATCTGAAGAAGGTGTGTCAGTGTGCACATAGCTCACGGAGCTGAACTTATGTCGGATCAAGGAAAGGTTTCAGGATCGAAACCAGAACATCCTGTTACAAGAAAAAAAAAAAAACACATCATTATAATGACAAACAGAGTCAGATCGACAAAGTAAATCACACACAAGGGAGGAGCTTTGTTACTGCAACAAAGTCACTTACTTGGTTAAAAAGGAGGTGGAGTGCGATGATGGAGCTCGGTATGAGCTCAGTGACATGTCAGGATCTCAGCCAGAGTCAAAGGCAGAGGCACGACCCACGTGAGAAGACATGCAAAGAGATTAGAGGTACCTGAGGATGATTAAGAGGAAAAAGGTGACGAAACTAACAACCGTCGCTCATGGAAAAGTCAATCGCCTCTCTGGCGAAGAGACTTCAACGGAAGACTGAAGAGGAGAAGAGGTAACACCATCACGGTGGAGCTGGCAAAGACCTCTACTCGGGAAACAACAGTTGTGAGGCGAATCAACAAATGATCTCGTCCGTCGAGACTGAGTCCGTGTCGGCGGAGAAGAATCGAGAAGAGAAAGAGAGAGTCACACTGACTCATCACTTTCTCGAATGAACAAAGAGACAAAGGAGATGGGCTGTCTGCGCACAAGGAATGCCGAATGGGCCAGATTTGGGCTCAAACCAAACTGGTGGAGATTTGTTGAGTTTGGGTTTCGCAGAAGTCACTAATGGGCCAGTCGCATCATTGGATCTCCCCATTCAGAAGCCCACCAAAGGCCCACTCTAGCAGCAACACCTGATCACATACGTAACATTATATATATACATGAGATGTTCGTATGCTGGTTAGGTTAAGGTGCAAGCAACAAGGAATACAGCAAAGGAGAAGAGACATCAACAAGGATAAATAGCTTAGGCTTAAGCCTATTTGATCTAGGGAGGTTGATTGTATTCTCCAGCTAAGTTGTGGTGATCTTATTGTAATCAAACTATCTAGCACACTGATTTGGTGTGTCTAGTGTCTCTTTGATCTAGTGGATTTTGGGAGCAGGAGTTCTCCCACGAGACGTACCGTGCCGAGGGCCGGGAACTCGTTAAATTGACTGTGCCATTGTTTTTCAGTTCCTTCTAGGTCAAAGATAACTTCTAACCTAAGCAACCTAAAGCTAATAATCTCTACAAGAAGATTAGCTGAAATTTATAGGATTGAAATATGACTGTCGGCTGGCTGACTTTGTGGTCGGAAGAAAGAACAGCTGTTGTTCTTCTACTTCCACTTGCCTAATCCTCGGGATCTTATCTACTTACCAGTTACCACAAATCTCGTGTCTTTATACAGTTTTATTTATTTGATTTAATTTAATGTAATATTGTTCTTTTTTGTTGTTGAAAAGTATATGTCATAATGAAGAAATAAATCAATTACTCAATAATACTTGGGACAGTTTACGCATTTAATACATAATTGTTACACAAAGTCGTTATAAAATAATAGACACTCTCTTTACTTATCTAGAACTATTATCTTGACTCAATTAAATTTAATTTTAATATCTTTAATTGATTTTGTGATAGTAAATGAGTAAACGCCTGCTAAACTCGGTCAATGGACAGAAAAGACCGCTACTATTTTTGATTTTAGATAAGTCTTTCTTTTTATTTTTGGTTATAAACTTCCAACTTGTCATTAAAATGAGATAAGATCTTTTTTTTTTTTGTAAAAAGGCTTTCAATTTAAAAAAGAGGTACAAGATGTGATTTTTAGATCACATAGTTTGGAAAAGATGGTACATAATGTAAGCAAAGAAAGAGTTATAAGAATCTAAGAAACTTTTACAACTCTTTAGTTTTTCCAACTCAGAAGGTTTTTGTACGCATGATCAGGATCCTCGGCCTCTTCGGCCTCGCTTACCTTTTCCACGAACCGTAAACCATTCATTTCCTTGGTATTTTTGTGCAGGCTTGATTATCCTACCCCCTCTTGAAACACTTCCATAGTCATCCATTTCCTCATTAATATGGAAATCATTCTCCATATTAACATCCTGTTGGATAGACTCAGATTTGAAAGGGGTCATGTTTGAAGGATCATTTCCTGAGAGTACAATACCCTCATTCATGATAATATTTGATGGAACATCTTCCATAACATGGGGAGTAGTGCGAGCAGGTGAGGAACCTGCTAGTTTGGGGCATGGGGTAGACTTGGCATCAAGAGATGATGGAGCTAAAACAGTGGAGCTCTCCTTGAAAGGAGAAGGAGATACCTGAAGAGACAAGGAGGAAGTTTCGGTCCTTTCCAATTGGGAAGGAGACTGATGAGGCACATGCACACTGGATGAGTGTTGTACTTCTTGAGGCAACACAATCGTGTCGTCAAACTTGCTACTATCTGATACCTTTTGTTGAGGAACATTGATCTCCATCAAAGAGTCAATAGCAACCACCGGAATCTCCACATCTTCTTGATCCGAGCTTCTTTCATTAATTGAATCCTTTTTATCTTCTTTAAGAAGACATCTTTTTGCTTTGTGACCTAGACTTCCACATCTTTCACAAGTTGATGGAATCCAAGAGATAAGATCTTTGAATCAGAATTTATTTTCCTTTATAGAATTACATTCAAAATCTACTTTCGATTTTCTACCTAATAAAGATATCTTTTAGTTGTTACTACTTTCTTATCTTTTGAATTCAAAAGTGGTACGGAATTGTCAAATCTCTATATATCCAAACTTTGAGGTCATTTGAAAACGTAAATAACCTTTTTACTCGTGAACAGCCTTTCCATTCACATGCATGCATACGATCTCATTGAATGGTAAGTTGGTAACGTTTTGATATTATCTGGAATGGGACAAACTTTAGTTTAAATATCTATTTCTTCATTATAAAGAGCATATTGGACGCCAAATTGTTGAAAGATAACATTTCTGTGTCAGAGGATATTCAAACATTGTAATTAAAAACAGTTGGACCTGTGGGGCTATTGATTACGATATGGAAACAAAATGTTGACTATCACTATTTTATAGTATATGAAATTTTAAATATTTCGTAAACTAGTCGTTTGTCGTAATCCTCAGTTGCTCTGTACATTGGAAAAGTCAGAAGTCGTCGCGTTACATTATTTTCATCATGTTTCCACAATCTTTCGTCATATTTCGTATTAATGATGTAAAAGTAATAAATATTTTGTATGGGCAATATTCTTTAAAAAAATTCCTGTAAAACAATGTGATATATAGGCTTAAATTTTTGAAGAAATATATAGGCTTAAATTTGCTACATAGAATAAAGTGTATGGCCTCAAAACCGGTATAAAGTGTAGAGCTGATCCTTTTCAGTTTGCTTGCCGTCATGTACGCTATACTGAACTCGGATCAGTCACAGTCTTCTTCGACTTATCAGATATTGTTTTCGTACTCCATTGACCATTTTCATAAGGATCAGCAAACTTTATACTTGGTTACATCTTTCATTTTATTATTTATGGATATAGTGTTGATTGTTTATATTTAAAGCAACTGATTTCAACACAAAGAGAAATTAGTTGTAACCTTGATGCAAAGATTATACACATGGTAAGTCAACTTGGCTTTTTGATATTTGTTTTATTTTCTAGATTTTTCAAATTCATCTGAACAAACATCTGTGTTCAAGTATTCCACCCATGTATCCAGGGGCGGATCTAGTAACACTTGGAGATGGGGGCACTATAATAAATTTGGAAAGAATTGGGGGAACTTTCATTGAAATTAAGCTAATTACACTAAATAAATTACAGCTTTGTACTAATTACTTCAAGAAAATTAAATTTTAGTTGGGGGAACGTGACCCCATACGTCACAGCATGCGTCCGCCCCTGCATGTATCTCCTTTGGTTTAATGAAGTATTACCAGTGGAAAAATAAACATTTGCTGACAAGAAAAAACAGAAAACAAAACTAATGTTATAAATCCATTGTGTGGATTGCCATTTAACCAAGTAGAAGTCCAAGGAGGTTTACATCCGATCCGACTATCCGGTCCATCTACAGCCGTCTCCGATCCGTCTACATTCCGGTTCGAGATTAGAAGACTCAGTCAACCTCGTTATCATCACCTTGACCATGTCTTCATGTATGACATCAATGTAGTCAATAGAAATTAATGTGTAGATTTACTTCCTTGTAAAGCATTTGTAAACCCTTGTATCAAACCACTATATAAAGTGGTGTTGGCTAATGAGAAATACACAACACATTCTCACAAATCTTCTCTCAAATCATAACACGTTATCAGCACGAATGTTCTCTCCACCTGAGAAGTCTCTCTCCACCTGAGCTCTCTTTTCCGGCCACCTCTTTCGGCCAGAATTCAGGCGCAACTTTAAACCGCCGTATCTCTCAAACCCTGTGGAGCCAGACGACGATCCAGCTATCAATCTGAAGCCCAAGAAGAGAGGAATCCATTGCCGAAGACGGATTGTCGATCTGATCTCAGACGCGTCGTAAATCGCATATACAATCCACGCCGGCCATCTCCTAGTTATATCCCGCCATCCTTCTCTCATGGTGGTCCATTCAGATCAATGTGATAAATGGTAAACAAATCAAAACCTGAAAATCTACGAACATTATATCTGAAACAAATATAGGATCTATATGAATCCAAATCTTATAAACAATCTATGGATCCAAAATATTAATCTTGTTTCTATGATCCATATGATCCATATGAAACTTGATTCTAAAATTATTTGAGTCCATAAACTTATAATTCTCTAAAGGTTCTAAGTATCTCTAAATTATTAAAACATCTAAAGATCTATATGAATCTTGTTTCTAAGAATTCTTGAAAATCAGTCAACCAAAATAAAATCGAAATTAAATTCATTCATTGCATATCTTTTCTTATTAATATTTGTTTTGTAACTATCAAAGTTTTAAAAATCTTTTATGATTTTTATAAATGCATATTCGATTTTATAAATGCTTGTTTGATTTTATTGAATTCATATCTTTGACTAAAAATTATTTCTAAAGTTTTATAAGCCATAGTATCATTTTATATTGATATGTCATAAGATAGAATAAAATCAATTGAGGCAAATGTCACAAAGACAAATGAGTTCAGAGAAGCCTTTAATCAATGGCATGAAGGCTCGGCCATCCTGGTCTAACCATGATGCGCAAGATAATCTTGAACTCAACTGGCCATCCCTTGAAAGAAAGTAATATTATCCCTATGGGCATTACATGTATTCCATACTCACAAGGGAAATTAATAATAAGGCCATCACCTGTAAAGGTAGTTAAAGAAACATTGAACTTTCTGGAAAGAATACAAGGTGATATATGTGGACCAATACACCCACCTTGTGGAACATTTCGATATTTTATGGTCCTCATTGACGCATCGGCCAGATGGTCGCATGTTTGTCTATTATCATCTCGAACTTGGCATTGGCAAGATTATTGGCTCAGATCATAAGACTGCGAGCCCACTTTCCAGATTTTCCATTAAAGACTATACGTCTTGACAATGCAAGTGAATTCAGTTCCCAAGTTTTTAATGATTACTGTATGTCCATGGGGGTAAGTGTGGAACACTCCGTGGCACATGTACATACACAGAACGGATTGGCGAATCCTTCATTAAAAGAATCCAGTTGATTGCTCGACCATTACTCATGAGGTTGAAGCTACCAGTATCAGCTTGGGGACATGCGGTATTACATGCTTATTCAAATAAATTGCTTAGGTCCAATGCTCAGGACAGAACATACATCCGACTAGTTCTTGATCCATGCATTTACCCTTAGACCATTATGATTGATTTTCATCCATATTGCTTGATCTCAATTAAATGATGACTGATCCTTATTCAAATTCTAAAGGGCTTTAATACCTATATATAATCAATCCAAATTTGAATTATGATTAAAGGGATCACTAGATGCAATGATCAATTGATCATTGTCATACTAGAAATAATTAATGCAAATAGATTATATGATTTGGGGAGCATTATTGAAAATTTGTTTGCATAGATTCTTTATGCTTGAAAGCAATGATAAATATTCAGATGTTGAAAATCTAAATCTTGGTGATTGTATCTAAATATCTCACTGTTGAGATAGATACAAGGCGATTTCTCTTAATCATACGCCATTCCTAAGATACCAACCAATGGGTCTCGGGACGCCGAGCCTCATGGTACTGATGATGAGATCTCCATCCGAAAGTCTCATAGATTGTCCAGACAAGGCCGACATGGCCATTCCTAAGGTACCAACCAATGGATCTCGGGACGCCGAGCCTCATGGTACTGAGGGTTCAAATGATGAGATCTCCATTAATTATCTTATGTCTGGGACAAGATGGGGGAACCTAAAGATCCACAGACTTATAAGTCTGTGGATGAGTTTAACTCGGCTATAAGTCTGGGACAAGACTATAAGATGGGGGAACCTAAAGATCCACAGACTTATTATCTTATGTCTGGGACAAGACTATAAGTCTGTGGATGAGTTTAACTCGGCTCTTTTCATGATAGTCTCAAAGTTGAAACTGTGTGGAGAGACTATCACATATGCTGACATGTTAGAGAAGAAATTCTCTACATTCCACAAGCAATGTTTTGCTTCAGCAATAATACCGAGAAAAGGATTCCTCCACATATGTAAATTTAATCTCTTGTTTGTTGCTTGCTAAGCAAAACAATGAGTTAATCATGAAGAATAGTAAGATGAGGCCTCCTGGATTTATGCATTGCCTAAGGCACATGCTGCCACAGAGCCATATGAAAGAGTCAAACCATGGCCATGTGAAAGGCCATGGAGGATGGCAAGGATGTGCGTGGATATCACCCACAGTCACTCCATAGTCGAGACCAAGGCTAAGGTTATCAACCGAGCCATGGGTATAAGTCCGATATCAAAAACCATGCCTCGACCAAATCTGCTTGCCATCAGTGTGGGATGAACAACCATTGGTCCAACCAATATAGAACTCCCAAACACCTTATTAAACTCTACCAGGAGAGCATAAAGGGATAGAACCCTATGGCCCATTGGGTCCATCACGATGGTGCGAATGATTTCGACCATGAGTATGATGATCATCTTGGATATGAGACTTCATATTGCCTTAAAGAGGCCAATTAGATTTCGACATCATTCTACTTTGTCTTTGCTCTCTATAGTGGATTAAGCCACACTATATTAAGAGACAAAATATATTTTATTCAAGGCCACGGCCAGGCCAACCTCATGATGTCTAAAGGCATCTAGAAATCTATGATGCATTATATTCCCATAAATCAAAGTGGAATTCGTTAGGTTTCAAACACATCCGTATGAATGGTCTACATATTGAAACTATGGGCAAAGGAAAGAAAGAATTCCTTCTTATTTATGAAAATTCCCAAGGCCAAAGGAAAGTCCTAGAGACTATACCTACTATATCTATAGGCCTTCATTGGGCCAAGATAAATATGATTGAGGATTAATATCTCAACTCACTTTTCAAAGAGTTCAAAGAAGCCTTTAACAAATGGCACGACTTGCTCGGCCATCAAGGCTTAGTTATGATGCATAAAATACTCTTTACGCATTCCTTGAAAGAAAGGAAAAAGAAGCTCGACCATGGCATTGCCTAAAAGGCATTATATTCATCCTATAAGGTCCATTGAATTAAGAAGAGAAAATGGTTTCCAACAATGGACAAAAGGGAATAAGAGTACCTAAATTAAAATCGCTAAATGGTCGTGACTACATTCTCTATTGATCTAGAGATCAATATGATATTAGGCATAAGCCAGGGCAATCATGTTTGATTGACCCACGAAATTATCACTTAGATGGCATTACCATACATAGCCATCCAGATTATGATGCAAAGATTTAAAAGGGCACAAAAGCTATCCCATAAGATCTCACGTTTGTGCAATATATATCTATGCACAAGGGAATTTATTGTCCCAGCACCACGAATTAGAGTATGTTCATGAGGGGAAGTGAGGACAAATCATATGATACATGACCATACTAAAATCCGTGAAATATGGTCCACAACCATAATTACATATTGGTTGAATTATAAAAGATTAACTTGCATCAGGCCATTTATATTATATCAGGCCATATAAGTGATCACAGATATTTCCACCTCAGACTAATCGGGTCATGAGTCCAGACATATATCATCTTAAGATATTGAGAATGAATCCACCACAAATATATGTGCCATCTAAGATCATATGACCTTAGAATCTCATAAGGAGGATTGGGAATATATGTTGGGTATATATATATATATATGAATATACTTTCTCCATAAGTTTAAAGAAACCTTGAGCTAAAATGGGTGATTTAATTATAGGCCAAGGAACAAGGATTACATAAGGTTTATGAATCCGAATATCCAACATTTGAAAGGAGAAAAGTAATAAGCTGGTAAAGAATGGTATCTACCATATGGTATCAACCATCAATGTCTTGGCAAAGATCCTCAGACTAGAAAATATGTTATAGACGTCCATATGCTACAATGATAGCAAAATAAAATGCCAGACACATTGACCGAGAAAAGAATGACTAAGTCATCCCAGCTTAGCACCACACGGTTTTGATGTCTTAAAGACTCAACCAAGTTGCTACAGAGTCTAATATAAGACCAAATAAAGTTCCAAATAAAGTTCCATAATTCAAAGGAACCTCGGAAAGAAAGAAAGGTGCATGAGATAAATTCCGAGTTTTATAAAGGAAACCATTCCAGGCATTGAGATATAAGGCTGGCCAGCTGAACGGCTAGGTACCATACCATATAACTTGGGGCGCCAAGTTATAAGGTTACAAAGGTCCTAGATAATGAGAATCTCAAAATCGATTTTATACCAAGTCTGGAATTAAAAGGAACCATATATATAAGTGTGTCGACACATACATTCATAGAAAAGCAAGTATGTAGCACATGAATAATGAAACGAGGATCATGAACCCACGCAAGAGTACTCATAATTAATAATGAAAGGAACGTGGGGTTCTAAAAGTGATATATAATAGGCGTGTTGTATTGGCCATAAATATGTAACGCCATAAGATGTCCAGTGAATAGATAAATCCTGAAAGAAGGATAAAATCGTGAGACAGACCAATAGAGGTCTATATAATCCAAAGTGGTGGATACTACTACATATGTCACTACATATAATGTCTGGAAGAAATTCAAAAGATGTAGTATGTTTTATATGACTCACTGGATGATGATAATATTATTGGTACCTAAAGGTTTACCAAAATGTATTGAGCTCAGAATCATAAGATGAGAAAAGAAGTTCTCATGAACAACATTTTTCTAAAGTTGTCCATGGACTGAATTAAATTGCTACATGTAAGCAAATGAAGAGTTCTATAAGAACAATTCAAATCAGTCCATAGAGGAATTTTAAATTCCTTGTGTTTTATACTAACCAGCCTAAGATAGGTTAAATGGTTATTCATTAAACCTTATAAAGGTTATAGATCATCACCACAAATTAGCGAAATTTTTTGGTAATACTTATGGTTGGATAAATTCTCAGGATGAACCAACCAAGCTGTGGTATGAATGAATAAGCTATCATAAAGATAAGCTATGAGATCAAAGTTTATCTTTGAACAAAGGTGTAGGACCGCATTATCGTCCATATGCGACTCAACGGGTCCGACCATATTGTAAGATTTGGTCCATGATAAAGCTGTAGATCATAGATGCCATTAGACATGAGTTTGATGATCTATTAGATCAGTTCTATGTCAAGGCCATGTCCGGCCTAAATCTGTCCAATCGTCCATATATATATGTGCACGAACTGCCGACATATTAAGACTGAAAATGTCTTCGATTGATCATAGATAAACTATGGACATATGTAAACAAGGATCATGATCTAACCGATATGACCTATGTATAAAAGTTGTCTATGGCAAAGAATATTATACTCATAAAGCTAAGGCATGTCCATAAGTCCTAAAGAGCTAAAGTATCTAATACTTGATACAATGATGATCCATATCATATAAAGGATCTAAAGTACTAGCCGACCAATATGTATGGAAAGGCATATAAGAATGATTTGGTCAAAGACCATAATCAGATGACCAGAGTATAAAATAGTACATTTATCTAAAGTACTAAAAGTGGTCGATATCAAAGTGGTACATTTTCTAAGTACCATCAGGATTCTAAGAGACATGATATGTCCGAACATTACAAGATTGTTCAAGTAAGAATCCATGAACATCTATTCAGCAAGTGATGTTCAAATCAGGGGGAGTAATGTGTGTTGTACTCTTTTTCCTTAACTATGGTTTTGTCCCAATGGGTTTTCCTAGTAAGGTTTTAATGAGGCACATTAGCACATTACAAGCCCGATATGGTTATGGCATCCAAGGGGGAGTGTTATAAATCCATTGTGTGGATTGCCATTTAACCAAGTAGAAGTCCAAGGAGGTTTACATCCGATCCGACTATCCGGTCCATCTACATCCGTCTCCGATCCGTCTACATTCCGGTTCGAGATTAGAAGACTCAGTCAACCTCGTTATCATCACCTTGACCATGTCTTCATGTATGACATCAATGTAGTCAATAGAAATTAATGTGTAGATTTACTTCCTTGTAAAGCATTTGTAAACCCTTGTATCAAACCACTATATAAAGTGGTGTTGGCTAATGAGAAATACACAACACATTCTCACAAATCTTCTCTCAAATCATAACAACTAAGGCCTAATGCTCTATATTATCCGATCAACATTTGTTAGAAGAGTATTAAGAAAAGCATTCACCAAATGCTAATGCTCTCCAAATGCTTTTGGCTCAATGTCTTCATATGAAATTTTTAGTAGAGCATTTGCATTTATAAATTAAAAAATTAAAAAATATATGATTAATTTATTTATTTTATTTAATAATATCATAAAATTACTTTAAATGTAAAAAATAAAATTTATATTTATAAATAAATTTACAACAAAAATATTTTTAAATAATTAAATTATATTTTATATATAATTAAGTATATAATATTTATAATTTATATATTTTAAAAATATATTTATATATTTCAAATTATATTCTATATATTTTAAATTATATATTATACACTTTAAATTATATTTTACATATTTTAAAATGTATTTTAAATATAAATATTTTATAAAAATATAATTATATTATATTATATATAATTAAATATATTTTAGAAATATATTATATTATATATAATTATTAATAATTATATCTAATTAAATATATTTTTATAAATATATTATATATATAATTCAATTATATTTTAAATGTAAAATATTATTTAAATATATATATTTATTGGAAAATTTATTTTTAAATAACATTTTCGATATTAATATATATGTTAGAAATATATTCAACCAATCATTATATCAAACAATTTAGTGAGAGCATAACTTAAGATTCTGCTTCTAAAGCATCTTCTTCTTGATTTATGATCTGCTATACCAATCAAGGCATAAGAATAAAATAAAATAGGCAAACAAAAAAGTGGGGAAGGGGAGAACAATTTTGAAGGCAAGACAATTAAGGATTTGATTGGTTTTCTCGCTACCACCCAAACACACTTTACGGTAGCGGTTGTTGGTGTTTTGAAACAACCACATAAAATGGTTTAAATCGCTTCAAACCGCTCTGAACCTCTTAAAATCAAAAGCTGGTTCCAACTAGTGTTTCTGGTTGTGGGAGGTTAAATTTTTTCTTAAAAATAAATAAATAAAAATAAAAGTAAAATATTCAATAAAAATTTTAAATTGAAATAATAGAAATTTTAAAATGTATATATATTTTAATTTGTATTATAAAACTTTAAAAAAAATATTTTCTAATTTAATATTATGATTTTATAAATATAAATATAATTTTTTAGTTATTATAATATTTTGATTTTAATACTTTTATGATTATATAAAATAGTTTAATTTGTTTATTTAACAACTGTTGCATTTGGTATTTTACCTGTCATAAAAATCCAACAAATACACCAATTTTTAAACGTTGTACCAATCGTACAAATCTCTAGAAAACAATTAAAACCACAACCACCATCCATCAGTATCCATCACGGTCAGCCCTAAACAATCATACATATATAATATATCTATCTATTAAAAGAATCCCTAATAGGATTATGCCCTTAAGTTTTCAGATTATTTACACGTCTATGCCATTCCCTCTTTTGAAATATTTTAATTATTTTCGATAACTATTAATCAACCAATTGGAATCAACGATTTTTTTGACCATTAATATTGCAGCCTATAAGTAACTGTCTCGACCAATCACAAGACCTATCAAACTCCTATATTAATTGCACATGGTTGTTTTGAGTCTTTCGACCGTGATAAGGGAAAGTGAAAACAGATATTATTATATTTATGCCTTTATGGTAACAAATAAATTTATTTTTAATGTCAAAAAATTTTCTTTACGAATCAAAATAAAACCCATAAATGTTAATTAACTATGAGCATTTATTTTCGATACAATTTTAGCATATCCATCACAAATTCCTTTTCAGCCAGCTTTTTTCTTGAATAATCCAGTACTAGGTGTTTTTTACTTGCTTAATAATTTTACAAAATTTATAAATAAATTTATTATTAATTCAAAACCATTAAAATAAATTATTTTTCATATTTTAAAACATTTAATATTAATTAAATATTATAATTTTAAATACAAGAAATTTTATTTTAATAAAATATCTTTATTACGTAAAATAAACTTGAAAATATTATGATGTAAAATATTTTTGGATAACATAATATAGAATCTTTTAGATAATGATGATTATAAAATTAAAGAAATTCGTTTTAAATTTATGGGTAATTATATATTATGTGATATATATTAAAATAGAATCGGTTTAATATTGCTAAACCAAATATAATATAAACATAAATAATATTTTAATATTAATATAGTAAATATAATATAAATTTGATAATAACATTATCATTACAAATTTTACTTATTTTCAAGATAATAATAAATTATCATCTAAATCACTAAAATTATTTATTAAGATTAGTTAATAATTGATAGTAAAATATTAATAAATCTAAAATTATGAGAAGCAATATAAAAAAGAAATTTTTAAATATAACAGATAAGTAAAATCACCAGTTAAACATAAAAACCATTAAAAATATAATAAATAAGTAAAACTACTAATTAAATTCTTGAAAATAATGACAAATAAGTAAAATGACCTATAATCAAGGTGAAACTGACACATAAGCAAAATCACTTCATAAAATAGTATAGATTTATATCATTAAGTATACTTAATCTCACGGGTAAAAAATAATTTAAACTAATATCACTTATTTTGTTATACAGATTAAATGATCTGTCTTTTTGAAGTGTAATTCCTTAAGGGGAATAATAAATAGTAAATTTTCATTTTCTACAAACTTTCATAGTTATGTATTTTCTATGGTCCGAACAAATATGTGCATCTTAGTAATTAAAAATATATATGAATTCATTAAAAATTAAAATATGCAAAGAATAATATTAAAATATGCAATGAGAAATATCTTTAGTATTATATTTGTAAATATAATACTTAAAAGAATAAATTAAACGATTAATACAACATTTTTCTAAGAATTTAACGTCTTAAAAATTAATATTTGTAAATATAAAATTCAACTTTTTATACCATATTTAACATCAATGATTATTTTTAAACGTAAACCATCAACACAATTTTAAATGTATCAGATTATCTTATATAAAATACATAATCTTATAATCAAATTTTGTAGAATTTTAAAAAGAGAACAAATCCCGCGCTTCTAAAGCGCGGATCAAATTCTAGTGCCCTTTTAAAACTAATTTTGATAACGGAGAAGAATAGGTTTTCCTTTCTATATGCTACTAATAAGCTACATAAATTTGGTCTTCAATCATCAAAAAAATTTATACGTGTGAAATGATTAGATCATAGCTGGGATGATGATTGGGGTATGGTTCATGAAATGACATGTGAATGCCTCCAAGGTCCCTTCTCCGAAATATATCAAAAACGTTAGAATGCGGCGCTTCGCCGGTAAAAGATAGAGAAGCGAGCATGTTTCTTGTTCCTCTTGTAGTCCACCACATTTGTTCAGGATCAGCTGTATCCCATACCCTAATTGTTCGGAAAGACATCTTCTGAAAATTATTTTGACCATATTAATGTTCAGATCAACTACACGCACCAAAAGATATCCCAACAAACCAGCAATACATAATTATTCGAAAATATTCCAATTCCAAATCAAAATAGTATTTAGAAAAATCAGTAGATAACCATTATCACAGAGCAAGAGAAAGGAGTCCGCGTTTGTGAGAACCGGTGGTTCACAGGAGAATGACGTTGAACTAGGGGTGGAGAAGCTGGCTGGGGAGCTTTTGTGGTGAGATGGTGCGGTGGAGTTATTTCCGGTTTAGCTTCCTTGTCTCTCTCGGTTGCTCCTAGGGTTGAAGGCCTTAGTAGTTCAGTTAGTTGCAAATTAGTTTGAAGTTTCAGTTCGATTGTTGTCGTAGAAAAAAATCATTTCAGTTTTGGTATGAGAAATTTCCATGAAGTTCACTTTTCATCTCAAAGTTCAACTTTCTTATACTCACTCTCGACATGGTCCGTTGTTTTATTACAGTCACATATGGCTTGGAGCGCTCTTAATGGGAGATTTGGCAGGAGAAAGCACACAACTTCGGGGACAATTGAAGTTCAGGCTCCTCTGCAAATTGGCTACCACTGTTCAGTCACGCAAGGCTTGAGGTCGCATTCCCCGTTCTGAACGGTTATGAGAAGGTTGAGGTAGAACGAGCCATAGAAAAATATATCTCGACATAGCCTGCATTTAGACCAAGAAATCTTGCTCACAAACTGGCTCCAAGATTTCTCAATCACGGCCACTGAGTGGCCCCATCTCACCCCAGCATACGACCGTTGGTGCCACTCCACTCGCCAGCTTGTCATGTAGACGACCAATACTATAGCCGTTGTGTTCGAGTTCCAAAGAGAACAACAAAACATGGATGCTTCCCGTAATAGCCTTTGGGTCAAACATTCATCTTAGGTAACAAGACTAGTTTCAATATAGTCAAAGATTCAGACCCAAACGTTTTTTTATCTATCTCTCGAGTATCTGAAGACCGAAGTTCTATAGATTAGATGTTCTTTCTAGCTACCAAAAAAAACAGACTGAATCGTAGTTGTTTCCCATATCCCGATAGCGCAAATACAGAAACAGATGAAAGAAGCTACTACAGTGCAAGAAGATGAGATTCAGATTATTTTAAGGATCCACAAGAAATCTGATGATGGTTTTGTTTATATAGTGTACAAACAGACAGCAAAGGTAATGGAGTTCTTAGCTTATGATCGTTTTCTGGATCCCTTCCTTCCTTTGCTCTTTAGCTTTGTCCAGCTGAGGAAGTCGAAACTTCTGCGCTGCATACAGGGCAAATCTGCAGAATTCCGTGTCAGTTGAGCAGAGGATAATCCAATTTCTACAACTGCTTGTCTAAAAGCTGAGAAATAAATAACTTTTCCTAGTTCCAATGGAAGTCGATGAGGTGATCACATACTGTAGGTAGTTCTAGTACGGTATTAACAAGTTCAAATCTCTGCTTACTAGTAACCAAATCTCTCAGTTTCGAAGATGCTGATGAAAAGAATCGCCAAAAGCATAAATGCAATCCATAAACTCAACAGAACATGAGGTTAGCCTATATGTTCTACATTTCTACTGACCACAAAGTTTCCAGCTATACACAGATGATTGTCGTGGAATAACCAGGTGTTGTGGCGGTTTTCTAGCATGAATATATCTTATCCTTATCAAAAGGGTATGTGTCTGTCGGTAGAGAAAGACAGTTTCAAACATTCTCCCTAATTGTGTTTGTCAGGTTTCTGAAGTGAATCTTCTCTAACAGGATCCTTTTTTTTTTTTGAAAGACGTACCTTGTTTATCTTCAACCAGTTATTTATGCACTCCGAGTGGTAAGAATGTCTGCACGGAAGCAGTATCAGGTCATCGTCATCCTCATAGTCTAAACGACATATAACACACCTGAATTAAGCATCATAAAAGTTATTTATCAGGCTACTACAATCATGCACAAAATTGTCAGTGGTGTACTTATTAGTTACAAAAAGGGTATTACGACTCATTGGTTCCGTTCTGATTTTCTCCGTCCTTATATCTTTTTGAAGGCAAAGATGCAATTGTATCAGCAGACAACCCTCTACTCTCGGTTCCCACAATGTCGCCAAGCGCAAGCAACTCCTGCAAACATGGATTGTGTAAAGTTATAACCAACAGACGTGTTGGGCATCTGAATTATTGAACATCGAAATCCATTAGAGTCCCACATTTTTAACAATAGTATTCACATTATTTGTTGCACAAAATCATGAGAGGCATAGCACATAAGAATGTTTTCATACCTCATATGAAAGCTCATCAGGATCCATCTCATCCCAGGCATCCTGCAAAAAATAAAGCATAAGGTGAGTGGAAGCAGAATTAAACCACATACAAGAAGCCTTACTTTGTATGATTCTCTAGCCTGTAATTATGATTTTTAGTTCCTTTTCCACAAAATGGACCAGACTCTATCTAAATTCAGTCCACCGCGAGGTCCTATGCTGCAAGGTGTGAGCATAACTTTCGCGGATACCAGTGACAAATTAACGCTACCAGAATACAATTAATTTGATTACCACACTGGTTAATGCATTTTGACCGCCAAACATACATACAGTTGTGCAAAATTATAGTAACATAAATGATAAATAATTAGATTCCGACCTAGTAGCAAAGCCCCAAATCATTTCATAGAGTGAGACTACCAAATGATTACATGGCACACAATAAGGTTAATTGACTTAACTACAAACAGTAAGTACCTTGTATACACAGTGAAGCGTATCTAACTGGGCCTAAGGACTAAAAGGCTAACACCACAGACTAAATTGTCACAAAAACAAAACAAACTAATGCCAGGACAGAATGATAGTACATATATTGAATTATGTATGATGTATCACTTCGATCATGGCAGGTTCCATGTCACAACTGTCCTTTAGACACATATATGACTGAGCAAAAAAATGGGTTGGAGGGTAGTTCCTTTCACATACAGAGGTAAAATAGTTCATATTCTCAACCAGAAAAAAGTTTACAGCTTCAAATCAAAAAGGGTTGTGTAGTAGTAGTGCAAGTAGCCTACCTCAGAAGTATGATCATCATCCTCTAGAACTTCAACCCCTGCGACCAATAACAGTTTTAACATAACCCCAAACCAATTCCCATCAAAGAGAACATGAGTGACATCAATAAGTGTACTCACGATTTGCTAACCCAGTCAAGGCAGACAACCTATCAGCCATCTCCCTTGCCTCAGCTTCCTGAATAGCTCTAGCAAAAGCTTCATCATCTGAATAACCAACTTCCTCGGTGTCAGCGTTTCTGTCCTGATCGTCTCCATTGGCATTCACATCGGGCGCATCTTCCCGAGGATCATCATCTGTTTCATACTCGTCGTCATCCTCATCTTCGGGGTCATCAAACTCGTCCTCCTCGTATACATAGCTCCCAGTTTCCCAGCTCCCATAGTCACTGATCTCACTGTTCATCGTCAGCATCATATACGCCCGCTCCTGAAACAACAAACAATTCAACAATCGAATATGAAGAAAAAGCCCTAAGATCCTCTGAATAAACCTAGAAACGAAGCGAAAAGAGAGAGAGCCACACCTGTTCTTGGAGCGTGCGAGCGAGAGCCAGATCCGAATCGATTTGGCTGAGATTAGTGAAGGGAACTCTAGCGGAGGAAGATCGGGAAGGTAGCTGCTCTCCAACCGAATTCGATCCGCTCTCATCACCATCCACAGCCGCCACCGCCACCACCGTCTCCGCACCTTCCTCTCCCTTCTCGCTTCCGCTTCCGGATTCCGAGACGACACCGGTCTGACGATTCTCCGTCGACCGTGCATCGGCGTCGTTGATCTTGGTCGCTTGCTCGGCGGTGACGGCGACGTTGCTGGCGTGGTCGTTGTTATCCTTCTCCATGGCCATGATTGTTAAACTAGGGTTTTCGAATTGGGATTGGCGTGGGAGGTACCAAAGAGGGGATTGGATTGGGTTGTTGTGTGGGCGGATTTGGTATCGAAAGGGGAATTCTTCAAGAATCGAAAGGCGAATAGTGCTTCGAATTTTGAAAATATGCAATTGCTTTTTATTTACAAGGATCCTACTCTTTTTTTTGTTTCTTTATAAAATCGCCCAATATGTTTGTTATTTACACCTACCTCCCCACTATTTTATTCTTGTTCTTCATTAGCTTTTTTTTTTTGCCTAATCCAAAAATCATGATTCAGATTGAGATTGATAAATTACTTTAAAATACTCATATTGTAACGTATGAGACTCGGTTAGCTTCAGTTTCAACTTATCTATTATGATCAGAAATGATCTTAGCTTACCGTGTATTCAAGTGAGCTAATACGTACCCGATTCAATTTGCTTCCGTGCACACATGAATTTGCTTGAATATAACTCGGAGAAAAACAAGTTTATCAGTGTTCTTTCTTTTTATAAGAACAAAAAAAACGAGCCAAGCAAAGGCCAAACAGATATATCATGTGTAGAAAAGGGCGAGACGTCAAAACTTTCCACGGAAACGTGCAAGTAAACCAAATGTTGGCCTGTTGAAGAAAAAACTTAGGCCTTTTTTAACAATCACTTTAATATCTAGTTACAATCACTATAATTCAATTTTGAAGTTTATATTGTTAGAATATAGCAGCTGTGTTTTTTTAATTTTTATATATTTTTGATCAAGAACCTCATAGAAAAAAGTTTATTGCGTTTACAACAGTTATTATCTTCGACCTTTATAAAAAAAATTATATACAAAAGCCACGTATCTTTCTGTCTTTTTAGTCATGAATTTAAATTCTAGACGTTTTGGTTTTTATAATTTTATAATATGCCGAAAAACTATATTTAATAGGGAAAAATCTGCTTTGTTTAAAATTTCTTATATTTTTTTTTGTGTGGCTCCTCCTTCACCGTTCATTCACTGATTATTTTTATCTCTTATTTCTCCTTCTCCGCATCCCCGTCGTGCTCTTCCTCAGTTCTGCCGGCGGTAAGCTTACTTGATCCCTCGACTTCTAGGTAAATTTCTGATATGGTATTTCCTTCCTTGACTTCTCCTCACTTGTTCCCGTTTGATGAATCTCTCAAGAGATATAAAACGAGTGAGGTTGCTGCATATGTTAGGTTCCTCTGCTTAGTTTATGTTTTACTGTGTCACTGTTGGTTTGAGAATCAGATGCATCATTCTCTATTCGATTCTTTAAAATTACAGCAAAACTAATGGCTTGGCGTGTTTACTGCTTAACCAGGAGATGATGAGCATTGTTTCAAGTCATCATCATTGTCAACCATCGTTTACACACGAACAACGATGCGGTATAGGAACACTACCTAAGGTTTCTTACTCCGGTCCGTGTTTCTCCGGAAGACTGGCTTTCTCTCATAGCCTCTGCTTGAGGAGTTCTTCTTGTAAGGAGCAAACTGGTAGAAGGAGAAGGTTTTCAAGAATTTGCAGTGTTGTGGATGACGGGATGAATCCGGATAGTTCGGATGACGAGGAAAAGGAGTCACTCGATGATAAATCTAAAAGGGTATGTTGTATAAAACCCAAAAGGGTATATCCTTATCACTGAAGTCTTGACTTGACATTTACGTGTTCAACTGATGTGACTGAGACATAGTTTTTTTGTGCTCAATGCTCATGCAATAGAACTCTGTTCAATAGTCAATTGAAAGCGTAACTTCTCCTAGTTGTTAAGTAATAAAATGTCCATCTATTTCTGCTTAGACCTGGAAAAAAAGGCATAAGTAATTCGATTTCTTGTGTTAGTTTGATGTTACAATCTCTGCCAATGCTAAGTAATAAGCATGCCTTTGTTTAGAGTTTATTGGTTGCTTGATATTCATCTGATCATTTTTTTGTTTTGTCTACAGGAAGCGGATGATATGAACCGGGCAAATCTTGAAAGAATGGTTGGGTCGGATGATTCTGCATTTAACGGCTTAGATCTTGCAACCCTCATCAGGCAGAAGTATGGAAGATCTTATGATGTTCAGCTCATCAAGAAGGTATACCTTTTTTGTATTCAATAGTGTTTGTGATTCTGTATTGCATTTAGAGTCATACCTTAAGACACCTGGACTGATATAGAATTCAGATTTTGCAAACTCAATTGTTCATGTTCCTTTTTCCATTTTCAGTTTCTTGATGTGCCCTCTATTATATTTGTGTGGAATCGCTTTAGAAGCAAGTCATGGAAATAAACTCATATTTCCTAGATGTCATTAATGTAGGAGTTCATGGGGAGGAATCTTCTTGCAATGAATGTCATGTGGAAGTACAGAGAACAGGTAAAGAGAATCATCACTTGCTAAGTTTTTGATCGTAAAAAGAAGCCTGATGAAATGATTATTATGATCTTTCGTTTTCCATATAAAGTTCGAAAATCTTTGCCACATACTTGTAAGCTAATTCACCAGTCTATCTTTCTTTCTTCTTGTTCAATGCGTAGAGGTCTTTTCCTCTAACAGAAGAAGAATATATACTTAGACTTGACGATGTAGCCAACATGTTGAAATGCTGGGGAGCAGTCTCACATATCCGTAACAGCCTAGCAAAGTCCAAGGAGCGACCCAGGATAGGGAAGGTGAGCTTACTAAGCCTTAACACAAAACATATCAGTGCATAGGATAAGACCACTCTGAATCATATGATTGTACTTGAAAAAAAAACTGAATAAATCTCCGGTCTCACCGTCTCAGACTGATTTCTTTCTCTTTCATGCAGGCTGTTAGCATTTTCATAGACATGGATTCAACAGGTGGACGAGCAAACGAATGGATTTACAAGTAGCAAAACCGACCGGTTTACATATCCTAAACCAAAAGAAAAAAAGCAAAAGCTTCTGTATCTACATATATATATATATATATATATATAGTCATCAATTCATTTCCAAAGCTCTTCTGTGATAGCGGTTTGCAGTAAGAGAGGTTTGTGCTATATTTGATGTCTCAAATCATGTATTAATATTATACATGTATATATATAGCAGACACAAATCTTTTTATGAACTCTCATCATTATAATCATCATCACACTCATCCTTCCTCTCCACGTCCTACATCATCATTTATTTGATCTTACAAACAGAAGAAAAAGATTTATCATCATTACCATAAGTAAATTACTATTATTGATGATGTTGTCACATCACGCTACACATTATCATCAACGTATGCTTCTTAACTTCATCATCAAAAGCATACAGCCCCTCTCTCTTCTCATCACCACAACCACTAACAAGTAAAACATCATATCATCATTATCATTGAGTGATTAAATTTTTAATTATATCGTCCACACATTGATGCTACTAGTTACTAAAACAAATATTATTTGATCATGCTCAATAGCAAGCATATTCACCCAATTCACACTTCCTTACAAATCATATAATAATGTGTAGTGACAATTTATATCACATGTTTTGTTTTATTTTATCGAATGTATGTACGACTATTAGTAAAATCTTTTGGAATTAAGTTTGACCGAAAAGGTAAGGGTCGACGATCTATTTCCCCACGAGAACTATCATATAGCAGCAGATCCCCACCAAACTATGACCTAGTGCCAAATATCCATGATTTGAAAATTATAAACTTATTTCTCCATGAATTAATAATTTCAAATTTACTTCTCCCCGAACCGATAGTTCAAAGCTCAATTATTTATAGATCATGGTTTTAATTGGTTTACCATTCACCATATGATTTTAAACCGGTTAAACTAAACCAGAAATTATTTTTAATTAAAAATTATCAAAAAACAATTTTTATCCATGTTCATCATCATCATCGTTTGACTGTAGTGCAGTCAACTACATCCTAACTCTGGTCTTTTGACACATTTCACACGAAGCTTTGACCATGAGACTAGCGAGAAGATTGCTGGAAATCCAGCCTGGATTATGTCGAAGCCTAGCTTCCAAAGCTGATGCTCAATGTCGAACTTTTCTTTGGAGGTGAGAGTATCTCCGGGAGACTGTTCACCATCGGAGAGTGGTATCTAACACTCGGACATAGTGGAGATCGAGAGTTCGGTTGGAGATGTACTTCAGACAGTGGATGCGAAAAAAGAGAAGGATCTAAGAGGGAATCCGAGAAGCATAGGGCTTTGATGCGGATCAGCGGATGAGGGTTTTGACGATAAGGCGGAAAGACAAGGGGTATTATTTGTTGATGGTGATGAGAATGTGAGGTTTCTGGGAAGTGAAGATGCCACTGAAGACGCGAAGAAAGTTAAAGAACGAGGGAGAAGAAGAGCCTTCATGTTTGTAGCTAATTTTTATTATTTTCTTTTTTAAATAGAAAGTGTGGGTTTTTAAAATGAATTTTGGTTTGGTTTAACTTATTTTAAACTATATGGTTAATGATAAACCAATTAAAACCATGGTCTATGGATAATTGAGTTTTGAACTATCGGTTCGGGGAGAAATAAATTTGAAATTGTTAATTCATGGAGAAATAAGTTTATAATTTTCAAATCATGGATATTTGGCACTAGGTCATAGTTTGGTGGGGATCTGATGCGATATGATAGTTCTCGTGGGAAAATAGATCGTCGGGCCAAAAGGTAAAAGTGAAAGTACAACAAAGGCCTGCGGTTTTTAATTACCTTACCCTCCTCTCTCAAACATTTACACAACACCAACACACCTACCAAAGAAATTAAAAAAAACAAAACAGAGTCCCCCAGAAACCACATTTCTCCGACGAATCCAACGTTCCCACCACTCCATCGTACGCCCGATGTACCCGACGATAGCGATTCCTCATCCCAATTCTTCATCAAACTAATCACCGCTTGCTCACCCATATAGTAAAACCAAATCCGTCTCCGAAACGACGACGTATGGTCGATTACTCGTCTCCGATCACGCCTTCAAGCTTCATCCCCGCCGTCACCGATGCATCCCCCTGCTTGAACAACAAGTTTCATCCCATCACAGTGACGCCGATCTCCGCTTCTTACCCGCAGACCGGAGACTATTCCACGCTGATGATGATGTCCGCTTGTTGTCCTCTCGCTAGGGTTCGGTTATCAGACATTCTCCCTTACGAAGGCGCTCCTTCTCCGTCCTACGCGAAAGCCGTCGAGGCGTTCTCCGTGTCTCTGATGAGGTATAACGCTTCCGTGATCGAGCTCGGGAGCGAAGACACCGCGCTGATGCGGTGTGGTCTCGAGGCTGCTCGCTTGTATTTCAGAACGCGAAATGGACCTAGTAACGGTTCTGGTAAAGGCAATCGTGGCCTCTCCATGTACAGAGCTGGAAGGTTGGGTTCTTGATTGTTACTATAGTGTGTCACCACTGGTTATGTATATGTTGTGTGTGATGAATGATGGTTTACTGTGAATAGATCTGTGGAAGATTTGGATTCGTCGCCTCCATGTATGGCTGAGGTTTTCAGGTGTTTGGGTAAAGTAGCGAGAGCTGCTTTATCTGCAATAGCGAGGCATCTACGTCTAAGAAGCGAGTAGGATGCTTTTAATCTACTACTTCCTTTTTTGTATTAACTCATACAATGAGGATCTGTTTTTGCAGTGTGTTTAACCATATGCTCGATGACTTTCCACTAGCTCCAAATGAGGTTTCTTCGTCTGTGCTATTGGCTTCCTATGTTCATGCTTCGATCCAAAATGGGAAACCTGCTTCTGGAGGCGGGAGTCTGTCCAGTAATATTGAAATCGAGAAGGGTTTGTTGACACTGTTCTGCTCAGATGGCTCTGGCATTCAGGTCAACCTTTCTATGAACTCTGTGTGTGTGTTGAAACGATACAGTTATGCTTTCATCATAGGAACTTGCAAATTACATATATGCGTTTTCAACAGCAGGATATGAATCTGACATGATCAACTTGTTTGCTTGAAAATATCTTAGGTATGTGACCCAAATGGTCGTTGGTACGCAGCAGATAGTGGATGTGGGATTGGTGATATATTACTCATTACTGGCAAAGCGCTTAGTCATGCTACTGCGGGTCTCCGTCCAGCTGCCTCTTATAGAGCTACTACTGATCATTTGTCTGGAAGTGACACTCGCGGAAGGTATGTTTTTAAAATATAATGTAACAAGACACGATTGCCTGCTTACATGTTTTAGTTAAATTTCCAAACTTTTCACTTGCAGGACATCACTAGCATTTAGGCTTATGCCGAAAAGTAATGCTATACTAGATTGTTCCCCAGTAGAAGCAGCTGGCCATGTAATTCCTCAAAGCTATGTGCCAGTATCCGTCAGTCAGTTTATGGATAACCTCTTGGCCGAGAATGAGACTCCAGTTACTCCGCCTGTGAAGACCAATGTAAGCCTTGATATCTAGATTGGAAAAGTACGTTTTAACGTAGACAACTTTGATATCTGTGAATGTCTATGTCAATAGTTTCCAAATCTGTCTTCTGCCTTGACAATTGGAGCAGAAAGGACACGATTTGCAATTTGTTAATGTCTTTGGTATTCTTTTAGATCATGCGGTTTTGTCCTTTAGTTGATCTTGGTCTAGATTTTACTGAGCCGATGTGCAACGTACTGTACATTTGTTTGATGATCTCCTTTCGCTTTAGTCTTATGATTGGCAATATCGTAATAGTATAATGATATAAGTTTCTATGTTTGATTTTAACTGCTCACAAGGTCTTATGTCAAGTTTCACGGGATGATGTTTCCAAAGAGCCTTCCTTACGAAGTGTTCTCTCGGATCCAATTTCGTGAGTACCAATTTTCCCTTCATGTATTCTTATGGTTCGTTTGGATGAAATCAGGGTTCTAATTCATATGTTTTGCAAACTCTTGGATGTTTAGCGGTGCGTTTCTTGAGGATGCAATTGTTGTCTCTTGTGGACATTCATTTGGTGGCCTCATGCTTAGAAGAGTCCTTGAAATGGTTGGTGTTTGTTTCCTTATGCTAGTTCCATGTGATGGTTCCTCTACATACCCAAGATTATTTCATAACCACAGTTATCTTCTGCACAGTCTAGATGTACGCTTTGCAATGCAGAAATCGAGACCGGGTCCCTGGTTCCTAACCATGGTAATTCTCTCTTATAATCCGTGTTCCTCAACAAATGAATCAGCCAACAGTGTAGTCTTTTGGCCTTTGACATAGACAGACAATCTAACTTTTCTCTTTATGTCAAACACCTAGCTCTTAGAGCTGCCGCTTCAGCTATAAAGCAACAAGATGATAAAAGACTTTTCCACAACGCAGCCATGCGGAGGCGTAGAAAAGAAATGAGCGATCAAATGGATGTGGTAAGATCATCTGACACTATACAATATTGTTAATTGCTTTGTATGTCTTTGGTGGTTTCTAGTTTACATATTACTATCTCAAAACTTATCAGTCTGCGTCATCCCTCTGTTTTCTGTTTATCTTATCTTATATAATTTGATGGATCTCTGATAAAAGTTGCAGGAACATGGAGATCCAGCTACGGATGATGGATTACAGCAGCGAGTGGTTCATTATCCATTTGCTGTAAACGAGAAAGTACTTATCAAGGTAGGCCATTGTTGTTCATATTTTGGCTTCTGATCCATTTATTCCAGCATATACTCTTATGAAACACATTTCTTCGTTGGCAGGGTAACCGGAGAACACCGGAAAAGTTTGTTGGAAAAGAAGCAATCGTGACATCTCAATGTCTCAATGGCTGGTAACTAAAACTATGCTTTGTAGGTTAAAAGAGAGTTATTGAGTTCAGTTCCCAAACTCAGTTGTTTTCCTGATATTAGGTATCTATTAAAGATTGTGGAGAGTGGAGACAGTGTTCGTCTGCAATACAGATCCCTGAAAAAGATGACAAACGATGACAGAGGAGGAGGCCTACTTGTTCAACCGGTAGAGAGCAATAGCTTGTAGAGTGTAATCATCGTATTTGAGCATTTCTATTTCTTTTCTTCTTAATATTCTCTATTTCTAGAAAGAAAAGAAAAAAAAAAGTAATGTAGTTTGGGGGTTTGAGACTGCATAAGTTTAAAATCATTTGGTTGGAGTAGTAAAAGACTGTTGAAAACTATATATTAGCCTCCCAAGTATTAGAGGTTTTGTACAGAACAAAGTGTTAGATTATAAAGGAGAATACTAGCCAAACTATGAATTTGGTCTATATGTTTATCGTTTTCCTTGTGTGCTTGATTACTTGAACTGGTCCTTTGAAGTTGTGATGTTGAGGGTTTCTCGTATCCAATGATACACGGAAAATAAAGTAAACTCGTCTGCATTGGCGTGAGTACAAAAATATAAATCTTATTCATGGAGGATTCTTGATGTCAAAAGGGATATAGAGTTTTAGCATCCTTTGACATTCAGATCAGTCATAATCTCCTCTAGTTATAACATATTATATATCAAGTGGAAAATGGCCAATTCCTGACTTTTTCACAAAGCTCTTAGTGATCATCGGCTATGGACAGAGGCAAAAGCTTTAAATGGCAAATCAGGCATCAATATCAAAGGAAGTTTAATTGTTCTCTTATTTTGCCTCTTATGTCTATTTTTCCGAGCTTTATTTCAGTTTGATATTCTTCGAAAGCCAATTACATTTACGGAATGAAACATATTAGAGACTATCTTTGAGATTTCTTTATGAAAAGTTTTTGTACTGTATAATTTGTATACATGTTTTTGCGACATCTTGAATAAATTAAAATTGTAATATTTGATAGTTTGTTTTGTGTGGAATAATTTGTAATGATTGATTCCATATCTTATTTCATTCTTTGTTGTGCGGAATAATTAACATGCAACATTTTTCTTTACATTTTAGAGAGAAGAATTGTACATTTTTAAAGGCTTATTTTGTACATTGATACTAGATTTTCTTTCTCTATTTCTATTTGATAAATTTATAATAAGTATTTTATATCGTCTACTTGCATATAGTATCCATAAAGTTAAAAAGAATATACTAATAATACGATTTGAAAGATATACATATTGTTGTTAAATCAACTAATGAGAGAAGTTTTATTTAATTAATTTTTTTCTTGATCTTGAAACAGAAATAGAAATAGATGGTGAGTTCCTGGACTAATTTTTTTTTTCTTGTGCAGTTGTACTGGGTAACACCATTACAAAATTCACACACAAATGACTATATTCCTAGGAAACTATTAGAATTTTAAGATTTGCCGAATCTAGGGCTATCTACAATTCATCTTTCAAAACCATGCACAGAGGCATTGATGGATTCTATGTCTACAATACACTAGATACACTGCAATACACTGGATACACTGACCACATGTAACTTTTTCAAACACGTATCATTTTTACAAAATTTAGATTTTAATTGGTAAATTTAGTGCAAATCAGCCACTAACTGTGGAGAATATTGTCCACTTGTGTGCTATTTCTTCTTATGTTCCAAGTTTAGTGTAAATCAGCCACCAATTTGCAGGAGACAACAATTAATAAGTAGAGAAGCAAAAGAAGATAGGTCATCACTTTTTTCTTTCCATCATCTCTTTTCATTCTTTCTTTCCATCATCTCTTTTCATTCGTTTTTTTTTTTTTTGCAATGTCTTTTATACAAGACTTACAAGACTGATTATACTGTGTTATTTATCGTATTTGGTTTTAGCTGATCAGAAATTTGATTGTTTTATTTTGCTCCATATCTTTAGTTTCACCAGACAAATGAAACAATATGAATTATCATATTCTCTGTCGCATAGTGAATTCTCCCAATGAAAACCCTAGTAGTAGTATAGTACAACAACACATCATAGAACCAAATGCAAGAAGCATTGTGGTCTTAGAAAATTCACATTCTTTCAAGGAAAGAAAGATTAATTTGTTCTAAAAAAAGATTTAACTATTATAAACATTTCTTTTGTAGTATCAACAAAATTGCAAGAGGCAAAAAAAATAGACTCACAAGACAAAATTATATATAGTGGTACAAACAGATGTAGAAGATACATATTAACTTTAGAATCATTTCATATGAAAAAAAATACATGTAGAAGAAAAGTTAAATCAACATTTTACTTATTTTCTTCTTTATCTCCAATAAAAATAAATTTCTCAATACAAAACAGCACCCCTATGGTTTTGTCTGTGTGTTTCATTTAGAAATGAAACTTTTTATGGAGATGAGCACAAAAAGAATGAAAAGAGAGTTAAAAAAAAAACTCTCCTATAGCAAGAACAAAGCTTCTAAGTAATCATCAACATAAGCTAAGCAAGGCCAATAATCTGTTCTTATATGCACCAATGTCGACCCTTCCCCAACTTCCATTTCAAACAGCAGATGATATCTCGGAGGCAAAAACATCAGCATCTTTATCTTTCCCAACTTCCCTCTACTCCTACTCATCGGAACCTCTTGATCGTCTCCATATCCTATGTATGTAAGACGTAGAGGGTCTCGGTTAGATCCTGTTGCTCCCATTGAGGAAGAAGCAGTAGCCTGACCTCCTCCTTCTTCTTCCTCCTCATGCCACACAATGTTCTCGATGATTCCTCCTTCTCTTACAATGTTCACAAGCTGTTCTCCGATGATAGCTACCACAAAGGGGGCTAAGTGAAGCTCGCTGGCTTGTACAACAGTTTCTGCAGGGACTTCGAGAAGTTTCACTGACCGAGTCCCACTGATTGCTGCAGCGGTTTTGCCTCCTTTTAGTGCAAATGTTTCGTGTGCTGTGCTTGATGATGAACCGCACACTTCCCACAGAGCATTGAATAGATCTGAGTAGTAGCTTGGTATTGTATCTTCATGTTCATCGGGTGGGGCAAGAGCTTTAAGGAACATGTCTTCGATCCCCACAGGAACACTCTCGAGTTTCCCTTGAATCATCTGACCACTCTCTGCATTTGCTTCCATCGAAACCTCAACCAAACCCGGTGTTGGTTCTCTAGGTTCCAGTTCAACTGTCACAGGCGCTCCTCCCAAGCCATCTTTCTCCTCTTCCTCTATTTTTGTGTTTCCTAACAAGACGATGTCCAAAGAACCTTCATCGTTGGGTACATTCTTATCCCAGTGAGACTCACCTAGTAGGAAAGGTATACGACAAGATGGAATAGAGCCGTAAGGTGCTGAAGATGAGAATTTGAGCACGGTGGCGAATAACGCAGGAGGTGAGTCCACTTTATTATCTAACTCAGGACTCTGAGTTTGACTACCCCATATGCTGCTATATGGTTCAGCATCCAATCTCAAAGTACATGTTATCCTCACCTTGATTCCAGGCATGTGTCTGAGATCAGGAATCACCGAGAAGTATCTTCTCAACCTTTCGAGAATCTCACCTATCTTTGCATCCATCACTCTTAACGTTGGCTTTCCTGATTCAATCCTTCGAGACTCCGGCAAAAGCTGGAGCTCTTGACTGCTTTCCGGCTCAACTTCATCAACCTGAATCTTGCTTTCGATAATGCTATACCCATCATTCCCAACACCTAGTGATGGTAGAGACAAGGACCATGACTGTTTCACTAGTAGCGGCGTGATCCTTTCAAGATGAATATAGGATGAAAGGTTCCAGGATTTGTTAGGATCGTGACGGAAACGAGGACTTTGGACGGTAAAGAATGCAGATGAGTGTGTTGATGGAGAGACGGTATCTGCAGGCTTCAAAATGTTCTTTAACCTCCTTCCTGGTATACAAACCAGCATCCTCAGATATATCCTGCAATTTATTTACCAGTTTAAGAGGTTAAGCTAATGCAAATAATGATTCACAAAGATTTGCTTAGTGTGCCATATATTAATATACCTAGCGTTGTCTCGGACATCCAGATCAGGGAAATAGAGACACATGAGAGAGAGAAGACGAGAGAGTCCAAGAAACAATCTAGAGCTCTTATGATGACTCAACATTGTTCGACAAATGCCAAGAACTTCAGTCCCTTGATCCCACAATCTCAACCCCACATCAAACCCACGTTTATCAACAAGTGTAAGAACATACTTTGTAAGCAGCTCTATCAATCTAGAAGGAGGTATTGTATCATTCTCTGCAATCCGATGGAAGAGCGGGAAGTAAGCTGTTAATAAACAGCTTTTCTCAAGTTTCGGAAGCAGTTTCTCATCGATTGTCTGAAGAAACCGCTCTCCTAACCACTGATGCTTTTCACAGTTTATCAACCGCTCAATAAAAGACACAACAACAGGGACCAAGATTTGAAACTTTGAAGTCATGTCCACCAGCAATCCCTGGATCAAGTATAGAAGATAATCAAAACAAAGGCAGAGTAAATGTTCCTGAAGCTCAGCAGATACATTAGCAGCATGACATAGCATCATCAAGCGAGACAAAGAAGCAAGCAAAGATATAGCAACAGACCTGCAAATTTTGGAAGAGGCTAGAGTCCATAAGGCTTCTAGTGGTGGAAGGGTCAGAGTCAGAATGCGTAGAAGCACATATCAGAAACTTGTGCAAAGCACGGAACGCTACCGCAGTTTCTGAGCTCCAAGGAGGCAACCATTTGAAATCCGAAACAGAGACCAACAACTCCCCTGCAAATTTTCCGTTATCACCACCACTCAAACCAACAGAGCACTGCACCAGCAGATCAAGCTTCAAAGCTTTCAAAGCGAGTGGATCAAAGACACCAGGATGAAACTTCTGACCCATCTCTAGAACAGACTTCCTCTTCCCAATCTCCCCACTCAGCCTCAGCTTATTCAGCAAACCCATTAACCAGTGAAGCGCAAGCAAACGGAAGACAAGATAGATCTGAGTCTCTTTGGAATAAAGCATAAGACGTCTCATGATATCTTTCTCTTGTCCCTCGAAGGCATCAGGGAACTGAGTATACATAAGCAAGACAACATGACACAGCATAGGATCAAACGAATAAACCATCCCTAAAAACTGAACTTTCAACATGGAGGCTTGTAACTCCAACGCCGATGCGAGAGGCACCACCATTCCCATAAACTCCATCATAGCACAGGAAGTGAATAGATACGGAGACTCTAACATAAACGCCAGTGTTCGCCTCAGCTCCTTCTGATCTGGCCCCAACCCGGGAATCGAACTCTGGTCCCTCATCCAATGGGGAGCATTGAAAGGAACCAAAGGCACAGATGTACTAAGAAGCGAAACCTTCAGCTTCTGATCAACAACATTATAAACAACAGTCGTAAACAAGAGAAGGTAAGCCTGCACGGCGTGTGTTCTCTCCGCTTGACACAGCGACCAAAGATGCCCAGCGACATCAGACAACAAACCAGGAAACGCTCTCTCGAGCTGACGCAAACACTCGCACGCGACGGCACGTGCCTGTCTATCAAACCCGTGGTTAGGACGATTCACGAGCGCGAGGAGCAAGTCAACGACGGCTTCCACGTGGCGCACGGAGAAAGACTCGACCGCCACGAGCACCGACGCGAAGGAGATCAAAGCCTGCTCCTTTAACCCGTCCGTCGTGGGAGACTGCACGATCGCGCGGAGAGCGTCGACGAATCGATCGAAGGTCTCGTCGCCGCGTCCGTCGAAGAGCGTCTCGGAGAATTCGTCCAGGAAGACGAGGATCGAGAGCTTCGATTGTAAAGGGAAGTCCTTTCTGAGGAGGGTCGAGAGAGCGAGGTCGGCTAGGGAGTCGGTGGAGAAGACGGAGGTGAACCAGTCGCGAGGAGCGCCGGAGTGTTGGAAATCCTCGATGAGGACGTCCCAGTCGTGGACGGAGAGAGGTCTCGCCGGAGTCTTCTCCGTCGCCATGCTCCGATGGAAATATAGGATTTTGAATCTGTGGAGAAATTAGAAGGAAGACATTTGAGACGATAAGACAGGTCTCTTGTCTCGCCGGCAAGTACCGCTCTGTGAGAAACAGAACAATTCACAGATGCTGACTCATCATTTACTTTATTTATTTTTTCTGTATTTTACTTGACAATATATAATTTGGAAAAATAATTTTTTGTCAACTGAAAAAATACTGCTTAAATAGCATTATAGATCTGAATATATTCTTAGCTTTATAATTTAGGGAGTTTAGAATTTAAAGTGATATAATTATTTTACATTTAAAATAAATATATTTTTATTTATTAAAATATTTGTTTACAAAAATTCATCATTTGTCAAGATAATTTAACTTTTTTATTGTTCAATGAATTATGTTTTAATGATGCTATTTTTGTTACGATGAATGATGTTTTAGTGATGCTATTGTTGTTACAATGTTTTTATTGATATTATTAATGGAATTTGACCTACTAGAATATAAACCTTATTAAATTTATATTATTATAAACATTTTACAAGAGATTACAAATCAGCTGTGTTTTGTAGAACTAAGCATCAAAACGATGTTTCGGACAGCGAGCCCGTTTTGTACTCGCATCATGTACTCACTGAAACGTTTTGAGTCATTTTGCATCATCAGGTTTTAGGCCACCAGCTACGCTACTGGAAGAAGTGTTGTCTCGGACACTCGGAGAAGATGAACACTTGCTAGAGTGAGAGCTTTCTTCTACAGAGTTGTTGTTGCTGTTTCTCTTACATCTCTTGCTTTTCTCTGGCCTTTGTAATGAATCCTACAAAATACAGTTTTTCTAATAAATAAGAGATGTCGAGCTTCTTACTGATCACAAGTTCTTTGTCTCACCTTATCAGAAGTAGATCCAGGAGTTTTTAACTCCAGTTGTGTTGCGACGTCATTAGAGTCCTCTGCTTTATCGGACCTGCTCTCTCTTGAAACCTTTGCTCTAGGTTCCCTGGAACGGTTGTTCTGTGGTATGTGTACTGATTGTTGCTCAACGACGGTATTAGGAGGCATATACGGCATGTAAGGCGAGGGCATCATGCTAGGGTTCTGGTTCCCAAAATAAGTGTAAGATGGCATTGGTGGATGATGCATTGGGATTGAACCGGGAGGCATAGCCATAGGCATTGGATATGGAAATGATGGTGGTGGAGCCATCATGACCGTGTGATCCATCGCAGCTCCCCATGGAGACATTGACCTTAATCTCTGCTGGTATTGGAGATTGAGATTCTCTATATCTGACTTGAGCGATGTCTTTTCTTCTCTCAGGTCGTTTTTCTCTTGTGTCAGCTACAGAGAGAAGCATTGTTATACAAGCAAGCACCAGTAGATTTTTGCCATTGATTAAAAACAAAACAAGCAGTTAGGTAGCATGTTGAGTTTGCATCAAGATCTAGATTAAGTGTCTATATCATAAAAGACAGAACACAAAAACATTTGTATATACAGGTGAGTAATGGATAAGAACATGAACCTCGCGGGACTCATCTGTCAAAACGGTGTACTCAGATTTGAGTTTGTTGACTTCTGAAGTGAGCTCTTTCAGCAACTGAAGAGTATCAGTGAGAATCGTAGCTTTGTCATTCTTGGGTCTTTCTGGATCTGCAAACAGAAAAGGTTATGTGAGGATGATGTTACTGAAAACCATGTAATAAATGCTAAAAGCAAAATTAGAATCATTTACCGAGTACATTTCCAAGTTCAACAAAATGCTCATTCAGTTTCTCCCTCCTCAGCTTCTCACGTCCTGCTTTCTGGGACTTTCTAGCTGAAACGTCCATGAACTCTGAAAACAACAAATTGCAGTCAATGTTATTACACTCACTCTGAGAATTAAACAGCAGCAGCAGATTAAGAGCACATGGCCTCACATTGCTGGCTGGCTCACAAATGAATCTTAGTATAAACAAACACAAGAGTTCAGGTTGATTCCATTGGCTGTTGTAAACTAAGCATCTTCCATTTACATATTTGTTCATACCAACCAATTGTTATAATCCCCAAGAAAGCCACAATTTTGCTAAACCGGGTTTGGTATTAGCATCTATCGAAAATCAGAAACTTTGTTTGAAGAAAGGAATCTTCAAATTAGTCCATCATACACTCTCAAACACTTAAAGCTAAGTTCAAAACAATCAAAACCCCCCTAGATTCGAGTTAATTCCTTTGATTGAAGAAGCATCTAACTAGCTGGATAACGATGGAAACCCTAAAGAGGACGATGTCAATTGAAGCCGATCTATTGGAGAAAAGGTGTAACGACAGAGACTGAACAAACTCACCGGCGGGAAGAATCGACGGCGACGGAGAGATTCGATTTGAGATAGAAGACAAAGGCAAGGTTCGACGAAAGAAAGATTCTTTCTTTTGTTCGTTCGTGCTAGCCCCGCTCTCTCTGCTCTCACAAGAGCATTATGCCATTATCCCTTTTTCAATTATTTCGACATTTTTTATTTATTTCATACTAACTTGACATCACTTTTATTTTTATTTTTCAAATTATTTCCTATAGATGACAATAAGTATGGATTATTTTCTATTTTTGCCTTGAATTTATGCATTTATCAAAAGAGACCTTCAATAGTTGATTTTGTTTTGAATTTTTTTTTTTCATCTCACAAATAGATCATAGATTTACTCGAATTTTCATCTCATAAAATATTAGTTTGATTTTCGTTTTTAATTCTAGACAAGATTCAACGGTCCAAATCTCATAATAACAATCTTATTATAAGACATGTAAAGCCAATGCCCCTATAACTTCTTACACACAAAGCATCAACCCAAAGGATTTAACTACTGGGTTGCCGTGCTCCATCTTCATCTTTGATCAAAGCAACGACTTTCTCTATGATGATCTTAAGCGCTGGTGCGCTTACAGAACACTTGTTGTCACCCTCAAAGCACGACTTCCCCTGTTCGGCTGCTTTGCAAAGCTGCGGATCCAGAGGAACACTCCCGAGATACGGCACACCCATCTCCCTACACATCCTCTCTGCGCCACCTCCACTACGGTCAAACACTTCGCTGTAAGCCAACACGTCGACAAGCTCCGGTGCGTTCTTTCTTAAACAAGAGATTACGTCTTGTGTCACGTCAATGGAGAATCCAAACTCCGAATCCACCTTCATGAACGTGACGTCCGCTAACGGTTGACACAGACCGCTCATGTTCTCCACTACTCCTAGCACCGGGACGCCGACCTTCTTGCAGAAGCTCACTTCTTTTCTCACATCGATCAACGAGACTTCCTGTGGGGTGGTGACGATGATCGCACCGTCGATCCCAGTGGCTTGGAGGTACTGGACGATGGAGATGTGCTCGTCTGACGTCCCCGGTGGTGCATCGACCACGAGGTAATCGATCTCTCCCCAGTATACGTCTTTCAAGAACTGTTTGATGAGTGCGTTCTTGCGAGGACCTCTCCAGACCACAGCTTCGTCGGAGTTGGGGAGCATGAAACCTATGGACATGACGCCGAGGTTGTCCTCCACGTAAACCGGGGACCATCCGAGGTTGCTCTGGTGAATCTCGTGCCCTTCGAGGCCTAGCATTTTCGGCATGCTGGGGCCGCATATGTCTATGTCCATCAGGCCTACTTGGTGGTCCATTCCCGCGAGGGCGAATGAGAGCTGAGCTGAGAAAGTGCTCTTGCCAACCCCACCTTTCCCAGATAGAACAAGAATCTTGTGCTTAACAGTGCTCATTCTCTCTGCTATGGCCACCAAATCTGAATAAAACAGAAAAAATGTCAATACAAATTATCGCTGAATAACTTTCAGTCTGAGACTCAAACACGTAAATCGACAGTAGCATCACACAAATCAGTGGTCTAATCGTCTTCAAAAGGTGTTAGCTCTCAAATAAACTACATGGCCAGCAGAAGGAAGCCACAACTCTAATAGAGCTCACAGATCTTTCAAATGTATCTTCACAGATAGCTAAGCAATAACTTCCTTGTTGTTCTATGGATCGTTCTAGAGATCCAAAGCCTATGTTACAAATATACACACCTCCAAGTAACAAACAGATTCAGAACCAACCCAAAAAAATGAATTATTCAAATAGGAGAAATGAGCTCTTGTGAACACAGAGATACAAAAAGCATCCCATTTTATCATAAATAGGCTAATGAGAAGCTGTAATAATCTTCAATCCCAGATAATTCAACAATAAAAAAAAAAGAAATTTTGGGATATGATCTTCAGTATGGACTCAAAAGCAGACACATCAACAACAAAGTTAATTCAAATGTAATCGATGATAGCATGATCGAGAGAGAGAGTAAACCGAACCTGGGTCAGGTCCTTTAGGAGCTGTAGCACATACTTCCTGATTGGGGCAACCTGCGCAAGAATCAGACTTTCCAGCAGTTTCCGATTGAGGACCTGGGCAATCTATTCACCAGCAACCCAATGAACCAGAAAATTAGGTTAAAATCCACGATGAGCTGAAGAAAAGAAGTTCGATTGAAGTTGCTTACGTTCATTGGCGTTCTCTGGAATCTCTCCGTTCTCCATGTCTACTTGTGATTCCTCTCTGATTAGTCGCTGGTGATTTTGTTTACAAGTTAAAACTCGCTTATGACGGTGACGCGTAGAGAAACCAGTTCTCTTGTGAAATGTTCTTAGACAAAGCCCATTATAATTATATGGGCTCGTCTATTAGTTCTCACGGGCCTTACGTTCATTGTTTTATAAAAGATCATATTTAACCAACATTTTTGTTGCAACATATATTGGAAAAGAAAAAAAGCTAATCAAAGAGTGGCAATGTGCACTGAGAGAGTGGTGTGTGTGTTTTCTAATGTTTGTATTCATATATCGTTGTCAAATACATGGCAGATTTGGATAATGATGCAAAAGCATGTAGTCGACTTTATTCACAAGCGTAAGAGTCATGCTCATCAACCCTACCCATTCACATGCAATGAAAATGAAACACCCAATTTTGCAAGCAACTGTTCTTTTTATAAATGAAAAAAAAACAAGCTCTGGAAATTAAAATTAAATATGGAAAGTGGTCTTACAATTTTATATAATATAAGGCCAAGATAGAGGGAATATTTATAATTCACGTAAAAACAAAGGAGACACATTCATATGCGTGTAAGTTATGTATAAAACAGCACATAAGTACTATACTCTTTTGTATAATACTACTTGAGTAGCGTAGCATAGTCCTTTCTGCTATGGACAACTCAGAATTGAGTTCATGAAGCAGCATTTTATGTGGTTGATATGCATATTTGATCTGTTGTTACGAGGGATGCAAAAATAAATACAAAAACAAATGAATAACCGAAAATAAATAATACAAAAATTTAATGTGATCACTAATTATAATAATGTCCACGAGTATAGAAATATTATTTATCAATAAATACTAGAGATATTTTCAGAAAATAGCTACATACATATATATATATGTGTGTGTGTATATACGTATAATATCAACAAAATACCGGCTATCTATTATAGAGAGTCATATTTGATTCAATATATATATTTCAACATCAGTTTTTCACTACTGGCAACTCAGATACCAATGGTTTATAACAATATATTTTCTGAATTTCATTCAAACAAGTATTTTGGAAGTGCTATTGTAAAAAAGTTATCTACTATTAATCCACCTAGTTTTTTGGGGGACACCTAACTATTTTTAAATTTCATTTTATCATATATTCTTTGTCATCCTGAACAATGAACATAAAGAAATCAACCTCGCACCTAGTCTTCGCAAGTGTGCGCAACTGCAAGCACCTGGTTTTCACTTTTCTGGTATCATTATTTTTGGACTAATCTCTGATTAACTGTCTAATTCATATACAATTATTTGACAATAAGTGCTGTTGGACCGAAAACAATGACACTAGGAATCAAAATAAGTTTTGTCTAAGAATCTGTCTGCATCTGTTCTCTGAGGAAAACACCTTTTGAATCGATATACTTTTTCTTACATATAATATTTAAATCTCCCTATTAACTTTTGATTTAATATTTAATTAGCTACACTCAATAAAAACTTTGTTTTCTCTGACAACACCTTGTCATATCGGTTTGTGCTATGCTATGCACACTAAAACATAAGGATTTCAAAATAAGTATACGGTCAATGCAGTTTATAACTTTTAAGTACCTTTTAAATGGTTTACTGAAGAATAATAGACTAGAATCGGTAACTTTAGGCCTGGGCGTTTTTACCTCAACCCGAAGTAGCTACCTAAATCCGAACCGAAAAAACTGAAACCGAATCCGAACTGTTATAGAAAAATATCCGAACGGGACTTATGAGCTTAGTACTTTGGAGTTTGGTTATAATCCGAACTGAACCGAAATCCGGATTAGGATCCGAAAATATCCGAAATTAGTTAAATATGTTAATATTTCTATATATTTTAAGGTGATTTAGATATTTTAGAGTATTCAAAATATTTTTGTATTTTGTTTTATTTGTTATTTTTAATACTTTTTAGCTAATTTAGATAGTTTAACTAATAATTAACTAGATTTGTAAATAATTTATATATTTTGAAAAGAAAATTTGTCAATTTTTGAGGTTTAAAAAATATTTTTTTGGACGATTTTAAACATTGGTTACATCCGATCCGAACCGAACCCAGAAGGAACTGAACCGAACCCGATCCAATAATTAGTAAAAACCGAATGGTACTTCTGAGCATAACACCGAAAATCCGAAAATCCGAATCAACCGGACCGATACCGAACGGGCCACCGAACGCCCAGGCCTAGGTAACTTAGTAACGCAAACGGTAATGAACGTACACGTTGTTCATTATTGGACGTACTCAATAAGTTTACAAAGTGAAACTGCACTGACTTACTTCACTAGTTTATATGTTCCATTTTTTTTCAACAAATTGGATTTTATAGTTAATAACATCAGAAATGTAATTTAAGAATTGAAGATTACCACACAACTACATGTATTAATTCACAATTTATTCAATTTTTCATGTGAGATTCAAATACACAACTTTCGTTTTCAGAATTGGACATTTGACGGTGAAGTTGTGGAACTAAACATATGAACTACAACCGAGAAATTAAAAATTTTGGATTAATACTATATTAGTTGAGCGTGAACAAAGTATCCATAAATTTTGATTCGATTTGTTATCCATTTTGATTCAAACCGAAAAAATCTCAATATCTGTAACTATACAAATTAAAGCAAATACTACTATGCAACATCCGTAAGAAATGAATCAAATCACAAATACTAATATTTTTAGGAACGGATACCCGATACGATCTGTTGTATGTGCATATATATACAAAGAAGTATATATATAAATTATATAATTATTATATTTTATGTAAATTTGTTTTAGTTAATAAAAATTTTCAAAACAATTTTGTAATAAATATTATTATTTTATATTATTTATTTAAAATTTATTATTTTATAACTATTAATTTTATTTTAAAAAATTATAAAGCGGAGCGGATAATCCGCGAAATGGTCACAGATATTCAAACTTCAAATACTTGAAATCTCACGAATTAAAGCAGATCAAAACTGAAGTATTTGTAAAGGACGGAACAGATCATGGATAGCGAGATTTTTCTAGATATCTACTATATGTGCCCATGCCTAATATTAGTAATATGCTTAATTCACCTCCAAACTATATAAATATGTAGGACTATCACACATCTATCTATATACTAATCCATAATTTACAGATTCACTCAACTCTCAGATGTAAGACTCATATAATTCTCACACATTAGCGACACAACCTATTAATCTATCATGCTACAAGTCCATGTTCCATATTCTACTTCTACTAGGGTTAGAAAAGTTCATCCATGGGACCAATTCTCGTTTGTGAAACTATAATGTACTTCTATTTTTGTATATATATGTTAAAATAATTATATGAAATATAATATGTACAAAGATGTATTTATTAATAAAGTATACAGTAATAAAGACGCCGAAATAAAAAGATATATAAATAGCCGTTTCCATGTGATAACTATCATTGCTCTCTCAACAATCCAAAAGGAGAAACAAAGTAAGAAGAACAAGAAAAGCTCACAAGCTTCATTCATCACCAAATGCAAAAGAAGTTCACGCAATGTCTCTTCTCTGTGATCTTCAAATCAATCTCGATCATGAATTCACTTTCTTCGTCAATCAGGTAACATATTAACTCATAAACCAAATCTAACTTCCTTTTGTGTTCTTTGATCTGAATGAAACTTTGTTTTTGCTAGGATTTGATGTCAGAGTACTCAGGGTTCTTGAGGAAGCTGATAAAACAGAGCAACAAGAAGAAGAAGAACCACAAGAACGGTAGAATCATCATCCAAGTCCAAGACTTTCCAGGTGGACCAGAAGGGTTCGACTTGGTTTCAAGATTCTGCTACAGCAATGGCGGAGGAATCTCCATCGATGTCTCAAACGTCTCCATCCTGTATTGCTCTTCTCTGTTTCTCGAGATGACAGAGATACTCTGTTCCTCGAATCTCTCCCTTCAAACAGAGAAGTTTTTTGAAGGAATGTTCTACTGGTCGTGGAACGACATCGTTTCATGCCTCAAGAGCTGCGAACAAGTGTTTACACACGCAGATTCATACGGTCTTGTGGATAAGCTAGTCTTCGGGGTGTTAGCGAAAATCGCTCAGAACTCGGACATGAGTCAAGTCTTTGCCACTTCCTCGACGTCATCCTCTGCCTCAGCTTCTTCCATGTCCCCTGAGACGGCAAAGAATAGGTCTGATTCAGACAAAAGGTCTGCTTCGAGATCGTTTTCTTGCAAGACAAGCAACGAGTGGTGGTTCGAGGATCTGTCAAGTCTCGGGCCAAAGATCATCGAGAAGCTGATAAAGAACCTTGGAGCTTTTGATCAGGACAACGACAGTTTAGTCCTTACGAGATTTCTTCTCCATTACCTCAAGACAAAGGTCCACAGCAAATCAAATAACAAGCTCGAGTATTCAGGTTTAGCTAACACAGCGGTTCAGGGAGTGATCTTCGCTGCAAAAACCGCGTTTTCCTGCAGGAAGATCTTCTGGGTTCTTAGAGTTTTATCTGGTTTTAGCATCAGCAAGGAATCAAGAACTGGTTTAGAGAGAGTTATAGGAGAAATGCTGGATCAAGCAAAACTCGATGATCTTCTGATACCGACAGGAGGGAAGAGAGACAAAGGGTTTTACGATGTTGATTTGGTGGTAAGATTGGTTAAAGTGTTTGTCAGAAACTGGAGCAGCAGAGAAGAAGAAGAAGATGAGAGTTTGAGAATAAGAAGAATGGGGAAGTTGATTGATGAGTATCTGAGAGAGATATCTCCAGACCAGAACCTTAAAGTGTCAAAGTTTCTAGAAGTTGCAGAGAGTTTGCCAGATTCAGCTAGAGATTGGTTTGATGGATTGTTCAGAGCCATTGATATCTATCTTGAGGTCAGTTTTTCTTTTAATCAATACATTTTATGACTTTCTTCTTTTTTTCTTTTTCCCCCAAATAATTGCATGAACAAATGGATTTTTTTTATTTAAACAAAATGAGACAAAAATACAGACAAAGTAGAATGAAATAGAAGATGACAAGAAGCAAACAACTTTCAATATAGTTTGGATTTTACAGTTCTCAAGAGATGAAAAAGCTTAACTTTTCTTTCTGTCTTTTCTTTTATTTGTTGTGTGATATCTAAAGATTCGAAAATTTTCAGATTTTGCATACAGATACATTCATAAAAGTTGAAGTACCTTGTTGGGAATTGTTTATAATGTCTTAATAGAAAATAATATAAGATTTTCAAACCACAATCATTTACATTTGGGTTTCTAAGATATTTTACCTATATGCTTTCATTTTCATCTTTTTTTATCATTACCTAGTTAAGATATTTCGCATATAGTTTAAGATAAAAATATTAAAATTTATACATCAGACATTTTCTTAAATATTGTATTAAACACGATTATCTTCCAATTTCTTTTCATGTTTGCGTTCGATTTTTTTTTTTTTGAAAAATGTTTGATGAAACCCTTAAAATGTTATAAGATTTTGTTAAAATAATACTGTAATTACTTTATAATGTAAGCGTAGTATCAAACGCAAATGAGTAAAAATGGGCTACTCATTACTGTAATGTGGTTGTCCAAAATTCACTGCACATTTATGACAAAACCTGACTGTTGTCTGTCTTTTGTTTGACTAAGTATCATTAACAAGTTTCTAAGCAGTAACAAGATTAGCAGCATCACGTGATTATAATCTAATTATTGATTTCTTGGAAAAGAAAAATGCTGTTTACCGTCAGCTTGCTTTTGTGCACTTAAATTTTGTTACTATGATCACTGAGCTTAGTCAATACATTATGCAAATAATTAAATTAACTAAATTTCTATGGTACTATTATTTTGCAGTCTCATCCAAATCTATCATCCGAAGATAGAACAAAACTTTGTCGATGCCTAAACTACAAGAAACTAACACTGGAGACATGCAAACAACTTGCAAAGAATCCCAAGATCCCTCCAAACATTGCAGTTCAAGCACTCAAGTCACAACAATTATCGAACGAAACTCTACCACACTCGAGAGAAGACAAGATTAAACTAATCAAGACCAGGAACTCACGTAAGTATGTTGAAGAGAAACCAATATTGGTGCGTCTAAAAGGATTTGCGATATCAGATAAATTAGTTGATGGGTTTGAAGATGATATAAGGATGAATTTGGAGAAGAGGCACTGGAATATGATGGATCATTCTGAAAAGGTTTGTAAGGAAAAGAGGAGTGAAGTAGTATCAAGATTGGTGAAACATGGACATACTCATTCAAGTTCTAATTTTCCAAGGCTATGTTAATGAACTACTTCACCATATATTTTTTGCTTCTCTATATATAGATTGAGATTATCAAATAATTATCAATTCACCATACACATGCACGTTCATGCATATTACAAGCATTCTCATGCAAAACAGATTGTTGATTTGAGAGTGCATGTAATTCCGTGTCTTTTGGATGCAAATAAAAAAAAGAATATGTTATAAAAGAACCTAGCTATTTTCAATATGTATGGGTATCTTTACATGCCGTGGAGTTTGGGTCATTTGGACTATGATAGTTCCTAAATAGTTTTATAACAAAATATTAAATAAAAATTATTGGGAACATTTTTTTAACACTCCAGGGTGCGAAACAAAATATTGTTTTGAATTCGAATAATTACTATCAGATTAATATTTTTACATAATTATTTTGAATGTATAATATTATATGGTAAGGTTAGTCTTTCATATATATTCTTCAATTCGAGGAAATTGCCAAGGGATCTTGAAAAGTATCAGTTTCGGCTATACCGACTCACTGGGAAATTACATAGCAGGTATACATTTCGAATATTATGGGCTTTAGATTATCTGGTTATGCATAAAACAAAATAAAAAAGGCTAATGAAACAAACTATTAAATCAACAAGTTGGCCTTTCAAAATCATACATTGAGCATTATATATAAAACAATTCAAAATCAAATCACGGGAGAAATTATTTTCTTGGCTATATACGTCACATGTCCCTATAGATTTGATATTCTTGGAAATGAGATTCATTGATGAATATTGAGATTTAACCACAAACATAGGCTGAAACTGGTCATATCCTAACATGCCTACTTTTGTGCATCTTCCTAAAAATGTACTTTACAGAATCTTAGTTTTCTGTTGATACGAAAATAAACGTTTCACCATGTAGACCGAATTGTAGTAAAAGTCATCATTAATTATATGCCACTGGAAAATATTTCATAGCTACAATCATCACATGTCTAATTCTAATGTATCACAAAAATATGTGATTATTATGAACATATATCAACAAACACATTATATAGTTAAGAACATAATCATGATTCAAAAAAAAAACATAATCATGATTTTTTGTTGCTAGATTAGACGTTGCAATCCAACCTAGTAATAAAAAAAGCGACATTATCCAAATAAAGAACCGATCATAACTAATTTAATTGATCCAGACCAATTAAAATGTCTAGATTGAATCGGTTAAATTGAATATATTTAGTTTCTATTTGAAATGTGTCGGTTTTTCAATATTTGATTACTAGATTCCAATATCCGATTCACTTTCCCAACAATCAGAAATATGATTATAGCGTTAATTACATAACACATGATAGGCCTTTTTTATCAGAAGTTCAGAGCGTAGGTCATATTTGATAGGAGTCATAAGATCAAACATTATTTACCTAGCTCTTGGAAGCCTACTCAACTTCTTCTTTTTCCTAACAAGTAACAACACTTCCCCAACTACCAGCATTGACATACAAACTCGATAGAAGCAGTACATTCCCTGAGTTCTCTGGTTCAAGTTCTGCTAAGCGCTCTGCTGCAATCCTTGCAAGCTCCATGATCAGGGCCGTCTAACAGCACGTGCAAGTGGAGCGGTCGAACAGGATCCTAGTAAAAAAAAAAATTAAGAATTTTTGAAAATAAATATATAAATTATGTTATAAAGCTTTAAACTTGTAGACATAGTACTAATTTAGAACTTATAATTAAAAAAACATTAAATATATATAAATAAAACTATAATTTTTTAAACTCAAATGTCGGAAAATATTTATTCTTGAATATTTACTGACTGATATCGACAAAGTTTCCAAAAAAATTATCGATGTACTTGTTGACTACTGAATATTTTAATTAAATATTTTATTTATTATGTTTATTTGATTTTATGATAGAAATGTGATAAAGTGTATATATCATACATGTCCTTTGCAAATTCATTACAAATTTGCGAGGGAATTGCAAAAAAACAAAAGAGACGACAAAGTTCTTGCAAATTCATTGCAAATTTGTTGAGAGAGCGTTTCCTTGCAAATTTGTGAGTGATGTGCGACGACTATGCAATTTACCTCGCAAATCACTCGCAAAATTGCAAGAGAAAATTTTCCTCGCAAATTTGCAAGAAATTTGTGATTGTTGTATTTTTCCTTGCAATTTCATTGCAAACCTGTCGCAAATTTGCATGGTCAATTTTCCCTTACAAATCGGCTGTTTTCTCGTAGTGCACTGATATTTTTGAACAGGGTCTATAAATAATTCGATGGCCCTGTCCATGATCCCATGATTCCTACAAGCACCTAACAAAGCACCACACACAAACAAACACGTGAAAGTTACTATATGTTTTTTCCAATATAATTTGTGTAATTAGAAATTCATTTCTATTGTCTAAATATGTAATCATAGTCATCACACACCTTAGTTTTACAAGTTTTAAAATTAATATATATTCGATGACAACAATAATAATGACAGGAAATTTTAGGATAGAAAAGGTTAACTAATCTTGACATTTCACAAGCATAATATTATCCCATGGAGAAAATCAAAAGAAGTCGCATTTGGTTAGCTGTTCTATTGAGCATACAAAGCTGGATTGATGAATGATAAATCGAAAGAGCATCATACAGAATTGAGCATTTTTAATCTCATAACGATGTACGTATTATGCGGCTTTTAATTTACCTCTTGTAATCTCTTTGCTTCTCCTTTTGATAGGCTTACTTGTTTCTGCTACCTCAAAATATCTTCAGCGTATTGGCGCCATAGGAGTTCTCTATCTTCTGTAGGCATCTTTCTGTATCGGATATCGGGTCTGAGTATTTGGTTAGCCGTAGACCAGGAATTAAGCACGGTGTTTGCTTCTTCCGTCTGTTGAGAAGCAGCTTCCGATGACAAGACTTCAACTAGAATAGCTTTGAACTCAGGGGCACACCGCTGCAAACACATAACAAGAAAGTAATTAGATGAAGTAGACAAACAAAGTCCTCAAACAGACCATAAAGGATGTTGAAAAGAGATAAGCGATAGTCATTTTTGTTCTCATCTTGTTGCATCGTGCATGCAGCAAATGGTAAGCTATACAGATGAGTAATACTAGGTACCTCGTATAATGTATTTATGTGGTCACTCAATAGCTTCTCTTTATCAACAGGATCTAAATCCGGATTAGAGCCGCGTTTTCGAGGATCCATCTCGAGTTTTGGCTTGGATTATGTCCATGATGCCTTACGATGAAAGATTGAAATCGTTCAGAGTCTCCATGGGTTATAAAAGCCAACTTAATTCTTTTATAATCGAAGATTCGAAGAACAAAGAAAATACAACCTAACACTATCTAATTCTTCAACATATTTCAATAGTGGATTAAATGTATTGCTACCAAAAGCTTTAGCTCGCTGCATAGGAGAAGTAAACGCAAAACAGAAGAGGTAGATACATATGAGCCATATTGGTTTCTCGCATATAAGACTGCCTAGAAAATCATCATATTTCATTCTGGATTCCAGAATCATAAACAATAGAGATACAATTTTATTTGCAATTTGTTTCTTTCTTCCTGCACCACTCGCATGCAGATGATATGATGAATTTTTGATTAATATGTGCGTCAAATTAGAGAACGTTAACGTAAGGTAGCAAAAAGTAAAAGATAAACTCATTTTATGAAGAAAAATTATACCTTAGACGCTTCGTCCAGCAACTGCCAAAACCTTCAGCAGCTGCCTTATGACTTATGAGCCTGCACGCTTTCCCTACGTTCTTCCTCAGCACGCGTCTTCCCTTTCTGCTCAAATAAAGATCTTCCAACAGAATGCTTTGAATTGCCTGCAAGAAAAAAAAAATGAATTCTCAAATTGAAATTACAGCAACGAAAAAGGGTCCACAGCACTGATTACAGACGAAACGAAAAATTAACACACCACTAAATCCTCTGCATTTCCATGAGGAGACAAAGAATGAAGTTGCAACAAATGGTTTAGATACAAAGCCCAACGTAACTAATCAGAGAGGAAACCAATTTTAGACTCTAAGATACGCAAAGTGAAAGTCATGTTTCTGAATGTTTAATACAGATGTAAACAAAGGGAACAGCAAAAAGATCAGTGAAACTAAAAAAAAACAAAGCATAATATTATTGTCACGTCTCCATGCAGAATATTTCATTCTCTGTTTTAAAATGTGAGGTTAATAGAAACAGTGAAGAGAGTAAGGAAGACATATATTTTTATAAATCAATCTTTTCTTTTCACTTTAACAAAAAATAAATCAATCTTTTCAAATCTTACCTTCAATTAAGTGAATAGATGCATGTTCGACCTATAATCAGCATATATACACCTGAAAAGGTGAGGAGAAGGCAATTTATTGAAGAACGGAAATATTCCATACCGGATTTTCAAAATTGATTGGAGGAGAAGTAGTTTGTTTCGGTCACCATAGTCGATAGGAAAGATGAAAATCTGGAAAGAAAATACTTTGACAATGAAACAAATAAGCGAAGATGGGGTGAAGAGGGAAAGAAACAATTAATGTCTTGTCGGTAATATATAAATAAATTAGTTTACAAAAAAAAAAAAAAATTAGATGACAAGAGAAGATATAATATTTATTTTCAACCAAACCTAACACCCTTTCACCAAACACTTTCGATTTCTTTTTTTAAATAAAGTTCAGAAATCATTTATAGTTTTTTTTTTTGTAGAGCAAACATCAATCATTAAAAATATTAAATTATTGTGGGATATGCAAGAAAATATTATTTTCATCTTCCATTCATTGTAATGATGTATTTAAAAACAAATGTCCATTAATTTAATTTCTGATTATAAATCCAAATATCCTAACCGAAAAACTATAAAATTTTATAATGTAAAAATTAATTATATTTTACACAATTATAGTATGTAGCATAAACATTTTGTTAATATCTCATCATGCGAAAACTGAAAAATTTTATAATGTAAAACTATATCATATTTGGGAAAATTTAGAAAATACATTTAGATGAGATTATATTTTAAGAACTACACCATTTTTTTTGTGAAAACTATTCCATCTTTTTAATTTTTTTGTGAAAAGTACACTTATTCATAAGTGAAATGACTAAATTTTCCAAACTTAATTTTTATATTATCCAATATCTAATTTGATATTTTAATTTAAAATAGAGGATACATGTTTAAAAAATTAAAAAAATTCACCAACAAACATACTTTTTAATACTCATTATAACTAGAGAATTAGCTCCATTAACTACTTCTTGATCAACCACGTTCATTTCATATAATAGAATATTTTAAACAATAAAAAATTGCCGATCACTTTACCAAATATAAATGATCTCTTATTCTAATATGTGGACTTTTCTTTTTTTGATATACGAACACACATGAAACAATCCAAACAAATTTCTATTCTTTTATTTATCAGAAAAAATCCAGACAACTTGTTTCTAGAATTAAAGAGTTTGTTAAAGTATTTCTCCCCTCTTTATTACAATTTTTTCTTACTGAAAATTTCTGCTAGAAGTAAATAATATTATGATATAATTTAGCAAAAAAAAAGAAGATACTACGTGAACTTTGTTCCCATGGAGCATAAAGGGACTCTTGCATATAATTTTACATATATTTTACCATTTTAAAAATATTTGAATTTTCTGTTTTTATGATGTGAAAAGAATGAACTGCTAAAGCAAAAAAAAAATCCAATCTATTTATTTTTTCTACCGCAAAAACATAAAATGATAAAAACTCAGCAAGAAATAAAAACAAAGATCACATAAAGTCCTTACAAAAATAATCGTGGAAAATAATAAAAATTATAAATTTACACCGTTTATGAATGTGCTGTCTGCATTAACTTTGAGCGAGGAATTTCAAGGCATAGTTTCATCAGAGGCTGGGGACAAACTATATGAAGGTGACTCAAGCGTGTCACCACTCACCAGTACCTTCAAAGGCTGGGGAGGACTCAAAATACCAACCGGAAGATTCTGGCAATGGGGTACATATCAGATTTGGAAGTGAAAAATGCGAATTCTGATAGAGGTATGTCGAGGCTCCGTCATATTATGATTTTCCTTCTATGGTTGCTTGGTCTTACATTTATTAAGCTTCCTAATTTTAGGATTAGCATTGTTGTGGTTCGGTGTAATCACTTCTGTATTGGTGCTCGTTGCTATCAACATGGGCGGTTCAAGATTCTTCAACCCGTAACATGGTGTTGCATGGATCACTAGCGATTTCTTTTGCCCAAGTAAGTCTCTCGGCCTAGAAATGGAAACTTAGTACGTTCTGTCTATAGCTATCAATATCAGTTGAATTCACTTGAATAGATTCCAATCTCTTATGGAATCACGCTACCGTTTTTCTTTGGAATCTTGCTGCCATATCGTAGTTTTGGTTTTGGTCTTTCATATTAGTAAATGATACTCGAACAGGAGTTGTCAGTTCCATAAAACTATGAATGGAAGTTGAAAATGAAGAACAGAAGTATCTTTAATCGAGACGAAACTAGAAAACGTATGTTTTGTAAAAAGATTGTGCTATTAACTCAATGGCTGGTGGAGTCTTCTTTCTGTTTAATATAACATAGTCCGGTCTAAATATTTCCATTTCTGCTGTTGCATGTACTAGTGTTCCTTTGTTGATTGATTGACCAACACCTGTTATATTATGGCAGGTTGATCAGTTTTTTTGAGATGGCTTATAACGAGGTCTCAGTTTTGTGTATGCATTCTAATACCGTTGTATGCATGTCACTAGAAGAGGAGCACTAGTTGGCGGCGGATAGTATTAGGATATTTTTCACCCAATTTCTTACAACTATGAATCAACGTGTATACCGGTGGTTTGTTATAGTGAAATTATTGTTCCATTCAAATAAAGTTTATCTTTTCTGCACGGAAACGATTCTGTTGACCATAACACGTAGCACAGTGACGCCTGCTATTAGCAGTCACCAACTTGTAGGCTTTGAGAAAAATGTTCTTCTGGGAGTTTGTTGAGGGGGCGTTTAAATCTGTTCATTTTGTTACCATTTTTCAGATACAACAGCGGTAATACTCTGCCATGGATGTGCTTTTCTGGAGGAGCAAGACTCTAAAGAAGGTACATTTTGTCTTCCCTTTTTTGAATTGTTTGTTGGCTTTTTTTTTAATGTCTTGCTAGATCATGTTTAGTAGGATTTTATGTTCTTCATGGCTCTCAAATAGCTAATCTCTTTATTAATGACTCTTTTCTTCCCAGTCTTATTCATCACCTCTCTAACTTGTTATCATTCAAGATCCTACTATAACTAATAAACTCATTGCTTTCATATTGTTTGAAATAGCAGTTCACAACCCGCAACGAAGAGAAAGAACGTGGTACACTGTATATAGCTATGATTGCTTCTCTCTCTTTTTTTTTTTTTCTGGCGTTTGCGGTTAACAGTTTGCGATAATTGTAAATGTCTATCGCGTTTCTCTGTAGGCTATATTAGCAATTTTGTTGCTGCTACACATGCTGGAAAAAAAAACTGGCCTAGCTATAGTTATTTTTCAAGCGCACAGAAGTTCCCACCATGAGGAAGTCATGGTCATAATTGCGTTAAAGCTGGATTTGAATGCAACAAGTTGGGTCAGTCGTAACATGCCACTGTCTATGAAAAATCACAAAAACAAAAACAAAAAGTTCTGCTGCTGGAATGATTTGATTGTTACTGCTAGAATCATGGTTATATAATGTTTAAACAAAGGTACACAAAGCGTACTATGTAAATCGTGTTTAAAAGCAATTGTTAATTGCACGTTAAGTGGATGATTAGATCTACGCTTAGTATAAAGAATACATGCAATCAAACAAATAAGTAAAATAACAAGGAGATCGTGGGTGCATTAAATAAAATCTAAGTAGTGTCAGTAAACTAAACAGTAATCGATAGTAAAGAAAGTAATTAACAAGTGAGAAAGAGATTAAAGAGGAATATATTACAGGAAAAAAAAGAGGAAGGAACATCACGTGAAGGCGTTGAGACCACAACGTCGGGACATGTGGTGGACAGTGCTTTGTTTGTTTTCACCAACCTCTCTTCGGTTTCTCCGTTCTCTTTTGTCTTCTTCTTTCTCATTTTGTCAACTTCACTAATCACTCCCTTTACTAGATACTAGGGCTGGACATTTTATTCGTTAAATTTGATTCGATTCGTTATTCATGTCAATTCGATCTGAAAATTCCAAATATCCGTAAGCTTTCGAAACAAAGCAAATACTAAAATTCAATATCCGTTAAAATCAAAGCAAATAACAAATACTAAAATTTTGGGAAGCGAATATCCGATCCGGCAATATATAAATACATGTATATTTTGATTATATTTAAAGTTTTAAATGTATAAAATTTTATAATTATTATTCTAACATATGATTTAACAATTTCTATTCTCATTAATACTTATATAAAAGTATTACATAAAAGAAAAAGAAAACTTTTATGACAATTATAATTTTTTTCTTAAGTTGTGTGTTATTATAATTGTTAACTAAGTTAAAAAAAAATTTACAAAATATGTAGATTCGCTACTTCTTTTAATTTTTATCTTTTATATCATGTAAAAGAATATTTTACAAAACAAATTTGTATCAAAATTTTAAGATTATTTGTATTAATCCAAACAGATAAGATATCCGTAAGTATTCGTAAATATTCGCAAATATCTATTTATTTTCCGGATATCCGTTTTTCCGAATATCCGTATTTTACCGAAGCAAAGCAAATCGAAAAATTAGATATCCGTGACATACGAAACAAATCACAAATACCTTCAAAAACCCGAATATCCGATCCGTGCCCAGACCTACTAGATACTACAATTCTGTAATATAATATAGTAACGTAAAAAATTCAGCAAATTATAATTCTTTTTCTTTTTCATTTATCGAAACCCCACGATATTGAAAGGATGATAATCCTTTCAGACAATTTATTCGCTCCAATCACAATGACTGTCATTTGTCTATTGTGTTTCTAATTAATGAAACTACCTTGCAAATTTAATACATACAATAAAATTGGAAAGTGACTTCTACCATTTCTATAAATGAAAAAAGACTTTTACCAAAAAAAAAAATTGTTACAAAAAAAGAGTTTTACCAAAAAAAAAAAAATTGGAAAGTGGCGATTTTGGTTGATGCAAAACGCATGGGTCGAACGCATGGGTCTATTTGCGCTGCATTGGACCAAGCAGCAATGTCATGTCTTGGATGTATATAGTATAATAACTACCAATTTTGAGCTGTCAATAACAAAAAGTGGCTATTATTATGTAAACATCGGTGTCTCCATTTCTTGTACGTTTTGCAATATGCAAATCTTTCGAAATATCACATTTCAGTTGTTGGAAAAAAAAAAGATTTCTTTTTTTTTCAAAAAAAAGTTTTGTTTTCCTTTAAAAAAAAAAAGATTTGGTGTTTCCATAAATTATCAACCAACCCAATTTCATTTTCTAAACTTGTCTTATACATATATTTGTATTCAAAATACGTTTTTCAAAAGAAGAAACAGAACTTGTCAACATTTCCCATTGTTATTTTGCAACTAAAATAATGTTTGGAGTTGTAAAACGTGAGTTCTAATACTTCGACATATTTTAAAAAAAATAGTTTACGAGTTTTTTTTTTGACATCAGTTTATGAGTATTTTATGGCATAATGTATAATATTAGTTGATTACATTTTGTAATTTTTTTGAAAAAACTATTGAGAAAATACTAAAGATATACTGTTTAACCAAAAAGTATAAATATTTTATCAATCAAAACATATATATATATATATGTTGGTCATACCAAATTAGATATAAATTTGGTTAGTAATAGTTTTTATTTAATTTAATGAGAAACAAAACAACACTGTGTTAAAGATATATTTATATATATATATATAATATGTTGGTCATACCAAATTAGATATAAATTTGGTTAGTATCAATTTTTATTTAATTTAATGAGAAATAAAACAACACTGTGTTAAAGAAAAAAAAGTTGTAAATAAAAATTAAATTTCACCAAATTTCCCCATTCCTAGATTGGTTTAGTCAACATAAATTTTGTAGTTTTTTAATGAAACATTTAGTATTTTATAAATTATTCTCCATTTTTTTCCTTAATAAAACTATAAAATACTGGAAAATTATCTTGTTTTGCTCAAATACATAATCAGACTCTACTCCAAAATTTTCTTTATAAAGGCAATCCTCTCGCTGTCCATACACTTTCACCTCTCTTCCTCGTTCTCCTAACTCCTTTGGCTTCTTCAGGTATTCTCTTTCTCTCTCAGCCGCTGTTCTTATATCTTTTTGCTTCTTCAATCTCTCCAACTTTGTTGATAGTTGCTACATACCACAGGTGAACCATGTCGGTCACAGAACATTTTTTTTTTTTTTGGTGGTAGAAACTAGACACTGATTGTCTTTGTAGGAAGTCTAGATGTGCAGATCTAAAGACTTAGAACCATTAACTGAAACTTTCTGTCTCCTTCCACAAGTGTTATATCAGTTTGGTCCGACCATTGATAGTCATAGAACATAAACTGCATGTCCCTTTGTCTGAGTCATTGATTAGACACAAACATTTGGTTGCTTTGTTTTGATGATGCTTTTGTTTACTCACAAGATTTAATTATTTCTTGTGTGTATGCAGTGAAGGAGAGGAAACTCAATGGCGGATCTTAAAGCACCGCTCGTAAGACCAAAGAGAAAGAAAACATGGGTTGACTACTTCGTCAAGTTCAGATGGATCATCGTCATCTTCGTCGTCCTCCCAATCTCAGCAACCCTCTACTTCCTCATCTACCTCGGCGACATGTACTCAGAGTCCAAATCCTACGAGCAACGCCGCAAGGAACACGACGAGAACGTCCTGAAAGTCATCAAACGCCTCAAACAGAGGAACGCAGCCAAGGACGGTCTCGTCTGCACGGCACGCAAGCCGTGGATCGCCGTGGGGATGAGGAACGTGGACTACAAGAGAGCACGCCACTTCGAGGTCGACCTGGGAGAGTTCCGGAACATCCTAGAGATCAACAAGGAGAAGATGATCGCCAGAGTCGAGCCTCTCGTCAACATGGGACAGATCTCTCGCGCCACCGTCCCCATGAACCTCTCCTTAGCCGTTGTCGCTGAGCTTGATGATCTCACCGTTGGTGGACTCATTAACGGTTACGGTATTGAAGGAAGCTCTCACCTCTACGGTCTCTTTGCGGACACCGTAGAGGCTTACGAGATTGTCCTAGCCGGTGGGGAGCTTGTCCGGGCCACTAAGGATAATGAGTATTCTGATCTTTTCTACGCGATCCCTTGGTCGCAGGGGACGCTTGGACTCCTCGTTGCTGCTGAGATCAGGCTTATACCGGTTAAGGAGTACATGAGGCTCACATACATACCGGTCAAGGGAGATCTCCAGACCTTAGCGCAAGGCTACATGGACTCTTTCGCTCCCAGAGACGGAGACGAGTCCAAGATCCCTGACTTCGTTGAAGGCATGGTTTATAACCCCACAGAAGGTGTGATGATGGTTGGGACGTACGCGTCTAAGCAAGAAGCCAAGAAGAAAGGGAACAAGATCAACAACGTGGGATGGTGGTTCAAGCCGTGGTTCTACCAGCACGCGCAGACCGCGCTGAAGAAGGGGCAGTTTGTTGAGTACATCCCGACTCGTGAGTACTACCATAGGCACACGAGGTGCTTGTACTGGGAAGGGAAGCTTATCCTTCCTTTCGGTGATCAGTTGTGGTTTAGGTTTCTCTTTGGTTGGTTGATGCCTCCGAAGGTGTCTCTTCTCAAGGCTACTCAAGGTGAAGCTATTAGAAACTATTACCATGATATGCATGTGATTCAGGACATGCTTGTTCCTCTTTACAAGGTTGGTGATGCTCTCGAATGGGTCCACCACGAAATGGAGGTAAGCTATAGCTAAAAGTACTGTTTCGGTTCGTTTTTTTTTCAATTTTCGGTATTCCGGTTTATAAAGCCATATAGAACCATATCTAATTTGGTTTGGTTCAGTTTATATACTATCGATTTTTGGCTTATTTGGTTTTATACAAAAAAACGTAACTATTTATCTTTTATATTTTAGATTATATGATTAGAAATCAGATTTACAAAAACATAAATATATATTAGTGACTCAAATTGGTTGTATCCTATTTCAGGTGTATCCCATTTGGCTTTGCCCACACAAACTCTACAAGTTACCAATCAAGCAGCAGATTTATCCAGAACCAGGGTTTGAGTATGAGAAGAGACAAGGAGACACAGATGATGCTCAGATGTACACTGACGTTGGAGTCTACTACGCACCGGGTCCTGTCCTAAGAGGTGAAGAGTTCGATGGGTCTGAAGCTGTGCGTAAGATGGAGAAGTGGCTGATTGAGAACCACGGTTTCCAGCCTCAGTATGCAGTCTCTGAGCTGGACGAGAAGAGTTTCTGGAGGATGTTTGATGCTGACTTGTACGAGCATTGCCGCAAGAAGTACAGAGCTGTTGGAACGTTCATGAGTGTTTACTACAAGTCTAAGAAAGGAAGGAAGACTGAGAAAGAAGTTAGAGAAGCAGAGCAAGCTCATCTTGAAACAGCTTATGCGGAAGCAGATTAAGAAATGAAAATGTGGGTTTGAGAGAGGCTTGAGATTATTATTGCTATGGGTTGTAGTGTGTCGTTTCTTTTGCAATATGTCTGTTATGTGTTTTCCTGTTTTCAGTTTAGTGTCTTGATGATGACTGTCGTTGTTGGCTGTTCGGTGTTTCTGTTTTAGACTTATGGTTTGAATAAATGTTAGATTTTGAGATTTGGATTTGCTTATGACACTTTCGTTAGAGATTAACTAAGGTTTCAAATGAATTTGTCACTTAATTTGGTTTGGTTATAGTGAACCGGGAAAGATGTCACACTAGGGTCTCCAATTCGAGATAGCTTCTGCAATGGGACTAAGAGTGACAGATGATGCCAAGGATTATCCGGACGGCACACGGTTCAAGTTTAGGCTGATGTCATAAAGAAGAAGACACTCTGAGACTTGATGGGATTGTCAGGACTGTACTATCACACATGACTGCAACAGGTGCTTTCTTAAGAACTCATCAATCTTTACTAATCTTAGGCAGGCCATAGTCACTCATTTGCACAACAAAGAAGCGTATACCATCTATAAATAAACACAATGACATTTTCTTGCTTCATTCCTTATACTTTGGTATATGTTTGAACACGAACAGTTTCAAAATCTTTATGAGACTTTGAAAATAAAACTGATAAACAAGATTCAAAGATTTAAAGGTTTCTACTTCTTCCTCTTAAGCTCAAGTAGTCTTGACCATCTTTTATGGACAGAAGCTGTATTTGTCTCTCCAACATCTACAAAAGCAATTTAGAAACCAAAACCTCTATAATCAATCCTTATGAACAATTAAAAACAACATGTCATTTGAAGATAGAGAAACACAAACCAACATAATGTTACTTACAATGCAGTGTGGGTTCCGATTTTTCGCACGAATCCGAGCATATATCCTAGAGTCGAGAAACAATAAGAACTTCTGTCAGTTAAGCTTATAGATACTATGAAACTTCAGTATAGTTTTAGCTGAATTCTCTCTACTTTAGCGTAAGTTGTGAGCCTGATAGTGTCTTGTACAAGGGAATCAAGATTAGCTTCATATCCAGGTCTCACATATATAACCTACACCAAAACATAAACTTTACTCTTTTGATTTTTTAATGAAAGGCAGAAACATAGCTTATAGTGTTACAAGAGTGCTTACAGAAGGATCATCACCACCAATATCTGGGAGGGTTGAAGCTCGATTCTCCCTACTTGATGGCAATATCCAAACAGTGAAAGTTGTATCAATCTGGTCACATATATTTCATCAAAACAAATCTCTTCTTACTCGGATGCCTTCACTTTTTTTTTTCTGAATGAAACAGTTATATATAATACCAGACGAGGATAAGCAGATGAGCAAATGCTGCACTTTCTTGAGAAAGACGTTATGATTCTTCCATCTACTGAAAGTCCCATGCTTGCGTGCTAGACAAGAAACAACACTATCAAAACCTAAACGATCTTAGACAAGAGAGAGTCCTGCAGGCTCTGAAGCTCAAACACTATCAATGCAACACATTCATAAAGCTACCCTTTGGACAGAGAGATCGACGGCGACACGGGGATTAGTAGGGCCATCTTCAACAAGATCTTGGAGGTGAAGATCACGGAGAGAAACATTGTAGTGAGTATTCCAGCTACCGTTCCATTTTCCTTCAGAAGGAGATAAAGTTATCAGACGCTTCATTGTTCTTGAGTTCACTCCTCCATTTATTGCTGCCTGTATTGGTTTAAGGCTTTGGATTACAAAGATTAGAATCAAAACCAGAACAGTATAAGGTAGAGAAGAAGTAATAATATATACTATACCGAAGAAGAAGAAGAAGGTTCTTGTTTCTTTGAGAGAGAAGAAACCGGTAGTAGATGAGGGCGTTGAGATACTTTCTTCTTAGTATTCAGGAGGTTTGGTGAGACCAAAGAACGTAGAGAAGATGATTCCGCCATGGATGATGATTCTCCAGACAGAAGCTCTCTGGTGGTCTGAAACCATGCAAAATGTCACCAAACCTTATCCCCTATACATTAGACAATAGACACTCACCACCACAAGTCTTTTTGGTGCTTGACGTGTAACTTTCCCATATACAAATTTACATATCTTTTTCGACGCTTTTTTGTTAACCAATGACTTTTGATTTGTAAACTGATTTTGATTTCAAGATCGGATTTTATGATTTTAGAGTGTCAGTCGTACAGCTAAACTAGTAATTCTTCTACCAAACCTATTTGATGGGATTTTTCTTCTTTTTAAAAGAAAGTAAAATGAAACACATTAGTTACTATATCACTGTGACAAGAAAGATGCAAACAAACAGCTGCTTCAAGGCCATGCGAAGTCAAGCTCGCTGTTATCAACATCCCATACTCCAAGTCCAATCTCATCAACCAAGAAAAACCTGGTAACTTGTTTTCACACTTCTAGATTTCAACTCTTGGATACGACGGGTGGAGAGCTCAAGATCCGTGGATACGACGGGTTCAGAGATAACAAAGGATTCTCTGGATCCATGATGGACCTCTCAGCGAAAGAATCGTCTTTTTCAAGTCATGTTTCTGAAGTCAACTAACTCGACTTGTCTCCTTAAAAGCATGAAAAAAGTAACTGAAGTTGAGAGACAATAAGAAAACACAGAACCTTTTCTAACTGTTAATCATAGCCTTACAAGTAATGATAGTTGAGAGATTTGAGCAATAGTCAGAAACAAATTCCAGGGAAAAAAGCTAAACTCTAAACGTTCAAAAGAACCCCAAAGAAACACCAAAGGGGTAGAGGTATTCCGTGAAGCTCATCATAAGATAAAGCAATAATCTTACACAAGCTCTGAACAATACTTCACCACCCAGACACTTTCCACTAAGAGTACAAACATCACAAAAAAAAAATCTCAGACATTGTCTCTTTTAGATAAGATCAGCTACATTCATTGGCATCTCATCAATCTGTGTACTGTAGTACTGCTCAATGTCCCTTAGGATCTTAATGTCGTCGCTTTTAACAAAGTTGATCGCAACACCCTACAACGATGACCGTAAAAGATGGTTAAAATGTGTAATTCCAGGCTAAGAGAATTCACAGCTTTGACAGATTAATCAACAAGAAATAATGTTCAATAAATCTGTTACCTTACGCCCGAAACGACCAGATCGTCCAATACGGTGGATGTAGAGCTCACGGTTGTTAGGAAGATCATAATTGATGACAAGAGAAACCTGATAAAGAAAGTTGTTCATGTCAATTCAACCTTTAGCTTAATCTAATGACGCATAATCTGAGACCCATATAACAGAGAAGACTAAACATTTATTATCTACAAAAGATATAGCCGACTTACTTGCTGCACATCGATACCACGTGCCCATACATCTGTCGTGATCAAAACACGACTGTCACCTGACCGAAACTGATTCATGATCTCGTCTCTCTCCTTCTGAGGCATGTCACCGTGCATTGATGAAACTGTGAAGTTGTTAGTCCTCATTTTCTCACTTAGCCAATCCACCTATAACAATTATAGATCTAGAGTTTAGCGAACATTGAAAAGAAAAAAAACAAGTCTCAGATCCCTAGTTACCCACAACATTTAAAGCAAAATTAGAGAGCATCAGGATTACAGAACATCACAGAATAAATTAAGAACCCACCCAATGCAATTTACAAAAAAATCTGCAGGTGTGTAGAGATTGTAAGAAATATTGAGCAGTGGACAAACTACAGATTGTCCCAAACGATTACAAGTCTCAACGATCTTACAAGCTTCCATAACAAGTAAAGATAACAATGCTAACAATATGAGACACCTGATCACCTATCAAAAATTCAAATGGAGTGCAGATAAGATTACCTTTCGTTTAGTGTTGCAGAAGATAACAGCTTGAGTAATAGTAAGTGTGTCATAAAGATCACAGAGTGTATCAAATTTCCACTCTTCCTTCTCAACAGCAACGAAAAATTGTTTAATGCCCTGCAAAAGGTTTTAAAGGAAAGTTAGCCAGTGAAGTATATGAGTAAAACAACAAGCACACAGATTGCAGAAGTAGAAAAACGTACTTCAAGAGTCAACTCATCACGCTTCACAAGTATCTTCACTGGTTCCGTCATGAACTTGGATGTCATCTCCAAAATCTCGTGAGGAAGAGTTGCAGACACCAAGCAAACCTATACACATAAGAAATAAAGTTAGATAGATGTCAAACAATGGCATTTAGCCAGTCTTTCTACAGCTAATAGCTACCAAATTCTCACATGGATCCACCAAGCAACTCACAATGTTCTTTAACAATAAGCAAATCCAATAACAGTCAATAGGAACCAAACAATGTTCGAGGCAGTGAAACTTCACCTGAAGATCTGGTGGAAGATATCTATAAACATCATATATCTGATCCTTGAACCCTCTACTCAACATCTCATCAGATTCATCAAGAATCAAAAGCTTAATAGCTCTGGTACGTAGACTTCTCCTCTTAATCATATCACAAACACGCCCAGGCGTCCCAGACACAACATGAACACCATTCTCCAGCTTCCTAATGTCTTCCCCAACGCTCTTCCCACCAACGCAAGCATGCGCCTGAATACTAGCGTGCAACCCAATAGCTTGAATAGTCTTCTCCGTCTGCGAAGCCAGCTCTCTCGTCGGAGACAATATCAACGCCTGAACTCTACAAATCAAAACATAAGAACAATCAAATTTCAAAAAATTGAAATTAGGGTTTTTTTTTTTAATTTTCAAACCCATACTCTCTAGACGAAGTGTCGACGATTTGGCAGACGGAGAGAGCAATCATGGAGGTTTTCCCGGTACCGGACTGAGCCTGGGCGATGACGTCGCGACCTTGGAGGATCGGCATGACGGCTCTCTGCTGAATCGCGGAGGGCTTCTCGAAGCCGTACTCGTAGACGCCGCGGAGTACGTCCTCCTTGATTCCCATATCGTTGAAATTGGTGATGGGCTCGATCCCTTCCGTCGTCTCGAAGACTAATTTGTCGTCGTCCATCGGTCCGCCGCCTCTCCTTCCTCCTCCACGGCTAGGATTCGCTTCCGCCATTGCTCTCTCTCTCTCTCTCTCTCTCTCTCTCTCTCTCTCCTAGGGTTTACGATCGTGAAAGCTTACTCACTCTCTCTCTAGCGCGGCTCGATGTGGACACGATTGTAAATATCGACAACTAATTTGGGCTTTTATTTAAGAAATATCGACTCTATTGTTGGGCCTAGATCATAATAGAAGGCCCATTTTGAAATGAGGGAAGTAACCATGTTGCTTCAAAAACGACGACGGTTTGTCACGAAGCCGAACTCGCGAACATAGGCTTCAGAAGAACCTAGTTAGATCGGTATCTCTGTCGGAATTTTATCTTCTCCTTCACGGATCCTATCTCCCTCCTAACTGTATCCTCTCCTCTTTGCTCAGAGACTGATTGAAATGTTTTCGTTTAGCTCTGGGGAATGAATAAAACTTCTTTCTGTTCATCTCTGTTAAAGGTTGGTGCTTCGTAACATCCAAGAACAGCTGTTAATTCACATACTTTATTGCCTTTCGTTAAATGGGTTTCCTTTTATGTGGCAAAACAGTACCTTTTGATTTTGCACTGATCTTTATTTCTGTTTTGGGTTGTTTTAATTGTGCAAAATGCATAATGTTTTTGATGGTGCAAGAAATCGACTCTGCAAGTGATTTATGAAATATGTTTTGTTTATTGCAGTAATATTAGATTTTGAGAGGAAGGTGCTTTGTGATGTATACTAGAGCTATAAAGAGGAACCAGAGATGGGGTTTGGTATTGCAGCAAGCCAAATACTTAGTTAGGCCAATCATTCGTGACTACACGGTGTCCAGATCTTATGGACTCACAACCACTAATGCAAATTTGACAAGTAGGTCTCTCCTCCGTTCGTTATTTTCCTGCGGTGGCAGTGTTGCCTCGAGAAATAGTGTAAGACTCTCGAAGAACATCCAGCTGCGTAGTTTTAGCTCTGAAGGTGATGGAAGGAGTGAGGATAAACATGTGTCTTTGAACAAAGGGAGTGGCATAGGTGATGGAAAAACCGCGAAGGAGAGGGGTGTTGGGCATTTAGATTCTCATGCTCAACTAGGGGAACAAGACCAAATAGAGTGGCTCAATAGCGAGAAGCTTGCCAGTGAATGCAAAAAGAAGGAGTCACCTCTGCTTTCTAGACGAGAAAGATTCAAAGAGGAGTTCTTAAGGAGAGTCCAACCTTGGGAAAAGATACAGCTTTCGTGGGAGACCTTCCCTTACTATATCCAGTAATAATCTACAAACAATACTCTCTCTTTTTTTCTCTGTTATTGTGTTTCTGATAATTGATTATGCTCATGCTCATTTCACAGTGACCACACGAAGAATATTTTGGTGGAATGTGTTACTTCACATATAAGACAAAAGGATGCCGCTTCGGTTTATGGTTCCCGTTTAGATTCTTCAAGTGGAAGAATACTGCTCCAGGGTCTTCCAGGTTTGTGATTTACTATTGTTTGATGTTACTCTTCTATTATCAAAGTATATTTGTCGAGGAAACTTAATAAGATGAGTAGATGACCAATAAGAAACCTTATGTTTGTTCAGGCACTGACCTTTACCAGGAAAGGCTGGTACGAGCACTTGCTCGAGATGTACAAGTTCCCCTGTTGGTTCTTGACAGCAGCATTCTTGCCCCTTATGTGAGATTCTTATGAGTAATTTGCCTATAAACAAGCCATGTTTAGCGTTCTGTTTTTAATGTGGGTTATATAATCTTTCTCGGTTCTGAATCAGGATTTTTCTGATGAGTACAATGAAGACTCTGAATCTGATGGTGAGAACGCAGAAGCCGAAGCAGATGAGGGCACGACAGAGTCTGAAGCTGAGGAAGATTCTGCAGCGAATAGTGAGGAGGATTCTGAAGCGAAAACAGATGGGAGTGACAATGAGGAAGCTCGTCTCGAGGTTACCGAGGAAGATATCAAGAAAATTGTGCCAAAACTTGAGGAGCTCGGAGAGGTATGATTGTATTAAATGAGGTTCCTAGTTAATACCGTTTTAATACTAGTTCTTTAGTTCTACATGATACTCTTTGCATTGTTCCCTCAACTTCTGATTAATCCAGTACTTACCTGCTCTAAATTGTGGCAGTTAGTAGCAGAAGAACTACATGAAGCTGGTGGAGCTTCCGAAGCAGCAGCTGTTGAGCATTCTGATAAAGCTAGGCGCCCGGCAAGGAAAGGTAATCATCCAGTAGGCATTTTCATCATTATAAGTGCTAGGTAGAATTTGATTTAGTAATACTTTCCATTCTAACAAGATTCTTTTTCTGGTGTGGTCTTTCTCTCATTAGCTTTTCACTTTCTCATCATTCATTTGTGAGACTTTTAATTATTCTCTGTGTTGTTTTTTACTTTTTCATTATTTCTATTTGTGGTTACATAATTTGCAGGAGATCGCGTCAAATATGTTGGGCCTTCAAAGAAGGGTGATGCAAAGCACAGGTAGTTTACTGATTTACTTTCTCCGGAATTTAAACTTTTCGAACCCATATTTTAGTAATGAGTTCATTGAAAGGTTTAGAATCTCTAGGTCAGTCTATTACTACATGAATGCATGCTAATTCTAGGCTATTTACCAGTCTAGATGCGTAAACATGTGGCCGTATAGAATGTCCATAACTGGTAGTGCTGCTTGCTCTGCTTAATTATGTCAGTATTACTTCTCTTGTCAACTGCGAGACCTTAATTGTGGTTGTTTGGATATGCCCTTGCTAATGCGTTTAATTTGAGTAGTTCTGGTTTAGGATTAGATGTGCACCATTTCTGCCATGGTCGTTTCCTGTATAATGTATTCCTTTATTTGTGAGCTTAACTAGGTTGTCTATTATCATCACTAGGTTGATAATTTTCTGTCTCATGAAAGTATACCATTCGGGGTTTCCTCAGCAATATTTTAGATACTTTTGCAACGCACGCTAAACATTTTAGATAGTGGATACCCTATATTTGTCTTCAACCAAAATTTGTGTACCTGCAGTCCATTAACTACCGGGCAGCGTGGAGAGATCTTTGAGGTGAATGGGAACCGCGTTGCGGTTGTATTTGACAAGGAAGGTGATACATCATCAGAAGGAAGCGAGAAGAAACCAAAAAAGCAGTCCCAGAAGCCACATATACATTGGATAGATGGTAATTACTTGATAAAGCCATACATCGTTGATGTGTGATCGTTCTTTATTTGTAAAATGATCCTCTGCGTTGACAATAAACTTCATATGTAAGTGTTACTAGCTAACCCCTATGTTGTCTGCGCAGTTAAAGACCTGAAGCATGATTTGGATATGCAGGCAGAAGATGGTTACATTGCCCTGAAGGCTTTAAATGAGGTATGTTTGGAAGCTACGTGATGTTTTCTTGTTGCTTTTCAGGTATTGTTGATAGTATCTGACTTTGTATCCAGCAAGTGCTCTTAAGTTTAAATTGTCTTGAAACTTAATACATATGGATGGTTCAGCTTATGCACTCATGTATCCGTTTGTTTCCTGTGTTTGTAGGTTTTGCAATCCACACAACCACTTATTGTCTATTTTCCAGACTCGTCCCGGTGGTTGTCTAGAGCTGTACCTAAGGCAAAACGAAATGAGTTTGTAGACAAAGTTGAGGAAATGTTCGATAAAGTGTCAGGTCCTGTTGTAATGATCTGCGGTCGGAACAAGATTGAGACAGCCTCCAAAGGAAGAGAGAAATTCGTAAGCCTTTCCCACGTGTCACTGCTCGTTTGGCTTTTCTTTTGTTACTGATCAGTAAATTAATTGTATTTTTTTTACCTATTTTGTTTGTGAACAGACGATGATACTCCCAAACTTTGGCCGCATTGCGAGACTGGTAGGTTGGCTAAAAATAAAAGTATCTTTGATGAAAGAATCTTAGTTTGGTCTCAAATCAAGTTACTGATTCATTTGTGTCTTGCAGCCTCTTCCTTTGAAGCATCTTACTGAGGGGCTCGGCGGAAGTAAAAGTTCAGATGATAATGAGATATACAAACTATTCACTAATGTTATGAACCTACTTCCTCCTAAGGTATGTCTTATATCTTTTATCAAGTTTCTTATATAAGTTTTGGATAACCGACGAAAATTGGATAACTTTTCCTGTTTGTTTGTGCAGGAGGAAGATATTCTTGCAGTATTCAACAAACAACTTGTAGAAGATAGAAGAATTGTGGTATCACGGAGCAATTTGAATGAGATACTTAAGGTACACAGAGCTAGATTTGCTTCTCAGTGGAGCCAATTTGTGGTGTTTTTTCATAACGTTGACTTTGAGAACTTTTTTTCCAGGCCCTTGAGGAAAACGAGTTATTATGCACAGACTTGTACCAAGTGAACACCGATGACGTAATATTGACAAAACAAAGTGTGTAACTCCTATGAAACACCTTGTTTATTATGTATCTGTTTGCTTGTTGTCATAGCAATGTTGGTTGTGTATGGATAAAGTTGTTAATTGATATCAAGCTAGCCTTTACTATATGATATGTATGGCATTTGTTGCTATAATGTTAAGAATCCGGTTATTGTGATACGGCTTTAACTAGCACGTATGTGTTTAGATTTATCACATTCCCTTGATCTGATTGTTCTTCTTTTCTGAAATAGTTATAGTTGATGTTATTGTTACATATTAAGTTGAAATTGGATTCAATTCCTTGTTTTTGATGTTAATCTCTGCCACTGTCTCTTATTTGTCCCAGTCACTTATGGTTTGACCAAGTGATCTCTGAAACTTGTTTATATTTGATCATACAGGGGCAGAGAAAGTTGTTGGCTGGGCGAGAAACCACTATTTATCTTCTTGCTCGAAACCGTTGATTAAAGAAGACCGCCTGATTCTGCCTCGTGAAAGGTAATAGCATAGTTGTGGCTGTATCTTCCAAGTCTACAATTTTATCTTTAAATTTGATCTTTTCTTAACTGTTGTCTTCATCTTTTGTAGCATTGAGATATCAGTTAAAAGGTTGAAAGCACAAGAAGACATTTCTCGAAAGCCTTCACATAGCTTGAAGGTTTTAGTTTCTTCCCCGTCTGGTGTTATTGGAAGTTGATTACTAATCCTAGTAATCAACAGAGATCTTTTTTTTTTCTTGCAGAACATAGCAAAGGATGAGTTTGAAAGCAATTTTGTCTCAGCTGTAGTTGCTCCTGAAGAAATAGGTGTCAAGTTTGACGACGTTGGTGCTCTCGAGCATGTGAAGAAGACACTGAATGAATTGGTTATTCTTCCCATGAGAAGGCCAGAGCTCTTCACTCGTGGCAATCTCTTGCGGGTATTCTATTTTCTCTCATTGTTTTGTTTTCCATAAGAGAAGGATTCTCCTGATTATCTGAGTTTGTATTTTTTTGTTCTTCTCCAGCCGTGTAAAGGCATATTGCTTTTTGGTCCTCCTGGTACGGGTAAAACGATGCTTGCCAAGGCGCTCGCTACAGAAGCTGGCGCAAACTTCATTAGCATAACTGGTTCATCGCTTACATCAAAGGTACGTTGATGTAACCTTAAAACTTTGTATGTGATAGGTTCTGACTATGTCAACTTGGTCCATTGTTTGTGGTACAGTGGTTTGGAGATGCAGAGAAGCTCACGAAAGCTCTCTTCTCTTTTGCAAGCAAACTTGCGCCTGTGATTATTTTTGTCGATGAGGTTAGAGGATTGTTTTATCTTTATTGATATCACTTTTCTGTTTTAGTCATTGGTTTCTAAGGGGGACTTAAGTTCGTTTTTTTTTTTGTGGTTTTGTCTGATGAGTAGGTAGACAGTCTATTGGGAGCTCGTGGTGGTTCTCACGAGCATGAGGCAACACGAAGAATGAGAAATGAGTTCATGGCAGCTTGGGATGGGCTCAGGTCGAAAGATAGCCAAAGGATACTCATACTTGGTGCCACCAACCGACCTTTTGATCTTGATGACGCTGTCATTCGTCGTCTACCAAGAAGGTAAAAATAACCATGATCCAAGTTTCTCCTTACATCTTACTGAAGGTTTTGTTGTTCTGCTTTCATAGGATATATGTGGATTTACCAGATGCGGAGAACCGGTTGAAGATCTTGAAGATATTTCTGACTCCAGAAAATCTTGAAACCGGTTTTGAGTTTGAGAAACTTGCTAAAGAAACCGAAGGATACTCAGGAAGCGATCTAAAGGTTTGGTTCATTTACTTGACAAGTTTGCGTATTAGTGGGATCTGTAGTACCTTTAAATGTTATGTTTTAAAATCGCAGAATCTATGCATCGCTGCTGCGTACAGACCAGTTCAAGAATTGTTACAGGAAGAAAACAAGGTAAAAGTCATGAACATATCTTTGCTTGATTGCAGAATACAGTTTGGTAACCACTCGATGCTTTTTTTGCAATGTCGATTTCCTCAGGGTTCGGTAGCAAATGGAGCAGCTCCTGATCTACGGCCTCTGAGTTTGGACGACTTCATTCAATCTAAAGCTAAGGTAGTTGATTTGATCATCATATGTATTTATGCTTCTTCTTTTTTCATGGATGTTCTTTATCAAATGTTGATAATGTATCATTGCAGGTAAGTCCCTCTGTGTCATATGATGCAACGACGATGAACGAACTGAGAAAATGGAACGAGCAGTACGGTGAAGGTGGTAGCCGGACCAAGTCTCCCTTTGGTTTCTAATCCAGTTTTGTTCGATTGTTTCTTCAACAATATATTTTTTCAATTTCACAGACAACAATCACTATTTAAATTTAATCCTAGTCTTTTCATTCCATAAAAGGTAACTAATAAAAAGAAGAGAATATCTTCAAATAGTATCAACATCAATTTTTGTTTCTAAATAGATTAAATTCACAAAATAGCTTTTATATCAGTAAAGAGTATAAAGTAAAATATATTCACATTCATAACTAAATAAAACAATTTAAAATGAAAAATCCAAAATAGGTAGATAATAAATAGAAAATTAAATAAAATAAATATTATATTTGACTTCAGTGTTTAGAGCTTATTAAATCGTTAATATTTTTTTTTATTTATTGAAGGATATCTTTATTTTTCATGTATTATTTTTGGTTTATAAGACAATTTTGTTTGATTTATATTCAGTGACTCTTACAAAAATTCAGCTAATGTTCTCATAATCCCATGTCATAAACAATAAAATACATTGTTTCATTGCATAGAATAAAAAGCAAATTAGTTATATAAATAGGAAAAAAAAAAACAATTCACAGTCCCTATCTTGTGGATCATCCAGCAATCACAATTTTGTACTACACAGTTGATTTTAGTCACACAAAAAGTAATAAACAAACATATTTTGATAATATTTACAAATATTATAAACAATTTTTATTTAAAGATTCTATTGATAAAACCATAAAGAAAATGGGAACACAGCAACAAATATATCCTTTTCTTTAAACTGAATTAAATTATCTGATTCTCCACACGCGCACGTTTTTCTTGTTTAGCGGAGAACTATGTCAACGTTTACTCAACGCGCCATAGATGCGCGTGGGAAAGTGCGAAAATAACTGTATTTCTTTTTGATAAATTTGTTTTTTTAAAAAATTGAAATTAGCCGTATCTGCTAAATTTCAATCAATGGCGGAAAGGAACGGCGAGGAGAAGTAGAAAACACTCTCACGCACTCTTCTTCCTCTGCTTCAATCTTCGAAGAAGAAGACGATGTCGTCGGAATCGTCACCGCCTAAATCGGTGACAGTCGAGGAAATGGCGGAGGAGGATGCGGCGATCGAGGAGCGGTACAGCCTCTACGAGGCGTACAACGAGCTACACGCTCTGGCGCAGGAGCTCGAGACTCCGTTCGAAGCTCCGGCGGTGCTCGTGGTTGGTCAGCAAACCGACGGAAAGAGCGCGCTGGTGGAAGCTCTCATGGGGTTTCAGTTCAACCACGTCGGCGGCGGGACGAAGACTCGCCGTCCGATCACTCTCCACATGAAGTACGATCCTCAGTGTCAGTTCCCTCTCTGCCACCTCGGATCCGACGACGATCCTTCCGTCGCTCTCCCCAAATCTCTCTCTCAAATTCAGGTTGAGTAGACTCTCACTTTGTTGAATTGCTAATGTTACCACAAGTTCTTATATGATTTGGAATTTTTAAGGCGTATATTGAAGCTGAGAATATGAGGTTAGAGCAAGAGCCGTCACCGTTCTCTGCTAAGGAGATTATTGTGAAAGTTCAGTATAAGTATTGCCCCAACCTTACCATCATTGATACGCCTGGACTTATTGCTCCTGCACCAGGACTCAAAAACCGAGCTCTTCAGGTTCGTTTTTAAAAACAAATGATGTTGATGATGTTATCAACAAACACTTAATTAATTCAAATTTTAGAATACATTATTTTTGTTCAGATGTGGTGGTGTCTTGTTGGTGTAGCTTCCAACGGCTTTTCATTTTTTATTTGGCTGATTTAATGTTTTGGTTTTGCTTGATTTGAGAGTGTCCACTTGTTCTTTTTTACTAGGTTCAAGCACGGGCTGTAGAAGCTTTAGTCCGAGCAAAGATGCAGCATAAAGAGTTTATCATTTTATGCCTCGAAGATAGCAGTGACTGGAGCATTGCAACTACTCGGAGGATTGTGATGCAAGTATGAGACTTTACCTTAGTCCCCATTGCGTCTCTAACCTCGTTTTTTTCTTTCTTATAGAGTTTTTGTTTTTGTTTATGTTAGGTTGATCCTGAGCTTTCGAGGACAATTGTTGTTTCCACAAAGCTTGACACTAAAATCCCTCAGTTTTCATGTTCATCTGATGTGGAAGTCTTCCTCTCACCTCCTGCAAGCGCACTCGACAGCTCTTTACTGGGGGATTCTCCTTTTTTCACGTCTGTGCCTTCTGGAAGAGTTGGCTATGGACATGACTCAGTATATAAGTCTAATGACGAATTCAAACAGGTCTATGCTCTGCTGTCTGATTCCTTGATCTTTTCATCGATTCTAAAAAACTGTATGTGTGTGTGTGTGTGAGTTTTTATTGCAGGCTGTGTCACTTAGAGAAATTGAAGACATTGCATCTTTGGAGAAGAAGTTGGGCCGTGTGCTGACAAAGCAGGAAAAGAATAGGATTGGTGTCAGTAAACTAAGGTTGTTTCTTGAAGAACTACTCTGGAAAAGGTAGAGCTGCGTTTTGTTTTATGTGTGTTTTCCAGCTTCTGTTTCCTCTATAGTTTACTTCTTCTCGTTACAGTCTTGTTGTCATTTTCTTTTTGCAGGTACAAAGAGAGTGTTCCCTTGATCATTCCTCTCTTAGGAAAGGAGTACCGCAGTACAGTCAGAAAGCTGGATACCGTTAGCAAGGAACTTAGGTGGGAACTTTTTTCGTCTGAAGATTTCTTATTGATTTTAGTAAGCTTAGTTGTCCTCTTCTGTGAAGAAATATAACTCATTGATGGTCGAATTTTTTCCTTTTACAGCTCTTTAGATGAAGCAAAGCTCAAAGAAAGAGGCAGGACATTCCATGATCTCTTCTTAACCAAGGTCTTTGTAGTTTGTAGAGCGTATTTGGATTTTTAAGATTTCTTTTTATGCTTTAACGTCATGTTTCTTCTGTGCTTGGACTCATATGCTTTTGTGTAGTTACAAGAAAGTTCATTTGGTAATCTACTGCATTTCTTGTTTATTGACTATTTATTTACAGAAAAGATTTAACGACAGTAAATGATATCTAAGACTTAGTACTAGTTTAGAATGACTGGAAGTTTGTTGTGTTGGATATCTAGTACACGTTCTCTGATTAAGATAGAAGTTCCTTTGTTAGTATTGATCCATATTGGGTTTTCTCACCAGTTTTGCTTTTGTTTTCTTGACCAGTTATCTCTGTTACTGAAAGGAACAGTTGTGGCGCCTCCTGATAAATTTGGTAATGTTACAGTCTGTTCTCTACCATTCAATTGTCTTTAGCAATAGTCTTTCTTGTTTTTGGTTGATTTGAATTTTGCGAGATACTTTCGTTAAATGCATACTGGTCACCAGACTGCGATGATTGCACATAATATGATGTGTGCTAATCAATCAATCATGTGGTCATGATCATTTAGTTACTTGCAGAAGCACATTGTATGACGATGTCCTCTTTATGTTGGATTCTTTGATTATAATGATGTTTTTTTCAGGTGAGACATTACAAGATGAAAGGACGCAAGGTGGATCTTTTGTTGGTACTGATGGTCTCCAGTTCCCACATAAGCTAATACCGGTAAGCATTTATGATATATAACGGAGAACACGAAGTAAAGAGATCATCTATTTGCCCTTCAAGAACTATGAGGGAAGATGACCAAAATTTTTGTTTTCATTTGCAGAATGCTGGGATGCGTCTTTATGGGGGTGCACAGTATCATCGTGCTATGGCTGAGTTCCGTTTTCTAGTTGGTGCTATTAAATGTCCCCCAATAACACGGGAGGAAATTGTAAACGCATGTGGAGTAGAGGATATTCATGATGGAAAAAACTATTCCAGGTATCATAGCATTGACTGAAATGCAACAGAATTTTCAGTATCTAATCTGACCTGCAATGTTTGTCATGGGGCCTCTTATTCTCTTCTCTTTTACTTGATATTGTAGAACAGCGTGTGTTATAGCAGTTGCAAAGGCTCGTGATACGTTTGAGCCTTTCCTTCATCAGGTGACAGAGATATATATCTACTATTTTCTTCTTCTTTTGTGGATGATGGAAATCAATCTTACTAATTAGTTTAGTTATACTGGAACTTTATTTGTGCTTAAGAGTTATTGAGTAAACATGTTCTGCCTTCAGAAATATGTTTGGAGAAAATCTTTGTCTGAAATTTTGTTATTCACATGTTCATCATTCTGTTTTTCTCAGTTCTCATTTTTCGTTTGTTTTTTTTGTGTTGGTTTAGTTAGGAGCCAGGCTGCTACACATTCTTAAGAGATTGCTTCCAATTTCGGTATATCTTCTTCAGGTGGGCACTGTTTTTTTTCTTTGTTTGATGGTATCCTAGTTATTTTTCCTTCCCAGCAAATTTCTTAAGGTGTGTTTTGCTAAATTTGAATAGAAAGAAGGTGAATACTTAAGTGGGCATGAGGTGTTTCTCAAGCGGGTTGCTTCAGCTTTCAACAGTTTTGTGGAGTCCACAGAAAAATCATGTCGTGACAAGTAATTCAACTCTTACACTTGTCTACTTCAATGATCATAAATTCAATTTTCCAGTGCCTTGTACTTGTGTTCTAGTTTCAGTGATCAATCTCTCTTTGGTTTTTTATATTGATTGCAGATGCATGGAGGATTTAGCAAGTACAACTCGCTATGTTACGTGGTCTCTTCACAACAAGGTCCCTGCTACGGCTTTTATAGCTATGTTTCAAATTTGGCATCCACTTCTAATTTAGTAGTCTCTTCTGAATGTTATGTAGAACCGAGCTGGTCTACGTCAATTCTTGGACTCGTTTGGCGGAACAGAGCAAGTTGCTACATCAGCTAATCCCTTGGGTTTTAGTCTTCCCCAGGATGCACCAGGTGGCACAACAGACACAAAGTCAAGATCAGATGTAAAGCTAAGCCAACTCGCCTCGAACATCGATTCAGGTTCCGGCATTCAGACCACAGAAACGCGGTTGGCTGATCTTTTAGACAGCACGCTATGGAACCGCAAGCTAGCTCCTTCCTCTGAGAGAATTGTCTACGCATTGGTCCAGCAGATATTCCAAGGCATTCGAGAGTACTTTCTAGCCTCTGCTGAGTTAAAGGTTTGCTCCATCTTCGTTATTACTCGGATTCTTACTCTTTAGATTGGCTTTCCTTCTGAACGTTCTTTTATTCTGCAGTTCAACTGTTTTCTTCTGATGCCTATTGTGGATAAGTTACCTGCTCTTCTCCGGGAAGAGTTGGAGAATGCATTTGAAGACGATCTTGATAGTATTTTCGACATCACGAACCTCCGGCAATCACTTGACCAGAAGAAACGGAGCACTGAGATCGAACTGAGAAGGGTAAAGCCGAACTTGAACTCTGAATCTTTATGTTCATGCTTGATTTTATGTTAATTTGATTGTGTTCTCATGTTTATTTGGACAGATAAAGAGGATCAAAGAGAAATTCAGAGTGATGAATGAGAAGCTGAACTCTCACGAGTTTGCTCAGAGTCTAAACCCGCCGTCGTTGCAGTAGTGACTCAAAGTCATCATGAATCTCACTGTTCAAGATGTTTATTTTCTTAATTGTAGGTTAAGAAACAGTCCAAAAGTGTGTTTTCATGAGAGAACATCTTATGCCTTTCAACTTTGGATGTCCCAAAGAAAAATAAAACAAAAGTGTCTTTACGATCTCTTTAGTATTATTTTCGAAGTCAGTTTCCTATGTGACGCACTCACTCACGTTAACTTTCAAGATGGTTGATTACATAGATATCCCTAATAAATTAAAAATATTATATATGATTGGTATTAATAATGTATTTCTTTTTTTCATAATAAGATATTAGTTAACTATTAATTTAATTTTCCTTTCTGAAACACACACATAAATAAAAAAAATATTTATCAAATATTAACATATAATATTATAATAAAACGAACTTTAATTATTTTTAAATTTTTCTAAAACAATATAAATAAAAAGAAAATATATAAGTTTTAATATATATATATATATAACGTAGAATCACAAAAATATAAATATAAATTTTTAAGATTCTTCTTTTAAAAATAATAAAATTTATTATTTGAATATATTAAATTAAATATATTTTATTGTTAGTTTTCATAATAATGTTTTAGTTTAATTTTAATTTTGAAAAACATAAATAAAAAGTAAATAATAAGACATAAACGTAGATATTTTATATATAAAGAAATTTTAGTTAACTTTTCTGAAATTTCTAAAAAACACAAATAAAAAGGAAAATATATAAACTTTTACTATATATGTATATATAACGTAGGTTCACAAAAGTTGAAATATATATTTTGAAATCCTCTTCTAAAAATAATAATGTATTTTATTTAAATATAATAACTTTAATATATTATATGTTATTTCCCTTTTATTAAAATTTTAATCGGTTTTAACTTAAATTTTGTCTTTTACAAAATTATATAGATTCTATATATAAACAAAGTTTTTATTCTTTTATTTTTATTAACATAAAAGATATATATATATATATATATATATATATATAAACTTTAAGATATACTTTACAAAATAAATTGAAAAATAAAATAATATAGATATCATTATTCAATAATAATTTTATTATAATTATATTTCATCAAATGATTAAAAATAATTTTAAACACCATAAACTGATTATTTAATATCATTTTCACAAAAACAAAAAATTAGATTTTGTGACTATTTTAAAACCAGATACATATTTAAAATGTGAGGCTAATAAACAAGATAAAATAGTATTTTTTACGATGAATATTAGTTTGACTAAATAACTAATTTTGGTAACAAAAAATTATCATATACTATCATTTTATTTTTATTTTATAATTATTAACTGAAAATGAATAAACAATTTAAACAATGTTAGAATGAAAATTGAACTTATTAATATTGCATGATCTGAACTGGATATAAGCAAATTGATGGGGAAAAATTATGAGTTTTTGGTGTAACTATCTAATGAATTTCTCAACACTTCAATTTTTTAATTTTATCAAAAACAACATATATCAAATTATACACAATCTCACAAAATATATTATTCAATCCAATCAAAATATAACTAACAAGGTTATTCTTATTTTAGTCTAATTTTAATAAAATCTTTTGATTTATTTCAAAAAAATACAACCTAATATACCAAAATATGAATTACCAAACTAATCAAACTATAAAGTATTAAATCAACCAATTGTTATGATTTAAGTATTTTATATATTCATAAATGTGCATGAATTTTCAAAATATTACAAGTTATGTATGTTAATGCAACTTTGATTTAATATATTTTTCTGTTTTTTTCTGAAACAACTTATACCAGATATACAAAATTTACAAATATATGTGCAAATATAAAAGGATGAACTGAAAATTTATTAAACAAGGGGATGAACTGAACTACTTGAAGTTAAGAAAACAATAATTCAACTTTAACATAATTAGAAAGAAAAAAAACAAAAATCGTTGCTCAATTTAAATGAATAAAAGTAATTCAATATACCAAAAATATATATATTTGAGTTAATATGACATATTATATTTAGAAATCACATATCTAACAAAGACTGTAACATAATTATACTTAATACAATTTTTTATTTATTTATCATACACATAAATTACAAAATAATCTAATATTTATAGACAAACAAAAGAAAATATTTAATAATTCTTATAATTTAATTATTTCATAAATATTTATATCCGTGCATGAGCACGGGAAAATCACGTAGTTTGAAGAAAATAACAATTAGTAGTCGTGTAATCAAAATTCAAAACTAGAAGTTGAGCAAAAAAAATACACTTACAGAAAAACATACATATATGTTGTTAAGAAAGATAGATGCATGGTGCATGCAAGAGATTGTCTTAAGAACTGTGAAGGATGTCACAAACCAGATGTGGAGATACATGATCTTTTCATTATATGCATAATACAGGATGATGACTCTTAATAAATCAATATATGTTTTTTTTTTTTGAGATACGTAATGATTTATATTAACTTTGTATATAAAGATTCCTAGCTCCTCCGGGGAATATGAATATTGTATATCAGAACATTGTGTATGATTATGTATAAGATTAAAACTAACTTAGAAGATTTTGATGTTCTAGGACAGGAACTTGATTTACAAGAATCAACCTTTCTGTAGTTTATACAATCTTTAAGCTACCAAACTAATAATCTAGTGTTGACATTGCCATGACCCCCCTCTGCCTATGAGATTCTCTGGCTTCATCTCATCGATGACTTCCATTTCGTTCAAGTTTAGTAACCGGAAAGTGCTCACTAACCAGCAGATATGTGGATTAGAAATTACAATAATTCTATTTTGAAGGAGACTATTGCTAATCCAGTAATCCGTACCATTAAAGATAGGTCAACCAATATACAATTTTACATAATTATTGACAAAATGCTTTTCTGCAGGAGTACTAAAGTTGCAACAATCGGGTTTAAATTATTATTTTTAGGTGTAAATTTTATAACAGTTTTAGTTTTTGACAGAAATTATAGAGATTGCAAGTAGCAAATAAAAAAGAAAAAATTGCCAAAACGGAGCAAATACACAACTACATTGTCCCTTTGCCATAAATCTCTTTTTGGTCCGTAAGGTTGCCCATTGTCTTCTGTAAATGCTCTTGGGTCCCTAAATTGTCATCTAAGGTGCTAAATAAGCTGCCAAACACATCTGACATTTCTGGATCCTGGTTATAAAACACAAAACTTGACATTAATAAATATTTAAAACAACATCCTTACATGAATATTACACACAGCAAAGAGAACACCATCCATACATGAATATTACACACAGGAAGACAACATCATCCTTACAATAATATTACAAACCGCAACCGAAGACATCAAAAACAAACAGCAACCGAAAACATCAAAAAAGAACAGCAACCGAAAACATGGAAAAGATCTACTTCTTGCTTACCTTTGTCTGAGACCTTGTCTTGGCAGCATTTGCAGGACCACCAGTCTGAGAAGTTGCAGGAGCTCGACTGCGAGAAGGAGCAGTAACAGTAGTACGAGTAGACGTCGGAGTTGGAACAGGAGCACGAGTAGACGTCGGAGCAGGAGCCTTAGTAGAAGCCAGAGTAGGAGCAGCAGCAGCAGAAGGAGTATAAAACGGATCAGCGCCACGAGCACCACCCTGAGTCTGAGTATCTGCCGGAGCACCACCCGGAGTCTGAGATGAAAGGAGCTTGTCCTCTAATTTGGCAAACCGGTCATCAACTATGTCGCACCTCGAGCGCTAAGGCAGTAATAGAAGACTTCAACATAACCTGGATATAAGACTTCATCTCCTCTTCAATATCTCTATATTTCGTTTGATCTTTGGAAAAGTAACCTCTTCTTCCTTGACTCCCAGTATCCTGATATTTCTTCTTTCTCTTCTTTGCAGCAGACAGGGGTGGTTTCAATATCTTCTTCCATACCAGTATCACTTGTTTCTCCAGCCTCCTCTTTATCAGAACCATCATCCTCAGAACTTTCCAACACTGGTTTAACAGTTTCGAAACCCCACTCATGCTTACTCCAATCATACATCTTGGATCATGTCCATCATCAGATCGACTCTTTCATCCTGCATCTCGAGTCTCGTTTAAAGTCTTCATGTAAACCAATATCATAATTTCCAGTTGAAGATAGGTATGCAAACACATGTCCCTACAAAACAAAAACAATTTAACAAAGTTAGACAAAAATTTAAGAACTATTAAATTCAATCACATTACTTAAAAAGAAATAGAACTTACAGTGGATGCAAAGTTAGACTCTAAGCTCATAATATCCTGATAGGAAACCTTAGCTGATCCTTTCCAATTCCTGCATCTCATGCTACGCCTTCTCTGAGTTTCTGACCCAAAAGCGATCCAATGTCTGGAATAGCCTCCATCACCCAAATCTGAAGTGCATACGAGAATCCATCTACAACATAGCTGTTCTGCTCCTTCACTTTATCCCTTGCTGCGATAATGGAAGTCACCAGAGCATCAAAGGAATGAAGACCCCACGGATATCTCCTCATCTTATCGAAATCCATCACCAGCTTGATGTACTCGTGTGGGATGGCAACCCTCTCATCCTTCGCCATAACTATACCAGCGATGACACACAAATACACCATCCTCAGCCTATCGACACGGGACCACGTATTACAGTGCTTCAGATGCACCTTCCTAATTTCCATTAAGCAAATTTTTTTCTTTCTCCTTAGCAACTTAGCCCAAAACCCTTATCATATTTCCAATTGTCAATCTCCAAATCAGGCTCGTCGTCTTGATATTTCAGACCAGTGATCGCATAGAATTCTTGCATCGAAAATCTGAGAGGCCTCCTAGCATAATGGAACCACAACTCATGACGCTTAGAGGTCAGAAGCTGCTTACAAACGAAGGTGTGGATCACTCTCCCCGAATATCCTAGCTTGTGATCATAAATCTCCATAACCTGAGCAAATAGCGGATCAGCCAACACATCCTTGTACTCGGCTTCAATGTACTTCTCCACCGCCTCAAGTATGGAAGTTCGACATGTGTTGTTAACCTTGTCAACTTGTGTTTCAGTTCCCTCTTTGAATAGGCATTTAGGCAACGGATCCAGCAACATACCTGTGAACAATGAAACCCAAATTACAATACTGACAGACTTAAGCGTTGATTAATAAGAAAGACATCATCAAACTTTAATAACTTAACATTGACAACTAAATCATTAACACAAACTATCTCAACTAACACATATATATCACAAGCTATGATAAAAACCGAAACTAAAATCGAAACTAAAATCGAAGCCTATGACAGACAAAAAAGACTCAAATCAAAGATAAAAACTAAAATCGAAACCTATGACAGACAAAAAAGACTCAAATCAAAGATAAAAACCCAAGAAAAAACAATTTCCATTTATACAAACAAAAAAATCAAAAGTATGAAACTTTGATATCCTAGAAAGCTAAATCATTCATACAAACAAAAATTGAAACCCATTACACTCGATTTGTGATTAAAAACACTCAAATCAAAGAGAGAAAGACATGCAAAACGATTTAGTGTTCGGCGCTTACTTGACAACGAGATGCGAAGTGACCAAGAGGTTCAATTAAGAAGAACAAGAACACCGGCAGAGACTTCTCGGGCAGAAGGAAGACCGGCGACGGCGAGTGTTTAGGCGAAGAACCCTAATCGTCTTTTCTCTCTCTATCGTCGAAGGAGGAGAAGAAATTAGGTTGAAACACCATATTTGGGGCTAAATCGATTTCCCCCTTTTGTTTATCTATTTTTTTTTTAATAATTAAATCAAACCAATTCGGTTTAGATTAACCAGAGATCTAAAGAAAATCAGACCATAATTAAATCAGACCAACTCGGTTTGGATTAGATTAGGGATTTAATTGGGATTAATGAAAAAATTATACTAATAGGACAACTTATGTTTCATTTTATGGCATAGGGACAATGTATTAGTTTATTTGTTCTCTATTTACAATTTTCCCAATAAAAAAACTACAACAACAATCAAGTTAAGTAGAACAGTAGAATTTAGAAACGAGCTTACCAATAAGATTTTAAGGAGGTGAACAATCCGCGACCAAGAATTCTCAGTGATGCAAATTTGTTAAACTCAGATTGTGATTACTGAACAAAAATTACTAAGTTATATAACATTGTCAACTAACACTTCAATTCAAAACTAGATTCGTACAGGTGATTTAAAACCACAGAATTATTCTGATAGAATGTAGTTATTCATATGTAATCTGTAAAGATATTATTAAATCTTAATCATTTATTTTAAAAATAAAAATTATTATATTTTACAATACTTACAAATTTAAATAAATATTTTAAAAATAAAGAGTAAAACTTTGTTTAAGATTTTGTTATAATAAGGTATATATATATTAATCATAAAAGTAAAAATATGATAATTTATTATAAATTAGTTAAGTTTTTAATATTAAGTAGTTAAAAATTTAGTATTTGATAACATTAGCTTCAATAAATGTCTAAAAATCTAGAAATTTTAATGGTACAATTCATAAATAACATGCACGTCAGGTTAAAGTTGATTCTATATAGTGTTTTTCTTTAAATAAAATAGATTATATACAGGTTAAAGTTGAAACCTTATATATATATATAACGATTGATTTAATATTAAGATTAGGTATGAGTAGCAGATCTTTTTGCAAAAAGGTTTCAAATTCTTTACATTTTTAATCTATATTTATTAGATTTGAATTCAGATGTACTAATTACTAAAAGTGTTTTTGTCAACAAATTTCTCTGTTCATGCATTTAATCAATTTAGATATTCAATTTTAATATATATTACTAAGGTGAGGAGGACAAAAGATATACATGTCTTTCTATCCAGAGATTTATTTGTTAGATTTAGTTTTTTCTTTGGATATCGATACTATTAAGGAGTTATTTGTTAGTATTGTCATATTGTGTACCATATGTAGGTAAATACCAAATATTTACCTTCATTTACAGATACTATCAAGTATCTCTATTCAAGCAGTTCATACGATCACATATTTATTTAATCTAGTAAGTAACAAAAGGATACAAAAACCAAAATATGAAAGGTTTCTTTGGAGTTGTGGTATTTCTGTTCTTATTTATTACGATATCTTTAGCCAGTCGCGAAAGTTTAACAAGCATTGGATCGAAGAGAAAAATTCCGAGAGGTCCAAACAATCAGACATCTCCACCTACTCCACCACCTTGTACGACAGATATTGAAATAAAGAGATGGGTTATCACACCACCCCCTACCCCACCAGTTAATGTAGCAAATATTGAAATGAAAAGAAAAGTTCCAAGAGGTCCAAACAATCAGACATCTCAGTCTATCCCACCACCCTATGTAGTAAATATTGAAATGAAAAGAAAAATTCCAAGAAGTCCAAATAATCAGACATCTCCACCTACCCCACCAGCTTTTTAGTGGATATTGATTTGAAAAAGTTCAATAAATTTATAATCACAAACTTTCCATCATTCCAATATAATATTTGTTTGGTTATGATTGTTTCACAAAAAAAAATTAATAAATAATAAATATTTTTCAACTATATGGTTCATTTAAAATCAATAAACAAAAGTGCTGAATTTGAAATATATATTTTTGAAAAAAACCTAATATCATTTTTTGAGAAAGAATCTTAAGGGCATCTCCAACCCAAGACTTCATTTTAAGGGGAGCAAAACCTCAAAATGAGGATTTGAGGGTTGATTGCTCCAACCATAAAACCTCAAAAAAATCTTTATAGATTTACTCATTTGCATCATAGTCCTTGATCTTAATAAAAATTACTAATAATGATAAAATTTCACAAACAAATATAAAACATAAATTTAATATATTATACAACACCCAATATTACAATATTATATAATAAAAGATAATAGAAATTACATATATAATAAAGCAACATAGATACACACAAATTTTAGAAAATTACGTTTAAAATATCAAATTACTTAAGTATTATTAGCGTAATGCTCCCATATGTTTGTGTAATTTGCATTAATTTATGCTATGTTTGTTTAATGTATTTTATTTTGTGTGAATTTTATTAGTGTATTTCTATATTGTGTGAATTTTATCTTATTTTGGTGTACTTAATTTATTCTAGATTAAGTTTAATATATGTATTTATGAAAAAAATAACTATAAGGACTAAAAAGAAAATAAGAGAGAGTTTTGAGGTTATGAATAGTGAAACATCATATTTGAGAATTTGAAATTGGGTTGGATTAACACAAAACCTCAAAATTTGAGGATTTGAGGTTGGGTTGGAGATATCCTAATAGCATTGGATTAATTTCTTACCTAACTTCCTGTAAAAATCATAATACTAAAAACACTGAAGTACACAAAACTAAAAACATGTTTTCTATGGAAAAGGACAATCAGGTGAACAAACACATCTCTTCATTCATGATCCCTCATTTCTCCTAGAGTGTTTCCATCGCCGATCAACGGCAGTTTTTTTAGACCAATAATAAATGTTTGGCAGTTATTGAGGAGTGGTTAAATATAGTCTGCTTTTTGCATTTGGTTTTCTCTTGTGATCAAAGTTTCAACAAATACATCTATCTGTTTTTGTTACTTGTGGCAGACAAACTACACAAAATTGCAAGAAATTACGTTGAGTATGAAGGATGAAGTCATAACTTTACCCGACGATTATGTATAAGATTAAAACTAACTTAGAAGATTTTGATGTTCTAGGACAGGAACTCGATTTACAAGAAGCAACCATTCGGTAGTTTATACAATCTATAAGCTACCAAACTTTAGTAATCTCAACACTATGTAGACATTGCCATGACCCCCTCTGCCTATGAGATTCCATGGCTTCATCTCATCAAGGACTTCCATTTCGTTCAAGTTTAGTAACCAGAAAGAGCTCACACCAGTAAAAACTTCCGCTATAGCAACGAAAATGCAATGAACATTCCGTATCAAAAAAAACTAAAAGCCACAATTTTTCCATACTGTTGCAACGAAACAGAAAACATGGCAAAACAGGGATAAATCGTAGCAAAATTTACTACGAACTTGCTATGAAACCAAACATGGCAAACTTTTGCAACGAATTAGCTACAAACCTAACGTGACAAACTTGCTACGAAAAACAAACGTCTCAATTCGTGTAAATATAGTTACGAAATGCAACGTTTTTAATTGTGGCTAATCCGAAAATATCTTATAGCCACATTTTTGCTATGATTTTTCGTGGCTATTTGAAATCCTAAACATATTTTTACACCCTAAACTCTAAACAAAACCTCAAAACTATTATCTTTTCATTATCTAACCTCAAATCTTTAACTTAGATTCAAAATTTTAATATTTTTAAAACTTAATCTCAAATCTTAAAACTAATCTCAAATAACATATTTTAAACCCTATCTCTAAATTTAAACCATATATCTCATATCCAAACTTCATATCATAATACTAAACTTGAAATCAAAATTCCAAAACTAAATTTTAAACCTATACATTTCAAATTTTTTTTTATCTCAAATGTTAAGTATAACTTCAAACTCTAATGTCTCCAAACTCTAAAGCCAAACTCCAAACTATAACTTCATATATTCCTTAACATTAAACCTAACTTATAAACCATATTTTATAGGGAAATTCTCCTAGATAGACATTTTTATGTTTTTGTCACAAAAATAGCACACAAGGAAGAAAATAACTAAAATGTTTTATTTAAGGGTACAAAAGACTTTATACCCTAGATATATAAATACAAATAAATAAATAAAATTAAAAAGAAAAAGAAAAACAAATTTTTTTATTTATAGTTTCGAGTTATATGTTTTTAAATTTGAAATTTTTATTATAATTTTTTCAAAATTTTTTTCGAATTTTTTTTGAAATTCCAAAATGCTTTTGAAACTATTTTTATAATTTTTATTTTCAAATCTTTAATATTTATTTTTATTTTATAAAACTTAAAATCGTAAACCCAAAACCCACCCCTTAATTCTAAACCCTAAGATTTAAATTAGTTTGCAAAGGGTATAAATGTAAATTAATCTTTTTAATGAAATATTTTGGTCATTTTCTTCTTTGTTTGCTTTATTTGTGACAAAAACTTTTTTTTAATGCTATCTAGAGAATTTCTCTATTTTATAACTCAGTAAATAAAACTCTAAATTCATAACATTAACTTTACCAAACTTAACCACAAGTTCTATAACTATATTATAAAGATACTCTACAATTCAAACCGTGACAAATAAATGTTACATTTAAAATAAATAAAAAGTAAAAACTGAAATGTGATTGGCTAAGAAAGAAGGACAAGGATCACTCCAAATTTAATAAGAACCCTTGATTAACAGATGATCTAGTGGATAAGAATCAATCTCACACTTTTATCTCCTTCTCACACTTATCAATGCTTCTTCGTCTACAACTTTTTTTTTACAAGTCTTCCTTCTCAACTTATGATATCAAGAAATAACACAAGAGAAAGAAAGAACTGTTGGAACTATTTTTTTGAACACTATGGAAAGTGTATCCATATGTCTTTTTTTTTTTTTTTGAGAAAGGGCCAAATGTATCCATATATCAAAAATAGAGTTTGGTTGAACGAGAAATGGAGTTCCAAATGACATAAAGTTTATAAAACGTTAAATTTGGCTAAGTGTAAAAATTAGCAAATCCATACATTGGATATTGGGGTTTGAATTTTGATTTATATTTTTTAGATAGACTTATATCTAATAACTTATGATTTAAATCATATTCATGTTTATCTTTTATATTTGGTTAAATATAAAAAAGTAACCCATGGCAAAATAAATTATTGGCTTTGATTTGGTCAAAGACTATTAAATGAATTTTGCAAGTTACGGTCAATTGTCAAATGTTATGATAATTAGGGGTGGGCACGGATCGAATATTACCTTATTTTTTCAGTATTTGTGATTTGCTTCGGACTTCACGGATAACTGATTTTCCGATTTGCTTTGCTTCGGAAAAATACGGATATTCGGTTTTACTGATATCCGGAAAATTTAGAGATATTTGCGAATATTCATGGATATTTACGGATACCTTTTCCACTATGTTTAATACAAGTAAATCTGAAATTTTTATACAAATTTGTTCTTATAAAAGATAAAATAAAACATTAATGAAACTGTTTATATTTAAATTCTTAAAAATTTATTAAAATTCTTATAAATTAGATGTTTTAAGAAGAATTGTAGTTTTTTATAAAGATCTTATAATTATTTTCTTCATATTATATTTTTAAGTAATTTTATAAATAAAATTATATAAGTTTGTACATTAAAAACTCTATTTAACTATAGACATATAACTATTTATATAAAAGTCGGAGCGGATCGGATATTCGTCTCTAGTTTTTTTAGTATTTGCGATTTGCTTCGTTTTTAACGGATAGTGATTTTAATATTTTTTTTGCTTCGAAGACTTACGGATATCCTGATTTTTCGGATCGAATCGAATCAAATTTAAGGAATAAAATGCCCAACCCTAATGACAATTGATGTCACTTAATACTCCATAATACGTTTTTGGTTTTGCAAAGAAGAAACCTAAATGTAATAGTTTGTAGTGTTTTGTTTCTATATAAAGCCTCATGGCAATGTAGAAAGACACACAAGTTGATAAGATCAATATCAAAAAGAATCTCTCCCACTTGAATACTTTTTAGGTTTTTATTTTTTGTGTATGAGAGTACAACACAAAACTAGGGTCGATAGATTCTGTTTTTCGGTGATGGTAAACAGAAACATGTTGAAGTTGTATCCTGGGAATCTGAGCGCCATGCAACCGTCACACTACGGGGCGTTTAAAGATTTAAGGAAAGAGATTAACCATCTCGACTCTGCAATTCTTCTTTATTTGTTGTTTCGGTATTGTAATTTTTAATTTTTGTTCTTATTACTTTTATAAATATCAGTTGCCTCTATCGTAGTGAAATAAGGTTCCCACAAGAACAACTTTTCTTCTTCAAACTTTTCTTCTTCTCCATCTCGTCGTTGTCTCCTGTTTCCCTCTCGTCTATGTCTCCGTCTTTGCTACGTATTGGACCACATCTCAAGCTCTGCTCCGCCGCGTCTTAAGCTCCGACTCCGCCGCGTCTAAGCTCTCTGGATTTTCCGTGGCTCAAGCCCTCCGGCTCTACCGCATCTCTAACCCTCCGAATCCGCTGCGTCAAAAGCTATCCGACTCAACCGCATCTCAAACGCGTAACTTTGCTCGCCGCCTACTCTGACAGCTCACCTCCTCTTCTCAGGCTCTGAAAGCTCGCCGTCTCAAGCTGGTCACCATAGTCGTGCTCGCATCCTCTGATTTTGTCTCTTGAAGCTCGCCATTTGCCGGTTACCACTCTTTCTCGATAAACAGATCCGGTTATTCCTAGTAGACGCTGTAGGTTGAGGTTTTACAATTAGATTTAGTTTGAGTTTTGGTTTAGGTTTAAACCAATTTGATTGTAATCCGGTTATAAAGTAACCAGTTGTATGCATATATTTTTGTTTTAATTAATAAAAATTAATTATTTTTATATATTTATTGTTATCTAGTTTTTTATATATATTTTTTAAAAAAGATATGTTATAGTGATGTTTTGTTTCGTAGTAACTTTACCACGAAAATTTCATGTCAATAACGTAGCAACTTGTTATGTAATATTTCGTAGCAATTTCGTAGTAGTTTGAAACGATTTTGCTACGAACCAAAATTTGCTAGGATCGTATAGTTACGATTTGAAAATCTTAGTATTTCGTAGCAAGCTCTCTCTATAGCTACGGAAAATCATTCATAGCTACGAAATTTGACCGTTGCTATTTGGATTTTTTTTACTAGTGTCACTAACCAGCTGATGTGGATTAGAAATTACAATACTTCTATTTTGAAGGAGACTATTGCTAATCCAATAATCCGTACCATTAAACACAGGTCAGCCATTAGAAATTTTAATATATATATACCTTAGTAATATATATTAAAATTTAGATATTCAATTTTAATATATATTACTAAGGTGAGAAGGACAAAAGAATTACATGTCTCTATTCGAAGATTTATTGACAAAATACTTTTCTGCAGGAGTACTAAACTTGCAACGATCGGGTTTAAATTATTATTTTAGGTGTAAATGTTAAATTTTATTACAATTTTAGTTTTTGACAGAAATTATAGAGATTACAAGTAGCAGATAAAAAAAAAACTACAACAACAACCAAATACTATCTATTGTTTCGGATATCTATACGTCATGTTAAAGTTGATTCTATATAGTTTTTTTCTTTATATAAAATAGATTATATACAGTGTTAAAGTTGAAACCTTATATATATATATATTTAACGATTGATTTAATATTAAGATTAGGTATGAATAGCAGATCTTTTTGCAAAAAGGTTTCAAATTCTTTACGTTTTTAATCTATATTTATTAGATTAGAATTCAAATGTACTAATTACTAAAAGTGTTTTTGTCAACAAATTTCTCTGTTCATGCATTTAATCAATTTAGATATTCAATTTTAATATATATTGAAGGACAAAAGAAATACATGTCTCTATTCGAAGATTTATTTGTTAGATTTAGTTTTTTCTTTCAGATATCTATACTATTAAAAGTGTCATTTCTTAGAATGGTCATATTGTGTACCATAAGTAGGTAAATACCAAATATTTACCTTCATTTATATGTACTATAAAGCATCTCAATTCAAGCAGTTCATAGGATCACATATCCAGTAACAAAGGGACACAAAAACAAAAATATGAAAGGTTTCTTTGGAGTTGCGGTGTTTCTGTTTTTATTTATTACGATATCTTTAGCCAGTCGCGAAGGTTTAACAAGCATTGGATCGAAGAGAAAAGTTCCGAGAGGTCCAAACAATCAGACATCTCCACCTACTCCACCACCTTTTACTATAGATATTGAAATGAAGAGAAAAGTTCCGAGAGGTCCAAACAATCAGACATCTCCACCTACTCCACCACCTTTTACTACAGATATTGAAATGAAGAGAAAAGTTCCGAGAGGTCCAAACAATCAGACATCTCCACCTACTCCACCACCTTTTACTACAGATATTGAAATGAAGAGATTGGTTCCAGGAGGTCCAGACAATGCTACATCTCCACCTACCCCACCACCTTTTACTACAGATATTGAAATGAAGAGAAAAGTTCCGAGAGGTCCAAACAATCAGACATCTCCACCTACTCCACCACCTTTTACTACAGATATTGAAATGAAGAGATTGGTTCCAGGAGGTCCAGACAATCAGACATCTCCACCTACTCCACCAGCTTTTTAGTGGATATAGATTTTAAAAGTTCAATAAATATATAATCACAAACTTTTCAATCATTCTAATATAATATCTGTTTAGTTATGGTTATTTCAAAAAAGAAAATTAATAAGTAATAAGTATTTTTCTATACAACTATATGGTTCATTTTAAAATCAATAAACAAAAGTGCTGAACGTGAAATATATATTTTTTAAAAAATCCTAATAGCATATTTGATTAATTTCTTACCCGATTTCTTGTAAAAATCATAATATTAAAAACATTGAAGGAGTGGAAGCCCCTTTAGTCCAATGGTTTAACTAAGTGTTCATTAATACTTATACATTAGAGGTCTGGTTTCGAACCTCAGAAAACGCAAATTATGCAAAATTATGGAGATAAAGGTTTAAAAGAGGTCTTCTGCATGGTGCAGGGCATATCATCAAACATGGATCTCATATGACGGTTCGAAGTGATACAGTCAGACATGTATTTTTATAAGGTGGTAAAATTGTCGGTTTTGGAATCGTCTATGTAATATTTCTCATCGTTATAATAGCATAATTAATCGGACGTTAAAAAAAATACCGAAGTATACACCACTAAAAACATGTTTTATGTGCGAAAAGACATCTCTTCATTCATGATTCCCTCATTTCTCCAGGAGTGTTCCCGTCGCGGCAGTTTTCTTAGACCATAATATACGTTTGGCAGTTATTGCGGAGTGGTCAAATATAGTCTGCTTTGTGCCTTTGGTTCTCTCTTTTGATCAGAGTTTCAACAAATACATTAGAAGATTTTGATGTTCTAGGATTAAAACTAATGTATGCATAAGATTAAAACTAATTTAGAAGATTTTGATGTTCTAGGACAGGAACTCAATTTACAAGAAGCAACCCTTCTTTAGTTTATACAATCTATAAGCTACCAAACTTCAGTAATCTCAACACTATGTAGACATTGCCATGACCACCTCTGCCTATGAGATTCTCTGGCTTGATCTCATCGAGGACTTCCATTTCGTTCAAGTTTAGTAACCGGAATGAGACTACTAGCCAACATATGTGGATTAGAAATTACCATAATTCCATTTTGATGGAGACTCTATTGCTAATCCAGTAATCCGTACTCTGTTGCAACGATCGGGTTTAATTTTTTTTTTTTTTTGCATAAATGTTAATTTTATACCAATTTTAGTTTTTGACATAAATTGCAAAGATTAGCAGATAAAAAAAACTACAACAACAATCAAATACTAACGGAAAACGCAATTTCCTAAAGTAAGTAGAACACTAGAACTTAGAAACAAGCTTCCTACTAAGATTTTTTTTTTTGTATTTCTAGACAAATAAAGTTGCCCTTCCGGGTTACAGCACATTTCCTAGTTCCTAAGGATCTGCATACAAAAAAATCCATCAAACAATAAGGAGGAGTTAGAATAGAGATAACCAAATGGAAAGATAAGATCCCGAAGAAGAAATAGCAGTCTGCCTCCGAGAAAGAATGGCCAGCTTCATCACTCGAAGCTGCCGAGAGATATCATCGACGATTGCATTGACAGGACGAGATATAGAGCTATGCAGTCAAGCATTCTTCTCCTTCCAAATAAAATACACTGAGGCCTGAAACACTAGCTTAATGAGAATGGCCACATTAGCATTGGCTGAAGGTCTTTTAGCCCAACTGATTCCTGGTTCAAGATCATGTGGAGGATTCAGATGACATCTAGAATAGAAAAAAAGACCAAACCTGATTACTATAACTGCAATCAAAGAAGATGTGTTGTCTTGACTCTTCTGCGCTGCCACACAAGAGGCATGGATCAGGAACTGGAATTTCCCACGCTACACGAGCCTGTCTTTAGTTGGCAGCCTATCGCGAGCTACAACCCACATGAGGAAGGCATGTTTCGGAATGTGGCCTTTAAACCATACACTTTCATACCACTCAACTGCAGGTAACTGATTATGAAGGAAGTTTCCACATGGCTGAAGTAGAAAAGGAGTCAGTAGGGACCAACCAAGTCACTTATTTTCCAGAGAAAATTTATCATCCTCTATTGAGTTCACAATCTTCTCTTGATCCGGGATACATTGGCGAAGCAACTAAATAAACGGGTTCCTGGTTCTAGAATTAGAAATCCACCGTTCGCCTTGAATCAAGGCATCACTCACCACTGCATCCCTTGCAAGACCTGAGACTCTAGGACCATCATCACCCACAATACTGATTAATGGCCCTAGCAACGTCCAATTATCTTCCCAGAAGCTTGCTGTAATTCCAGAACTCACATCACAAATAATGAAAGGTCTGGCTTTCGGCCTGAGCTTAACATATATAAGAGCACGTTTATCGCCAGCTCTTAAAGCAAGATCTTAGCTTATTTTTGATTAAAAAAAAGAACAAAACAGCCACTAAAGTAAAATACGTACCTTAACTCAGCACACAAAGACACGGCTCTTATGCCTAGGTGTCACAAAAACATTGGAGAGAGGAGAAGTGATCTCCTTCATTTCGTTTCTTTCTCTTTTTTCCTTCTTTCTTTCTTTCTTCTCTTTTTCTTGGGCAACTAAAATGGTGATATTTTTAAGAGTTAAAAATACACTAAGAACTTTAAGTGAGTTTTACCAATAAATATGCTCTAAAGCCTTCCACACCCAACTGCCACGTAAGGATGGATCAAGAGTCAAAAAATTCTGAGTACCAATCAGGTTAACATGCACCCAAGAAACCCAAAGGGACCCCGTGGAGGTGAACAGCAACCAGATAAGTTTAAGTCGGAGAATAATGTTGCAGTCCTTGAAGCGTTTTAGGCCGAGGCCTCCACTTTCCTTTGAAGTACAAACATCATGGCATGCAACTTTTGCTCTCCTAGCACCATAACACCTTTCCATAAAAAAAACGTTACATAGCTGTTCCAATTTCTTCAGACAGCCATTAGGAAGGATAAAGATTGAAGCCCAAAACAAAATGGTGGAGTAGATGACAGATCTCAGGAGCTACAATCTTCCTGCAAAGGATAAATTCTTTATGTTAGGATTTAAACCTTTGCTCAGTGCTTTTAAACTTAGATTGAAATCAATATCAAAAGTTCTTTCCCTTCATTCACTCAAAAAAACTGGTTCTCAAGAACAACAATAGAGATTACAAGTCAATGATTAACACAAAACCCTAACACTTGTAATTGCTTAATCTCTTGTTATCTCTCTCTCTTATGCTCTTGCTCTCTCTCGGATTCTTTCTTTTTGGGGTGCCCTTTAAAGCCCTGATCACCTCTCTATATATAACCTTACCACCGTCTTTAATATTCCTTTTCCCTAATGACTTTAACAAAATCTTCTACCGTCATTAACATGATAAAGGAAACAGCTGATCGTTTCTTTTCTTTTGTGCAGGAGTTTCTTGTTGGGCTAGAATTGTTGTTGGGCCAAGACAGAATTGGGCCTTTTCTCTACACTTTACTGTCTAGGAGGATAATCTCGAGTTGATCTTGACTATTTGCGGTTGATAGTCCGAATTTGTCAGGTTCTTAGTCGTCAACGGGACGCCTAAGTACCTAACAGGAAAGGACCCTTGTTTTAGACCATAAACTTCTGCAATATCCTTATTTCTCTGAGAATGCCTTCCATCAAGTAATTAAAATTCAAATCCAAGACACAAACAATTTTGGAATCTCCATTGCTGTGAATATATTGATTAGGAACTCCCAATTCACATTATCATACGCCCTCATCAAATCAATTTGAAGACAGCCACGAGTTATCGGTACTCTCTTGTGGAATCCTGATACCAGTTCTGAAGCCATGAGGATGTTTTCACATAAGAGGCGACCTTTTACAAACCCCACTTGGTTGTTTTGGACAACCTCAGGAACAAAGTGCTTCAGCCTCTGTTTGAGAATTCGTGCAATAACCTTATACACCGTCGAGCAGCAAGAAACTAGACGAAAGATTTCAAAGAGGTGACCATTCGGCGACCAAGAATTCTTCGTGATGCAAATTTGTTAAGTACTCTTCACAAAAAAGTTCTGATTTAAAATTTGTTAAACGTGTGATGCAAATAAAGTGGCTCATATAATCGCTGACGCCTATTTGTATTCAGATTTTATTTTATGTGTTATAAACTTACATTATATAGTAGATTAACATTGTTATTTGTAATAATATTAAACTCAGATTGTGATAACTGAACAAAAATTATAAGTTATATAACATTGTCAACTAACACTTTAATTCAAAACTAGATTCTTACAGGTGACTTAAAACCACGGAATTATTCTGATAGAATGTAAGTGTAACATGTAAGATATTATTAAATCTTATGTTAAAAGGTGAATCTACATATGTAATATGTAAGATATTATTAAATCTTAATCATTTTATTTTTAAAATAAAGCTTTGATACAATATTAATTGTTATTATATATTTAAAATAGTTACAAATCTAAATAAATGTTTTAAAAATAAAGTGTAACATTCTGTTTAAACTTTTGTTAAAATAAGGTAAAATATATAATAATCATTAAATTAAAAATATGATAATATATTATAAATTAGTTAGTTTTTAAAACTAATTAGTCAAAAGTTGATTTGGTAACATTAGCTTCAACAGATGTCTAAAAATCTAGAAATTTTAATGGTACAATTCATAAATAACACGTCAGCTTAAAGTTGATTCTATATAGTGTCTTTGTTTAAATATAATAGATTATATATACATATACAATTATTGATTTAGTGTTTGGATTATTTATGAGTAGTAGATCCTTTTGCAAAAAGGTTTCAACTTCTTTACATATTTTAATCTATATTTATTAGATTTGAGTTTCAAATGTACAAAAGTGTTTTTGTCAGCAAATTTCTCTGTTCATGCATTTAATCAATTTAGATATTCATTTTTAATATTGATATCTATACTATTAATTCGGATATCAATACTATTAAAAGAGTCATTTATTAGAATGGTCATATTGTGCACCATAAATATAAAGCATCTCAATTCAAGCCGTTCATACGATCACATATCCTGTAAGTAACAAAGGGAAACAAAAACAAAAATATGAAAGGTTTCTCTGGAGTTGTGGTGTTTCTGTTCTTATTTATTACGATATCTTTAGCCAGTCGCGAAAGTTTAACAAGCATTGGATTGAAGAGAAAAGTTCCGACAGGTCCAAACAATCAGACATCTCCACCTACTCCACCACGTTTTACAACAGATATTGAAATGAAGAGATTGGTTCCAGGAGGTCCAGATAATGCTACATCTCCACCTACCCCACCACCTTTTATAACAGATACTGAAATGAAGAGATTGGTTCCAGGAGGTCCAGACAATGCTACATCTCCACCTACCCCACCACCTTTTATACATTAAAATAAAAAAAAAAAACCGTTATTAATGCAATGAAAAGAATATAAATTTGATTTTTGTTATAGATTTTTCGATATATCAGTATATATTTGGCTTGCATAAGAATTGTTTTTTGTATGTGAATCGTGTTTTTGGTTTCGTTTCTTTGCTGGTTTTTTTTTTGTAGTGTGTTTGGTCTCGATAGAGTTGATCGATGGTTAAAGGTTTCTGACAGTGTTTTGAAACCCGATCCAGACCCGCAGTTGAACAGGTAAATCTGGTGACCCAATATAAATGCGGTTAGAGTTTTGTGAAAAACCCAAAATATAAAAACCCACAAAACCCGTAAAAACCCACTAAAATCCGAAACCCAATACCGGTTAAACCACTGGTTGAAACAATAGATAACTTATACATTCTAATGTTTAAAATGTTTTTTTATTTTTTAGATTCTAAATTTCTAATTAAAAAGTTGAAGAAGAAGAATATAGCAAGCTTGATTATAAATTCTTTGTTATTGGCAATTTATTACAATGATGTTTTACTTTTGGTTTATTTTGGAATGAATTTTAATTTATTATTCACATTCTACATAAATATTTATGAATTTAATGTTTTGATTTTTTTTAGATGTCATAACTCTTAACTTGTTACATAATTTTTAATTATTCTAAACTATTTTTTGATATTTTGTATGTCAAATGAAAATAAAAATATGAAAACTTAGTTAATTATTTTTTAAATGTTTTAAAACATAAAATATACATATCCAAACTATTTTTTATGTTTTAAAAACATTTATAAAATATTGACATAGTTTGTATATTTTTATTTTTATAGTTAATATATTATTATATAATAAAATTAATTCATTTATTAATCCGCGGTCGATCTAGTGATCCAATGACCCGGTAAATCGTCCGGTTCAGTGTCCGGTCGGTTTTCAAAACACTGGGTTCCGAGGTAATTTGTATTTATAATAGGAGAGGTTTATAGTCGATGTAGGTTAAGATAAATTATGATAGAATATATTGTATTCAATGTAGGTTATCGAAAATCTTGGTAAAAAATATAAGTAGGATCAATTAGATATTTTGGTTGATAGAATTAAAGTAAATTATGTAATTGGCCGTACTAAATAAACTTGTAGAGGAAGTCATCAGAATTTTAAGTGTTTTCTGGTTAGATAATAGTAATATTTATTAACAAAACAAAATCTAAGAATATATCCACATAACATATTCACAATATCTTCTTCAGGCTTACATAGTTTGTTACAAACTTAAATTTTAAATTTTAAATATGTGATTAGCAACAAAGCTTATTGTTTAAAATTGTAAATTGAAAGTTAATCTTTAAAAAATGTGATTAGCAACGTTGGTAACAAAATATTGTACGATGGTGATGTATTTGAAGTTAATTGTATATATTATGTAAATATTATCTGATGAATATTGTGGTATGTATATAAGCTATTGTGTTTTAAGTTTGTTTATACACACGTGATTGATATTTTAATAAGTGATATTGAATAATGTGTTGACATATACAATTTTCACTCAGAAAGAGAAAACATGTAAAGACAGTGTGAAATATCCAAGAAGGTTTTTCATTTTAAAAAACAGAAGTTACACGATGGCAGGATAAAGATGTGATGAATAATGTGATATCATCGTATAGCCTATAGTGTCTTAGGTCTTTAATACAAATCATGTTTGAAGTGTAATTTTCGTATTAATTTAATAAATATAATATGTTACAGGTTTAGAAATAGCTGGTGGGTCATATAATCGAAGTTAGTTTTGGTACAAAGATCTACTATTAGTTTCATAACTATAATATATCACGGTTTAGAAATAGTGTGTGGCTCTTATAATTTTTTTTGTTTTGGTACTATGGTTTACTAATCAATTAAACGGTTTAGAATTATAATGATGTAACCAGTTTGGTAGTTAGAGTAAAAACAGACACATATATATATGATTAAATATCTTGTCACATATTGTTATAATATAGAAGGTAAGACCAAAAAAATAAAAAAAAATAAAAAAGGATCCAAAATAACTTTCGTAGGTAGATTTATTAAAACTCTTTCCCTTTTAATAAAGTAGATTCATCTGTTTTTGTTACTCATGGCAGACAAATAACACAAAATTGCAAGAAATTACATTATCAATGATGAAGTCATAACTTTACCCAATGATTTATTTGAAGATGCATCAGAGGAGAACGGCTTTATTTTGAAAGCCAATTAATTTCATGACTGTATTTGGGCACAACCCAACGTAGTGGTTATATATAGGCCTGGAATTATTATCCGAGATCCGGATTCGATCCGAGATCCGATCCGGATCCGCTCCGAAAATCCGGATATCCGGAGAGGCCGAATCCGGATCCGGATAGTAAAATGTTGGATCCGTCAAAACCGAATCCGGATCCGGATATCTAAATTTTTTAGTCTGGATATCCGGATCCGTGAATTTTATTAATATTTATTTTAAAATAGTAATATCTATATATAAAAACTAATTTTATTTATCATAATTTCATTTTTATAATAGTATATATAAAATTTATATAAAATTTGTAATAGCATACATACAAATAATTAAAAACATTGTATACATTTTATTCTTAAATTATTGTTAATATTTTATATATTTTAATATTATTTTTATTTATTTTAAGGTTCCAAATCCAGATCCGGATATCCGCCGGATATTACAATTTTTAGAAGGATATCCGAAACCCGGATATCCGAAAATCCCGGATCCGGATAAGGATAGTAAAATCATGGATCAGCCGGATAAAGATTCGGATCCGGATACCTCAAAATTCCCCGGATACCCGATCCGTCTCACCCCCTAGTTATATACATAGTCAGAGGCCCTAATAATGGGAAATTTTTTATCAAAATTTAGTAAAAAAGCAATTTTGGCCCCAATTTTTTTTACTCTGATTAAATATTATGAAACATCTAAATTTTGGCATCCACTTCTAGTTCAGTAGTTTTATATTTTTTAATGTTATGTAAAACCGAGCCGGTCTACGTCAATTCCTGGACTCGTCTGGCGGAGCAGAGCAACTTGCTACATCAGGTACTCCCTTGGGTTTTAGTGTTCCCCAGGATGCGCCAGGCGGCACAACAGACACAGAGTCGAGATCAGATGTAAAGCTAAGCCAACTCGCCTCGAACATCGATTCAGGTTCCAGCATTCAGACAACAGAAACGCGGTTGGCTGATCTTCTAGACAGCACGCTCTGGAACCGCAAGCTAGCTCCTTTCTCTGAGAGAATTGTCTACGCATTGGTCCAACAGATATTCCAAGGCATACGAGAATACTTTCTAGCCTCTGCTGAGTTAAAGGTTTGCTTCATTTTCGGTTAATTTTACTCAGATTCTTACCGTTTTTTTTAGGCTGGCTTTCCTTTTGACTGTTTTGTTCTGCAGTTCAACTGTTTTCTTCTGATGCTTATCTCTCTTTTCAGTATATGTATTTGTTTACTTGTAAATTAAGAAACGATGTAAGAGCGTACTTCATGAGGGAACATCTGCCTTTCAACTTTGGATGTGCCAAAGAAAAAAAACAAAATTATCTTTACAGTTTGAGAAGAATAACACTTAGTAGTCGTTTCATAATATGTAATCAAAATTCAAAACTAGAAGTTTAGCATACAAAAAAATATACACTAACAGAAAAAAACATACATATGTGTTCTTTTAGAGATAGATGCATGGTGCATGCAAGAGATTGTCTTAAAATTTGTAAATGATGTCACAAAACCAGATGTGTGTGTATATGCATGATCTTTTCATATAGAGGATGATAAATCCTAAATCTTAAAAAATCAATATTTATTTTTGAGATTTGTAATGATATATATATTAACTTTGTATATATAAGATTCCTCCTCCGGGGAAAATGAATATTGTATATCAGAACATTGAACTCTTGTTTGATCTTAGAAATTTGAGCTTCTTCTCAGAATTGCGTATAAAATGAACAAGAAGCCATCCTTCTTTGGTTATTCAATTTATAAGCTATAAACATTCAGTAATCTCAACGCTATCACTCACACCGTGATTTGCTTCTCCGTTGTAAGAAGGTTCTGTTGTCTCCAGCATACGAACCACTGATTTCATAAACGGTCTAACCTGAGGAGACTTGTCAGTACAGAACAAAGCAATGGTCAATACTTTAAGAGCATCCTCCTTGTATTCATATTCTATGACCGGGTCGATTAGTTCCATCATCTTCTCTTTGTCCATCTCCTTGCTCCTGCTCCGAACCCACATAACAATATCCCTGTCCTCACCGAACTCAACCTCCACTGGCTTCTTCCCCGTCACCAACTCCATTAGCACCACTCCAAAGCTATAAACATCACTCTTCTCGTTCACTTTGGTTGTGTATGCATATTCTGTGGACAACAAACAAATTACTTTTAGGCAAGATGTATGTAACTTGATGCGCAAGAAACATCAAAATAAGTTGACCTAATGGATGGACTTACCGGGGGCAATGTAGCCGAGAGTTCCTTCAACGACAGAAGCAGAGACATCTCGTTGAACCGAACCAGGCTGAATGATCTTAGCCAATCCAAAATCAGCAATCCTAGGTCTCCACTCCTCATCAAGCAATATATTGCTAGACTTGACGTCACGATGTATCACAGGCCTATCTAATCCATGGTGCAGATACTCCAGCCCTTTAGCAGCTCCTAAAGCTATTGCTTGCCTCACACGCCATCCAATCTCTTGCTCGCCACGGCGCTCGTGCAACTGCTCCCACAAGCTTCCATTAGGCATAAACTCATAGACAAGTAACTTACTATCCTCATTCGTTATGCTGCAGAACAGCTTCACAACGTTTATGTGTTTTACATTGCTCAACGTTGCAACTTCTGCCTCAAACTCTCGGTTACACAAACTTCCCGTTGAGCTTCTGAAACTTTCGTTGCAAGTATCTGTTCTCAAGATATGCTTAACGGCTAGGGTTTCGCCGTTTCTTAGGGTTACTTTGTAGACATTCCCGTGACCGCCTCTGCCTATGAGATTCTCTGGTTTGATCTCATCGATGACTTCCATTTCATTCAAGTTTAATAGCCGGAAAGAGCTGACTTGCCAGTTGTTCTTCATCTGAGCCGAGCCATTTGACCTATCTTTCTTTACCTTGTAGATCACGTAACAGAATAAAAGAAACAGAACAAGTACTGCAGCAATGATAGAACATATCTCCAGTTTAGACAAGTGTTTTGTCGTCCCATTGTGACATGGCTGAAGAGATGCAATCTTTGAGCTGCATAACCCTGAGTTTCCTACAAAGCTTCCACTTATGAGTGATTCAGGAACAGAACCGGACAACTCGTTCTTGGATAAGTCAAGTAAGCTTAGCTTAAGAGACGATAAACCAACCGGAATCAATCCGGTTAATCTGTTTTGTGACAGATTAAGAGACTTCAATAACCGTAATGATCCTAAACATTCAGGGATTCTCCCAGAGAGTGAGTTCCCAGCTAGGTTTAAATCAACCAGAGATGCACACAAGCCTAATGACTCTGGTATAGCACCAGATAGATTGTTCTTGTCAAGAAAGAGACTTGAAAGCTCCTTAAGCTTTCCCAAAGAGTCAGGGACTCGCCCCGAAAACTTGTTCATGCGAATATTCACTGTCACAAGCGAGTCAGCTCCTGAGATCTGAGACGGTATAGAACCTGAAAACCTGTTGCTGCTCAAGTCTAAAGAACCAAGAGACTTGGCATTACCAATGTCATCAGTGAAAGGTCCTTCGAAACGGTTAGAAGAAAGATCAAGAAGCTGGAGATTAGGCAAACCCCAAATCCCATAAGGAACCACACCAGAGAGAGAGTTTTTGCTTACACGGATACGTACCAGAGTCTTGCATTCAGCATAGCTCTCTGGGAACTGTCCTGTGAATCTGTTCTGCAACATCAGAAGATGCGTCATTGCGCCTTTCTTGCACATATCAGGAGGAATCTGACCTTCGAAGAAGTTCTCGGACACGTCTACGTATCTAAAACCCGTCCAAGATCCGAGTTTCTCAGGAAGCTTCCCTGTGAGTTTGTTTCTGTAAAGAGACAGAGCTGCTAAACTCTTGAAATCTCCAAACTCTGTAGGGATCACACTGGTGAGTCGGTTTCCGAACAAGCCGAGAGATATAAGGTTCTTCAAGGACCTTAGCTCTGACAAATCACCTTCTAGCGAGTTGTTAGATGCATCAAAATACCTCAGTTTCGTCAAATTCCCAAACCCTAATGGTAACTTGCCAGTCAAGAAATTACTGTATACCTGAAACTGCTTAAGGTTTCTGAGCTGAACAATCCCCTTTGGAATCTCGCCGGAGATTCTGTTATCAGAGAGCTCGAGGTTTTGTAGAAGAGCAAGGTTCCTGATTCTCTCTGGAATCTCGCCGGTGATGCTGATGTTGCTCATGTAAAGCCAACTCAAAGCTCTGAGTTTCAGAATCTCTTTTGGAAATGGATGAGAATGGAACCGGTTATCTCCAACGCTCAAGAAACTCAACCTCTTCAAGCTTTTCAGAGACTTCCATGGGAATCTCCCGGATATTCCCGAGGCGTTTAAGCTTAAGAACTCTAGTAACCGTAAAGAATTTATCGCTGGAAACTCGCCTGAGAAGTTGTTGATTCCGAGGTCTAAGTATCTCAGACGCTTACAGCTCCTGAGACTCTTGCGAATCTTGCCACGCAAGGAGTTGTTTCCAAGAACAAGCTTCTCAAGAAACTTCAAGTCGCAGATTGAACCGAAAGGAAGATGGGAACTAGTGTTATTATCTCCGTTGGTCAGACTCTGGCTTTCGAGGTTGATCTCGACGACGTTTCCACCGGAGTTGCAGGTGATTCCGGAGAATTCACAAGGTGATCTCCGGTGGGTCCAGGTGGCGAAGACGGAGTTTGGTTCTGGTTCTTTGAATGTGGATTTTAGTTTGAGGAGATTCTTGAGTTCTCGTTTATGGTTGGTTCTCGATAAAGCGAGGGGAAGTAGAAAGAGAAGGCGGACGATAAGTAGTTGTTGGACCATTGGTGTTCTTGTCGGAAGGACAAAAGGCGGTGATTGGTCGTTGTTGTTGTTTCAAATAACTTATTTGATGCAAGTGAAGAAAGAAACTGGTAATGATGATATATGAGGTTTATACTTTGTAACTCTTGTATTTAAAATGTGGAAAACGTTTGAAATGGAAAGTTCTATATGTGGAATGATATCTGTTTTCAGAAGCTTTCCCAATTTGTGTTCTCTTCACTTGATATTTATTTTGACTTTAAATCAGATTAATTATTGACTAAAATCATAAATTTAATTAACTTAGAAATAACTTATAGGACGTATTTTAGCACCTATTTGATTACATATAATACAAAATAAAATAAAAACGAAAATTTGTTGTTTTTTGTTATGTGCATTTAGTTTTATTAGTTTGGTTTGTTAGACCGCCTAAAAATTGATATGTTTTGTTCTATTAGTGGTTTAGTAACTTTTTCCTAAGCTCCATTATTTTTGATAGAGGCAAAATGATTTTCTATGCACAATTAAATTTTACCTTGTGATCATATTCCAAATTAAGAAGATTTTAATATTTGCAGTCGTTATTAAGAGATGCGTGTACAAACATTCAAACCCCAAGAATAGCAAAATTCAATGAATACGAAGAACGTTGACTTGTTATCTTAACACGGTCTTCTTTTTAATGTTGGTAAAAAACACCGTATTAAGTCCCACTCTTCACACCATCACGTATTTAACCTAGAGAACAATGTATCTAGTCAAAACCAACATCTTATTTCACTTTCAGTCCCTAGTAGTTCCTATAACTTGCTTTAGTTCTTCTTTATCCGAAGATTTGAAACAAGAGGGCCCAAAACGAAGCCCGGAACTAGGTTGGGCTAGACCCACTGGTTGAGGACGATGAGGTTGCTTATGCCTCAAGCTATGCAAACATGAGGGTTAGTGATTGTGCCACGGTCCATTCGAATGAACCGTTTGGAAAGAGAGAGACATAGCGTGGACTAAAGTAAATATGTCGGCTGAAGATGCTTCAGATATGTGGATCGACGAGAAAGAGTAGTAAAGTACAACAACTACAATAGCAACACGTGAAACGATCCACACGGTGGCACGTGACTACATGGCACACAAGTAGTTTGAGAAAAGAAAACACTGCGATTCGGATGTGCTAAAGTGGTGAGAAAAATCATATTAATATTTTTGAATGATATAAGATAATTTATGGAAAATGAAAAGGATAATGAGATATAAGAAGTTGTTTCTGTCATTCATTAGCTGTACATGAAGATATAAAGTTGGGCTAATTCCTAACGCTACCTTACGAAAAAAATAGAAAATTCAATGATATTTTGAAGGGAAAAAAGAAAAAAACTGTGAGTGGAAGACAACTCATGAATTGGTAAAACGACAAAGCAATACACATCAAACGACACCAAGCTGGCTTTGCTGCCTCAGCTCTTTCCTTAGCTTCTGAGAGAAGAGCCTGCAAGCGTCCAAACTCAGATCCACCGCCGCAGCTAACGCCACGTGCGCTGCTGCATCCTCCGTGCATGTCACGTGCGTCACACCCACTTCCACCTCAGGTTTACTCCGTTTCCCCACTCCTTCCACCGAAGCCGACATCACGAACCCCCTGCTCTGCGCCGGATGCTGCGGCAGCAGATACCCGAAATCCGACCCGGATCCAGATCCCGGCCTCGACGCGGGTCTCGACCCGGCGCTGGATCCGGATCCGAGATCCCAGCTCCCGTGAGGACTCGTCGTCGGCGTAGAAACCGCCGTCGCGTTCCCGCCGGTGACGTCGATGACGAAACTCCCGCCGTTTTTCAAACCGATAGACGACGACGCGGAAACCGCGGTGGCGATCCCGTCTTGGAAGAGCTCGAAACGGTACCCGAGCGCGTCGGAGGAGTAGCCGGATTCGCGCCACGCCTCTAGTCTCCCCCACGGCTTCCACGTGCAACCGTCGGGTCGTAGGATTAGCCACGCCCCGGGACTCGACCGGTTCACTCGATTCGAACCGGGAGACGGTACGAAAGGCGTGACCATAGAGGCCATCGCCACGGGCGAACCGGAGAGATCGTGGACCGTTACGGACCAGCCTTTCCTCTCTGGTTGCTCCTTCTCCGATCTCATCGAAGAGCTTCCCAACTGATTCCGATCGCCGGAGCTCGAGTTCCTCGCGCCGAACTTGCAGGTGAAGACGGCTTGTTTCGTGTTCCCTTGCACTTGGAAAACCTGAGGGCTGCACTCCGGCTCGCCGTCGAACTGAAACACGAACCTCGGGTCGGGTTCGACCCGCACGGTCAAATGGAGCTCCGGATCGGATCTAGACTTTCCCCCTCTCTTAGCCCCTCTCAGAGCAACCCATCCGTTGTGCGCCAAACACGTCTTCGTCTCCGCGGATTTCAAATCTAGAGAAACCTCGAACCTACCGAGCAGCTTCTCCCCCGCCGAAGCGAGTCCACACGACGCGCCGGTGACGCCGTCGCCGTCGCGTGAGTAAGTCTCGATCGAGAGGACGCTACACTTAGGCTTCTTCAGCGAGGCGTCGATCTGAGCTTTGCTGAGACTGAAGCAAGCGGCGACGGTTGAGATGTTACCGGAGGAACGAGTCTCGGATTCGGATTCGGTTCGGAACGTAACCGGAACAGAAGCGGCGATCTGGCGAGGGAAGTTCTTGAATTTGATTTTGCAGTAGCAGTTAGGAGTGGACGGGTTGATTCCGGAAACAGACGGTTCGGATGATGAAGAAGACGAAGACGAAGACGACGGAAACCTAACGGTCAAGTTACCGACTATGATCCGTACGAAAGAGCACGGATCCATTTGATTTAACGATTGGATTCACTAAGCTTTGATCGAATTTGAGATTGGCGAGAGAGAGAGAGATGAAGCTGGAATGGGTAGAATGAGTGAAGAAGAGAAGGAGAAGAAGGTATAAAAATGGAGAAAATAGAAACAGCCTGGCGAACAGCTGGGGAATGTATCTAAAATATTTTAGAGTCAAATAAATAATATACAGTAAATATTTTGTTTACAAAAATACAGATCCTGTGGGGTCAATGTGAAACAGTGAGCTTACCTCTCTCACCTATCATGTTCCAGATAGGCAGCGTTATTTTTTTTTTCAAACGTTTTTAAAAGCAGTTTTTCTTTCATAGTATATTTTTCAAATCTTTTTTCTTATTTCCTTTTTGTAAATTTGTTTATCTTTTGTAGAAACGTACTAGGCTATTAGCTCTGTGATTGATACAATCGGTTATATAACAGTAAATTATTTGCCTGGGATATGAACCAATGGTAAGGAAGAAATTATCAAAACATTTACCTTTAAATTATAATAAAATATATATCGAGATTCTGATCAAAACAAGTACTTGAAAACCGTTACTAGTAGATTAATAACAAAATTACGTTTATCTATTGAAACAAAACTACAATTATCTAACACTTATAGTCGGTAGATATGGGACAAGGATCACATATTTTGTTGATTTGATATGATTTTGAGCCGGTATGTCTTTTTTATATTAATATATATACAAAAATGATAATTGTGAAACACACCGTGGACGCAAGAGGCTGGCTAATCGCTGCCATTGGATACCAGGTGGGGTCTAAGATAAGCTACCGTGGACCCTCTCTTACGCGATCTTTATCTGTCTCTCTGTTCACCACTTCGAGATGAGCTGGCCCCAAAGTGGAGCACGTAGGTATTTAGTTGGCATCTTCTTCAGTGGCTAATATAAAATCATTATATATCATTTCTTTTTTCTTTCAACTAAATAATTATGTGAAGACAACTATAAAAAGAGTAGAAATGATTTCCTACCGTTGTCGTTTCGTTCTTTACCTCTCTGTCGTTTTGCTATGTTTTCATATATTATGGGGGTTTTATAAACTTGAGTGATAATTATTAAAAACTAATTACAAGTTTGACAGATATAAAATAAGTGAGTACTACAGAGAAGACCGTGAGGAGACTGTCGAGCCGCAGCTGTATGCCCATAATATATGGTCATATATTTTTCTTTATTAAGATCAGAACGTACCTTATTATCGAGATCATCAGATTCATATTGCAGCTATGAATATATTAATCCAACTTCCTATGTCTGGATACATCAATGACACATGCGTAGAGGTTGAATCACTAGAATCCTGTGAAAAAGAATTATATTCATGCAAGTTACCTTGTTTTCATACATCCTTTTTATAAAACCTATGACTATGCTAATACATTTACTCTAGACAAAGGAAGTTAGTATTTCTATTAGAAAAGCACCACTACCACATACATAGCTTATCTATTAGTACAATTTTTCAAAACCAAGATAGTATTCATATTAAACAAAAAGAAATGCAATCTATAACTACGTTCAACATTAAAAAAAAAAAAACTAATTCAATTTAAATAATTTATTTACCCAAATAGTTTCCCTTTATCTATATATACCATCATGTTCAACGTCAAATCAAATTGGGATAGTAGCAGAATCGTGATTGTAACTATAATTGAAAAACTAAAAATCACAACTTATAGGTTACATAACATATTAGTTTTTTTTTTTTACTTTGAACAAGTAATCGTATTTTATTTTGGAATTTGTTCAAGAGCCTCGTTTCCTTTTACAATTTTGTCGTATAGTTGTAGCATCCTCGTTTAGTAAATAATTTGTGTGTGTTAAAAAAAAAGATTAAATTTATCTTTCAATAGTTTGTGTGTGTTAAAAAAGATTAAATTTATCTTTTTATCACTTTTCTTCAAAAAAAATCATATTGAACTATGATTGAGTTGGAGCAATAAAAAATAAATGGTATATCAAAAAAATGATTCACTATATCATCCGAGTCAAACTAAAATACTAAAAGATCATGTGTTGATTTCAGTGTAAACAAAGAAATCCTTTAAACCTCCTGATGACCACTAGACATGATTGATCCACAAACTTAGAATGAATGTTGTAAGCACATGAGAAAGACGGATAGAGGTGTTGCAGTATTTTCTCTTTTTGACAAAAGAGGTGTTGCAATATTAAATCATACAAATTATGCATTTCAAGTCACAGTTGGAAAAAGTACGGGGGAGATGGTTGTTGCTTTGTTTCAACTATTTAACATGTAATTTTTTTTTTTGGTCAAAGGTTTTATTTCATAATCTCAAAACAGAGTACTTGAAGAACAAAGTTTGGGTACATCATCCTTTGCGGAATAAACAACTAAACAGATGGTTGTGCAAAGTTTAGAAAAACATGATAGCGGAGTAACGAAAGTGACAAAGTACTTAACAACGGAGAAACCTGTGATTTCAATCAAATCCAACCCTGAGCGCAGGGTAAGGAAGGGGATGGTAAAATCCGAAAAACACTGAAGACTTGAGAGTCCAGATGATAATGTTGAGAGAGGAGCTTGCAGTATTTATAACATTTTTTGTAGGGTCTAAACATTTTAGACTGATTTACATGATAAAACACACTAAATATGTTTATGTCACTATGAAGACAACTTTTCGTATTTACGATAGTCCATTTGACACTTAAACAATTATAATAAGTATCGGGCTCCTATATTTATGTAGTATTTTGATCATTAGAATCATTAGTCGTTATTTCATATTTTTGTTTCTTTGAACAACTTCAAGTTAAACAGATGCAAGCATAAAAATTTGCATAGAAGTGTTAAGAGGATATGATAATTCACTATAAATGTTGAAAAACGAGAGTTCATTATAGATTACTAAAACATCTGAATTCTGAAACATTAAAAAAGTGTTTACCAAGCTCGGCAAAACAAAACATATAGATAGAAATAGTGTCCAAAATAATATCTCAAATGTATAAAATAACAACAAAACAAAGGTGTGAAACATTGTGTTTTATGGAAAAAAATTAAAGATTAATAGTAATCATGTCGAAAGTGAGGAGGAGGATCAGGTTGATGGGTCACATTCGGAAGCAGGTTCTTGCTTAAAACGATATTGGTTCTGGTTCTGGTTGTGTTCTGGAGCAAACCTTTCAATAACATTATTCCCATAAGGTGTTGTAGAAGGATGAGGAATGATTATGTTTTGATGATTGCACGAGAACGTGTTCATACCCACCAATCTTCGATGATTAAATAGGTCCAAGTCACTGTTGGCATGACCGTCATTGGCAAAAATTTCAAAAGCAGCATTACTAGAACTTCCAAAATAGAAGTTATGACCAGTTGCTTGAAGATACTTGGAGGCTTCAGTTGTTACTGTCTTTTTTAAATTTTCCAAACCACATTTGAATTCATTGAGTTGACGTAAGTTGAATCCTTCTACAGAGTCTTCCCACCAATTCTCGGACCTCTTATCATCTTTTCTCTTTTGCTTCAAGTCTTCATTTCTCTTTTTCTCTACTTCCAATTGCTCTGTTACCTGTTTTCGTTATATTTTGTACTTAGTCTATATCATAAAATTTCAAATTACATTTACTATATATCAAATAGCCATATATTAAGAAATTATAATAAAACAAAATACACATACCTATATATTTTCTTTAAAATTTCCATTGTTTGTTGTCAAAAAAAAAAAGAATCCATTGTTTTGAAGGAGATGATTATATTGAAATTTTTCACTTATTGTGGGTCCACAAAATAAGATTACTCAAGCAGATCTGATATCCAAATAGGCACAAAATTTTACAAAGGAGACATCATGGACATTATTCTAAATTCAGTATTCTAAAACGCGTTAGGCACTCATTAAATGGAGCCTAAACGAATATTCGATTATACATAAAATATCAGTATAAAGTAACATCTACACATGATTTTATAAAATGAACATAAAATATACTTCAAATATGAGATATATATATATATATAGCTTAAAATATATGAATAGTTTTAAATTAGAAAATAAAACATGTTTAAATATATAATGATGAGAAATTTATAAATTTAAATTTATTTTGCAAACAATTAATCTGATAAATATAATCATATAAACATATGAAATAAGTAACAATTAATATAAATAATAATAAATTACTAAAATATATAATAATATTAATATTTTTAATATAAATTCTTTTAGTGCACTTAGGCGTTCACGTAGATTACGTAATGAACGCATAAACGCTATTACGCGTCTGAATTATATACATCTGCATAAAACATTGTATAACATAAGAAATACAGATCAATTATCATGTATCATCTATACACCGTCTAGGCATACGCGTAAAACGTATTTTAGAACATTGATTCTAATAAATAAAAGTTTTCTCTTGTTGATAGATTATTATTTAAGTAAAAATATTATGCAAATTATATAATACTTCGATAAAATAAGTTGAGTATAATCCAGCAAATGAATTAAACTCTTAACATATAGCTTACAATAATAAGTTTTATGACTAAAACTGATGATGTAAAATTTACCTGAGTCAGATGATTGTTAAGATCTTGTACAACTGCATTTTGACGGGCTTCATTAAGTTGCAAATTGATATTTTGGTGAGGATGCGGTGGATTGATCTCTAAGAAGCGATCAATTACAACATCAACATTTGGATGGCCAAAAGAAAAAACTTTTCGGCCAGGTGAAAATACAATAACAAGAATTTCTGCACCACAAAGTGTGCAAAGCTCGCTAGCTTTTTTGAAAAGACCGGATTTTCGTTTTGAGAAAGTAACTTGGAGATTATTTTCGTTTTTCATTTTCAACATCTCTATCTTTTGACGACCTTTATTTTTTCTCACCATTTTTACGGATCTTTGAAAACTATGAATTGGTGTTTACAAACGGAAGATCATCGCATATTTATAGTCAAACATAAAATACCAACCGTTGCCATTTCGAGTGGTTCTAAACTAATTCAAATTTTTTCATTATATTTTATATTAAAAATTATTTTTACCATTTTAGAAACTAATTAAAATTTTGATATTTTATCAAAATTAGTATGCAATGTATGATTTTTAATGTAGTGTTGTTATTTCATCTGTTACATTGTATCAAAACTGTGAGATGCATGCATTGCATTTTAGATAAAAGATATATATCATACCTTTTTCGAAAATGATTTTTTATGCCTTTTCAAAAATAAAATTAGATTTAAAATTACTAATGTTAGGATATATATCTATTACTATACATGATGAATTTTTGCATTCTCGGATAATCTCTTCCAAAGTATGGCTAGATCACGATAATGACGGCTCTATGTTCAATCGTTAACACCATTCCAGAATCGTATCTCAAGAGTGAACTAAAACTCTCTTAATTATAACTCCATTGAGATCTAACGTTGTGGACACTCCGTTAGACCCAAGGCCGGTTAAAGACTAAATGGTCAGATGGTCCAATAGTTGAAGTAGCATGGCTAACTCACCTTTATCTGTTTTGTGTCATGTTATCTATTTGGAGGGAATTGTATTAGATAATGAGTGATCATAAAAGTAACTCAAAATAAATTCATCCAGGTTTAAACTTGACACTTGGATCTTGGTATCACAAATATGGTTATATGCACTACCCTCTGAAATAGACAATGTATATGTGAAAATGTGCCTCCCTTCTATTACTCGAATAATCAACTACAATATTCCTTGAAAAAACTACAATGTTCCTCTAAATTTTTATACAAAAGAGTTGACTAGTAAAACATAACTTATATTCACATATGATTGGTGAAAGAAACTAATGAAAAAAGCATTTCAAAGAAAAGAGGTACGGGGAGCTTCTGTAAAGCTCATATAAATAAGCTTGTTGCTAACACGAACCTCTTTTTGTTTGATCACACGTTATTTTTTTCCATCTAATTGACACAAGCAGCCAAAAATCGTATGTGAAAAGCACTCGAGCGCTTTCATAACGGATCGACCCATACAAATAACAACGTCATGACCCGATATCTAAGACGCGAGGATCATATACATCACCCTTACGCTCTACTCAACCTAAGTATTAGTTCTTTCCAGTGTTATCTTGCTTCATTTTCAATACCCTGGCCCACTTTTCAGATCAATTTCAAGCTATTATAATCTCCAATCTTACACCTACTCTCATTTTACCTTAAAGAACCACCCTACAAAATTGTTACTCCACGATCTATCCTTTCTTAAGACCGTACAACATTACACCATCATTTCCTTGTTTCTCTGATACGTTTGGTATGACGCTATTTTGTGGTCTCTTTTTATTATTGCTAACTTAAGCGTGAGAAAACCATCAAAAACACTAATCTTAGGTTTTCACATGTCTTCGTGTTTTACATAAAATTTGCTTCAAATTAAAAATCTCCTAAGATAAGATTGATTCAAAAATTTATAGTTCCAAGCAAACAATTACTCTATCTATTTCATAAAAATGTCAAATTGACAGTCTTGACATAAATTAAGAAAATAATTAAACTTCATATATGCATTTAATAATTATATTTATTTAACCAACATTGTTTGGGATACTTAAAAACAAAGCATTTTTCAATTAATGCTAAGGTTAAAATAGATCAAATTGTATAGGAATTCTTAAATGGCTTTTTTTGTTTAAAGAAAAAGTATCAAAGTAACTCATTTTATGAAATGGATGGAGTCAATTTTGTCGTTTGGCTCATTAAATATCCCTTCGTTAAAAAAATTTGAAATATATTTGCATGCATGGAGGTTAGAAGATCTTCTCGACGGTTTTTGCCCATTAAATATCCATTTTCCTACTGATTCCAAATACTAATGTTTAATTATCATGGAGGAGTATATCAAATAATACTATACCACAGTCTAACTCTATGGGTTTAAAGATGGTCAAAAACTAGTGACATATATATAGTTAATTTCATGCTTCTTATACTCTCGAGTGTTTCACAATTGCAGCGAGGTTTGGTGCTGGAAACAGAGAATGAAGGCAGGGAAAAGCAGCGTAAAAAAGCGGAGAGTGAGCAAACAAAAGGGTGAGGAAAGGAAGAGGAGACTGAAAGTTAAAATCTCGCTCCCATGCTTGGATGTCTTGGATTGATTTTTTTGGTAACTATTCTAGCTGTTAACTATTTTGTTGCAAACAACTTGTTGAAACTTGTTTTTGACAAAATGGTTTTAAACCGTTTTTGATAAATTTATGAGCGAAGACGTTCGTCGGATAACGGGATGTTGGACACTAATAAATAGTGTAATCACATGTCAAAATCTGAATTAGTTTTGAATGAAAAATAGAGATCCAAAGTACATGAAATAAAAAGCTTATAAAGCTATACATTTGGTTAAAAGTAAAAATTTAGCAAATATTTCACTTTGGATATGTGGGACTTGAATTAAATAAATTTAAATAAATCTTATTCTTATTCTTATTTTTATGTTTGTTAAATATAAAAATATAAAGCCACTAGAAAGTATTTTGTTGCATTTGATTTGGTCAATTGAACAAAATGAGCTTTGGAAGATAACGTAGTCATTGATTGGTCAAAGTAATAACTCACCATAATGAGAATCAATACGTTAGTGAATACTCCATATATCACAGTGTACGTTTTAGACTTTGCAAACTTAAAACTACACTTGTGCTCTCATTTTCTAGAGACAGAGAAATATACGAATAAGTATAGAAAAATAGAATTCTCTTACTTGAATATTTGATTATTTATTTTTTGTATCTTTTCTTGGGTGTCGTCACTCTCTCATTGAACCTATTGTGTCTCCATGTGCTTCTGTCGTCCGCTTTACAATGCTCTGACTTCCCATCATCATCATCATCTCCGGCTCTTCGATTACTCTGATCTCTTGAACCTCCCCACGGATCCTCTCTCTTCAAAATTATTAAAGGCAACTAAGTTGGTCTTCTGTCATCTTTCCCAGTAACGACGATCATCATGCTCTGTTATAAGAGAGGGCACAGGCAAGCCAAAGATTACATATATCTGAGGACTGGAAAGGGCAATTCAAATAAAAAGTATCAGCCCTTTTTTCATGAGCAATGCGACTCAAAATAATACTCATAATGACCAAACATATCTCTGTCACTAACCGTAATACAATCAATCATGACACAATCGAGTTTTACCCAGAATCAAACAGCAATGCGACAAAGTCGTGTACAGAACAGCGTAAGGCCATCCATGAATATGTGCATTGTATCTGGCCTAAACTCGAACTCAAACCAAGTGTAAAAAAAATAGAAAGAAAATCAGAAAGCAAGCCTGGTATATACCATCTCCAATTTTATTCCAACGCTTATATGAATTGCCTTTCCAGTGAAAGATCAAGAACAGTTCCTCTGGGTTACAAGAAACTCAAAACCAAATGGAAAACAATTTGAACGGTCATCTTTTAGTGGGGTTAGAGACAAGGGAGAAACTAATAAAACAACACGGATCAGCTTAGTGAGATGTACTTTTGTTTTTCAAAGATCTTGTCCCTGCAAAACCAACAAATGCAGAAGAGGCCACAAAATATGCAGAAGGAACGACAGAAACAAAGAGAAACCAATTAAATAAAACTTTCTGCAACCGTTAAGTTCGAAACTGCAACTAAAGATAAAATTGAGATAACTTGAGAAAAGAGCAAAACACTAAACTAAACAACAATAAAATTGAGAAGGGAAAACAGTTCTAAAAGAACTAGTTTAGTCGACTTCCTCAATCTTGGGACCAGCACCTCCAGCAGCAGGAGGAGCTTCATCATCATCAGCAGGACCACCTGCTTCACCACCAGCTCCTTGATACATCTTAGCAATGATGGGGTTGCACACACTCTCCAACTCTTTCATCTTGTCTTCAAACTCGTCTGCTTCAGCCAATTGGTTACCATCGAGCCATTGGATTGCCTCCTCAACTGAATCCTCAATCTTCTTCTTGTCTGCAGCAGGAAGCTTCTCACCGATCTTGTCATCACGGATGGTGTTTCTCATGTTGTAAGCATAATTCTCAAGAGCATTCTTGGCTTCCACCTTCTTCTTGTGCTCCTCATCCTCAGACTTGTACTTCTCAGCTTCCTGCACCATCTTCTCGATCTCGTCCTTAGACAAGCGACCCTTGTCGTTGGTGATGGTGATCTTGTTCTTTTGGCCTGTGGTCTTGTCCTCAGCAGAGACATTGAGGATGCCGTTGGCATCAATGTCGAAACAGACCGTGATCTGAGGGACACCACGTGGAGCAGGAGGGATGCCGGAGAGCTCAAACTTTCCAAGGAGGTTGTTGTCCTTGGTTCTAGCTCTCTCACCTTCGTAGACCTGGATCAACACACCTGGCTGGTTGTCAGAGTAGGTGGAGAAGACCTGCTCCTTCTTGGTCGGGATCGTTGTGTTTCTCTGGATCAAGGTGGTCATAACTCCACCTGCGGTCTCAAGACCAAGAGAAAGAGGAGTCACGTCCAAGAGAAGAAGGTCTTGCACCTTCTCGTTACCCTCACCGCTGAGAATAGCACCCTGGACCGCAGCACCATAAGCCACAGCCTCGTCAGGGTTAATAGACTTGCAAAGCTCTTTACCATTGAAGAAATCTTGGAGAAGCTGCTGGACTTTCGGGATACGCGTAGAGCCTCCGACGAGGACAACATCGTGGACACTACTCTTGTCCATCTTAGCATCACGTAGACACTTCTCAACAGGCTCCATACACTTCCTGAAAAGATCCATGTTGAGCTCCTCGAACCTAGCACGGGTGAGTGCAGAATAGAAATCAATCCCCTCAAACAAAGAGTCAATCTCGATGGTGGTCTGAGCAGTGGAAGAGAGAGTCCTCTTCGCTCTCTCGCAGGCAGTCCTCAACCTCCTAAGAGCTCGAGGGTTACCGCTAATATCCTTCTTGCTCTTCCTCTTAAACTCTTGGACAAAATGGTTCACCATCCTGTTGTCGAAATCCTCCCCACCGAGATGAGTGTCTCCAGCAGTAGCCTTAACCTCAAAGATACCTTCCTCAATGGTGAGGAGAGAGACATCAAACGTACCACCACCGAGATCAAAGATCAACACATTCTTCTCTCCGACACTGGTGGCCTTCTTGTCGAGACCGTAGGCAATGGCTGCTGCCGTCGGCTCGTTGATGATACGCATGACGTTCAGACCAGCGATGACACCAGCGTCCTTTGTCGCTTGACGCTGAGAGTCGTTGAAGTAAGCAGGGACAGTGACGACGGCGTTCTTGATGGTGACGCCGAGGTAAGCTTCGGCGATCTCACGCATCTTGATGAGGACCATGGAAGAGATCTCCTCGGCGGCGAACTGCTTCTCTTCTCCCTTGTAGTCGACGACGATCATGGGCTTGTCGGCAGGGCCGGGGATGATCTTGAAAGGCCATAGCTTCATGTCGCTTTGGACTGATGAGTCACTGAATCTTCTACCGATCAATCTCTTTGCATCTGTCATAATTAAAAACAAAATATAAAAAAAAACAAAAAGAGTTTATTCACACAGAAAAGCATAAAAAAAAATTAATATTCCATTAAGATTCCTTCCTACAAAGCAACAAAGAGCTGAGATTAAACGTACCGAAGACGGTGTTAATGGGGTTCATGGCGACTTGGTTTTTGGCGGCATCACCAATCAACCTCTCGGAGTCGGTGAAGGCCACGTAAGAGGGAGTCGTCCTGTTGCCTTGATCATTAGCGATGATCTCGACACGATCGTGTTGCCATACTCCGACGCACGAGTAGGTCGTACCCAGATCGATTCCGATCGCTGGACCTTCTCCTTTACCACCAGACATTATCACAAAACTAAGCTTTCTGCGAAGAATCGATGAAATAAGCTTTCGGCGGCGATGAGCTAAGTAAGTTTTGAGTATAAAGGTGTGAGAAAAAGGGAGAGCTGCTGAGGTTTTCTTATATACACGCCCAGATGCCTTAATGTTTCCAGAATGTTCTAAACAGACTTGATGCCTTTTTCCTTTTTTTTATTAGGAATAATAGAAAATTGCCACAAAAGCTTGCATATGTTTTTAAAAGAAATTAGTGAATTTTATTTCACTAATAATATTTTCGATAAAAATTTATGTAGAAATTTTTTTCTTTATGTAGTTTGATAAAAATTTATATAGAAAAATGAAAATCAAAAGTTAACAAAAAGAAATTATGCAAAAATGAATAAGCATCTCTATAGTAGCAAGTTATAAAATATTAGGTGCTTAGATTCCGTGCAAGCGCGGAGATGTTGATGAAATTGCTCTTTTATATGAAGGGTGTGGAGATTGAGTGTTCTGAAGTGGTCTTTCGAATGTGAATATTTGGATTTTGTTGCTGATTTATGGTGGAGTAAGGAATCGTGGTAAATTTGTATGTTAGTTTTTGTTTTTGACTTATCTTTTTGACCTCGACTATCATTTGATCTAGCAAAATAGATTGCCGAGAAAAAAATCAATAACGTAATTTGGAGATCATTTTACACGTTCGCGACCGCACTTGTCTAAAGACTAAAGTGAACCCTCTATACTTCGAAACTTTGTGAGAAGATATGCGTCGTCGGAGAAGACAGCACGTCGTTGGAGATTATTTATTTCAAAAAAATTTGTCACATTTTTTCATGTCATTTCCTTCTAATAATTTTAATTCGTTGGTGGCATGTTTTAAATGTGTATATTTCTAAGTTTGAAAATGAGTTTAACATGTACTCTCATTCGTTTTCCTGTATTTGCTAATGTATTATGTATATTTCTAAAGGTGTAATAAATATTGATTTTGATTTACGATGTTTTATCTATTTACTCATTGAAAAAGAGCTGACTAAATTGTAGATATTTTATTAGATACAATAACTTTACATATGCAATTTATATCATTCAATTGTTTTAAGGGCAATTCTAGCAAATTTATTTGGTTATATTTTGTTGCTTATGTTCAAATTTATTTTCTAAAATATTGGTTGGTGAGTCAATGTTAATTATTAATTGAGGATTTTCTTGAACATTTTTATTATTTTTTAACTTGAATTGTGAAAGGAAACTATTAAAGATACATTACACTAAAATAACGATATATATGGGCAAGCAGTATCCAGTATTTTAAAATGCCTAAAGCTTTTGCCAATTCTTTTCAGTAAATGTGATCTTATGATGATGTATACGTACTATTTTCATTATTTTGATAAATTTAAATTCGTTTAACAATATATTAATGGTAAAGTATTTTGTGTTTCTTTATGAACATGTTCGAATGGAATGAATTAAGAATATGGTGAATTATGAAAACCCTTCAACACTACATTAAAAATTCAAAAGATAAAGAAAACCTCGTAAGAGATAAATATTTGAAGGGAAAAAAACCAAAGTTTTAAGTGGGTGACAAAAATGATAGCAATTTTAAAAACTACGCATTAAAACTACGGTTGATGGGCTGATAGGAATAATAATTTCCTATCACTCACTATAGTGCTTATGGGTGTTTTCAACGTCCTCAATCTCTGGTGAATTTGTTGCGCTACATTCTATTCATACCTTTTTCCCCACATGATGTTATTGGCTTGCTCTTGGTGGGTCTCATAATCGGAATGATCTGTTGGCTTAGTTGCAGCCGGTGTGTGATTCATCATCCGCCACAGCTAAATAAATCATGCGAAGTCCATTTGATAAATCACTGAAAAACGTCAGCTCAATCAGTGGCGTGCCTAGAAATATTTTTTATCGGTGTCATAAAGTAAATTAATTATTTAATTAAAATATATTTAAATAATAATAATTTAAAATTAAAATTTTATTATATATTGATTATATATAATATCAGATTGTCAAATTGTTGATTAAAAATAAATACAAATCTTCAATTTGGACTGAGAAACACAAATAAATAAATAAATAAACAATAACTAAATTAAAGTGTCTAGTCCAAATATTAATTTGGATTCAAATAAAAACGTAAAAATATATTGGTTTTTTGGTATGTAACAAAAAGAAACAAATAAAAATCAGGAAAAAAAGAAAGAAAAAAAATTAGGAAAAAGGTACACTAAAGAGTGTTGAACCCGGGTTGGTGATTTTAGAGGTGGTAGAAGAAGAGATTTTAACCAACTGAGCTAAGATAGATGTTTGTACATGTCTTACAAAGAAACTATTTATTATTTTAGGATATCAGTGGGACTCACGCGTTGCTGATGTGTCGCCTCAGGAAAGAGAGAACTGTCTCATTATATTATAGATTTATATTTTATCAATGATATTTTAGTATATGTTATTAAATGACTTTCTGTAATAATTTGATAAAATATACTGGTATAATAAAATATTGTTATGAACTTTAAAATATATATATGTTTTCTAATATTATTTTCTTTTATAATCAAGTTTTTGTGAACTATGTTTATAATCAAATTTTTTTTATAAAATATATTTTCTTTCCTTTTCTGTAAATATAAGTTTTGTTTTATTATATTAATATTAATTTTATTATATAAGTTATTTGTAAATTTATAGAAAAGGAAACTATAATTAAAAATTTCATTGGCATAAATTATTAAATAATTTTATAAAGTACGATTAGATATAATATTTTAATTTATTAAGGATATTTCTGTGATTAAATATCATAAAAATTAATATGAACATGATACATAGGATCCTAACTTCTCAAATAATATTAAGGAATTATATATATATATATATAAAATGAATATTAAAATTTAAATAAATACCTTTAGTACTCAATTAGTTATAATAAGTAATTCATAATTTGTTCGTTAGAATAACAAGTCTACTATATCTATAAAGTAATGCATATTGTTTAGAAATACTATGAAAATAGTTGATTTAATATTTCATTGTTATTTTATTAATTTTTGTGTTTGATTAATATATATTCAATTTAAGTATTTTCCTTAGGTTTTTCTTCAAAATTTTATTTTTACTTCGGATATATTTGAACCAATATAACCTGAATTCGAATGATATATGATTTACTTTAAGGGTTTTAAGATGCAATACATATTTGAACCAAATCCGAAGTGTTATTATCCAACCCGATACATACTATTAAAATAAAATATTAGAATGGGATGATAATAACGACGAAAATCATGTCATTTCCAAATTCCAGACTAAAAGTTTCAAATGTAAGATCCTCTAGAAGAATAAATAAGAAAACTAAAAACTAAAAAGAAAATCTCCTTTATTATGCAAATTCCAGACTAAAAGTTTCAAGTGTAAGATCCTCTAGAAGAATAAATAAGAAAACTAAAAACTAAAAAGAAAATCTTCTTTATTATGCAAATTCCATACTAAAAGTTTCAAATGTAAGATCCTCTAGAAAAATAAATAAGAAAACTAAAAACTAAAAAGAAAATCTCCTAAGTTTTGGCAAGAAACATTATTCCTCCAACTATGTTTTGGTTGATTCATTCAAGCAAACGGCTCTGCTTATACCATCCAATGGCACCAAAATAAAGGAATAAACTTCCTGCCGTACCTCCAACCACTGTCCACATGAATCTCCCCGGACCAGCCACGTCATCATTGAACAGCTCTATGTTTATGTTCATCCCGAACACTCCTGCAACCGCGATAAAGAGACTCATCACCAGAGTAGCCGTTGTTAGCACCACACCCATCTGCAGAAGATTATTCTGTTTGCCATCTAGCATTATGTTGATGTAGTCCTCCGTGTCATCCACGTATTCCCTTAGCTTTTTCCCATTCAAACATCACAATAATGTATAAGAAGAACAACATCACTACCTGACAAAGAGTGGTATTTACTACTAAAAAGCATCACTTACTGTTGATAGTTTGTTCAGTGTACCATCAATCTGCACGAAATACGCTTCCAAGAGCATTTCAAGCTCTTGCACATTGAGTTTGCAGGTCATGCCACTCCGGGTTGAGCACGTCCCACAGCTGTTTCTGCTAAGTGCGCTATGAGCTCTCATTAGAAGGTTGTGAGCGTCACTTCCTCGATGGCAGCTTTCAGACGAAACTTCCGCACGAAACCTGGCAAGGTCATTGATAAAAAACGAAGATGTTAAACTTAAATCAGAGAAACCAAAGCTAAATATGTTCAAAAAAGTCTGCTACATGCCTGTCATCCTCAGGAAGATCAACCACGACAGTATCACTGGAAGAAACCGATGAATTCTCAAGCTTCTGGGCTAACTTATCAGTAAGATACATATCAGCCATATCTTCATCATCGTTTAGGAGATGTTCTAGTGCGTCTCTAACCTACCCAAGCAAAGACAAAAAAGGTTAGATTACACTGACCTCTGAGAATCACAACTTTAAGAGGAAACCAAGATTTGTCTTAATCAAATAGATCAACAAGAGTCATCATCGTAACACCTTCTGAACACGCCCAGTTATTGCAACAAGCCTGCTTTTAAGCTGTCGAACCCGCTCCAAGTTTAGGGTACTGATTTTAATCGTAAGCTTATCCAAAGCTGGATGAGCCTCTAACTCCAATCTCACTGCCTACATCAAAAAAAAAAAAGAACAAAATGAAAAATACCACACAAAAATAGAAACAAAATCATCCTTGGCTAATAAGTATAATACCTCACTTTCCAAACTGGTGGAAGCAGCTTCAAGACATGCTTCAAGAGCAACAAACTCAAAAGGAAGAACCTTGGATCCATCTTGATTCCCAGATAACTGTGACGACGTCCCAGCTTCTCCCTCAGTGTTCACTCCCTCCTTTACACAAAGCAAAAAAATTAACAATTACATCATCTTCATCTAGCATCACCACCATTGCAGAGATCAACAACTCAACCATCTCTCAATACAACATTATTGATCATATACCAAAACAATACAATTAGCCATAAGATTCTAAAATCAGCTGCACCTCTAAAGCAAACCTAATCCTTCTCTGCAACTACCTGAGGTTTAGTGGAGTGATGGTGACACCTAATCCTCCTCTGCAGCTCCTCGATGAACGGCGACACCGAAGGATCCTTGGAGTTAAGAATCAAAACCTCTTGAACCGTGATGATCGCCTTGATATGCTCGAGATTGATCACGATCGCTCTCTCTCGACCTAGAACGGTAGAAGGATACGACAGCAGCGGATCGAGGATCCGGAGATCACGCGCCGGTAAGCCCGTTCGACGCATGATTGTGTGTTTTCCGGCTTCCGTCGCTTGATCCTTCCCCGAGGAGCAGAGCACCAGCCAAGTCCTGACGCCCATGCCTTTCTTCCGGCTACCGCCGGCGGGAAACGTAGGCGTCGAGTGGCCAGCGTTCGCGTCGAAACCTTCGGGTCTAGGGCCTCTCATGTCTGCTGCGTAGTACGATTGATGTGATCAGGTAGATTGAGCAGTGAAAGTTCGATCATGCAACTGAGTATTTATAGCCAAGCAGGTTAAACCGGTTGAGCGTTCCCCACAATTAAACCGGGTTTATAGGTTTTCCACACAATTAAACCGGTTTAGCGTTCTCCACGCTGCATAGGTACTTGAATAACCAATTCAGATACATATCTGGTTTTGGGGTTTTCAAATTCAATATATTCGACCTATTCCAATTTTAGATAATTCTGATTCATTCAATTTTATAATTTCGCGTAAGATTCATTTTAGATTTGTATTTATTTTTAAGTTTGATTAATAATATCTCGAATTCTGTTAACAAAATCATGGATTTAGATATTTTAAATAGTATAATAGATATTAATTATTTGAATTATTTATTTAACTTTTGAATATTTCGAATAATGATTTAAACTGCTTAGATTAAAACTTTCAATTTTTGTTTTTTTTGTAGGTATATGTTTTCATTTATATAGGATTTGGACTGAAATTATGTGAATAATATAATGTTATTTCTATAAAAACAAACGTTATATTTAATTGGTTATTATATACAATCAATTATTAAATAAATGTGTTGTTGTATTCTAGAACACCAAAATGTGTTGTTATATAGTTGTTTTGGGTGACGGTTGTTTGGATAGTTTTTAGATTTTAGTTTTTTGCTTCTGCTTTTTAGTTTTTGATTTCGCAGTATTAAGTTTAAAAAAAAACATGAATGGTTGTGTTAAAAAAAACATGTATTTCTGGTCCAGTGCGTTTAACTGGCCAAGATGATTATAATTCAATTCAACGACAAAAAAAAAAATTTGAAACCACATATATGAAGAAATTAAATCACATATATTATCAAAACAAAATGTTACTTAAATAAAAAAATTGAGTTATATACATATATTTACTTTCTCCCCACTTAATTTGCCAAAAAATGTAGAACACACCAGACAATATTAGCATCTATTGGAAAAACCATGTAACTCCTGAGCGAAATGTTACCATCATAATTAGTTTTAAGATAATTTGATTTGAAACATTTGAAACACATGACTGATCCAACATCATCCTTATGCATACTTACATTTTGCTTTTGCTTTGTTTTGGGCAATGTGATCAACCTAAACCTACATTGTGGATCACATTGTGATTATCACTTCTCATATGTTACTTTGTATTCGATATCTCAGTGCCACGGCCCAAACCTTCAGCTTGATCTGTGCCAGCTGGTGGAGCTGATTTATTCTTTAATTTGTCAGCGGTCACTTTGAAAAGGTTGTTTTTCCCACGAATAGTTTTTACTCTATCTTGTTGTTCAAAAAAAAAGAGAGCTGATTTATTCTTTAATTTGATTATTACTTATTTTTCCTCTGTGTATCATTGCTCTCTCATCTCTCTTGTTTATTCAAATCAGTAAATTCCTTCCAAATAGTTATCACTTTCTCGGCAATATGGGAAGTTGTATATCTTTCTCGCTATCATGTGATCAGTGTACAAATCAAATCTTTCAGTGGTTATGCATCAGAAGGGGTTATATTCACAAGCTCGAGAAGAATCTCAAGGCTTTGGAGACAACCATGGAAGAGCTTCAGGCAAAGCGGTATGATTTGTCAAAAAGTGTGGAGAGAGAGGAGCGTAAAGGACTAATAAAAAGGCTTTCTCAAATCCAGGTATGGCTTACGAGAGTCGACACAATCAAAACCCAAGTGAATGCTATATATTTTTAGTGTGATACCTGTTGAAAGTCAGAGGTTGTCTCTCTGTGGGTTTTGTTGCTCTACGAATTTAAAATCTAGATACCGTTACGGGAAAAGGGTTTTCATGATGTTGAAGGAGGTTCAGAATCTAAACTCTAATGATCTTTAACTAGGCATGGTTGGAGATGACTGGAACAAAAAAGATAAAAATCAAAAGGCGTGTGATATACACAACGTCCTTAAGAGGAAAACATTTGTGTTGTTGTTGGATGACATATGGGAAAAAATTAATCTACCTGAGATTGGAATCCCTTTCCCAAATACAGAAAATGGATGTAAAGTGATTTTCACCACTCGTTCTCAAGAAGTGTGCAGGCGCATGGGTGTTAGTGTTGAGATGGAAGTCCAATGTCTGGCACCAGAAGATGCATTAGATTTGTTCGCAAAAAAAATTGGAGAGGTCACGTTACAAAGTCATCCAGACATACCCTATCTTGCAAACGTGATCGCTAGAAAGTGTTATGGCCTCCTCTAGCGCTTAATGTCATCGGCGAGACCATGTCGTGCAAATGAACTAGTCAAGAATGGCAGCATGCAGTTAATGTTTTAACCGCATATGCTGCTGAGTTTTCTGGCATGGAAGATGAGATTCTTCCGATTTTGAAGTATAGTTACGACAATTTAAAGGACGACAAGGTCAAATCGTGTTTACAATATTGCTCTCTGTTTCCAGAAGATGAGAGAATCTATAAAGATGAGCTGGTAAACTATTTGATATTTGAAGGGGTGATAGACGGAGATCAAGGTATAGACAAAGCTGGGAACCAAGGTTATGAGATCTTCGGTACACTTATCCTGTGAGAGCTTGGTTCAAGTCTACTGGATTTGAAAGTATTGAGATTGCGGGGTTCTGGTGTATCATTGGATGTCAGCACGGTGGAGGAGTTGCAAGTCTTGGAACAGTTGGAAATTTTAACCGTAGGAATTGGTTATGATTCAGGTTTGGTCCAGTTTCTAAGCTCTCACATGCTGATGAGCTGTACACGAGACTTAGAGATCAGCGGTCTTCAACTAGAATCATCTGGAATATCGTTTTCAACAACTATGAACAACCTCCAGTATCTCGACTTTCTCGGCTGCACTATCTCCGAGATAAAGATTGATACAACATATTCTCCTGATCTGCGGAATCTTACAAGTCCCTGCTTCTTGAGTCTCTCTGATGTGTATGTACAAGGTTGTAAAAGCCTAAGGGAGTTGACGTGGCTGATGTTTGCACCAAGTCTTACATATATTGATGTTGAGTCTTCAGAACAGCTAGAGTCTATAATAAGCAAAGAGAAAGCTGTCGTAAGTGAAGAAGAATCAGGGATGGTTCCTTTTCTAAAGCTGAAATTCTTACGATTGTCTAATGTACCAGAGCTGAAGAACATATATTGGAGTTCTCTACCATTCCCATGTCTGAAGACAATCATTGCAGTCGGATGTCCAAAGCTGAAAAGACTTCCTCTCATTTCCAAAAGTGGCTTGGAAGGTGAAAAGGGACTTATCATAAGATACAGAGAAAAAGAATGGATTGAAGGTGTGGAATGGGAGGACGAAGCTACCAAAACCCGCTTCTTATCTTCATGTGTAAAGGTTTAGTTTTATCAAGTGTTCTAAATGTATATCTAATGGAAGTATCAGGTCTGGTTTTTCTTCTTTTCCACCGTGTCCTGTTCTAAGATAGGTTTATTTTGGACAGACCTGTGCTTCGACTGTCAGATGCTGTTTGTGGCTACTCTACTCCTATCTATGATTCATTGTCTTACGGTAAGATCATAGATAGGAGTAGAGTAGCCACAAACAACAATAAGATTCTTAGGACATCCGCATCAGTGAACTTTGGGAATCATAACTTTATTTTTTTTTTTTTCGTTTGATTTTTAAAAATAAAACAAAAAACGGATTAATCACGGGCCACCACATGACGTGGGATCCGCAAAATAGTAATGACCTCGTGTCATAGGGAAAAGACCTCGCAACCCGGATTCACAAAAATTCAATTATTTTAATTTTTTTTTTTTTGGTGTGAACTTCTGCATTAAACCTTCAATTCGCCTGCTCTTAGGTCTCTATTCAAACTTTAGTTTTGCTTGAAATTTGTGTGTTCTCGATTTTTCTTCTGCCAGTGTATTTTGTAGAAATTGTATTGAGTTTGAGATATATATATTACTGAGTGTCGTTTAGTTTTTTTTTTGATCAAAGTGTCGTTTAGTTTTAGTTGATTAAGAAGTTCATTAGGAAATTGTATAATTTCTAAATTCTTTTCATTAATAGAAGGTGAAAAACTGAGTTTGTTTTTTCTTTCACAAACGAGTTACCCCCTAAACAGAGTTTATCTGGCTCAGTACGTGAGGAGTTCTATTAAAGTTCGTATTGTCAAAGTCAATTCTGTAATGCTATCATCAATCATGACTATAGCCTAAATATAAAGTTGGTATAATACCACCAACAGGGTCAATACTTATCCATAGATTTGAACCAACATTAGTCAATTCAATACAAAGACAAGTTTAATTTATCTTCTTATGTCGCATAATATAAATATTGGGTTTCTGTAAGATTTATTTCATATAGAAACAGAGAGTATAAAATGGAGGGTTTGATTCCATATCTGATTCATGCTATCAAGAAAGACCATAAGCCTCAAGATCAGGGGTATCGATCGTTGTCTGTAGGATCTAGCCGAGGCTGCAGACCATTAATGATGGGACAAGAAGGTTCTTCTTCATTTCAGGGATCTTCTCACCGTCGAACAAGATCAGAGTACAAGCCACCTGTCACAATGGATATGTTTGATCAGGCATCACCAGGTTCTGGTCAAGACTCTGTGATTAATGATTCTTCCTCTCGGGATACAGCAACAAAGCTTCAGCATGCAGATAGACGATGAACTTAGGTAAGAAAGAAAAAAGTTTATAAACATGTTCATTCTATGTATACCATTAATCAAATTGTAATAAGTCTTAGATACCAGTTATATGAATTTGTTTTTATTTATTTATTTATTACAATAATGTATTGTATGAATCAAATACAATAGTGAAATTGATTGTTTTGGTTTAACTGATTTATTGTATTCAACAACAAAAAAAAGAATGACCAAGAATAGTAAAGAGAACTGTCAAAACAAAACAATGAGTAATATCAGAGGAATGATCTGTTGCTTGCTTGGCACTCGAGGATGAAAGACCACATTAGGGCATTTTATCACAAGAACATTATAGGCTTTCTTCAGTACGAACATAATCAAAACTTAAAACACAATAGATTCCACAAGTTTTCTTCTTCTCTGGTTGCCACAGGCTGAGAAACATAGCCTTCTTTCTTCTTATCTGTCTCAGTTGTTTCTGATACAAACCTCACAAGAGTCATTGGTACTAGTTGCGTGGCTGAATTAAGATCAAATACTATTTTCAAGCTTCTCGAGGAAATGGGTGTGGGGAAAGTGCCAAAAGATGCTGATTACAGACCAGTTCTGCTGCAAATAAGAAGTATAATCCCTGTGTTAGCAGCTGGAAGGGTTATGGCCAAACAAAGATTTTTTTTCTTGAGCCTCACACTGAGTAGAAGACAGAAGAAAGTGAAAACGAGGGCGAATTGGCGAATGTTTTGAAATTGCTCGAGGAAGTTTACAGTGGATTCTTCAGAGTCGAGTAAGAGTTGGAGTAGAGAATGAACTCTGTATGAGATACATGAATATCTCCAAAGCAGTCTTTTTTAAGTGTTTATGATATACTATTGAATTTGCATCAACAAGATTACTAGTCTGAAATCTGAATCTTACTTGATAAATTAGTATTAGTATTACTTTCACTTCTCAACCGTCGCTAGAAAGTAGAAACACAAATCACAATTTGTGTTTACACTAAACGGCAGCATAATACGAAGTAGAAAGTGTTGTTGTAACTGATTTTAGTGAAGAGGTGGAAGTGTTAAGGGTTGTGACTTTTGGTTAACAAGTTATATTTAAGAGTTTTAAAGAGATAGAGACAACTCTTCATTTGTAATAACACAACTCTTCATTGAAAAGATGCATTGAAAAGATGTAAGTGTTCACTTTGTATTGTTTTATTTTCTATTTAAACTCTTGTTGTTGTGATGTAAGACAATAAATTCAACTCTATATTTTATTAATAAAAGATAAAGTTTTTGTTCCTTTAGTTTGCAGTGATCACAATCATATAGATTGTGCCATATAAACATTGAAACTCGTCTCTTATTCTTTGTTCAGTTGTACTATAATAGAAACTTGAGTTTTCTTTTACAGAGAGTCCCATATTAAATATAAACTAGAGTTTGACCCGCCCTTTCAAAGGGCGGGCAAAATTTTATTTTTGTCATCATCTTATGTATTGATCTTCCTCGTTTGTTAAATGTTTGAAATTAGTTTAGTCAACAAATTTATTAACCCGTCTTTTCGTTCACCAATATGTTTAAATATAATGTTTGGTTTTCGGTTTTTGTTTTAGGTTGTCTTTCTTTTTGGATTTGGTTTCAGTCGATTATAGTTTTTTTTTTTAGTTCAAGAGATATATAAACCGTTCAATTATTTATGAAATAACTTAATATAATTATACTTGTGTTTACCCGACCGGATCTATGGGATTAGTTTTTTCCAAAATTTATTTACTGAAAATTAGAAATTTCATACATGTAATTTTATTAAAAAATATTTTATAGATACCTAAATTAAAATTAATAAATATAATTTTTTGAAAGTAAGATAATTCATTTATAAAATCCGTCATTATTTACTTATATTTAAAACTGTAAATTATAGTAAAAAATATTTTTAATTTTTATATTGGTCAAAATTTATTTTATTATTATATAAATAAAACATCTTCATTCAACCCGTATCATACTATATCGAATTATTTTTAATACTCAAATTTAAATATGCAATTATTTATTATTTTATATATATTACTTTAATATTTTATTTTAATACGTTGAAGTATGTGGTAAAATTCATGAATGTATGTTATTCTTTAATTTTATGATTTATAAAATATTTAATAAATGAATTAAGTTACTTTATATTTATTAGTTGATGTATTAATTTAATTATGAATATAAATATTATGGGAATATTATTTCTTATTCTATTATGAAAGAATTAATATTCGTTAATAATTTATTTAATATTAATTACGAATTTTATTATTTAAAATAAATATTAAAAATAATTTATGTTTACATCTTAAATAAAAGATATTATAAGATATTTTTATAATAAAATCTTAGAAAAGGATACTTGACAATATCTTTTTAGATATCTTATTTTGAAAATATTATTAAGTTAGTTGTAAGAGAAAAAATAGGAGATTAACTTAATTCTATTTTACAAATCTTGAAATATTAATAGATATTTGTTAGATTAGAAAAACATTATATGATAATAACTAATGAAATTATTTTAGTTGGACTGCTGTGACTTTTTTGATAGTCCAAAACATAGTCGATAAAAAGTTCTCTTGTTTTAATAGTATTGATATCTGGCCCAGAGAAGACAAGTAAGGAGGGTATAATAGTCATTTTCTACACGTGCGCGGTAAGAAGAGGAAAAACACGGGAAATAGAAAAAAGGGTATAATGGTCAATTAGTATAACAACTATTATTTCCTTTTTTTCCATCTAGTGAGTTTCTCACTTTCTCGGGTCTCTATATAAAAGAACCCAAGGATATCAAAGAGTGAGATTCCACCTCTTCATTACCAATACCTTCGTAACTATAATCATCACCCTCTCCAGCTTTGCGATCAAACTAGGGTTTTTCCGTTGATCAGAGAAATAATGTCTGTAGTTGAGAACATTCCTCTGGAACCAAGAGCCAAAAGGCAGAGAATCGAACCGAACGAGCCTTCGTATTCTAGTAGAAGAAGATGTGGTCACTGGTTCGTTCGTTACGGAGTATGCACCACCTGCAGTTCCTCTGTTGACAAAGCTCAAGGCCAAGCATTCGACTATCTTTTCAACGGTTTGCAGCTAAGCCACGAGGCTGTAGCCGTAACAAAGCACCTTATCACACTAGTCTCTTGTTCCAACGAGAAAAAACTTCACTTAGTCCTTGACTTGGACCACACGCTTCTCCACACCACTCGTCTTCCATGTCTCACCGAAGCAGAGAAGTATCTAGTCGAAGAAGCGGGTTCAAACACAAGGGACGATCTATACAAGTGGCAAGCTCAAGGAGAAGATCCCATGGTGTTCTTGACAAAGCTAAGACCTTTTGTTCGAGGTTTCTTGGAAGAAGCCAACAAGATGTTCACAATTTATGTTTACACAAAGGGTAATCGAGATTACGCTAGATTCATCATGAGCCTGATTGATCCGAAGCGAATCTATTTCGGGGAAAGAGTGATAACAAGAGACGAGAGTCCTTATATGAAGACGCTTGATTTGGTTTTGGCTCATGAGCGAGGAGTGGTGATTGTGGATGATACACGTGATGTGTGGCCTGATCACAAGAGCAACTTGGTTGAAATTAGCAAATACAACTATTTTAGGATGAACAAGAGCCAACAGTCAAAGCCTTACTCTGAGGAGAAGACAGACGAAAGTGAATACAACGGTGGATTGGCCAATGTTTTGAAGTTACTCAAAGAAGTTCACTTCAGATTCTTCAGTGTCATCGAAGAAAAAGAATTGGAGTCAAAAGACGTGAGGTTGCTGCTACAAGCATCACTTAGTTTTGTAGAAACTTTATAAAAGCATCTGTGTGATCTCGTTCATTTGTACGAAGTGTATATTTGATTGTAAATTTTTTTAAACCATATTCCATATGAGGTACTTTACTACACTTCTTTCGCGTTAATCTTTAATATCTCTTAGGATAATATGTCATCAAAGCCAAATGAACTACAAAGCATTGTAATAAGTATTTACTTCTACTTTATACACTCAAAACAAAAAGAAAAGATTAAAAGCTCAAACGTACTTTCACAATCTCTGGGTCTGGGACACACTTAGCAAAGAAAAAAACAACTTGTGTTGAGGATGCTTCTGTTTCTCCCTTACTATGCTGCAGGATTTGGATATGCTTTGGGTTTGGGTTTCACTTCGATTTCATTGACGTTTCTTACAAAGATGGCTTCTGGCTCGTGCCTGAAAAACATCACACACACAGACCCAGTTAAAGAGATCTCTAACATGATACCAAACACAAAAGATACATACAACCAGTATTACAATATATATAACCATCATCAAGTGTTCGGTTTAAGCATTATTTGTTTATGATAACCTGTTAAGCGTTAGGAATAAGGAACAGGGTCAAATAAATCTAACGTTTAGTTTCTCTACATTAGAAATGTTATGCTAGTCTTTACAAGCATTTAACAAATCATTTTGTGTATCCAATTCAAGATTTCAAAGGCAGGGACACTATTCTAAACCTCAGAGAACTAGAAAGGGAACAGATACTTACGATTTCTCCCCCTCTTCGAATGTATAACTTGAAGCAACAGCTAGTAGCTGACCATCTCGACTGAATGACAGTGCTGATATGCTTGATGGATACTTTGAATACTGCCAAAAAACACATGGATCAAATATCAATACGTTTCTGTATCACACACACTAGGGAACATTCTCAGAAAAATGAAAACAAAAAGCACTCAAGTCATTTACTAAACCTGATAAAGCCTCTTCTTGTTGTTCCCATCCCATATGTTGACGAAACCGTCACAGCCTCCAGTTGCAAAGGTCCCATAACTGCAGTTAAAATTTCAGATGATTACGCGGAGGTTTATAATTGTTCCCAACTAATTATCATACGAAGCATAAGAAAACCTTTATCTATATGTATCTAAAATGTTAGACTCAAAAGCATACATAGTATATAACATCCGAACAAAGCAAATTAGCATCCCAGTAATTTCGAACTAGCCTTCAACTTACACTAAAGAATTTTAGTTTGAATATTTTATTAAAAACCTACTCGTGTTGTGTAAGAATGTAATAAATCTAGAAATCAAAGAAACAGTTGGAATCTTGCTGAGATAGGAACTCACATTGGATGGAAAGCAATGGCATTTACAGGGTAAACGATGTCTCTTCCAGCCTCTGATTTCCGATGACACTTAAAAGCATATCTGAGAACAAATTTAAATATATCTGTAAGTCAAAGTAGTGGAAAAGAGACAAGTAGAATTTAAAAAAAAAAACACTGAGGAAAAATACTTCTTGGCCTGAGCAGCCTCTGACAGATCAAAGAACTCCATCGCAACTCTTCCTTCAACAGAGCTAAGAGCATACCCTGTAAAATTCCAATATCAAAGATATAAAACTTGGGAACTGAAAAAGAAAAAGTAACTAGCAACCACAGAAAGCAATATATGTCAAGTCAAATAACCTGTTCCATTAGGATAACTACGAACACATCTCGTCTGGTATTTGAGTGAAGACTCCCTTCTTTGCTCAGGCTGAGACATATTCCTGAGATCGTAGATGTTGACATGCCTTCCTGCTGTTGCCACAACCAGACGGTTTCCAACAAGAGACAGAGAGTAAACACGCTCTGGTTGCAGGTATGTCCCCACCTGGGTGCGTTCCGGCCCACTTGCACCTCTCGGATCCCAACATTTAACTGTTTTATCCCAAGATCCAGTGATCACTTGCCCTGTAACATCACACAAAAAGAAAACATAATGTCTGTCAGCATTACTTTGGAGGCTTGGAGCAGTAAGAAAGAACCCAAAATGAAAACAAATAAAGATGAGTTTCAGATTATACTTAACAAAAGAAATCGTTACTTAACTTCAATAACCAAAGTACACTGTCTATAGTAAATTTCTAGACATGAAAAGCACCAGAAATGGTCAAAGAGCATGATTAACAATCAAAGTCACTATCCTAAAGTACTGAATAAAACATTCCAAATAAGTATCATTCATCAGCGTTATATTAACATAAACTACGAGCTTTCTAGACATGAAAAGCACAAGAAATAGTCACTGTCACTGTTTCAAACTAGCATCAAAGAGCATGATGATTTAAACACTCTATATAACACATACCTGCAGCATAAGAATACTCAACACAACGCACAGGCTTTTCATGCATCCCCAAAACATCCTCTTTGCCAACATTGAAAACAATCCTGAAAAAATATATAACCAAAAGAGATTCTTATGTTTCTTCAAGAAGTTTGCAACCCCCAGATCCACAGAGTGATTTCAAATCGACAAATACCGTCTGACTTTGTTATCGCTACCGACGCTGAAACCAGATGAATCGTCGTGGAAACAGCAATCGAGTACCGCGCCGCCGTGTAGGAACTCTCCTTTCAACGAATTGGTGCTCACATCGTACAACCTCACACGCTTAGAGAATAATAAGAAGAAGAAACGGTTCAGATAAAAGGGAAAATGGGAGTTCGATCGAATCAGTTAGAGAAAGGGGCTTTTGTCTCTAACCTTATCCCATGAAGAGACGAGGAGATGGTCACTCGTGTTGGAAAATCTGAGATTGGAGATGCCGTCGGAGGGTGGATTCGCGAGCTCGCGGCCGGCGGAGGGAGGAGGCAGACTCATATTCCTTCCCGTTGAAGATCGCAAATGCTAGGGTTTCTGGGAGAGAGAGAGAGAGAGGGGTTTTGAATTTTGAAATCGAAGTAACAAATCTCGTATAAGATCTATTTCAACTTTATTTTTTAAAATAAAAAGAAAAAGAAAATCAATTTTAAATTTTGGGGTCTGTTTGAATTTCAAAATCTGTAAGCGAAGTGGTGGTTGATAGCTCGATACTAGAGTGTGCATGTGTGGACTCTCTTTCCTTTGATGATGACTTTATTTAAATTAGAGAGTTTTTTTGGTGTTCTGAGAAATTAGAGATTTTTTGGTCAAGAAATCAGGGATTTTAAAATGAATAAAACGGGTTGATCAAAAAAAATGAATAAAATGGAAGATTCTAAATTATTCAATCTCACAATGAAATTTATTTATTTTTTTACTTTTTTTATGAATATAAACTAAAATAAGATTTAAGATTGTAAAATTTGCTTTTTGATATTCATCCTATATTTATATTTATTTGGTAAGTCTTTTTCATATCAGTAAAATTACTTTTCCAGAGATATAAACTAAAATTTTATTAAAATTGAACTAAAATTAAATTTTGAATTTAAATTTTTAGAAAACAAAAGAAAACCATAAATTCAAATAAAAGTGTACCAATATTACAAGTTTATAACCATGCCAAACTTTTTCAATCAAATTTAATTCTATTTTATTTTTAGGTCAAGAGATTTTTTTTTTAACTACAGCTGATACTTTATTATGATGAGCCAATGTAATCCTGTACAAGAAAATTGGGAACAAAGTTCATAAACAAAAATGAAGTTGAAGCAGGGCCGTGCTTGATATTATGGACCAAAATAATTTACGTGCTTGATACCAAGCAGATCAAGCATTAGTTTTGAGGCCGATATGAGATATTTATTTTAAACCAATTGTTTCCAATGTTCCTTTCTAGTTCTGTTTGTAAAGATTAGGTAAAGTATTTTCGAGGTCCATGGTAACTTGGATGCAATTCTTAATAATTTATGTTTTTTATTAGATTATGGACCAAAATAATTTTGTCTGCTTCTGGGCTGAAAATTGTCAGGTCCCGCCCCTGAGTTGAAGCTGTATGAAACTGTTTGGCAAGAGTGTCTACAACTTTGTTACTATCTCGTGAACTCCAAATGACTGACTATAGCATCTTCAAATTTTGATCTCCATAACCGTATGTCACGTATCCAATTCTGCATATGAAAATTCAACTTGTTTGTATTGACTAGTTCCGTAAGTAGTTTGCAGTCTCAAAGATGACCTTACGGTAACTCCTAAAAGAGATTATTTTCTTTTCCTTTTTTTTAACACACAGATTATTTTTCTTAAAACCAAAAGAAAACACCAAGAGTCAGGGTCAAAGCTGGACCATTAAATGTCTGAAAATAGCTTCTCATATTTGGGGAACGTGTCTGAAATGGGCTTAATAACAAGGCCCATATTCTGCACATTCTTGCTAGCAAGCAAATAAGAAGAAGATTAGAATCATAGAAAGCGTCTTAAACTCTCTCAATCAAACTAACACGTGTAAACGTCGCGAACGCGTTTGGATACATCACGTCCACACCTTTCTTTGCTTGTTGGGTATAACAACAAAGTGACATCGGCGTACAAGAGGTAACGGAACTACCACGTGTCCTATAAACACACCCCGTTTTAGTTGCTAATACGGTACGCCACGACACACCTAATCTTGTTCCTCAACCTACACTCAACTCCACTGAAGTAGCTCAACATTCTTTTTTCATTTTTTAACTTCAAGAAAGTGTTTAATTTTTGTTTTGATTTTTCAATTCATTAATGATTAACGAGTTATCTCTAATTTTTGTTTTGTTTTTTTCAATTTCATTAATGATTTACTTTAGTGACTCGTACCATGCGGCAAATGTTACTAAACTGAGATCATTCTGATGAGATAATGGAAATAATCTAGAAATTTTGTTAAATCTCTGAAAGATTAGTACCCAAAATAACGTAATTAGGCGTGTACGCGTTTGGTTTAAGACGTGCCCCACACGTCTCGTGGCGCGTAGCCAACACATAAGTCAGCTCCACGGGAAAGGTATGCTCCTTTTTTATATTAGCTAAAATATATTTTGGGTTTACCAATTTTATTAATTTTCTGGTTTTTGACTTTGAACCGGTCTCTCACTCGTGATGACTAATACCTTATTAGGTCAGCTGTGACCCAAAAACTCGGTTATTTCTACAGCAGTTTACATCAATACTTAGCTTAGTTTATTTGGGTAAATTTAGTTTAAAATCTATGATTATTTATATATAACTTCGATGATTTCCTATGTTTTGGGTGTTTCTTTAGTATCACAATGGCTAAGAAAAAAAACAAGAGACAAAATATGAACGTGTTAAAATTTAAGAAAATAAAAGGTGTTTGCATCTGATTTGATAATTAATGTTAATTTGAAGTATTTGCATTTCTAAAGCATCTTTTTATTTCTAGTCTGACACATATTCAAGAGCTAACATGTTAATGCAATAAAAATAAAATCATTGTTAAGATTATGATTTGATTTCTACTTAAAAGTAAATTATCTTCCATATTTATTACTATAGTGTTAGGCCTCATAAAAGTGACATAACAGAGAGTATATAAATACGAGAATAAAGAGATAAAAATTTGACCGACTTAACACTCATCCGCCACGTGGTTTGCGTATAAAAAAACAGAGTCCAAACATCTCTTCACCACTTCACTCCCATTTCCTCATCTAACACAAACACAAAAAACACTCATCTGATTATGGCTCTCGAAGCGATGAATTCTCCTACGACAGATGATCTGATGAACGACGCCGTTTTCATGGAGCCTTGGCTGAAACGCAAACGCTCGAAACGCCACCGTTCCCGCAGCCCTTCTCCGTCCTCTTCCTCGCCGCCTCGATCTAGCCGCCCTAAATCCGAGAGTCACGATCTCACGGAGGAAGAGTATCTCGCTCTCTGTCTCCTCAAGCTCGCTAAAGACAAACACTCACCGCCGCCGCCGCCGCCGCAAGATTCGACAAAGCTCTCGTACAAGTGCAGCGTTTGCGGAAAAGCGTTTCCTTCGTATCAGGCCTTAGGCGGACATAAAGCCAGTCACCGGATCAAACCTCCAGCCAACGATTCAGCATCTCCGAGCATCATCGAGATGCGTCACAGCTCCACCACCGTCCCACCTTCCGGGAAGATTCACGAGTGCTCTATCTGCCGTAAAGTGTTTCCGACGGGTCAAGCTCTCGGCGGTCACAAACGCTGCCACTACGAAGGAAACCTCGGAGGGAGCAAATCGATTAGCCAGAGTGGAAGCGTGTCGAGCACGGTTTCGGAAGAGCGAAGCAACCGTGTTTTGATCGATCTGAACCTCCCGGCTTTACCGGAGCTCAGTCTTCGTCACGACTCAGTCGTCGACGGAGAGATTCAGAGTCCGTTGACCGGGAAGAAACCGCTTTTGCTGACCGGTCGTGACCAAGTCATCAAGAAAGAAGATTTATCTCTAAGGATATAATAACTCAACTATTATACATTAGAAACATTTAGTTTCATTTTCGCGATTAGTATTGTTATTTTTTTTTTACTTAAATTATGGGATTGGATATTCATTTTATGTTAGGGATTTATACAAAAAATTTGATTGTTTGGGTTTGATTAATAAATCATGATTTCGTTTTTATTGTTATTTATTTACAAAAAAAAATTGTTATTAAGCTTACTAAATATCCCGAGTTCAGTTTGTATGATATTTTTATAAGCCAGTGTGAACACAGAGCAGAAATAGTTGGGGAACGAGAATCCGAATCCATGTGGATTCGTTGCCTTTGATTAACATATTAGCACATGTATTTATCAGTTCGGTAAATAATTAAAAATTATATTTTTATTAAGAAACTGTTATATTTATTCTTTGCCATACCTTCCGATGTGATTATTGGCCACTAAAACCTATAGAGTGTATTATAGCCTATAGTTTTTTTCTTTCTTTATATTAGATCGTAATTAATTGCACATGCGTTTTAGCAAAGCATGAATCGTTTTTAATTTTGTTGATTATCTCGAATCATAAATACAGATGTGACCACGAATCTGTGCATTGGTTCTTTACTTCTTAGGTATGTGTTAACATTCTTGGCCACTGGATTTAAATTCGAGCCTAACTTCTTTGTACCATTTAATTTAATTTATACGGTGTTTTAAGATATTAATTGTATTTGTTTCATGCCGACCATCTGATTAATTGATTGTTTGATAGCGGATCAGCAAATATTAGCTGTTTTGTTTTGCTTTGACACTACTGAAACTGTTTTCGCTCGTGTACGGTTTCACCTAATCACACACACTAAAGAGAACCAAACACGTTATTATTAAGTGTAAAGTCATTTTACTAATACGCGTCGCAAATTCAATAGAACCACATAGGGTCTTTGCTGATTATATGTTCTGCAACGTATTTTATTAATTTTCAACAATAAAGTGACAGCCATGTTGGTTTGGCGGTGCTATGAACATCTTAACACCAAAAGAACACCACAGAACTATTTTTTATTTAATTTTCTAAATAAAGAGAAGCCTTAAATTCGGTATACATGAGAAGAAGTACAGGATATTTTGTGAATGAGAAGTACAAAAAGGTTTGAAAAGTTTATAATTAAAGACTTAACAGATAAGAATATTGAAATCTCTAAATCAACTGTGAGCATTCCATTCGTGGTCGTTTTGCATATAAACTATGATGTTCTTGACGTGTTGCCAATTATAATCTTATCCAAACAAATTCTTATAAAGCTTTTCTTTTTTGTTCTTATTATCAAAGTTTAGAAAAAGGGGATCACTTGGTCACCAGGTCTTGGTGTATCTGTTGATTGTAATTAACAAATAAGAATAATGACGTCATTTGTCTGGTTCGTTAAGCACACAACACACAGTGAAACACGTAGTCCAAAATGCATTTGATGCGCGGCACTTAAAGAAAAAACGACAAGACATGTATTTCAAAAAAGGAAAAAACGACAAGACATGTATTTCAAAAAACGACAAGGAGTCTTTAAACATAAAGAAGGAACGACACATGGTAAATGCCTGGGCATTTTAACCTGGACCCGAAAACCCGACCCGGAACCGACCCGAAAATACCCGACCCGGAACCGAACCGAAAATTTACAAGTACCTATTGGGTCCAAAAATTTTCTACCGAATGGACCGGACCGAAAAGAACCGACCGAATAGACCGGACGAAAAGGACCCGACGAATAGACCGACCGAATAGACCGATTCAGACCCGACTTTAAAACTTTAAAATATCTTTTTATTAACAATCTTTGTCATTATTTTGTAACATTTACAAGTAACATGAAGTTTGAAATGTAAAATATAGAATTAAAATGTTCTATTTTAACTATTAATAGTTTATTTTAAGTTATTTTGTAAAATTTTAGATATATATGATAAATTTTGACTAAATTTAATGGAATTTGAATATTTTATTTCCTTTTATATCCTAAATACCGAACCCGACCGAACCCGACCGGACCCGACCGAATCCGAAAATTATGGGTATTACCCGAACCGACCCGGACCCGACAAGACCCGACCCGGAACCGACCCGAAAAATTATGGGTACCTAAATGGGTCTAAATTTCCAGGACCCGAAGGACCCGGACCCGACAAGACCCGACCCGAACCCGACCCGAAGACCCGGATGCCCAGGCCTAGGGACAGCGGTAAGAAAACCAACACCTAAATAAGTAATATGCCTAAATGGGAAAGTTCTGGAATGTCGATCCAAAAGGAGAAGCAACACACGACTAATCGTTAGAGAACCTTTCCTGCTTTTATATACACTTTTTTCTCCATTAGAGAACAACGAGAAGGATTCATTGTATACAATTAAAACTAACTTCATAGGTAAAAAAGCACCCCATTCTATTCTTTTAACTTTCTCTGATGTTATCTCCAAAACAAGAAACTTACGTAAGGAAACAGATATCCCCCGAGAATCTCTTACCTTTGATACGGTTGAAAATGACTAAAGGCCGTGGGAATGTAAGCATGGTTAGAAATCATGTTGTGGAATGGTGTGAGAGAGTAGTCATAAACTCCATCAATTTCTACAGTTGTGAAGTCAGTTTCCGGCTTAGTTGTATTATGTGCGTCTTCATGCTACAGTCCTTAGCCTAGCAAGAGGCATTGATTTGCTTTTAAAAGCTTGATCAGGAAGGAAAATGCAAAAGGGAAGAGAAAAGCAGAGAGATCATTCTTAACCTGCATAGCTGCTACTATTGATAAGAATACTTGACATTGTTCGAGCAAGACCGTTTCTTGTGCAGTGATGTTCACCATCTCCGCCATTACTGAATTCATTTCATCCACCTACCAATTACATCAAACAATAAAAGGAAAAAAGCACCGAGATAAGTGGGACTACAAGTATGGTCCACAAAACACTGAGCAATTCGCATGTTAAACCACTCAAGACAAATGAATTGACAAACAAACAACCGGGATTTAGTTTCTGACCAGTGTAATTGATTCTGGACATATCTATAAGAATGGACAACAGTAAGTTTCCACTTTCTATCTAATAATAACCATTATAATATTTGTATGCCTCTGTGTATTCTCATGAAAACCACTCCTCTGCAGTACTTGTACATGGAAAGTATGTCGCAGCTATAGATTGCATTCTAGTTTTATATTCTTCCACGAAAAGAGAAATTGCACAGAGGAGAGGTGAGAGGATAAGCTTCATGATTCATGATTCATGTTATAATCACTGAGACAAGAAATTTACCTTCGATGTGAGCGAGAATATGGAAGATGCCATAGCGTGCATGACATCAACAGCTGAACTAATAGCATGCTTAAGCTCTACAGTATCAACCTAACAACACAGATATCATAAAACGCATTCAGAAAACAGACTTTAATGATCCAAAAAAAACATATCTGGGTCAGGTAAAGAGACATTCACCGAAGCTTTTCCAATAATTGGAAGACGAAGTGTGCTGGCTTTCAAGGCTTCAGTTGCTCCTAACAAAGAATCCGAATGATCTCTGTCTAGAAGAGACCATTCTTCTAGGTAACCCATCTACAATTTCCAAATACAATTATTTCGTTAGCATCAACGTCGCAACTACAAACACAATTATATTACACGATAAACGACATTTGCTAGAAGTTCATATTCCCACCTGCTCCTTCAAGATGGAAGCTAGTTTGAGTTTCTGCCTCAGCAAGAGCAACCTGATCCGTTTAAGAGTGACAGAATGACGCAAGTCCGAGATTGATACCCATGCATTCCATAGGTTTTTCTGTCAAAAAAAGAAACTGTTCCTTCACTAGAATGTGTCTAGTCTCGTGGACCAAGTTAATGCCTCAACTATCTAAAATGAACACCCTATCCTACCGTTAGCTAGACTTCATACCTTATTCTACCGATCAAATACATATTATGCACTCCCTAAAAGCACTTATGATCCAAGCAGGCACGACCATAAACTCGCTATTACTAACATAGCACTAATGAGGTAATGTAAAAGATAGGATACCTCTGCACTCAGTCTCTGCACCATGAAAGTTGAGTCAGCCCTGGCATTGGCAAACCGCCACTGAAGATGACGGTTATACAGAAGCCTCAACAAGTGGGCATCCACAACACGATCATCCCCAATTTTCCCCCTCCTAATATCAGCAGAGAAACAAAGAATCGATGGCAAGCTGCGGTTATAAGCGTTCATTTGTTCAGAAACTCCATTCCTCACTCGAGAAGGACTTGAAAGTGCCCTAGCTGTAGATGATGTAGCTGTCGCCCAAACCTTACTTGGTGAAGCAGGTCGAGTGGTAGCACCCCTTATAGGAGAAGCCACACCACGAGGAGATGACACCAACGGACTATCACTAGAGAACCGTTTTGATTGACTCAACTTTGATGAGATACTACTGATCCTAAAACTCGGACTAGAGCACCGAGGTGAGCCACCAGGATCCTGCAACCGCCTTAACCGGGTATTAGTCTCTTGCCAGAACTTGGCAGAAGCTATAATGTTACGCTGCAAGCTCCTTTTTTCACCACATTCCTGGGCACCGTTAGTGCTACCAGATGAAATACTATCTGTATCAGACGCAGTAAAGTCAGTAGTAGTGCTTGTGACTCTTGTCTTTCTCTCATCTCTCAGTTCCAAAACTCCATCCCCTTCTCCAAAATCTAAACCTAGTCTCGCATTAAGAGAAACATTAGAACTCTCATCAATCAGAGAATGCTTCTTCCCTCGATCATCACACTCACAATCCACATTACTAGAAACTGAACTCGGCGCAGATTCGGAGTTTCCTCTCCTGGAAGCGCCTGGCCAGAGGTGCTGTTTGTCCACCGGCTTCGAGTTCTCCCTCTGATCTCGAACCGGCGTCGGTTTCCGCCGCTCGGGAGTAGGTTTCCGGTTCGAAACCGGCGTGGTAGTACTAGTAGTCTCCTTCTTCTTCTTGCTAATCGGAAGCGAAAACGCCTCTCCTTGGAAGGATACAGATAAGCTCCTGGTTGAAGTGATGAGCATCTTCGTTGCCACCGACATTTCAGTGCGAGTGCCAGCGACGGAAGCTGGCGACGGCCGGCGGCGGTCTACGGATTGGGACCGATTGGGTAACGAGGAAGGCGTCTTACTCCGAGCCGAACCGGAGGAAGTCGTGGTGCGAGAGATCAAAGGGGAAGGATATCGCTTACTTGTCTTGAGTAATGCAGACGAAGAAGAAGAAGAAGAAGTCGACGAAGATGTCGTAGTGGAAGTGGAGTGAGAAGGAGAAGGGGATAAGTAGCGAGAGGGGACGTTTTTGATTCTATGTCTTCCGCCGTTGTTGTTGGGAGCTGTGGATCGTTGCCGATCTGGAGATGGTTTCCTACTTTGAGCGGTGGTGGTGGTGGTTGCTGCTTGAGGAATCGCAGGGACCATTATCTCTCCTCTTCGTCGTCGTCTGGTTCGGCGGCTTGGTGATCCTCAGAGTGCATTACAGAGATCTATCACAGACTTAGCCGGAGAAAAATCTTCAGAGAATTTGTGTGGAAAACAGAGAATCCCCAATGAGATCTTGACAAGGATTTTTTTGTATTTAACTTGCCTTCGCAGCCAAGAGAGGGAGAGGAGATGGAGATGTGAGAGTGGAGGTGGGGTTTTTCTGAAACTTTTTAGTATACTTCTGCTCTGCTTCTGTAGCTCAATCTTTTTATTTCTTCTTTTATGAACTTTTTGAGTCGTTTAACTCTAATTAATTGGCTAAAAAGCTAGCTGATTATTTCGTCTTTGTAGACAACAAATCCTAAAATAACTTGACTAGTACATTAATATACCGTAACTATGTACATTATTTCGTTTGTATACTTCGTTTATGCATCTGGATGAAAAAATTCAATGTGACTATGTTCAATTGCTTTTTATTTTTCTTTATAATTTACATCTAAATGCATTTGTTACTAAAATGACTAAGATAAACATGTTTTAATAGTTTTGATGGAAAGTGTGTTTTTGCGGTTTTGTGAGAAAAATCTGTTTTTACGGTTTTAGCCAAAATTACATTTTTAAAGTTTGGCGAGAAAGTCTGTTTTACAGTTTTTATGGGAGAATGTATTTACGAATATTAACCTAAAAGTACATTTTTGCATTTTTGGGGTTCTACCGTGAAAATGTGTTTTACAATTTTGACGAAAATGTTTGTTTTCGTTTTTAGGAAGAAGTTGCATTTTACAGGGTTTAACGGTAAGTCATTTTTACGGTTTTTTTCCAAATATGCGTTTTACGGGTTTAACTAAATATTACATTTTATGGAATTTGGCAAGAAAGTATTTTTCCGGTTTTATCCGAAAAGCAGGTTTTAGGGTTTTGGAAAGAAAGTCAATTTTTGGTGAGAGTTTGTTTACGGGTTTGGCCAAGCCAAAAAGTCTGTTTTACAAATTTGGCCAATAAGTACATTTTGACGTGAAATGGTGTTATACGAGTTTAAATGAAAAGTATGTTTTTGCAGTTTTGACACAAAATGGTTTTTCTTTTGCTCGAAAGTGCATTTTTTGCGGTTTTGACGAGAAATTGCTTTTTTAAAGTTTTGGCCAAAACGTACATTTGTATAGTTTTAGCGAGAAAGTCCATTTAACAATTTTGATAGAAAAATGCGTTTTACGGGTTTTAACCGAAAGTACGTTTCCGCAGTTTTGGCAGGAACGTACATTTTTGGTTTTGGTAGAAAAGTGTATTTTTGCAGTTTTGGCTGGAATGTGCGTTTTTTGCGGTTTTGGGCGGAAATGTGCGTTTTTGCGATTTTGGCAGAAAATGAATGTTTTTGTTTTGGCAAGAAAGTGCGTTTTGCGGTTTTGACGAGAAAGTGTGTTTTTTAAGGTTTTGGCCGATAAGTACTTTTGTATAGTTTTAGCAAGAAAGTTCATTTGACGGTTTTGACAGGAAAATGTGATTTACGAGTTTAGTCGAAAAATACATTTTCGCAGTTTTGGAAGGAAAGTGCATTTTTCGGTTTTGGCAGGAAAATGCGGTTTTGCGGTTTTGGCTTGAAAGTGCATATTTGATTTTGGCGTAAAAGTGTGTTTTTGCAGTTTTGACGAGAAAGTTTTTTTGTATGAGAAAGTGTATTTTTAAGATTTTGTAAGGAAAGTTTGTTTTATAATTTTGGCCGCAAAGTGAGTTTTTACGATTTTCGTCGAAAGTGCTTATTGCGAGTTTCGTCGAAAGTGCATTTTATGGTTTTGACCGGAAAGTGTGTGTTTTTTGGGGTTTTGCAGGAAAGTGAATATTTGGCCAAAAAGTCTGTTTTATTGTTTGGACGAAAGATACATTTTACAGTTTTAGAAGGAAAGTCAGATTTTACGGGTTGGACGAAAAATAACTTTTTATAGGTTTTAACTGAAATTACACTTTGCATCTTTGGTGAAAGATGCGTTAAGCGATTTTGGCAGCAAAGTGCGTTTTGGTTTTTGCGGAAAAATGCACAACTTTGACGGGAAAATGTGTTTTCAACGGTTTCGCCAAAAAGTACATTTTATAGTTTCTGGAGGACATTCATTATTTAGAATTTGACGGGAAATGCATTTTACACGTTTTAACCGAAAAGTGCATTTTTGCGGTTTTGGGAGGAAACTGCATTTTGCGATTTTTGCAGGATTGTGCGTTTCCACCGTTTTTACAGAAAAGTATGTGTTACTGTTTAACCGGAAAGTCTGCTTCTACAGTTTTGTTGGGAACTTGCGTTTAACGGATTCAAATTAAAAAGTACGAGATTTTACGGTTTTGGAGGGAAAAAAGCAATTTTGGCGTGAGAGTGTGTTTTTTGGTTTCAGGAAAGTGCGTCTTGGCGGTTTTGACCAAAAAAGTTTTTTTTTTTTGCGGTTTTGGATGAAAACTCTGTGTTGGTTTTAGCGAGAAAGTCTGTTTTATGGTTTTGACGGGAAAATACGTATTACGGGTTTTAACTGAAAAGTGCGTTTTGTGTTTTTGACAGAAAAGTGCATTTTAGTGGAATTGGTAAGAAATTGCTTTTTCACAGCTTTAGTTGGAAAATGCATTTTTGATTTTTGCAGAAAATTATTTTTTTGCTTTTTGACTGAAAAGTTTGTTTTTAAGTTTTAGCTGGAAAGTGCATTTTATGTGTTTAGGCGGAAAATTTTGTTTTCAAAAATTTTGGTTGAAAAATGTATAATTACGTGTTCGATCGAAAGGTTCATATTTGCAAGGTTTTGCCGAAAAATGAATTTTTATGGTTTTTGGAGGAAAGTATGCTTTTGGGGTTTTGACAAAAAAAATGAATTTTTTGTGGGAAAATCCATTTTTGCGGATTTGACCTAAAAGTCCGTTTTTACGGTTTTGACCGAAAAGTACATTTTATGGTTTTAACAGGAAAGTCTATTTTTACTGTTTTGATGGGAAAGTTTGTCTGTGCGGGTTTGGCCTAAAAGTGCATTTTTTGGTTTTGGCGTAAAGTGCATTTTTGCGGTTATAGCAGTAAAATGAATTCTGGGTCTGGCAGGAAAGTGCATTTTAGTTGTTTTGACGAGAAAATGTATTTTTAAGATCTTGGCCAAAAAGTACATTTTGTACGGGTTTAACGAGAAACTCTGTTTTACAGTTTTGACAGAAAAAATATTTTAAGGGTTTTAACTGAAAGTATGTTTTTATAGTTTTAGCAGGAAAGTGTATTTTCGGTTTTTGTAGGAAAATGCATTTTTGTGGTTTTGCTCGGAAAGTGCATTTTCTGGTTTTGGTGTAAAAGTGTTTTTTTTGCAGTTTTGACGGAAAGTCTGTTTTTTTGTTTAGGTAGGAAAGTGCATTTTTACAGGGTTTTATCGGAAAAATTGTTATACTATTTTGGCCTAAAAGTGTGTGTTTACGGTTTTTGCCGGAAAGGGCATTTTAAGAGCTTTTGCACGAAAGTGAATTTTTGGCAGAAAAGTCGCTGTTATAGGTTTGGCCAAAAGTCAGTTTTATGGGTTTGGCCGAAATGTATGTTTTATGGTTATAGCGGGAACGTCACATTTTACGGGTTTAACGGGAAAGTGCATTTTACAAATTTTAACTGAAAAGTATATTTTTGCGGTTTTGGCTACAAAATGCGTTTTGCGTTTTTGACACGAAAGTTCAATTTTTGATTTAGGCAGAAAAGTGTGTGGTTTTGACGAGGATGTGTTTTTACGGTTTAGCCAAAAATTAAGTTTTATGGTTTTAGTGGGAAAGTCCGTTTTTATTGTTTTGACGGAAAAATGCATTTTACGAGTTTGATGGGAAAAGTTTGTTTCTAAGAATTTTGGCCGAAAAAGTGTGTTCTTACGAGTTTGGCCTAAAAGTGCATTTTTACGGGTTTGGCTAAAAAGTTCATTTTTACGGGTTTGGTTCAAAAGTGTATTTTTACGGGTTTGGCTCAAAAGTTTGTTTTGCGTGCCTGGCTGAAAATTGCATTTTTGGTATTTGCGGGAAAATGCGTTTATGAGGTTTTGACGAGAAAGTGGGTTTAAATTTTTTTTGCAAGAAAGTATATTTTTATAGTTTTGGCCGAAAGTATATTTTTATGGTTTTGTTCAAAATGTACATTTTTACGGGTTTGACCGAAAAGTGTTTTTTGTGGTTTTGACTGAAAATGCAGTTTGTTGGTTTTGATAGAAAAGACAATTTTACGGGTTTTAGTAGGAAAGTGATTTTTTTTTTTTAATGGAAAATTTGTTTTTGTGTTTTGATGGAAAAGTCAGTTTTTTTTGGCATGAAAGTCCATTTTATGATTTTAACAAGTAACGGGTCTTAACCTCGTTCTTACAATTTTAGCGGGAAAATATATTTTTGCAGGTTTATTAGAAAAATGTTTTTCAGTTTTGGTCGAAAAATCCTTGTTTACAATTTTGGTTGGCGTTTTTTACGAAGTTTGGCTGAAAAGAATGATTTTACTATTTTACTGGAAAATACATTTTTATAATTTCAATAGAAAAATATTTTTATAAAATAGGATTTTTAGTTTGATCGAATTAAATTTAAAGAGATCGTTTTAAATTTGTAAGGGAGACGTGATCTTCGACAAATATTATGAGTCTTTAAGATTACATTTATTGTTTTGATCTCCTTTACATTACGGTTTAACCGTGTCAGTTTGCCGCTGACTCTCCTCGCAATGGGTCTCTATCTTTTATGGGTCTAGTCTTTGAATTATTAAACCAGATTTTTTGAACCGAATTTAGAGCGGGGTGAACCTCGCCTGTTTCAGCCATTCCATATTGTTAACTTTAAAGAACCTCTTTCATAATGTTTTAGTGTTCTTTCTTCTTTTTTTTCATTGGTTTGGTATGGAAGAGAACTACTTGGATACTATTCTTTTTTTTGTGAGCCTTTGAAACAAAAGTAAGATTTATAGTTTGTGTTAACCATAATGAACATATCAAAAGTGCTGGTAATGGCATGCTTATTAGCCATCATGCAGGAGGTCCAAAAATTGATTTAATGTGGTTTTGGTTATCGATAGAAACTATGGTTTGTGGAAGAGGAGGCTGCACATGTAAAAGAGCTAAAGTAACCCATTTAAATTAGAATCTCAAGAGCAGTACACATTTACAAATTGGTATTGTAAAATATGACTAGTAATCTCAGCCTTTGATTTTGTCTTCTCAAGGTACTGGATCTATACACAACTCGGAACTTTACTGATGATATGAACCTCAAAAGAAGCAATTTTTTTTTTATTTTGACATTGGACTGATAAGGTCCAACCAATAATCAAGTTATAAATTGATTTGAATCAATACTATTAAAACAGAAGAACTTTTTATCTACTTACAAATAGTCTATGTTGGACCATAACATTTATTTAACTTCCTATTATTTCTCATACTTAGTTATAATTAAATATATTTCATATCTAACCTATTATTTTAATATTTCAAAACAAGATATCCAAAAATATATTCTCAAATATCTTTTTAAGATTGCATTTTAATAATATATTTTAATATCTTTTATTTAAAACTTAAATATACATCTGTTTTAATATTTACTTTTAATAGTAAAATTCGTAACTAATATCAGCTATAATAATAATAAAGAATATTAATTCATTTTTATTTATAGAATAAGAAATAACATCTCCATAATAATTATATATACATATTTTATATTCATAATTAAATTACTATAGCAGTTAATAAATATAAAATAACTTAATACATTTATCTACTTATACATCACTTAATTATTATTAAATATATACTCTAACCTAAAATTAAGGAACGAAATAACTAATATATTATTTTAAAAATAATGAATAAAATTTATAAACTCACTAAATTGAAGTAAACAATCTATTATCTTTTATTTAGAGATAAAAAAAATTATATACATACTAATTCATAAATATACAACTGTACTTTAATACAAACGCATGAAATACATAATAGTGTAATTCTTATATATATACTATTAAAATTAAATATATATATATATATTTGATAAAATAAATATTAATAGTTAGTTACTATTAATATTTAATGATATGATGGAACATGTTATTATGTTTTTATTGATATTTTTATGTGTATAGTTTTATGGGTTACTCAATAAATAGGTAAAATATTTTTCAAATATAAAACTAATTGGAGAAAACATAAAATGCACTTTAATTTATGTTTGACCATTCACGCACTGTTGGAATACAGGTTGGGTATTTTGAATTTTGGTTCTAATTTAAATCACCTACTAGGTCCTATTATGATAAATTTGTAAGTATGGATCGGGTTCGGATATAACACATCGACATTAGTTTAATTTGATTTTTAGCAATATTAAATCATACAAAACATACAACAATTTTACTTTTAGCAATATCCATTGTTTTATTTAAACTCTCAATTTTAAATATTAACGATCGAATGAATAAATATAAATCGCGTATCATAATCTGGCTTTAAAACATTAATACCACATAACAAAAAATATATGGAGGCGAACAATGAACTTATAAATATCTAATGTCACAATTATAATCATCAAAATGCAAACTTTTAAGATTGAAACTAATCTCTGACATTAAACAAACATATAAGACATTACATAACAGTATAACAAAAAAAAACATATTCCGCGCTTTGAAAGCGCGGGTCAAACTCTAGTCTATACTATTAAAAGAGAAGAAGTCTTAATAAATTTACTATAAAAAAATTGTTTGGACCTATTATTATTATTTGGTCCTACACTTAATTACTTTAACTTTACACCATTAATTTTCTAACTATATATGATATCCAAATTATTTCATTCACAACCACGAGCCTATGTTATTGGTCGAATGCTTCTGTTAAAATTTTGGAGATGATATTTTGCATCACTACATTAGTCATCGTCACATTAATAACTCCGACTGTTTGTATGGCTCCGCCGCCGTACTCGAGAGCTCTTCTTCTCCAGCTTGTGCTGTGTGGCGCTTGTGTCGATCATATCTGATTGCTGATGAATCAGTCTGTTTCAAAGGCCATTATTATCGGGTCCAATTTAAAGCGGGTCGTATTCGGTTCCTATCGAACAGACAAAAAAGACAGAGAAAGGGAACGGAAAAGGAGATAAGTAGCAAATCCTCACCAGAACTCAAATCGAAGAAGAAGAATTTCCAGCACTCAAAATCTTATTCACCAGAAAAACCGTATTTACCCAAAAAAATTTATTCACTAACAATAAACCTCGCTTAACAGAGGAAAATCAGGGAAAAATCATGTACGATGGATTCAATTGTCGTTTTATCTTCTTTATGCTTTGGAGGTGGAATAGCATATAACATTTAAAAAACATGATGGTGAATACAAATCAATATCTTTTCAAAAACGTATATTTCTCTTTTTCCATCTAAATTTTTTTAAAAAATTGGTTTAATGTGAGATTTTTCTGCAAAAGGCCAGAAAGATTTTACGATTCATGTTTCAATTTTTTCAGAGTTTCCAGGTCATTTCTCGCTCGACTGTGACTTATATGTAAAATATTTATGATAGACACATATATCTTTCTCTTACACTTTAGAACCGTAACTGAAAAATATTATGAAAGATCATGAATACAATCGATGTCCATGAATGAATTTTTTATATAGGTTAAGATAGTCACCGATTTTAATAAGTTTAATCACTAAAATTTTAAAGCCCAAAAAACTTTGAATCCAACAAAAACTAAAAAACGTCATTTACATACATAAATATAAACCAGCCTACAATGTATTTACATTATAAGACAACTCAAATAGTTTATTCATTATATGACAACCTCTTAAAGAAAGCTCAATCCACCAACTATAAATTTAATTTTATTAATATATTTAAATCCATTGTATATACTTCCAAAGAGAATAAATAATTTATCTACATTATAAATATAATAGTATTGATCATTACAAAACATATAAATTAAAACGTATAACATAAATACAATGTACTTACATTAATTATACAATAATTTCAATAGTTTATTCAATTTTATGCACTATTATAAAGTATAAAAAAGTTTAATCAATTTTTTTTTAAAAAAATATTATAAGATTTTTCTAAGTCAACCGGTGCCGGTGTACAAGTTAATGGCGGGTTTCTTGTGTTTTATTAGATTTTTAATTAATAGATTTTCATTAAACTAAAATTTTATGGAAACATATAAGTTGGTAGAAAATCTGATAGAATGCTACATGAAAATATAAGTATGTCCGGATTATATACGGCCACCGGGTTTACTGGTTTGACTGCGGGTCTAAATCATATATAAAAACAAAGTTCATTCTTTGCACCATTTAAATCTAGATGCATTATTAGTCCTCATCATTCAGTAAAGTTTGGATATTTTAATTTTTGTGTGTTTTGCCTCTATTAATTCAGGAATCGTTTATGTACTTACAAAGTTTGGTTTGGTTTCAATTAGGTTGTTTTAGTTTTTGGTTCGGTTCGGTAGCAAAATTGGGAACAACCTAATATGCAAAAGAAAAAAATTAGGTCTAATTCTGTTTCAGTTTGATTCTGGATTTTCGAGTAATTACGGATTTACAGATAAAATAATAAATAATTTGGGATTTTCTGTTTAAATATCACGTAATTTGGGTTGTTCGGATAAAAATATCAAATAATTTTGATAATTTTTAATAAAAGGGATTCAGGCAATTCAAATTTTCAGATAATTCGGTTTATAAATAGTAGATTTTTCCAGATAATTCGGTTTTTATAATAGATTTATTAAGACTCATTCTCTTTTAATAGTATAGATTTTTAAGAAACCACTTGGTTCTCAGTTCGGTTCGAATTTTTCGGTTTTAGAGATATATAATCTGCTTGGTTATGTATGAAATTCCGTTCAATTTCGTTTTGTTTTTTTCTTTTCAATTTGGTAAGGTTTGGTTCGCGATTATGGATAATTGTGCACAAACTTATACACTATATTATATAAAAATATTTTAAAATGAGTTTATTTAATATTGAAAACAAACTCTTTTAAGCGGGTCAAAATCTAGTTTTGTTTTAAAATATCAACTAGATTTTGACCCGCGCTTTTTTCTTTGGATTGCAAACAAAGATTGTGAATTAGTATTTTAAATTTATTGTACATTATTATGTTACAAAATCATATTATATCGAAGAAGAAATTTATTTAAAATTATATAATTTATGAATTAGTTTATTTATGATTTTATATGTGCACTCTTATATAACTCTCTCTCTCTCTTAGACATGAACAATTTATTAGATCCGTGAAACCAAACTGAAATCGATCTGGAAATATATGTGCGATTTGGGTTTGGATATAGGGAAAGTACATAATTAATTTTTTTTTGGACCGCAGGTTTTTTTTGAGTCAATATCCTAACCGAGACCCGACCGAGTATCCAAGTACCTTATTTTTTTGTATATTAGGTATATTTGAGTATTTTAGATATGTTTTTTGTATTGAGTACTTTTATGTCTTGGGTTCAGGTTTTCGATTTTAGTTTCGGGTTTTGAGTAAAATTGTAATTAAAAAAATTATATTGTGTAATCGAATTTTTTTTGGGCATTTTTCGGTTCCTCGAATCAGATTTCAGGTAAAATTTTGGATCTTTTATGTATTTTAATATTTTCGGGTATTTGTTTGGGTTTTCGGATATGTGTTTCAGTATTTTTGGGTTTCGTACTTGAGTATTTTTTTCGGTTCCTCAATACCCAAACTAATCCGGACCTGCTACGTACCTAAAAATTACAGATATTTGAATTATGGATTCGAACCAATCTAGACCTGAAAAGAACCAATCCAAATCTAAACCAAAAAATTTAAATACCTACTTATGTCCAAATATTTAGGACCCGAAATAAACCGATCCGTACCGACTGGGTGGTGATGCCCATACCTACACTCTCTGATTGTATTTTGTGTGCATTTTATAAGAGTTACATTTGTTGAGTTGATGAGATTTAAGATTTACTTGAAATATTTTTGGCTAATTTAATAGTATAGATTTGTAAAGTTTTTTAATAGTTTTAAAACTTATTTTAAATAACAAATTTAATGATAAATACTTTATATAAAAATAATTTAAAGTAAAATATATAATTTTTAACACATGGTTTACTTAATTAAATTTGATTGTGTATATATATTGAAATATAAAATGGCAGTTTATGGTATCAAGTAAGGAGGTTTGAATCGAGCTTTCACATAGTGTTTTACATGTAACGTGTTTTGTAGTCGATGGTACTTTGTTCAATTATCTAATGTTTTTTAAAAGTGGGTCAAATGAATATTTTGATAAGGTCATGTTATAATAGGTTGTGGTTTAGAAATAGGTTGTGGTTCATGTAATTTATTTTGTTTGGGTAGGGTGGTTTAGCAATCGTAATAATGTGACCAATGATGTTGTTAGAGTAAAAATCGGTGGTATATACAGGATCATTAATCTTGTCACATTTAATATTATATAGAGGGAAAGACCAAAATTTTTTTTAAAAAAGGTCCAAAACATCTTGTATAGGTAAATTTTTCAAAACTTCTTCTATTTTAATGGTATAGATAAATAGATAAATTAGATTTAATTTGACTTTGACCAATAATAAAAAAATTCAATTTGACATTGCAAAAGTTCATGTCCGAAGCAAAAGTTTGACGAAGTCCAGGATTGATGGGGGTAAGTGTAGTGGGAGCCATGTGGTCTCTTTAATTATAGACAAACTAATGAACACACCAAAAACGATCCCACAAGATCTTTTCAAATCATCAGACGTCACATCCCATCTTAAATCTGATAGGGAAAACTTGTCCCAAGCTTCGTCTTCCCAACCATTTTTCTCTTATTCAGTTTCTGGTTTTCACCAGAGAGAGAGACAGAGACCCAGTTTACCCTGCAAGGTTAGCTTCTCAAAACAGAAACCAATCCGAACAGAGTCTCTTTAAAAGGCTCATGCTTTTTAGATTTTCTCTGGTAAAGGTTTCATTTTTATAGAAAAACTCTCCAAAGTTTCAATCTTTTTGTTTGTTTTCCACAGGACTCTCTCTCTCTCTCTCTCTCTCTCTTGTTAGATGGGTGAAGAGACAACCGCAAACGATGACAACGGCATTAAGACAAAAGCAAGTCCAAAACTAACAGTCTTGCCTCTTGTATTCCTCATCTTCTACGAGGTTTCTGGTGGCCCTTTTGGTGTGGAGGATTCTGTCAAATCAGGCGGTGGTCCTCTTTTAGCCCTTCTAGGCTTCCTTATCTTCCCTCTGATATGGAGCATACCCGAAGCTCTAGTCACAGCCGAGCTCGCCACAAGCTTCCCTGAGAACGGTGGCTACGTGGTTTGGATCTCTTCAGCGTTTGGTCCCTTCTGGGGATTCCAGGAAGGGTTTTGGAAATGGTTCAGTGGTGTTATGGACAATGCTCTCTACCCTGTGCTGTTCCTTGATTACCTGAAACACTCGTTCCCTGTTTTGGACAATGTAGCTGCTCGTGTTCCTGCTCTATTAATCCTCACCTTCTCGCTGACGTACTTGAACTATAGAGGCTTGCATATCGTTGGCTTCTCAGCTGTTCTGTTGGCTGTTTTCTCGCTGTGTCCCTTTGTAGTAATGGCTTTGCTCGCGGCTCCTAGGATCAGTCCTAAGCGTTGGTTGTTTGTGGATTTCAAGAAAGTTAACTGGAGAGGGTACTTCAATACCATGTTTTGGAATCTCAACTACTGGGACAAGGCTAGTACTCTTGCGGGAGAAGTTGAGTCTCCCGGGAAGACGTTTCCAAAGGCTTTGTTTGGAGCTGTTCTGTTGGTTATGGGATCGTATTTGATTCCATTGATGGCAGGGACTGGAGCTCTAAGCTCTTCCTCTTCGGGTGAGTGGAGTGATGGGTACTTTGCTGAGGTTGGAATGCTTATTGGAGGTGTTTGGCTCAAGGGTTGGATACAAGCTGCTGCTGCTATGTCAAATCTTGGTTTGTTTGAAGCTGAGATGAGTAGTGATGCTTTTCAGCTTCTTGGTATGAGTGAGATGGGGATGCTCCCTGCATTTTTTGCCCAAAGGTCAGTTACTTTATTCTTTTTTTTAATTAAAGCTCTTAGTAAATGTTTATAGCCCCTAGATTTTCCTATGTTCAAGAAACCTTTAGACGGTAATTAGACGTTTTATAGAGAATTATTGATTAGACGGGTGCCTAGACTGATTTTTTGAATGTTTAGACCGATTTTCTTAAAAAAATTGTTTTGTTTAGGTTGGATTTACCGCATAGGCACCTGCCAAGACTAGACTGGTTTTTAGGACACTTGTTATGATGCCCTTGTACAACTCGGTTTTAACGTTCTTTGTTTGTTGCTGCAGGTCAAAGTATGGGACACCAACGATCAGTATCTTGTGCTCAGCAACAGGAGTCATATTCTTGTCGTGGATGAGCTTTCAAGAGATCATAGAGTTTCTCAACTTCTTGTACGCGTTAGGAATGCTTCTTGAATTCGCAGCCTTTGTGAAGCTAAGGATCAAGAAACCGGATCTTAACCGACCTTACAGAGTTCCCTTAAACACCTTTGGAGCTCTAATGCTCTGCCTGCCTCCTTCTCTGCTTCTCATCCTTGTGATGGTTTTGGCCACCCCAAAGACGTTTTTAATCAGCGGTGTGATCATTGTTCTCGGGTTCTGCTTGCACCCGTTCTTGGCACTCGTGAAGGAGAAACGATGGGGGAGATTCATTCCAGAGGAAACGAGACCAGTTTTAGAAGTTCCATCGGAGTCTCAGGTGGATGAAGAACATGGAGACGAGTCTTCTGCTAGCCTTCTCCCGTGAACTTTACACACAAAAGATACAGATCAACGAAAACTCTGTGATTCTCTTGCACGTCTTAAAAAGAGACATTGGAGTTGTATAGTTTGTTAAGGATGCAGTTTCTGTATGTCTTGTTCAGCATTTGGTTTAGAGTACAGAAACGAAAAAAGTGTACCAGGAACAGTAAGGTGTCTGAGTCAATTTGTCTATGATTACAGTATATGATTATATAAATGTATACATCATAATCATTATCTGCTATGTATATGCAGTGAATGTGTTTTCGAAACATGAAACTGAAATAAAATGTTGTGTTTAGAAGGATCCTTGCAACTTTGACCTTTTTTTCCCGGTTCCTTTCAGCGTTCTCAGGTTGTTATTTCGTATGTGCAGCATCTTCAATCTACTTTCTTTGAGTTCTTTTTTTAAACGGGCTCTGTTTTCTTTCCTATTGGGCTCTTGTTTGGGCCTTCGTCATCGGGCTACGTTATCTTTAGCCATGTTGTATGCATGTTGCGTCAAATATTGTCCGTTTGTTTATCTGCCATAAATATTTTGTGACTAATCACATCGACTATTCCCATATCGCTAAAATTAACTCACAAATGTGGCAGAACACATTGCTTCTGCCACCCATTAAGCAGATCGACGCAAGGACGTATAAACGAATATGGATGTAATCCTTTTCTGTAGGTTTTAGTTCCCTCTTTAAATCAAAATCAAAACCAAAACCTGGATATAATAAGTCCATTCGTTCCACATCTCATTTGGGTCTAGTGGTGGCGACTTTGTTTTTTTTTACACCATAGAAGTTTCCATTTACGCAGTACGTAATGACAGTTATAAACATGCTAAGGCAGATATCTATTGTGAGGCTAAGGATATCTCCAAGTTCACTCCATTTTTTCTTCCAAAATAGAGTAAAAGTGATTATGGAATAAAGAATGTTTCAACTCTATTTCATTTTCCACTCCATAATGAAATTTACTTCATAAATAGGGTAATCTATTTTTTATTTGTTCATTATTCCATTATGAAGTAAGAAACGGAGTGAAGTTAGAACATTTTACTCCATAATCACTTTTATTCTATTTTAAAGAAAAAATGAAGTTTTACATCGGAGATGCTCTAATACTAATCGGATCATGTTCATTAGCTTACTTGACTCTAGCTGTAACTGTCGATATATGCAGTTGAGTTTAGTCCTTGTGTTCTGTGTTGGCCCCCATATCTTGGTCAAAGGAAATGCTTCTTGAATTGTATATTGTAGATATTTGAAATTCCAGATAATAAGTCCATGCGCATTAGTGGTTCACGCACGAATTCTAAGACAAAAATATATTATAATAAGACAGAACATGTGAATCCCACCCTTTGCAGTTTCGCCGGGAAGAGGCGATATCATAGGATTTTCGTGGGCTCCACGACACGTGGTGGTCCACGATTGGTCCGATTATAATTTTTTTTTTTAAAGCAAACGAAAAAATAGAAAAAATAGAAAAAGTAATGACGTGGCGAACCCCACCCCAATATCGATGATGCAGATACCCTAAGAGCACTCTTATTGGATAGTTTATTAAAAATAAGTTTTTAGCAGACAAATATTAATATTATAATATAATTTGTACTTTTAATTAAAGTTAATTTTCTTATAAATGCTTAACTCAATAAAAACATGACAATTGTCCTATTAATTAATGTAAGAGTTTCTTGTAGAGTCTATACAGAGAACTTTTCTCTTCATCTTTTTTTCTAGTTTTCTGATTTTTTTTCTTTATCTTAATCATCAATGGACATCTCTAATGTATCTAACTATTTATTATGACAAAAAAAATCAGTTCACACTTCTATTCATTCATTTATTTATTTTGCTCGATTCTATGTTTAATTAAACATACATATATATTTTATGTTTTAAATTAAAGCTAGATTTGCACTTGAGAGGTTCTAAACTAAAGCACAATATTAAATTTATGTCACATCGAGAGGAAAAAAAAAGGGAAACAAAAAAGATTTTTTTTTTTCAGATTCCTACCTGAGGTTGAGAGGTTCTTTACACCAATTGGAATGAGGCATCTTAATAATGCTTCTTTCTACAGTTTTATATTTTTTTTGTAAACAACATTATCGTTTAGATTTTTCATACAACAATACGTGAAGCAAAATTCAACTCAAGCACCAATTTGAATTCCAATATTCCTTGGTATATTTGTTGGATGTTTGCTCACTGGATAGACTCATAGACCTCTCAAAATGGTTCGAGCCAGGATCGTATCTGGGTGGATAATCCTTTGGTTTCTTTTTGTAAAATAATCCTTTGGTTTCGAACAATTGGTTTGTGTTTTCTAAGCATATCAGCATATATTTTATTTCAACTGATGACCAAAACAGAATGGGCTCACGGTATGACGGTAACGTATTAAGACATAGATCATAGATGATAAGATCTATCATGTTTTTTTTTGAAAAACAAATATATCATGTTCCTAGGAAATAAACGATCTAGATGGTCATTTGTGTTTCTTATATTTATCAAATAAATTTCTCACGCATATTATGAAAATTTGTGGAAAATTACAAAACTATAACAGCCAATCAGGTCGAATAACTAAGATCAATGTTTAGTTTTCTTCAATAGACAAAAGGAACCATCTGTTGAAACGGATTTTTCTTTTACTTTTTTTTTTGAAAGGGATTTGTCTGTCGTAAAATAGTCTTACTTTCTTAATCAAATATCTTCCACTGGATTTCGCATTTTTTCCATATGTAGCTACACAATGTACATCACGGAATATATGCTAAGTTTCCTATTGAAAGTTTGCGACCTAAATAAGTAGTTTACATTTTAGTTACTTATATTCATGCATATGTTAAAGTTAGTTTCATTTGAAGACGGGGAAACTTTTAAATTTTAATTAAAGATAGAAAAAAAACAACTTATGAAAATGCATTACACTACAGAAAAGACAAGCGTATACAAATTAAACTCTAAAACATTGTCTACCAATTAGCATGCATAACGCCTTTTAATTAGAAGTAGCATGACAATCCATGCATGCGACACTACAAGTGTGCTATTTGACTGTTTTTCATGTGACTTTAACAGATCTAAAAAACTTTTGCAGCATACACTATCATAATTAAATTTCTTTTAAGTTATGGAGTTTGAGCTAATTAGTTTTTTAAAATCAAAGTTTGGAACTAAATACTTACATAAAATTAATTTAACTGCTGCATGAATCTCACTATATACTTGATTAAATTTCTAATTTTCCTAACACTTAAGTTATCTCTCAGCTAATTTTTAGTTATATTAGTAATTTTCCCTCATAAAATCATTACATCTACAACTATATATACACGAGTGGACGTGATGTCGAAATATATGCTTCTTGCAGATATCACCATCCGATGTCATAATCAGATGAAATTCGGAACTTCTTACAACCAATGGTACTCACTAATCGATATTAATTTATTTCAATAAACAACAACCCTTTTGTACTTTGATATTCTTGAACACGTTTTACGTCAAATTCTCTAGCTTTTTTCTTTATCTTTATATATTTGATTAACCCGAAAAGTAGTATATGAGACTATATGACGAACAGATCAAACTATTCACAAATCGTAACATATATTTTCTATTGGCAATACGATCATATTTAAATCATATTGAACGTGATACATGATTCAAACGGCAACATACTAAAGTTTACAATTGCATACATGATACATATACACCCATTATCGGCAACTAATTAATACCTTGCATATTCTGGAATCTAAAACCCGAATTTTCCTAGTTTATTGTACCACTCGGGCACTCGGCCATTGGGAGTCTATCCGGCTATCCGCACGTTAAATTATCTTAGAGTAACTAACTGAAAAAGTATTATAGAAAAAATATATTATCCTCACGTTTTTTTGATCAAAATATTATCCTCACGTTAAATTCTTATAAAGTAACAACTAACAAGTAACAAACGGATAAATTACTAAAGAACACATATACTATTCCTCACGTTAAATTCTCTTAATATAAAACTATTAAGCAACAAACTAAGAATTTTTTTTTATCATTATCCTCTCCCCTCCTCCACTCTCCAGATTCTCTACCTATCTCGCGTGTATATAATAGAAGAGACCGAAGAGATTTCAGAACACAAGCTCAAGTTATATAGATTGATAGAAATATATACTCATACCAATAACAAATTATATATAGGTAAATACACTAATTACATATAACATTATAAAATTACTATTTTTTGTCTTTTCTGAGTTCGTGTGTTTACTTACAACAGAGAGTACATGATGAGAAGAACCGGGATCGCCAGAGCACCGATGCTGCTGTTAAGGTCAACGCCACAACTTTCCTCATCATTCTTCTTTTATCTTCGCTAATCAAATGATATTATTAACCACAAAACATGTCATAGAAAGTGAAAAAAACGCACATAAATCTTCGTGGTAATTGCTTAATAAACTAAAACTTTTTGATATTTAGTTTAAAAAACTTTGTTAAAATAATATAAAAAGTAAAACATTTGTCAAAACCTTATTAATAGAAATCCGTACAAGAAACTCTTACCAAACATTCTTTCTTAACTAGTCTTTATATAACTAATAACTAGGGTGGTGTTAAAGAAACTCTAGAAGTAAATGTGCAAGACGAATATAGGAAACTTATAGGTCTTTTGTGAATTAAGAAAAAAGAAGAAGTAAATGTATTTTTATGATAATGATGATTTAGGAGTTGGAGGCAAGTTCAAGGACGTGCAGGGATAAGCAGCAAAGCTGCAAAACAAAAACCTATGGTCATCGACTATTCCGAAGATACTTCCGATCATAGGGCAGAGATCAATTGTGGCGGCGAAGAGGAGTGGGTCCCACACCCACGTACTGGAATATTCTTTCCATCGGGACAAGAGTCGGTGATGGATGGTGTCCCTGACGGTGCTGCTTCTTTTGACATGGCGTTTTGGCTTAGGAACGTCGACGGTCTGGACAAACCTGATCCTGACCATCATTTTCCTAACTGAAACCGAAAAAAAGTGTAACTATGACAGTGACGTGAAAATCATAATGAAACTATACTATGTATAACTATAGCAAAATAATCCGGACGAATGGTGTGTACGCACGTTTGATTATGATAATCTTCGTATAATGTATGATGGTTCAATAGCAATATGCCAATACATAAGTTAATTAATGTATTCGTTGTGGATATCATTTTGTATGTGCTTCGTATAATCTATGATACTTTCTGTCGTATATTATCACCTGAGGCAGAGAGATTCTTTGCACAAATTATAACAAGGTCCCTTAATAATGCTTCTTACTTTAATTTTTCTTTTGTCTTGGTTTTAAAACAAGCAAATTTTTTTTTGTCGTTAAGTATTCTCTTAGAGTTACGTGAAGCAGTAATCAATTTATGTACGCACCAGTGTGAATTCGGTACTTCTTCGTATTTTATTGGGTGTGCTCACTTTATAGATAAACTTCTCCAAGTGGTTCGAGCTTCGAGCGCAGATGGGTCGGTGATACTTGGGTTTGGAGATAATAAACAATCCGAGTAATATCGAAAGAGATCGTGTAGACGTAGTGTAATTGGTTTGTTGCGAATTTTTGTAATATGATTTTTCTGTAGATCAAAACTTGATCAATTTAATACATATTTAATCTCTTATGTTCAACATGAGTTAGTTCTATAAGTTGTTAAACATAATAATAAGGCTACGAGAATGGAAAATTATATAATTGTATTTTGAGTAAAATACGTGCTTACTTGATTTACTAATAAGTTATCTACATTTATAATATGATTTCATGTGATTATCCTAATGTCTAACGTTTTTATTTCATAGTAGTTTTTTGTATATTTATTTTTCTGTTTAGATTATATTAGGAAAACAAATTCTTCTCTTTTTGTCTCAGTTTTATTCTAGTCTCTGCAAATTTATTGTGTAATTTTAGTTTCTATGGATTTGATCCCTTGTAATTTGTTATGCACTTCCTGTATGATTAAAAAGTTAAAAGTTGGAGCTATAATTATCAGATGTCTTAATCGGATTAATTCGAAACTTCTGACCATCAATGGCTCTCATTAAGCGACATTAATTTACAATAACCCTTCTGTACTTTCAATATTCTTGAATACTTTCACGTCAAATATTCTCTCGCTTTTTCTTATGTTTATATTTCATTGACCCTAAAAAGTAGTCAAAGAAGAACAGATCAAACTATTAACAAATGTTAATGTATATATTTTTTTGTTAAACAATACAATCATATTTAAAACATATTGAACGTGATACACGATTCAAACGGCAATATATTGAAACTTACATACATATACACCCATAATTTGCAAATAATTAATAACTTGCATATTCTGGAATCTGAAACCAAAATTTCCTAATTCATTGTACCACTCAGTCGATGGGAGTCTATCCGCACGTTAAATTATCTTAAGAGTAACAACTAACTAACTGAAAAAGTATTATAGAACAGATTATATATTATCCTCACATTAAATTCCTTTAAAGTAACAAGTTACAATTTAAGAATTAGGAGAATACTAAAGAAAGCATATACTAGCCTCACGTTAAATTCTTTTAATATAAAACTAACAAGTAACGAACTGAGAAATTATTAAAGAACATATATTGTCTTCTCTTTTCACCCCACTCTCCAGATTCTCCACCATTACAGTTTATCGTGTGTATATATATATATAAGAGACCAAAGAGATTTCAGAACACAGGCTCAAGTTATATAGATTGATAGAAATATATACTCTTACAAATATCAACTTATAGCTTAGGTAAATACACTATTTCATATAACATAATAAGTTATAAAAAGAACAATTTGTGTCTTTGTTCTGAGTTTGTGGGCTTACTTACATACACAGTACTGATGGGAAGAACTGGGATCGCCAAAGTACCAATGCTGCTGTTAAGGTCAACGCCACAACTTTTCTCAGCATTCGTTTTTTTTTACTTTCACTAATCAAATGATATTATCAACAACAAAAAATGTAATAGAAAAAGGAAAGACTAAATTTTTTGGTATATTAAAAAAAACCTCTGGTAAAGAAAATAAAAATAAAACACTAACCTTATTAAAAAATTCTTACAAGAATCTGGACCAAACATTATTTCTCAACTCTCATTTTATAACTAGCTAAGGTGGTGTTAACTGGTGTTAAAAAGAAACTCTAGAAGTAAATGTGCAAGTCGAATATAGAAAACTTAAGAGGTCTTTTATGAATTAAGAAAAAAAAGAAGTAAATGTGTTTTTATGACAATGATGATTTAGGAGTTGGAGGCAAATTCAAGGACGTGCAGGGATAAGCAGCATAGCTGCAAAACAAAAGCTTATGTTCATCGACTACTCTGAGAATATTTCCGATCATAGAGTAGAGATCAACTCTGGCGGGGAAGTGGATTGGGTCCCACACCCACGTACCGGAATATTCTTTCCGCCGGGACAAGAGTCGGTGATGGATGGTGTCCCTGACGGTGCTGCTTCTTTTGAGATGACGTTTTGGCTTAGGGACGTCGACGGTGTGGACAAACGTGACCCTGACTATCATTTTCCTAGCTGAAACCAAAAATGTATAACTATAACTGAGTGACTTAATAAACACACTGAGACTATACTATGTAACTATAGCAAAACAATCCCGAGGAATGGTGTGTACGCACGTTTGATAATGATAATCTTCGTATAGTGTATGTTGGTTCAATAGCAATAGTTAAATTAATTAATATATCCGTTGTGATTATCATTTTAGGTGCTAGTTACAACTTTATGCAGAACTTCATAGATGTCTTCTGATATTTTTTTTGTCGTATATTCTCTCACCTGAGGTTGAGAGATTCTTTACACAAATTATAACAAGGTGTTTTAAAAATGCTTCTTGATTCTTCTTTAGTTCTGAATTTAAAACAAGCAAAAACATTTTGTGTTATACTTTTCTTACAAAAGATACGTGAAGCAGTAATCAGTTTACTGGGTGTGCTCACTTTATAGATAAACTGCTCAAAGTGGTTCGAGTTTCTAGTGGAGAGGGCAGATGATACTTTGGTTTAGAACAATTGGAGATAAACAATCTGAGTAATATATCGAAAGAGATTGCATATACATTCTATTTATTTAAATAACGTAATTTTATTATAAAGTTAATTTTTACTTTAATAGTATTTTATTATAAAGTAAAAAATAGACGATGAACAAAAATAAACGAATTATAGCATTAACTCATTTTTACTATATATTACAAAGTGGAAAATAAAGTATGTTAGATATTTTTACTCTAAACTATTTTAGAATAAAACAGAATAGAGTTAGAGAGATCTTTTTTAGTTCTTTTATTCTTTTTTGGAATTTATTTTGTAAAGGATTTACCTGTTAATAGCTTAACGATCCATGTATGCAAGAATTTCCAACATTTTGGTATCTCGTAGCTAGTTTTTTCATCATTCAATTTTCTTTATAGAAGCATTACATCTACGACTACACGTGAACGTAATGTTAAAATATATATACATCTTGCAATATTATCACCATACCATATGATAATTGGATTAAACTTGGAACTTCTATATACGACCAACGGTGATCATTAGTCGACATATCAATATTTTTTTAAAAATCGTAACACTTTTGTACTTTGATATTCTTGAATACCTTTACTTTAAATTCTCTTAGCGTTTGTCATCTTTCTGTACTGTATAATACAAGTCTTCAGGGAAATAAATTCTAGAACATCACTGTCAACACTCAGAATGGCAGTATTCACATCAATGAATGACTGAAACCTACCCATTTCGTCTAAAATGATTTTCTATGTACAATCACTTACCAATCTTTGCCGACATTTTGGTTAGTTTTAGTCTGCGGTTAAAATCTAGCACAAGTACATTTTTAGAAAGTGCTTCACAAGTTTAGGGTTGTGTTTTTATCTCAAGTCTTAACTTCATGTCAAACATTTCATTTCTTCTTTGAGATACAAAAATGAAGCACAAGGATATGATCAGTTGATCATGCATACTAATAAGTTCCAAGTAACATTGACATTGGACAAACAATATTGGACAACCCATGAGGGATGGTCATAATAAGGTTTACATGTCAGTTATGTATTGCAGATTCATAGCAAAGTGAAAAGTGGGATATATTCCTAAACTCAGATCGAAACCAACTTAGCTATTAACGAGATCTTCATCTTCTTCAACAAGTGATATTCCTAAATTTAGAACATGAAAATGATAATAGATCAATTACTCTCAAACATATTATTTTAACACATGTACGAATAAAAATACTATTTTACGTTTATTTGTTGGTTACAACTTAAAAAGACATAGAATCCAAAGAGTTGGTGTATAATGGGTAAAAGACAAATTAGAGCTGAGAGTAAAAAGCAGTCAAAAACACAGAGGGACTTAGCTAGTGACAGTGCAGCAAAGCTTCTCACACATCCATGTCTCAAATCATATGCTCTTGAAACCTTACCACGTTCATTCACATGCACGCCTTTCCATTTTTAATTTTATAATTATTATTCAGTGTAGAGCTAGTAATTTATCCTCTTTTTTTTTGCTTAGTAACATTTCTTATTTTCTTCCTTTTAACAAGAATGTCTTGGGTTTGCCTTTTGTGCACCCGTTGGGTTTGCCTATAACCTTGTTATATGATCCAAGACTTGAACCAATCTTCAGTATACATGAAGCAACTCCACAAAGCTAGATTATCATTCTTCTACGCCCTTGCCAATTTTAAACTTGACTCTGGCAATGGTAAAACACTGTATTCTGAAACCGGTTGGTATATTTTTAATCTTTGTTTATGTAAACAATTCATCGTTTCTTAATAGATGAATAGATGAATTGTCACTCCGACCGCCGTACTTATGTCGCTAGGTTTGCAGACAACTTTTATTATCATCGTGCTTACTTGACTAATATGCAAGATTTAAGAACGTTGTAACGTATATTGTTGGTTATGATCAACCTTCTGTATGTTATGATCTCCTTCATTGTAAACCGTAGTGAGAATTTGAATATATTGTATTGGTTTGGGTCTTTTTGAGTAATGATAACGATCTCTAATTAAGTTTGGGTCTTTTTAAACTTTTGAATCATATATTATTGGTTTTTGTAGTGTTTAATTCAAAGTACGACTTTATTTAAAAGCTTCAAATTCAAAATGCGAGAGTGGCAACTTTTAACTATTCATGTATTCATAGTGAAAATTGGAACAAACTTATGATCCATTTATGCATAAATTTATTCGTGATTCGGTTGCATGCTATTTTATTTTGATTAGTTTAGAGGTATTTTAGGCTTATAGAAAGGCTTAGACTAATCGGTGTTTCGGACATATGGAAAACCACAAACTAATTCTTCAACGAAAGATTGACACTATTTCCAGACTTTCAAATGGAGCATAAACAATAAGCACATATATCTACATAGCTAAATATGTTCAGTATCGTAGATTACTATAAACCTAGATAATCTGAAATCGGTCTACCACCAGACGACTCTCATGTGGTTGGGTGCATGCTATTTGTAATCATTTTAAAACAAATCATAAGAATGTGTGTAATATGATCCAAACAGTATTTTAAAGCTTGCCTTTCCAGACCAGTGAAATGCTATCATTGTTCTTTTAAAATGTCAATAAATTATATGATTGTATTTTAACTATAATTGTGTTTAAATTTAACCAATGCAAGATTTTGAGCCCAAAACAGGGATTTATACTCACTCTTTTAATATGCGGGTAAATAAAACAACAATCAAATAATGATTTCATAAATCATTGTGATCCTCATATTATATCTAACTAATGTAGAAATTCTAAGCATCTCAATAGTAGAATTGATACATATAAACATAACTAAAGAATGGAAATCGAAATTTCAATATGAGATATTAGACAAATGTTAATTATATTTAAAATTTTGCAAATATTTCATTTTTATTTTGTATTTCTGATTCAAATTTTTCTAGTTTCGATAAGCTAATACATTCATTCATTCATTATATAGTGTTTATGGTACATTATGTCAAACAGCAAATCATTTTGACTAAAGTTTCCTATAAACTCACCAAAAGTTTTTAAAAACATATCCTCAAAAATAAAATCCAACAATTAATGCTAACACGACTTCTACAAACTAATAAAACGTTAAAATGAAAGAAAAAAAGGAAACTCAACACAAAAGCTAAAAATATTAGACTTTTTCCTAACTTTTGAGAAATAAAACATTTACTTCTGACTTTTGTTATCAAAAGAGAAGAAAAAAGGCATATCTTATAAGTGAAGGGACTGCGAATTTTGCAACATGAGGTGCCCCACTACAAAAGGACAAGAATCATGAATCATATATTCAATTCAACAAATCCTTCTTACTGAATACTATATGAAAACATTAATATAATATACACATAAATCATCATATTAAAAAGGAAATATTAAAAGGGAAAAAGTATGGAAAACGTAGACAGTTCTGATCTGAAAAAACAAAGAAAAGTCATTAATTTAACCAAAAGCAGATATTTCGTCCCCAAGCATTGAAAGAGGGTCAAAATGGACCCCTCACCTTCATTTATAAAATCATATCCCCACACCAATTAATTAGATACACCAAAATAAATATTCTGAAATGCATTTAATATTTAAGAAGTAAATGATCTTTCATCAAACATAACACAGCAATCAACTTCGTTTCCATATCAAAAAGAAGTGGATGCAAAAACCAATGGAACCAACAATTATTTGTAAATTGTTAAAAACCAGGTAAATGAGATCTTGAGACTTGAGAGCGTAGATTATCATAAATATGGAATATGGCCGTGTGTATGTGTGTGGACTCGACTCTCAAGGGGTCACCTTTCTCTTTCATTAGTTGCCAAACAAGTAGGAACAAAGTCCATGTTCACATTATCATTATTTCCAAAATCACCAAAAAAATTTCATATTATCTTGATCAGTGTGAAACGTTATTTGGTTATATTCTCTTTGGCATCTTTCTTGTTTTGTTCACATTATGTTCTTTACTTTCTTCTACAAGTGGCCTAAGAGGATAATTGGATGAGATCATTGAGAAAGTAGAGAGGCTTTAACAGAAAAAGACTGAAGATAAGATGAAGCAAAAACACCAAACATATCTCCATATAGATAGCAAAAGAAAGATGAACAATATCAAGATTTGTAATTAATATGGTTGATTTAACACAAACACTTAAATGATAGAAAAGTAAAAGCAGCAGGCAATTCTCCTTCTCTTGCCTTCACCTTGCTCAAAAACATTGAAGGTGAGAATTAAATAAAACCAAACTGAAAAAAAAAAAACATTAAGTAAACCAACCAAACTCCACCCCACCTAGTGAGATTAGAGTTAAAAAAAAAAGATCCACTTGGATTCGATTTGAACCGGTGAATCTTCGGTTACGCTAATAAACCTGATTCCTAATCCGACAAAGCTGCTAAAAAAGGGTTAGCTTGAGATATGAACACATTGCATGATCTGATCTTTTTTTCCCATTGGCTAATGCTACCTTCAAGAGTTGTTTTACTCATAACCGTTAGACATCAGTTCTCCAAGGCTGCAACTTTGGCCCTGTGAGCTGCAGACAAAGCCACCGAGTTGTTGATGCTCTTCCCTCTTTCCTCTTGTCCATATTCGCATGAGTCTGCTACAGAACCGGTCTTGAGATCAGCCGGCGGTATAAAGCAATCGAGAGATAAACCAGGAACGTTAAACGCAACTTCCTCAATCGTCCAGCTCTCTTCCATCTTCGTCCTCGTGTGGCTCATCGCCACTTCCCCAAACCTGAAAAGAGTCACAACCGAATGCCCCGAGTGAGCGATCATGACCCCTTCCACCTGGCGGTAATCGTCTAAGGACGAGTTGTACGTGGTCTCCCAGAACACAGTATCTCCACCGTTGGATTGGATCCTCGTCAGATGCGAATCCTCGATGTGAACCAAGAGTCCAGTCTTCTGACTAAAGTAGCCGGAGAGGACGTGTCTTATGATCTCAGCCGGTCCTTCACTCCTCGCCTTGAGGGTTTCAGGGTCAGTACAAAGCTTGAGAATGAAGCAATCTTCACCGTTGACATTCTTCTCCCCAATACACTTCGCCTCCGCGAACATTGCAGCAGTAGTTCTCGGATCAAGCCCCTGAGACCATCCACATAAGAAAACACTAAGAATCTCTCTCTCGAACTACTCAAAGATCTTATTTATTACCTGAAGTCCACGGCGGAGAGGTCTAACGGGTCCTTTAGCGGTATGAGAACCAAGCCAAGGAGTGTGTCTCCACACGAGCTTTCCGTTACATCCAGCACGAACCTTATTACCACCAACAGCGAGCTCGACGTACCACATGTCCGGATTCATCTGCCAGAGAACGAAACCTCCAGTCTCGGCTTTCGACGGGTTCCGGTTCCTAACGGTTCTCGTCGCGGTCTGGAGCTCGGAAGTGATCATCTTGAGCTTCCCCATCGCGTAAGCGTTTTTGATGGAGTTTTGAAGCTTCTGCCCACCGGAAGCTGCGGTGTACTGTTGGAGTATGTACTGAGCAGACGATGTCTCCTGAAAGAACCAAAACGACGTCACTTCACGACCAACCAAAAAAAAACGAAAAAGGTGAGATCTTTAGAGAGAGACTAACGATTGGTGTGTTTTTGATGCTGAGGTGAGGCAAAGGATCGGAGGAGGAGACGTGAATGGGAGCGAGAGGAGCTCCCATGACTCCTAGAAGAAGCCTCAGGTCGTTTCTCCGGTGAGCCGCCGTCGCTGCAACAGAGGGAGCGCGAGAGAGCTGTCCTTTGACCCAGTTACCTAGACCCGACCCGAGCCGTTTCGAATCTCCTACACTCCCTCCTCCTCCTTCTCCTTCTTCTTCGTCTGGATCGGGTCCTTCCATGACGGGTCTCAAGCTTCCGGATCTCTCGATTAAAAGCTCCGGTTGGGTTACATAGTAATTGGCGGCGCCGGCGCCGCCGTTAGTGAAGTTCTTCCTCCCCCAGGAGAGAGCTGTCATGGGTGAGCTAGACCGAGCGGGGCTCACGGAGCGAGACCTTGTCCTGGAACGCGACGGCGAGAGACCTCTGAGAGCAGAGAAGAATCCTTGCTTTTTCTCCATGAACAAAAACTTCGTCTTCTTCCTCGTAACGTTAAGCTTGGAGAATAAACAACAAAAGGGTTTGAGAGAGAGAGTCACCTTAAGAGCTGGAGAGGAGAAAGATTTGATTTTTTTTTTCTTTTCTTCCGAGTCTCGCAGTGGAGCGAAGAGAGAGTTTATGAACGGAAGCGAAACGAGGGAGAGAGAGAGAAAGACAGTGATGTTCTGGTGAATGACTATTCTACCCTCTGGTTGTTACTGGATTTTCCCATGTAAGGAAAGACACGCGCTCCCTGATAGTTCACGCGCATAGGATATGTTCTTTGATCTCTTTCCAACCTGGCTACCGCATGATTGACACGTGTAAGGATATGAACGGCGAGTGATGGGATTTAATTGTACTCGCGGTAGTGTTGTGGGGTTCGCGCCGTTGAGGATGGTGGACGATCTATTTCGTGTGTTTTTAACGGTTTCCGTTACGTTTCTGGAACAAAAGAGGATGTCGTTAAGTTCACAGTCAAAATAAAGTTAGAGACAGTGGCTGCGGTGAATTAGGGATCAGTTTGTTACTTTTTAACCTCGATCGCAAATTCGATTTGTACTCTCATTTTCTTTCTTTACAAGGAAAAAAAAAACCAAAATTATTTGCCAATTCATTCTTCTGTAATCTGTACTGTTTCCGCAATATTTCTATTAATGTTGTTATGGAAAAATATCGGTATCTGCTTATGGCTTGGTCTATGAATTATTTACTTCTTATAACTTAGGCCTCCAATGTATGGAGCGGTCCAAGCATAGCGTACTGTGGGATGAAAAATGGGTTACCATTCTGTAAAAATGCGGGACGTAAATGTTGGTGGACCGCACTTAAAATTAAAAGAAGATAAGATGATGTGGTTATAGGTGTGGTTTACCAGTTAATTATTTTTTAGTTATTAAAAATATAGAAAAACACAAATTTGTCCACTAACATGCACCTATTTAATATACTTTAATTAATGTTTGAAAGACAATTCTCTTATTTGTTTTTTTAAAGAAGTTGATCACCAAAAAAGCTTTTAAGAAGGAAAATGATTAAAATATATTTTATTAAAAAGCAAAATATCTTTCTATGCTTGTCTTTAGATATATAAATATAAATAATATTTTTTATAAAAAATTATAGTTTTCGAACTATTTATTTTCAAATTCAAACTTTTCATAAAAATGTTTCATTTCATTTTTTTCATTTTTCTTTTTGAAATTTGAAAATGTTTTTTGAAATTCATTAGTATAATTGATAGGATCCAAACCCAAACAAATTTTTGTTTTCGGCTTGGTTAGATTCGGTTCTTGATAAACGTTCCATGTTTAGCTATACTTTTGAAATTTGAAAAAAAAAATTAAAATTTAAAAATACAATATCTTAATGAGGAAATAATGTGAATATGATTTTGTATAGTTTTTCAGATAACTAAAAGATTTTTATAAGTTAAATAAAATATTTTCAGATATCTTAATTTAATAGCACTGATAAAGCTTTATTTGTAGAGTATTCGTAAGTCTATTTATGTTGATGACAAAAATATATATATTTCAAATATCTTAATTCAATTTTGTTTAAATAAAATTTCTATTTTTAAAAATTATATTAGTATTACTGATTGTTTAGTTCGTAAAATATAAAAAATATTATATGTATCCCGCAGTTACACTATTTATTATATATATCACCAATTATACTTTGTTTTAAACCGCTTCCTTTAGATAAACTGGATTTATTCTGCAGTATGCGTTTTTCTAACACAGTCCGTTTTTACCATTTGGAACCTTAATATGAATTGTTTTAGTGTCCCACATTTATGAACTCTACTTTCAAATTTATCATTTTCATGTGTTTGAATCTAGAGATTTGAGGTGAAATGGAAAAATATGGTCACGTGGTAAATTCAAAATGGAATCAATGAAATAAAGTTGATTGATAAATAATAACTAAATTCATCTCCTTCAACTTCTAAAAATAGATAGCTGATCTCGATTAATTGGTAATACAGCACTATTGCAATCTCGTGTCTTCACTACGTCGAACCCCGTATAACAACTCAGTTTTTCCTGTCTTTGGTTTGTAACAGAATAATCGCATCATGCCAAGTATTAAGTATGAATATTTTTCTTTGTTTATTCCCCAGCTGTTGAACAGTACATCAGTTATAAATGGGAAATTAAGAAACATATCTAATCAAGTAATGATTCTGATGATTTATATGTACACAGAGGATAACTTAAGAATTTATGTATTTCACAAACGGATATCAAATATAAGATTTAAAAGCTTTGGATTTTATTATTTGAGTACTGTGTTTCTTCGAGAGAAAGGAACACAAAAGAGGTCTTAAGAGAAGGTTCCTTCTTTATCCGACAGAGAGAACAACCATTTGTGTGTGTTTTCATTGGCCAATTGCGTAAAGATAGCAACTCTTCCTCTTATATATGTCTCGATTAAAAATTGCAATTTATTCATGATTAACACTTTCGTTCTGTAATGTAATAATGACTGAATAGATTCCTCACCTCGACACGCTTAGGTCATAATGTGAATATCATTTTGGCTTCTTATATAATCCAATAGTATATAATAGTAGCCAGAGCTTTTCTTATTAGAGCTTCTACATCATCGCAATTAGTAATTTCAAAACTTTTCATTTTTGTTTTAGTATATTATCATTTGATTATGTTTGCAGTATATGCATAACCTCTATTTTCATGAAGTTACAAATTTTTTTCATTCTGTTTAATTTTCAGAAAAATTAAAAAGTCAACGAAAATAGGTTTGATATGGAAAACAAAATTACCAAGTATATCTAAAAGATTATAAGTTCAAATTCCTTTTAAAAATTTCCAAATAAAGTTAAATTATATAGTCTGGATCTTTTCTTACAATAATATAAATACCTATGAGATCTAGTCATTACTATTCTGTCTCACAAAAGTGTTATTTTGATATTTTTCTTGTTATATAAAATGTGTTATGTTATAGTCCAAATAATATTTATACTTATTTTAGCTTAATACTAATTTAAAATTACACTGATCTTATAAATAATTTTATTTAGTTCAAATACTATTAGTTGAATAAGTATAATTTATAAAATATAAATTTTAATCATTTCTAATTTGTGTGAAAATATCAAATTGACACTTGGGAAAAGAGAATAAAATAAGTTTAAAACCAAAACATAAAAGTTTTCATAATCTAGGGAATTATGGGCTCCAACATCCATCGTAGTTTTTCTTTCGCTGGAATAATAACTAAATCATGAATGTTCATTATAATCTCCACTTAAGTTCATTCTTTTTTTTTTTGCTTTGAATTTACGGAAACGATCTATTTAATAGTATCTCGTAGAGAAAATTGCCAATTGTGACTCAAAACATGATTTCAAATACAATAGTAAACCCAAACTTGAATCAATAGCAAAAGTAACCTAAAAGGGTATTGAAATTACAACTAACCCCTTGTGAACAAACAAAAAAACCGAATATTTGTTACGCTTCTACCCCACGAAGTCGCCTGCATGCATCGACTTTAAACTAAGTCGTCCAGACGACTTAAAACTAAGTCGTCTGGCTCTGTTGAGCTTAAAATAATTTATAAATTAAAAAAAATGTTTGGACAAGTGAAAAATAAAAATCATGTAATTATTAACAGTTTTAAATGATGTAAATTAACATATAATAAAAATGAATAGTTTTCAACATAGATGAGTGAAAGTAGTTAATCATGATATTCTTTGGTTTTGAGGGTTTGAAAACATATGTTGTAGTATTGTATGTATTCTTAGGGTTAGATTTTGGAAAGCTTGGATTTTTCTAAAATATATATTTTTACTTATATGTCTTTATTTCGTGTATAGTTAACACTTTTAAGTTTAATTTGATTTTTAAAGTGTCTAGTTAGTTAATTAAGTTTAGGGGTTATGTTTAGGAAAAGACGACTTAACTATAAGTCGTCTGTTGAATAATTAATGTAGACGACTTACATTTAAGTCGTCCAAACCGCATCAACCTATAATTTAACAAAGTAATTTAAGCCTAACCGAATAATTTACGGACATATAAATACATTTTTTCCCTTTTCACAAATTTTGGAAACCCTAGCCGTTTCTCTTAGCGAAAACGGCGAAATCCATCTTCTCGATTCTTTCCTTCTTCTTTTCGCCGATATTTGCAGATCTGAACGCTGGTGTCGTTATCTTCTCCTACCGTAAGTCATTCATCCATCCATCTTGTAATAAGAGTCCTTAGAAGACTTATGGAAGTCGTGGACGACTTAAGACTTCTTGGAAGTCGTCTTGGAAGTCGTCCGAGCAGTCTTCTCACTATATTTTACATGCAGTATTTGTATTTAGAATAGTTTGCTTGTTCGATGCTTGTATTTGATTGTATTTGATTGTTTTGCAAGGAAAAATGGATTTACCAGAACTCCCGCGGAGGATATATACGTTTGGGAAAGAACCCACTGCAATGAAGAGCATTTCAGATCATCCGATAACTCGAAGTTGTTTGCTGCTCTAAGTGAAGGTCTAAGAGCTGACGAATCTGAGGAGCTGAAGGAGTCGGGTTGGGAGTGTTCATCAAGTTCAAGGAGCTGAATTTTAATTGGGCTTCAAGGCTGGTGCATTATATACTCGGTTTCCAGCTTAAGATCAAGAAGAAATATGAGCTCTGGTCTCGTTGGTGTAGAACCGATGAGGTTTTCACGATAGAGTTTGAACACCTCACTGGTCTGAACTGCGGACATGAAGGACCTCGAAAATCCAAGGTGTGAGGTTACGAAGGAGATGGCTGCTTTCGGGACAAGATGGGTGTTCATATCGAGGCTGGGCCAAATGTTGATCAGATAATAGGAGCATTTAAGAGATGCCAAGAGTGGTCGGGAAGATCGCATACGGCTCGGATACCTTGCTATCTTAGCCGGATTCATTGAAGGGAGAAAGTTCTCAACCCCTATACGTGCTAGTCTTGCAAAGCTAGTGATGGATTTAGAAAAATTTGAGAATTATCCTTGGGGGAGAGTGGCGTTCAAGGTGCTGATAGATTCTGTGAAGGCAGCAAATTTGGAAGCAAATTCATACACTGTTGATGGCTTTATTCAAGTTCTTCAGGTGTGGGTGTACAACTTCCTGCCAGATTTAGGTGCAAATTTTGGGAATCCCCAACCAAACAGGCCGACTCCACCGTTGCTGGCTTACAAGGGTGGCAAAGGACGCCGATGTTTTAAAGAGGCCATCTTGAGCCAGGTATATAAACTTCAGTCCCTAATACTTCGCAGACGACTTAAATTTAAGTCGGCTGGAAAGTCGTCCAGAAAATGCTTACTTTAATTTAAGTCGGTTATCCAGAATGAGCGACTTTAATTTAAGTCGGCTGGAAAGTCGTCCAGAAAATCACAGACAACTAAAATTTAAGTCGTCCAGAAAAGTCGTCTGTGAAGTCTTTTCTAGACGACTTTTCTGACGACTTAAATTTAAGTCGTCTGTGAAGCATTTTCTGGACGACTTTCCACCGACTTAAATTAAAGTCGTCTGTGAAGTAGTAGGGACTGAAGTTTATGCATTTTTGCAGACTAAGGTGATCAACTTTATTGAGAAGGACTTTGGTGAAATGTTTCCACGTTGGGAGTTTGATGCAGAGGACTCGGCCGCGGATAACATAATCAAAGTTATGTTTAATTCGAATCCTAAATGGAAGTGGACCATGGATTGCTGGGAAGTCAATCAGATGAATGAAGTGATTGCAGCGGAGACTTTGAGTGGTTTGAAGGAAGATAGTGGAAGGCCTCGGAAAAAAGCTTGTAAAGGGGGTCTCAAGGAGGCTTGCAAGGAGGCTCCTGTAGAGGCACCTAAAGATGAGACTGAAAAAAGCTGTTCTGGGATGTGCCTTAAGGAGATTAAGTTGCTGAGTGATAGGTTGGAAGCTGTAGAGAAGATGGTTGGAATCACCAAAAACCGAACTTCTGGCTCGCCGAAACCACCTTTGCACGAACAAGGGGTTAGTACCATAACCTCTTCCAAAATCACAGAGCAGAGAGTCACTAGGCAAAGTGATATGAATAAGAACTGATGTGCTTTGTTTGTTGTGTGTGCTTGGTTGAACCTTTGTTGATTTGTTTCTTTTTTTTATGTATGTATGGATTTTGTTTGATTTGTTTGATTTGTTTGATTTGTATGTATGGATTTGGTCAATGATTTTTAAACCCGTCTTGTACATCCAAATTTCAGAGTGAAAGTGTGAATGGAGCGAACGAGTCAACCCGTCTTGAGGCTCCAAAGGCGAAAGCTCCACAGAAGTATGCGATTCCACAGCTGCATGATTCTCCAGCAACGAGTGAACTTAGCGTTCTTGTATTGGACAAACGAGTACCCACTGCTTCAGACATAAGGCAGAATCTCAGAAGGCAGACAAAGAAGGATAAAATGATTGCACAGGTCCATGAAAAGATTGACCGAGAGAGGAAACTTGCTCCTTCACAGCAAACTCCTTTTAAGGGAAACAGCATCAAACATATCATTCAAACAAAAGGTTGGACAAGCATATGATCCTTTTGCCTTCGCTAACAAGAAGATGTCGGAGGTGCTCACAGCCTGGTTGAAACTTGATCCGTAAGTGAGAAAATGTCCCATAATAGCTTGCTTTGTGCTATAAAATGATTGCGCTTTATCTACATTATGTGTGTGCAGTTATTTCAAAACACGTTTGGATAAGAAACCACGCCTATGTCCAAGTCGGTTCTATTCCACACCGAACCTCCTTAGCATGGCTGGACGACAGAGTAAGTTTTCTGCTATTTACTTTAGAGAGCTAATGGACAAAACAGACGACTTAATTATAAGTCGCCTGTTAGTCATCTATACAGACGACCTAACAGGCGACTTATGTTTTAGTCGCCTTTAAGTCATCTGTTTAGATGACCTAACAGACGACTTAATTATAAGTCGCCCTATAAGTCATCTGTTTAGATGACCTAACAGACGACTTAATGATAAGTCGTCCTATAGGTCATCTACCTAACAGACGACTTATCTTTAACTCGTCCGTAATGTCTTCTATCACTGACTTGTCTTGTTTTATATGCAGCATATGGATGCTTTTATTTATTTACTGAGGCAACGGTACCAAAAAATCCATCGCATTTCAGGAGCACGAATGTGCTTTCTTGACCATACTTTTGCTCAGCATTGGACGCAAGTACCGGAATTTAAGGCAGGCAAGCCCAATGTCAATGGTTTAGGAAGAAAGCTTCCTGGTGGGCGTTGGATTATTATGGAGGCAACTTACCATCATGGTGCAAATCTGGAAAGGTTTGGGGACTGATGTGGATGATATTTATCGCCACTCAACTACAAAACAACCATTGGGTTGCTATGTGGATATCGATCCCAAAGAGGCACATAGTCGTGGGACAGCATTGTCGGACATATCAGAGATCGAGAACTCGAAGTGTTAGTGGAGCCTTTGTCAACATGATCCCTTACCGCTTGTTAAGTACGCTGCCTCGGATGAAGAACGTTTCAAGTTGTCTCTGGAGCCATACACATATGAGAGTCCAACCGTTGGAGTACCTCAGTGCCGAGGTGGTGATTGTGGTTTGTTCACTCTCAAGTACATTGAATGTCATGCTCTTGGGTTTCAATTTCGTCCAGATTTGTTGTGTCATAAGAACTCAAAGGCGATCAGGAGAAGATGGCGGTGGAGATATCTAAGGAGCTTCTAATTTCCATTCTACAGAGAACGAAGACATTTTCCACCTTTGATGATGATGTACTTGACTCAGGATAGAATGTAGTATTTTTGTATAAGGAAACGTAACAGGGTCAGGATAGGAGGTAGTATTTTTTGTAACCTATCCTCCTACCAAACAATTATGCTTTTGTATAAGGAAACGTAACTTGCCTTTTTCATGCTTGTCCTTTTCATACCATACTATCTGGACTTCTGGACGACTTAACAGAAGGTCGTCTGGACTTCTGGACGACTTAACTTGAAGGTCGTCTGGACTTCTGGACGACTTATAGTTTTGAGTCTTCTTAAAGAAAAACTGGACGACTAAATGGACGACCTTCGGGACGACTTAAATGAAGGTCGTCTGGAAGTCTAAACAGTGGACGACTTAAAACAGTTACCAATGTTAGCACCTCTTTCTTAACCAATCACATTTAATTGCACCACACGAAGAGTTGCCTTCGTTGGAAACTGATCTCACGCGTAAGGTCGCAATCATTCTCTGACAACTTCTTGGGACGGTTGCGATACTATCTATAAATAACCATCAACCCTCGCCTCAATACAGTAAGGAAGACTAAAGGCTGAAGAAGAAGAAGAAGAAATTCCTCTCAAACTCCGAAAGTAAGAAATCTCGACCTATTATACGACTTTAGTTATCATCATTACGCCATACTTGTTCTGATGTGATTTATGCTGCTAGGTTTAAAATGTCTGGATCGATCGACCTCAAGAGGAAGCGTCCGATGGAGGAAGACTACGCAAAACCCGGAAGAGGGTTACGCCAAGGAGAGGCTGCTGCAACGAACGGTACCGGCGATCCTCCTTGGGGATGAGCAAACCGCGACGGCCAAAAGAACTCTAAGTCGAACGCAACTCTCTCCGATCAGATCGCTTTGCTCGAGGAGATGCTCCACAAGGGGACCGGTTTGACATCCGGCGGAGAAAACCAGACTCAAAGCCGAACTCTCGACGCGCGAAAGAGGAGGTGAAGGCTATCAAGGTCCCTTTCGTTGATTGGGAGAAGCTTGGCGAGGGCTGGTTTTGGTCTCGCCTTGCGGCCTTCTCCAAATAAAATATAATTTTAATTATGTTATTTGTAATTTTTTTTTTAAAATTTGAACAATGAATTTCTGGTTTTAAAAATAATTTTAATAATGTTATTCCTATGTCTAACTACTAACTTGAAGACTTAACAGAAGGTCTGAATGGAGTTCGACGATTTAACGAAGGTCGTCGGACTTGGACGAATTTAAGGTTCGAGACGACTTTATACTAAGTCGCCTGTTTCAACTTAAAATAATTTATAAATTAAAAAAATGTTTGGACAAGTGAAAAATAAAATAAAAATCATGTAACTTGAAGACTTAAGGTCGTCGGACTGGACGACTTAACGAAGGTGCGGAGACGACTTTATACTAAGTCGAGTTCGCAGCTTAAAAATAATTTATAAATTAAAAAAAATGTTTGGACAAGTGAAAAATAAAAATCATGTAACTTGAAGACTTAAAGAAGGTCGGACTGACGACTTAACAAAAGGTCGTTCGACGGACGACTTAAAAATAAGTCGTCAGTTCGTGCAGCTTAAAAATAATTTATAAATTAAAAAAATGTTTGGACAAGTGAAAAATAAAATCATGTAACTTGAAGACTTAAGGAAGGTCGTTTGGACTTCGGACGACTTAACAAAAGGTCGTCGACACTACGACTTAAAATAAGTCGGTTCTCGTGCACTTAAAATAATTTATAAATTAAAAAAATGTTTGGACAAGTGAAAAATAAAAATCATGTAACTTGAAGACTTAAGAAGGTCGTTTGGACTTACGGACGACTTAACAAAAGGTCGTCGGACTTTGACGACTTAAAATAAGTCGCTGTTGCTTAAAAATAATTTATAAATTAAAAAAAATGTTTGGACAAGTGAAAAATAAAAATCATGTAATTATTAACAGTTTTAAATGATGTAAATTAACATATAATAAAATGAATAGTTTTCAACATAGATGAGTGAAAGTAGTTAATCATGATATTCTTTGGTTTTGAGGGTTTGAAAACATATGTTGTAGTATTGTATGTATTCTTAGGGTTAGATTTTGGAAAGCTTGGATTTTTCTAAAATATATATTTTTACTTATATGTCTTTATTTCGTGTATAGTTAACACTTTTAAGTTTAATTTGATTTTTAAAGTGTCTAGTTAGTTAATTAAGTTTAGGGGTTATGTTTAGGGGTTATGTTTTTAAAGTGTCTAGTTTTAATGTAGACTTACATTTACAGTCGTCCAAACCGCACGAACCTCGAAATTTACAATGTCCTTTTAACCTAACGGATTATTTACGGTTATATATAATGTATATTTTTTTTTACTCAGTTTTGGCGAATTCAGAAAACCAACCGTCGTTTCTCAAAGGCGAGTTCGGCGATTTCGTCGAGTCTCTCCAATCCATCGTTTCACCGTCGATTCTCTCTAATCCGGCGTTATCACCGTCGTTCTCAACACCGCTTCCTTTTTTTAAGTTCGAGAGGAAACCCTAGCCATTCTCAGCCGTCTCGTTGAACTCCGCCCGTTAAGTTATATCTCTTCTTGTTTCATTCAGTGCTATAAAATGGTCAGGGCGACTTATAATTTAGGGTCTGGGACGACTTATAATTTAGGGTCTGGGCGACTTCTAATTAAGTCGCCGGAAAGTAATCCATCGGACGACTTTACGGACGACTTATTATTTCAGATCTGCCAGTTATGCGTTTGAGTCGAAGTTTACGGACGTCCGTTTGTCTGTTTGACATTGGTTGTGTTTGATTGTTTTGCAGAAAAAATGGATTTGCCGTAGGATACATACACTAGGTGAAGAGCCCGAACCAAAAATAGCATTTCGATTCATCCAGCCTCGGTTGCATTACGCTCACGTGAGGCTCTTCATGATGACGAATACGAAGAGCTGAAGGAGTCGAAGTTGGGAGTTTTCATCAAGTTTGGAGAGCTGCAATTTGAATGGGCTTCAAGGCTGGTTCACTTCATGCTCGGTTTCCAGCTGGACATAAAGAAGAAGTATGAGCTTTGGTGTCTCGTTGGTGCAGAACCGTGAGATTTTCGCTGTTAGAGTTTGAAAACCTCACTAGGCTAAACTGCGAGTACATTGACGACCTTGAGAGACCTCAATGTGTTGTTACTAATGAGATGACTTCTTTCGGGGTTGTTGGGAGTTCATGTCAAGCTGGGCCAACTACTCGGAGATAATAGAAACACTTCAGAGATGCGGGGTGGTCTCCGGATGATCGCAGCGGCTCGCGTACCTTGCCATCTTCACTGGATACATTGAAGGGAGAAAGTTTTCAACCCTACACGGGTTAGTCTGGCTAGGCTAGTGATGGACCTAGAACGGTTCGAGAATTATCCATGGGGGAGAGTCGCGTTTAAGGTGTTGATGGACTCTGTGAAGGGCAGAGATATTTCAGGTTGTTACACAATTAATGGGTTTGCGGCAGCTCCGTGTGGGTGTACACAGCTCTGCCGAATTGGGTGCTACTTATGGTCACCCTCTCCCAAACAATCCGTCTCCACCGATCTGGCTTTCAAGGGTGGCAAGGGACGAGAGCCTTTAAAGAGGCTATCCTCGACAGGTATCTACTTCAAACCAGGCGTAATCCAGCTGGGCGACTTAATAGGCGACTTATAACGTCCAGACGACTTAATTATAAGTCGCTAGAAAGTAATCAGCTGGGCGACTTAATAGACGACTTATAGCGTCCGGCGACTTATTTTTTACATCTTATCTTCTATTTACTGCGGACTAGGGTGATCAACTTTGTTGAAGGCCACCGTTAAAGAAATGATTCCAAAATGGGAGTCTGATGTTGAGGATGTCGCCGGACAACATTATTAAAGTCATGTTTGTGAAGAAAACGTGGAAGTGGACCAAGAATTGCTGGCAAGTCACGGTACTCAAGTCAAGAGACAGCCAGCGAGGAAGAAAGATACCGTGAAGGATGAGAGACCAAGACCTCTGAAGAAAGCTAGAATAGAGGCTATTGAAGAGGCACCTAAACAGCGAGTGAAGAGGAACCTGAGGCGAGTGATGAGGAACCTGCAGAGGCGAGTGAAGAGGAACCTGCAGAGGCTCGTTCAAAAGTGACTACGACTGTTGATGGGTTGACCAGAGGAAATTGAAGCCATGTTCAAGGTCATCCTTGATTCCATGAGGAAGGGTTTGGGGCGTGCATTGAGAGATCAAGGATCTCGAAAGGGTGAAGCATTGGAGAAGAAGGTTGGTCTCACCACAAAGCGGAAGCGGAAAGGGACACCAACAGGGACAAAGGCACCGGGTTAGTAAACAAAGTTGATCACCTTATATTTAAGTCGAAAGTAATCCAGCTGGGCGACTTAATAGGCGACTTATAAATAAGTCGCGGAAAGTTCAAGCGACTTACTTGTAAGTCGTCTATTAAGTCGTCATGGATTACTTTCAGGCGACTTATAATTAAGTAGTAGAACACTTATAATTTTGTACATTGCAGAGTGAAAGTCTTCCGGATGGTAGTTCCTTGCGGAGGAGAAAGGGACTGGTGTGCATGATGGTAGTTCCTTGCGGAAGGAGAAAGGGACTGGTGTGCATACAGATGGTAGTTCCTGCGAAGGAGAAAGGGACTGATGTGCCTACAGATGCTCGTACCTTGCGGAGGAGAAAGGGCCTGCTGTGCCTGCAGTTGCTAGTACCTTGCGGAGGAGGGCCTGCTGTGCCTAGTTGCTAGTTCCTTGCCCGTGGAGCAAGGGACTGGTGTGCCTACAGATGGTAGTTCCTGCGGAGGAGAAAGGGACTGATGTGCATAGATGGTAGTTCCTTGCAGAAGGAGAAAGCTAGACCTGAAGAAAACAGGACGCTGCTATGATCCTTGGCCGTGCAAAGAGTGATCGAAGAAGGAAACTTGCTGCTTCACAGCAATCTCCTTATCGCGGGCAACCACGGCGAGGGCCATCATCGAAGTATCGAGCTATCATCCTTTGCACCAAATAACAAGGATAAATTGAAAGAGCTCGCTACTTGGTTGCAAGAGTGTCCGTAAGTGTTTGCTTTTCCCATAATAGCTTGCTTTAGTCTACAAAACTGATCGCTTTTAAACATTTTGTGTTTGCGGTCAATATAGAACACCATACGAAAAAAACCGCATTGTCGCACTTGGTGGTATCGGACCCTCGGGAGACTTAGAATGGCTGGACTGTGTAAGTCTTCTGCTATGACTTAGTTCAATTACTTGTAAGTCGTCGGACGTCGTCTACGTAGACAACTTACCGGATGACTTACCAATAAGTCGATCGATAAGTCGTCTGTAGATGATGTCACGACTTACCTTTAAGTCGTCTGTTAGTAGATGGTATGACGACTTACCCTTAAGTCGTCTGATTAAGTAGATGACTTTCATCACTAACTTACAGTTACTAGCTAAGTCGTCTGATATCTTATATGCAGCATATTGATGCTTGGATGAATGTGCTGAGGAAGAGGTACACGGATAACCCACATCATTTCAGGAGCGACAAGTTATGCTTCCTTGATCATCTCTTTGCTCATCATTGGAGTTTTAACTACAAGGATTTTAAGGATTCGAGCCCGATAGGAATGGTTTAGGAAGAAGACTACCTGGTGGGGCGTTGAATTATTATAATGGCACTATACCATCATTTTGCAGATCAAAGCAGGATTTGGGGCCTTGATATCACAGATGTCATCATGCCACTGAACTACAACGACAGTCATTGGATTGCTATGTGGATCCAAATCCCTAAGAGGCACATTGTCGTCTTTGACAGCATCGTACATGTATCTCCCAGAAAAACTTCGATGAGGTGATGGAGCCTTTTCTCCACATGATCCCTTATATGCTTGTTGAGTGTGCTCCCAATGACGTGAGTGCGTGCGAATACAGCCTGGCCATTCACTTATGAGAGACTAGAGGATTTACCTCAGGCGAGCAGGTGATTGTGGTGTATGCGCTTTAAAGTACATTGAATGTCATGCTCTTGGGATGCCATTTAGTAAAAAGAGTTTGCTAAGAACAAGGGAAGGCTATTAGGGATAAGATGGCGGTGGATATATTTGAAGAGTTGCCTGGCGTGCATCGTGGGAAAACAGGGATGGCGATGAAAACTATGGTGCATATGGTGATGACAGATAGATCAGGCTGTAGCCAATGTATTTGTAACCTTTTGTATATAAACTTGATATTTTGTGCAGTAACCTTTTGTATTTGTAAACTTTTGTAATCTTATGTGCGGTTCCCTTTTGTTATCATTTGTTTCATACTCGTTTGTTTAATCTACAACCATCTCAACTCAACTAATATAAAACACTAATAATAGATTTTTTGACACATAAGTTCATTACATGAAGACCATGGAGACCTTACGACGACGACCGGACGACTTAAATGAAGGTCGTCAGAAGACTAAACACTGGACGACTAACTTGAAGGTCTTCTTGAATAAAACAACTCTAGGCGACTAAATGGGCGACCTTGGACGACTTAAATGAAGGTCGTCTAGAAGACTAAACTCTTGGACGACTAACTTGAAGGTCTTCTTGAATAAAACAACTCTAGGCGACTAAATGGACGACCTTCGGACGACTTAAATGAAGGTCGTCTAAGAAGACTAAACACTGGACGACTAACTTGAAGGTCTTCTTGAATAAAAACTCGGACGACTAAATGGGCGACCTACGGGCGACTTAAATGAAGGTCGCCGGAAGACTAAACCTCGTCATTCTTACATTGTGGTTTCGTATGGCAGGTTCCTTGCACGAGCATCTATAAGCTCGTGTTGCTTCTGAGTTCGTCCTCTCATCTGGATAGCTCCAACCAGGATTGCCATCTTGATTTCTTCTGTCTTCCCGACCACGCTTTACTTCGGAGGAAGGCATGCGTTCCTCAACTTGTTGTCCATTACAAGGATATATATTCTCGAGTATCCCGCAAACAGAAAATCCTTTGAGTACACTGGAGATACAAGTGTGTTGATATGCAAACCGACAGATTCTCCAGCAGCTATAGCATGAGAGCAAGGTATTTTCTCCACTGCATAGACACCACAATCACATTTCCCATGTTCCAAATCAACCACACAGTCCATTCGCCACCTTTCACAAAGAATTGCCATCCGCCAATTGGTTGTACCGTCATCGTATCTGCTATCTCCGATCGAACAGCAAGCAAGTGTTCAACACCCCGACTATGTTGAGTAGTGAGACTCAAAGCATCTTCTCTCCTTTTCCAAAACCACTTTCCTAGCTTCTCCTTATGAACTCCAACAGAACTGAATCGAAATCCTCTGGCTTCGCAGTCGGAATTAATAGATTCAGCGATGTTGCTTGTTTTATGTTGTACCTGTCCCCGGCAATGAACCCTTGACCATAGGCTGGCGTCGGCATCCTCCAAATATGTTGCAAGGTCGGATTTGCACTCCGTATTTCATCCATGTACCGTCAAAATCTGAAACCGTATGAGCATAAGCGGCACCTTTCACCAAGTACAAGAGATGTTTCCCTTTAAATTTTTTGACAATGTTTTCTTGAAGGTGATAATAACATATTCCTCGGGTTGCCCAAGGAAACACCTTGTCACGCATTTTAATGGCCAAGTGCGGTCGGAGACTATCACTAGAGGCTGGTCATCGATACACAAATAGCCAATTTTGTGAAAAACCATTCCCAAGAAGGTGCATCTTCAGCATCTACGATCCCAAAGCCAATGGAAATATCTGAAAATTCCCATCTTGTGCGGTTGCAACTAGCATAACACCTCCATACTTCCCACTTAGGTGAGTCCCATCCACCACAATGACCCTTCTCGATATCTAAAACCTTTGATAGATGCTCCAAAGAGAGAAATAGATACTTAAATCTATTCATAGAATCAAGTTCTATAGCTGTGATAGAATCGGGATTGCTAAGGAGATTTGCTTTCGAGATATGATGGCAGACGCGAATACCCATCTTCTGCTGTTCCTCTCACCAATGTTTGTGCATATAAAAGTGCTCTGTATGAAGTGGTGTAATCAAGAGTCATGCTAAACATCTTCTTCATTGCAATAGTGATATGCTGCGGATTCAACCCATCAATGATTCCAACACGATCAATGAAAAGCCTACCAACATACTTAGAGTACGGTGTCTCCGCTGGCGATTCGATCTCCCACTGAACATGTATGTTTTCCACATACTTTGTTACCCAAAACGTTTGTCCCATGTTTCACACTTGCTCGACCTTCCATTCACAACCACTAACCGGACATGTTGTCACAAGGAGAGTTTTCGTTGACTTGTATATTCGAAGGTGAACTTAAGCCTCACTGCAACCTCGGTTAAAGCGGTGCATCCTTGCTACCAAAACTCTGGTTGACATAGATATTGTTACCATTCGATCTTCCACCTTCCTGTTTTAATTCTTCAAAACATATATCATCTTCTTCATCCTCATCTTCAACCTTTCCATAAACACTATAATCCTCACCATTCTTGTCCGCTTAGTTTTAATAGAGATATCACCATCCTCCTCCCCATCATCCTCCTCCCCATCGTCATCCCGCCCATCATCCTCCCATCATCCTCCCATCATCCTCCTCCCCATCATGATTTTCATCTTCAACCAAATTATCATCATCCTCTTCAAAACATTCATCAGCTTCATCATCGAAACCATTTGCACCTTGCTTTGACTTGATACACAAAGCCGTACACTATCGTTTGGTTATCTCGAGCAAGTTTCTAACTTGTCTATCACTTGTAACATGAATAGGAAGGGTGTCGGAGCCATCATCATTTCTGCTGGTAATGAGTAGGTTATCTCCACAGATTCTGTACTCATGTCGGGTTAAAATCTTCTAGAGCCATTGCAAGAAGTTCGCGTCGTCGAACCTTCACTCAAAAAAACATTCTCGCTCCTTTTGCATTATCAACCACAAAATCCCAACAGCAATCTTTTAACAACCATTCCCCATACACTGCATGTAAGCATCATCGCAAAATTCAAAATAAAACACATTAGTAAACATAGAAGGCGACTAAGCGGTAAGTGGACTAGGCGACTAAACATTAAGGCGACGACTAAGCGATAAGTCGATGAGGCGACTAAACAAAGTCGATTAAAAGTAAGTCTTCAGGCGACTAACGATAAGTCGTCTAGGCGACTAAACGATAAGTTTTCTGACAACTAAACGATGAAGTCGTCCAAACAGGTCATTTTGCAATTGAATTTTAATTAGGACGACTTACCATTAAGTCGTCGTAAGTCGTCTAAACATGAAGTCGCCCAAGGAAGTCGTCAGGATAAGCGGGTTAGGTTTGCATTTGAACTAATTGTGTCGATATTTGACTTTTCTGGGCGACTTACGGGTAAGTCATCTCGGGTAAACAAAATTACAATATTTAATTGAAGCTAGGCGACTTAATTGTAGGTCTTCTACGGTTAGTTAACTTTACCCGACGACTTTACTAAAGTCGTCTGGCAGATGACTTAGGAGAAAGTCGTCCAAGATAACCAAGGTTTGACCGGATGACTTGGGACGACTTACGAAAATCTGGGCGACTTTGCTTATCTTGGAAGACTTTCAACTAAGTCGTCTTCGGGGCGACTTCCGTAAGTCGTGCGAGATAAGTTAAATATTTAAGTTTTATTTTCCAATTGCAAAAGTAACCAAGGACGACGTTAAATTGTCAGATTTAATAAAATTTGAAATTTTTGTTTTCCTTGGGACGACTTACCATTAAGTCGTCAAAAGTCAAATATCGACACAATTTGGTCAAATGCAAAATTAACCCGTTTATTACAGGCGACTACTGGTAAGTCGTCAGAATATTCTCGATTTTTTTTAAAGAACAAAGCGGACGACTTTAGTTAAGTCGTCCGTTGGACCGAAGACTTACGGGTAAGTCTTCTGTTGATTCGGAAAAAATTCAATTTCTTACCTTAAACTAGTGAGATGACTTCCTTAGCACGAGTCTTCTCCAACCACCGGAACCTCAAACGAAAGTAACCCACGTTGAATAGTATGCTTCAATAGCTCTATCAACCATAAAAGTTTTGAATCAAAAGCTTGAGTTTTTTGGATGAATATTGAGGCAAAGTGAGAGAGAAGTTGTTTTTAGTTCATAACAATTGAGAAAGAGAGAGTGTAAATCGTACTAGGTGCATTAAGGGGGGCATTAAGAGCTCCAAATTGGTAGTTTGTTGTGGTTGGTGTATTGATGGCAATGGCAATCAAGTAAATTTGTGAAGGTCCATTTTCGAAAAAAAAAAAAAACATAAATTAATGGCATTTTCGTGAATAATGTGAACAAGTAGGGTTGAATATAGCTAACCATTTCCAACAAAGAAGGAGAGGTTAGTTTTGTGTTTGACTTTGAGTTGTGAGTTACTTTTGCAACAACCCCGTATCTCGTACAGTTGTTATAAAGGTTTTCATCTTCTCTCACAGTCCAAAACAACCTCGAAAATAAGATTTACCTATGTCTCTATCTCAGTTACTTAAAACGAAAAAGGAGCGTATATGTCTCTATCTCCCATGTGACGAGAACTTTGTTAGTCTTTAAGGTTAAACGGACGTAACGTAACATTCTCTTTGATTAATTAATTTTCCTTTTTACTATTAATGATTGATTTGATTGTTATATAATTGTGTTTATTAACAGAACTCCCGAAGCATGCATCCACGCTAGTACCTCCCTCAACCCTCACTACATCTAAACCGAACGATGGTATCACCGGTCAAGTCTTAAACCAGCCATAACCATACAAGGTGTTGATATATAATGAATCTATTGATCTTGTAGCATTAGATCCAATGTATAAAGGTCACTTCTATACGTGCCGCGTTATTTTGTTTAGTCATCCACGAATCCATTATCGATGGGATTTTATAGGCATAATATTCTTATATATCTTATGTTTTTGTAACATTAGTTAAAATTTAAAAATGATTTTTGATAATAAAGATTTTTATTATAACTAATTTCGTGAATCACGTTAAATATATGTGTTTTTTTTTTTTGAACACAAAATATATGTGTTTTTATTTAACGCTTTTTGTCATCTGTTTCTGAATTGCCTTTCTCCCATCCGTAATAACACAGAGGATATACTGTTCATATGTATATGCTCTGCAAATGGTGTATTCTAATTAGTGACCCAAAGAAGGACTTAGACCCAAGATTTCTCATGGACTGATTTTCCCGATTATGCTAGTTAACATTTGGAATTAGTCGGAATAGTATCCGTTATCGGCTTGTTATGTTGGAATGGTTATTGCAAAAATAACAAGAACTCATATCCTCCACTCAAGGTCATTGAAAAAGAAGCTATATTCAACAACAAATACAAGTAACTTGAAGAGTGAAGATAGTTAATGTGATAATTTACTAGCGTTTGAAGCGTGAGGAGTAGAAGGACAAGCAGCACGTGGATGTCTTCGAAATTCGATTAGAATGGTCAAAGGAGCAAAGAAGAGAAGGAAAAAAAACGCATACGCGTTAACTTTTTCAGTGTGATAGTGGTTACAGCTAAGGTAGGGCTCATTTTAAAGTATAAATGTTCTTTGGGTCGATGAAAAACATTAAAATTATCTTGAAAAATTAGTATCGACGCATTTGTGTACTAAAAATTCGATGGTAGGGACATTAAGTACCACGTGTAACTCTCTAGTACTAGATCGTTATTAAAGAAGAAACGCTTGTCCTTGTAATCAAATAAACAACCTTTTATTTAATTCATTTTACTAATCACATTCTATTAGCCACCAAACTTTGAAAAATAAAAGTTAATAAGTATGAACTCAAAAGCATATTGGTCACCCAAATATATAGTGGACTTAGATTCTGATAAGGAAACCAACAAGTCAGCAACTAATTCAAGTTCGCACCCAAACAATTACAAGTTGGTATTCGATTAACTTTTCAAGAGTTAAAAGTCCAAGATCGATCTTTATAAACTATTTAATACTTTTACAAAATATAAAGTAATTTGGTCTCTTAATTGCAAATACTTTTCCAAGATCGGTCTCTTATTTAATACTTTCAAGAGCTATGCATACTATTTGAACTGTTCGAACTGAGATCCAACTAAACGGAAACATATTTTTATGATTAGCTGAACCAATATTTTCTTAATTGCCTATCATTTATGGAATCTAATCCACACATAACTTTCAAGATGTTCATAGTATATAATTCTTTTGGGGACTAAACTAACATTCATATCATATATAGCGAGAGATATACTTCAAAGCTTGATACGATAAATCAGTTTAAGAAGCATTCAAAAACCTAACCAAACTATAACTATAACTAAGACAAAGTGTCGAAGTGCATGCATGCAAATGCATGTTATTGTACTATCTCTGAAAGTGCTTAGTTAAGGAAACAAAATTGGATTAAGGGCACTTGGGTTTTCCCTTGGAGCTAAGCTTGTCTCGATAGCAAGGGCATTGATGCTTGTTTCCAAAGGTACCAGAAGGAACACACTTACACTGTCTGCAACAAATGCCACAATACTTGATACATCTGCCTTGAAATCCTGCCTTAGCACACCTTCCTCTGCATCTACTCCCACAGTATACCTCCATGCCTCCTATTCTTCCTGAATTTATATCCATTTCAACATTCATATTAGATATAAATTAAGATAACCTTTGCATTGAGGCCTTTAAAATGATCAAAGATTCAAACATCCTGTTTGGGTTTATTTCTCTAGTACCATCTAGTATGAGAAATCATATACATTTTTTCAGTTCACAACTAATTGACAGTGAATTTGTCCCAAGGAAAAACTAAGGCAAAACATTAAACGGAGGGATCGACAGTGAAAGTATCATACCTGCGTGTTCATTACACACTGGTCTACTCGCTTCTCACTCAAATTTGTACGTTACTTGTGTTGATTTTGTCTCCAATTTACTATAGTATATATATACCATCACTTGCGCTATTTTAAGAGGGAGTATATATATGTTATATAACTAACTTGTCATTTCTTTTTAATTGGTGAACTTCTAATTATGTGCTCAATTACTGTGTAACTAGATCATCAAAAAACTTTGACACTCTCAGAAAAAAACTAATATAGTTCTAAGTTCAAACTAAGACTCACTTCAAACATATGCATGTCTATACCATCTAATATATATACAAAGAGAGATCGAGAGATGCATGCGTGCATACCAGGAGCCGCTGTGGCAGGTAGAAGCATGAAGGGAAGGATGATTAGAACGAGGAAGAAGAAGTATGTAACAAGTTTCTTATAATCCATCCTTGATTTCTGCGTTAGAAAAACTTATACTACCCTAAAGCTTTAGTTGTATATAAGAGTAATCTTTTATCCTTTTTTCTCTCTTGGTGGTACCTTTTACGAAGCGATGAGATTCATTTATAGAAATCCTAAAGTTTATCAGTACCATCGCCTTAATTTCTATGCCGAAACAAATGTATTGATTGTTATTGTCTAGAGGTACTGTACGTGGCAATCAAATGGTTCGGTCACTGCGATTCTTGAATTGGCTGCAATCTTCATACGTCGATATGCTCGATGATGTCTCTCTTTACTTAAATTATTTCGCCCCTAACGCTTCATTATTCAACAACACGACACATAGCTTCATAACAAGCCATAAGCGTTAGAGTCATGACATCTATACTTCTTACTATATTATATCTATTACTTTATAAGCTAAAATCAAGCAAGAATCCTCTGAATGGACGTCACATTAACTGTTCAAATAAAAACAGTAGGGATATAATATAACAGCTGTAATTGATAATCAGTTTTATGAATATTATGAAGGAATGGAATTTAAAACATATAAAATGCCAAATGAATATAATAATGAAAATTTTGAATAAAGAAAATACAATTCCATTCCATTTTATTCATGATTTTTTTTGTAATCATGAGTTTTTCCATCTCATTCACGAGCTTTTTAATCATGAATATAATAAAACTATATTCTATTTTCTTCCATATATTCCAAAAAATTATTGAAATGAGATTTATTTATTTTATTCTATTTAAATTGTATTTTTAGAATCTAAAAGAATAAATCATTATATACAGTTTTATTTTAAAAATTAAATTAGTAATCCAATTGCACCCACCTATATTTAAGTTAATTAGTGTCTATGATGAAGCACATAATCAGATTTGATATATGTTGGCCAGAAGTTAAAAAAAAAACATTTCAAACACACAGCTTAACTAATCCGTAGAACTACATAACATTTATTATTAGCCCCACAAAATATTATTTTCTGTGACTTGGAAGCATATGCTTAGTTTTTATTCAGGTCGGCTCTGAAGCATTAGCTTTGTTAATGTAATTTATATAGCGGCTATTAATCTAAGAAAACAGTCTAATTAAGATTGGTTAGTTTATGCCTATTAAAGAGTGTTGTGACCAACGGTAGTCTATTTAAAAATAAAAATACTAATCTAAGATACAAAAATTTAGTGAATACAAGAAAAATAAACAAACAAAAAAAAATTGTCTACATTATTTTTAGGCTAAAATTAATTAGCCAAATTCTATATAGTTCGCCGAATAACAGGCCCATTAATAATACGTGTGCCACGAGATGGATGTAAACGAGGATCATTAACAGGTCCATTAATAGTATAATCAATAACGAGGCCTAGATAATACCAAAGTTCACACCGTTTATTCGTCTCTCCTTCCTCTCTCTCTCTCTCTCACCCACACGAGTTTCTTCTGTTTCGCGGTTATTGAAAATCTCGCGGGCGCGGCGAAAGTAAGGTAAAGTTTTCGGAGCTTGCACTCCTTCATAATTGTTTGTAGAAGTTCAAAGGGATAACATTAATATTAACATTCTGGGTTCGTTTCTCAAATTCGTAGAAATCTGTGAAAAAAAAAATTGTTTTGATGGATTGATTTTGCAGCTTAGGATTAGGGTTCTAGGACTCTCTATCGACTACAAAAAGCTTCCATTTTTCTTTTTGGGTTTTGTTTTTGTTCTCTTTGCGTTTGCTTATATCGCGATTCTGATCTTTGAGCTTGTTATGTCACGATTCTGATCTTACGTGTTTTGCATCTCTGATAGGTTTTACGAACCTTAGCGACGCCTGAGTGTTTGTATGTTAGTGGAAAGCATAATAAACATAACTGGGTGAAGAAAATGTATAGAGCTAATAGACGGAGAACGAGGAGTAGTGGATCTGGTTTGGACCAGATAAATCCAGAAGTTGATAAAGTTCCTGTTCAGAGCAATGCCTCTTCACCTCTACAAACACCAGAGGCAGAGATTCAAATAGAGGAACCGAAGACGAATGGTGGAATGGTAATGGGATGATGGAAGAGGGAAAGGGTATATCCAATGGTGAAGAACATAAATCAACTCCTGTAAACGGAAAGAAGAGCTCAGGTTACCATCGTAAGCTTGTCCTTGGTGTTCCTTGCCGTGGACAATTTGAAACCCACCGGAGTTCCAAGAAGCTTGGAGGAGGTGGTGAAAGTAATGTGGTGGTTTCAAGTCACAAGAGAGGTAAGAGATCTAAAGAAGCTGCTAGATCATCTTCCGTTGATGCTAATGCCACTCCCGTAGATGGATCTAATAAAAGGAAGAAATATATAAAGAAAGGTGAAGTTAGAGAAGATGATGACTACACAAGAATCAAAAAGAAGCTTCGGTACTTTCTTAACCGGATTAGCTACGAGCAAAGCCTTATTGACGCTTATTCTTTAGAAGGCTGGAAAGGTTCAAGGTTCGTCTCTCTCAGTGGCATTTTATTTTCTACTCTGTTAGATTTCTTTCTAACTTCACTCATGATTGTTGATAATATTGTGAGGGATCATGTGTTCTGTGTAGCGTGGAAAAGGTAAGGCCAGAGAGAGAGCTTGAACGAGCCAGGAAGGAAATTCTACGACGTAAGGTTAAAATTAGAGAGCTTTTTCAGCACCTGGACACACTCTGTGCCGAAGGAAGCCTTCCAGAGTCGTTATTTGATTCTGGTGGAGAGATTTCTAGTGAAGATGTAAGAAGAACTTTATTCCCAAACTCATGCTTTATTCCCCTGTTTTTTTTTCCCTGATAAAAGCAGTTTGTGTCTCTAGAAGCGTTGCTAACACGAGCCGTTGTTTTAATTGCAGATCTTCTGTGCAAAATGTGGTTCAAAGGAGTTGTCTATTGATAATGATATCATACTATGCGATGGGTTTTGTGACCGAGGCTTTCACCAATACTGTGTTGAACCACCTTTGCGAAAAGAAGATAGTAATAACTTCTGACCTACGTACTTGGTAGTGTTTAAATCAATTCTTGCTGGTATTTATAACTTTTATTGGATTTAATTTTTGTAGTTCCTCCGGATGATGAGAGTTGATTATGCCCTGGATGTGATTGCAAAGATTACAGCTTCGACTTGCTTAATGATTCTTTAGGGATAAAACTTTCGGTCAACGACAGTTGGGAGGTATAGATTTGATGATGTTCTTTTTGTTGTAAAAAAGGAGAAGAACCTTTAATAGACAGCTGAGTCTACTCTTTGTGCAGAAAGTATTTCCTGAGGCAGCAGCGGCGATGGCTGGTGGAGATCAAACTCTGGACTGTGATCTTCCTTCAGATGATTCCGAGGATGAAGAGTATGATCCAGATCGTTTGAATGATAATGCAGACGATGAAGATGGAAGTGATGACAGTGATGAGTCTGAGAATGAAGATGGGAGTTGTGATGAGTCTGATTGCACATCTGCATCTACTGAAATGATTGAATCGCTTAAAGAAGCGAAAGATATTATGGACCTTCCATCTGATGATTCTGAGGATGATGATTATGATCCTGATGCTCCGATTCTTGATGAAGATATATTGCAAGAAAGTTCAAATTCAGACAATACATCAGACTCTGAGGATCTTGAGACTTCCTTCAAAGGTGACGAGTCTAATCAGCAAGATGAAGGAAAACCCGGCAGAAAGAAATCTCAGCTCCCAGATGTTCCCATTTCAGAGTCAGATACTGGGATTGATGATGATGGTCTTGTAGATGTTCCGAGGAGGAGGAAGGTTGAAAGGCTGGACTACAAAAAGCTCTATGATGTGAGTGTTCTATTACGTTTTAGATAATTAATCTTCCACTTGATTTTACGAAAATCCTATGCTGATATCAATCTTCTCTTGGGTGTTATGTGCAGGATGAATATTAAAATGTTCCAACGTCTTCAAGTGATGATGAGAATTGGGATAAAACTGCAGGAAAAGAAGATGTAGAGTCTGCAGAAGAAGGGGGCACAGTGCCTCTGAAACAGCACTCAGAAGCAGAACATACTTCTACCAAGAAACATAGACAGCGAAAAGAGAAAGCAAAAAAGGATAATTTGAAAGCGCCAGAAGAAGTGCCCAAAGAAAATGGGTGTTCTGGAGAAAAAAGCAGAAAACAAACAAATCTCAGGACTCAGGTGAAAAGATATAGTTGTCATTAATCATTGTGAGAGGGATTTTTGTTTGAAGTTTCCTCTTTTATGCAGAGATTATTCCAATCTTTTCAAGAGAATCGATATCCAGACATTAACACGAGGGAGAACTTAGCTAAAGAGTTGCAGATGACAGTTAAACAAGTAAGGAGTCATCTCCTAGTACATGTTATTTTTTTCTTCTTTCTATCACTGCTAGTCGATCATATTTCATATCTGGTGATAATAAGCGGTTTATGTACTTTACAGGTTAGTAGCTGGTTTAATAATACGCGTTTTTCGACAAGCAAAAGGATGGCTTCAAAGGAAGATGTTGAAAAGTTGAGAACAGGTGAAGGGGATACATATGTTGCTGGGAATAGCGAACAAACCTTGGAAACCAAGTCAGTCGTAGAGAATAAGATTGGAGCATCTGATTTAACCAATGCTGGATCAAGAAAAAGAAGGAGAAGGTAGATTTATACTCAATCATGAAGGTTTTAGATCTATAGTGAAGACAGAGAAATGAAGAGATAAAACCTCACCACTAGTCATCAGGTTGGTTATGTTAACTTGTTACACATTTTTGGGGTGTGGTTGTGGATCTGAAGACCTCAAGCTATAGCATTGGAAGAATCAGTGAAGCCATAATAAAAAGTTGGGGCAAAAGAAATAAATATTTTTTTCTAAAACTTGGATAGGTTCATCATAAAACTGTTCATTTTTTAAACAGAGATTTTGACAATTGGTTTTGGTTTGGGTAATCGATAGAGACTGGTTTAGAATAATAATAAATTTGGTATAGTATAACCGTTTTGAAATCATGAATTGAATAAGTTCAACCGGTTTTGAATTGTATTCAATTTCGCAGAGAAGGTCTTGGTTATGGTTTGTGTAATCGATAGGCTGGTTTAATCCCTTTTAACAGATTTGGTCTAGTATAACCGGTTTGAAATCATGAACTGAATGAGTCTAACCGGACAAAAATGTCTTTGATTAAAAGGCCCACAATGATATACAAGGGCCCATAAAAGCATATGGATGCACACAGTTGAGTCAGTGACTTGGTTACGTGTAGCAAAAGGTAAGAGGAAAATGAAGAAGGTGCTGAGAGTATACGGCGGCGTTTTGAGGCTAGTGCGGCTTTTGCCGGCGGACACGAGGCCGTACTACGCCAAGTACGCGAGGGAGAATTTCGTTAATTACCGTGAAGTCGACGTAAGCGAAACTCCCCTCGACGAACTCTATCAACGAGCTTACAATCACTCTCTCTGGGTACTCAAAAAGGTACATAGATTCTGAGCTTACAATCTACGTTTCTAGATACCCTCTGTGTTCATTAGCAGCTTTAAATCGTTTGCAGTATTCGATTGACGAATCCGCGGCGAAGAAGATGAAGGAGATTTGTTTTGAATGATAAAGCGCACCACCTGTTCGACGTTATTCCTCTGAGAGTTTCGAACAGGTTTTTTTTTTTTTTAAAGGCTTGTATGATTTGTTGAATGGGGGGCCATCAAGTATTCTACTTTTGATATAAATGTCATAGCTATATCGAGTATTTGTCTTTTTTCTTTCCTTTTTGTTCTCTTGACTTTCTGTGCTTGCAGGCATGTGTTGACCGCTAAACATGTCTTGTTTGTTTGCTTGATCCTGAATAAATTACTTTACATTCTCAGAGTCAAAAACATCTTTCGTAATGAAAGGAACTCATCGAGCAAAAGAGCAGTGGCAGTGATGTAATAATGAAAAAGATAGTAGGGATTGTTTTGGGTAAAGTGATGATAATATGTAGCCAAGGATAATACAGAGTGACGACGATTATTAGTCCACGCCTAAGTCTTTTCGGTCCCTTGTCGGAACTCGAAAATGTTACATGAAACGAGCCTAACCAAAGCTAAGTTTGTCTGAATATTGTTTTTGACCTTATCTTGTGAATTTAGTTGCCAACTTGTGGAGTTGTGAAAAAAAAAAAAACTTGTGGAGTTGTGTTTTTCCCCTTCACACACGTGTTTACAGTCTTTGCACGTGTCAAACCTGGTACATGTCAGTATGTTAAAACTTCTCCTACTTCTTTTGATTAATATAGTAACTGTAGTATTATGTGTGGCCACAGTGTCAGTATGCTAGTGATAAACATTATAACGGGAATTTCTTAGAGAAATTTATAACGGGAATTTCTTAGAGAAATTTATGGTTGGTAATAGTGGTATGGTATATGGTTAAGTTGAATAATGGATATGAATGAATATGTGTGTATGTGACATTAATTATTTGTCTAACTTCCAGAAAGAGGAAAAAGAGAGCAGCAGTTACTAAGACGAAAAAGGTGAGAACTGAAACATCAGCTTCGAGTAGATAAAAAACTTCAGTTTTCTCGGGCCAAGTGGCTTTGACCAAAATTGCTCTTCATCCCCTCTCTTAACACTATGCTCCGGAATAATGCATATTTTAAAATTTTCACACAGATTAATAAAAATATTAGATCATAATTATAAATATATTATTGTGATTATTTATTTTGTATAATTTAATAAAAATTCAAAAATACATTTAAAACTTTAAAGTTTATAATTAATCATTAACAATATTAACAATGTATTTTTGATACAATATATTTTCTAAAACATACATATTTGTGAAAGGGAATGAGTAACCAAGAGAGTAATAAAATCTAATCCTTATTAAGTTGTTATATAACGATTGATTAGGATCTGAAATTGTATAATTCAGTGATTTTTCTTGCATATAGACTTTAATATATTTTCTAGAACTATCCACATAAATGTCATAGTAACTGAATTCCAATATCAATAAAAGTATATTTTTTCTTTCATTCAGAAATACAATTTGCATTATACTTATCAAGAGAAGCATTATATAATTATTATAAGATTTCTATGAAGTTTTCCTTTTTAGAATTTTCACAGTCTATAAAAAGCAAAACTAAATATTTTATGCATATAAATAAATACAATATAAACCAGTTATAAAAGACTAGAAATGAGAGAGAAGCATTTAGCAACAGTTTCCTTCCTTCTGGTTCTTGTTTCTCCCCTTCTCTCAAGAACAATTACAATGGCGGATACCAGAGAGAGTCAAGACGACCGAGCTATGATGGAAATTGCCGGAGTCTCGAGCTTCTCGGAGCTTCTTATGTTGTCGGGCGGCGTTCTCAACTCCTCAGACCACAACTTCCTGGATACTGGCGCTGATGGTGGAGAAGACAGCTTAGGTTTTGTATTCTCCGGTCCAAATGGGTCAAGAATGCTCTGTTTCAGTAGTGAATGCCAAAATGGCAACGAATCGCTCTTCCTACAACCTTCTCTTCCGTCCGGAGTCTCGGGTCCCCACCCTTCATGCACTACTAACATTTGCCAGAACTCGAACGACGCGTGTGCGGAAAATAAATCTGCCAAATCATCAACCGTAAGTCTAGTTTCTTCTCCATATTTCGCAGAAAATAGTTTTAGAAAGTTTGGTCTTGCATAGTTGCATGCAAATAATTACGATAATTTTCTGTCCCGTATCTAATGTTTAAAGATGAATTCTTCATTGCATTACTCTCTTGTGAAGAAGAGAATCGGGTGGGTTAATGGGCAAACTATGGAACATAACCGAAAACCTAGCAAAAGATGCAAGCGAAATCAGGAGATATCATCAGTTGGAACTGCAAAGGTGTGTCATTATAGTTTACATTTCTTTATTGTATCTAATGTTACGATTATTTTTTGGAACTTATAATGTTGTAAGTTTAATCTTAATCTTACGTGTTGTTGATTAATATCTAATCGATACGTTTAACAATAGGTAAGGAAAGAAAGGTTAGGGGAAAGAATTGCAGCTTTGCAGCAATTGGTTTCTCCATACGGAAAGGTAAATTAACTACTCATTTTTAGTAATGATTTTTTCATATTTTTCTACCAATTTTTTTTGAAGTCATGAAAAGAATTTTTATATTATTTTTTATTTGGGATATTATATATTTAGTTTTTTCAAAAGGAAGCTTAAGAAGTCGCGATTTGGGGTATAGTGTAAATTGGCATCCAATGTGAAATCAAAAAGACATCAAAGACAATGAAACTTGATCCATAAATTAAAGTATTTACTTTTTTTTTATTGTGTGTAATTAGCGATCATCATTGCATTTTACATTAATGATATGTGTACTTTTTTGAGAGAAGTGAAAGAGAATAATATAGCAACAACAGTCTTATGTCTTATCTATAAATGCAATAGTTAAATTGACTTTTCTGACTAATGATAATTAAATGTGAAAGAAACATTATGTCATGTTGACAGACAGATGCAGCTTCTGTGCTGCATGAAGCGATGGGTTACATCAAATTCTTACAAGACCAGATACACGTCCTATGCTCTCCTTACCTGATCAACTATTCTTTTGTCAGTTCCTCTCTATCTCTATTTAATTATACATTTTTAATTATAATGATGTTTCTGACTTGCCGGTGTCATTTGATCAGGACGGTGGCGTTGTTACCGGAGATGTTAGAGCGGGGAAGAAAGAGAGAGACTTGAGAAGCAGAGGATTATGTCTAGTACCTGTCTCATCCACCGTACTCTTGGAAAGTTCCAACGGCGCTGATTTCTGGTCACCTGCTACTATGGGTCACACTACGTCATCCTCTTAATGAATCAAGGATATAAAATTACCACTCTAGGCAATTTTTTTTTTCTTCTGGTCACCGGTGATATAGCCTTTTTTCTTTGCTGAAGAACTACTAAAATTTCCTACGAAAAGGTCACCCATTTTTTTGTCTGTTTTTTTGGGATCATTTGGGTGATCAAAAGGGTCGAAATCTTGTATGTCTACAACATATGATATATTCCAAAGTGTTTTCATCTCAAAATTTTTAGATGACTCGATTACGTTGAGGAGAGTGTAACTGAGAGGCTAAGATCATCTGGTACACTATAATTTTTTCTATATTTCACTCTAAAATATAATAACTCTATTACATAATAGGATTTGTATAAATGGTTTATTCTATAATTTTTTCTATATTTAGAGTGAAAAAGCAAAAATTTTCTATATTTCACTCTATAATTGAATAACTCTATTATAGAGTAAATCATTGGAGCAAATCCAATTCTATAATAGAGTCACTCTACTTTAGAGGGAAATATAAAAGAGATTATAGTGTACCATTAGAGATGCTCGAAGATTGATTTAACTGTCTATCACACACCCAGATATTGTGTAGCTTCATGCTAGATTTGATTAAACTGTCACACACCTCGAAATTGTGTAGTAATGCTGCTACCAAACTGGTATATCACTTACTTGATTTTAGACGTGCTAAGCTTTTTTTTTTTTTTTTTTTCATATTTTCACAAAAGCAATACTATCAAGAAAAGTTATAAAACACGGAAAACAATTTAATACAGAATTTATACAAACGTAAAAGACTGAAAATGGGATTAAAATTTTTTACTACTATTATATTTTGGCCATTAAGTTTTTAATTTACTTATTTTGTAAGGATTGGATTGTAAAAAGACCAGATGCAGAGGGTATTATTGTAAATCAAAAACTTTTTGCCAGCGATGATCTCACAACTTCAGTGAACTGCCGGGAGGCGGGAGCCCAAGACGCTTGGTACGTAGGTGGTTTATCTCTAGATTTAAAGTTCTCTGCTTCAGTCTCTCCTTCTTCAAGGCTTTGTGACAAATTTTCCTCAGTTCGAATCTAGACAGCCTCAAACATCAGAAAACCGCAAGTATGGAAACTTTTTTTTCTCTATGCTCCTATTGGTTACTTTCTTGTCTTTTTTTATAACGCTGGTTTATTATGATATTACAATTATGATATGAGAAAGATTATATAGACGATTCGACAACCGACAATAATACCTATCTTATGAGATCTACGCCTAACTGCATCACCTGAGCCGTCCTATGAAGATCCATGACTGAGCAGATTAACTTGCACCATGTTGTAGATCTCTTGTAAGTCTTTCTTCCGTAATCTGCATAATTGTTTAATAAATCGCTTTTTCCGGGACTTGAAACCTGGATTTCCTATAATCTACAAGAAATTGTATAGTGTGGGGTTTGAACCCCAGACCTGGATGTAGAAGCCTTTAAACCTTAACCAGTAGGCTAAGGTGATTCCACAAGTTACTTTCTTGTCATAACAGTGAGAAACATGTTAGCTCTCTAGATAATAAGACCTTAAGACTTTGACGTAGATTTTGAGTTTGTTTTACCCGTTCGGTAAAGACCAATGATTTTGTCCAAACGAACACCGCCCGGATCACATTTTTTCTTCGTTACCGGGTTTGAGTGAGTTTCCTTAAGTTTTACCGGTTCAAGTGCAGGACCAGCTTTATTTATTTGACGAAAACCAGACCGGAAGAATTACGACTAACAAAAAGAGTTTGGTTCAGATACATTGTAAAGTGGTTATGTTTTTTTTTTTTTTGAGCAACTGTAAAGTGGTTATGTCCTTTACAAAATTAATGAATTTTATATTCTTTGAGCTAATTTATCGGTTGTTTCAACTGCCATATGTACTTTCGTACAGAGAGGGGAAGCTTTTTTTTTTGTACAGAGAGGCGAAGCTAATATCTGATGTTAATGACTCGAAAAACTAACAAAGAGGGTCAACAGAAAAGATAACTTTTACCAAAAAAAAACACAGAAAAGATAACTTCCGAAGTGGCATAGATCTTAAAATATAGGCTTCGTATGGGTTTTATTGTATTTTTTTTCTAAACTTAAAAAATATGTTTCTTGAAGTTTTTTGTAAAATATTGGTTCAATTAAGCGTATAATCATCCGATTTCGATCTTAAAAATTTCAAATTAAATAATATATTAATATTCAGTTAAGGGATGTATTCGATCTACTCTTCGAAGTGATTTGATTTTTAATGGAGTTTTAGATGATTTCAATAAGTTGCAGAGATTTAGGTGATATTTAGTAAACCACTCTAGAATATCACTTAAAATAATGGAATTTGGGTTTTAATTTTTTTAACTAAGAAACTCCACTCAAACATCCCTAAAATCACCTGAAAACTTCCACAACTTAAAATATTTTCAATAACAGTGAATTTCAAAGTATTTTACAAAATGTCAAATTCAATAACAGTGGATTTTAAATGAATTTTAAAATTCATGTTTGAATAACAGTAAATTTGTCATTTTAATAAAAATCATTTAAAACTCCTGGTTGAATACACCCTCTTAGTTTAAAATACCAGTACATGAATTCCATATTGGCAATGGCTTCGGCCTTTGTGTGATTAAATAAACCAAGCCTTCAAAGAGAAACAATCGTAGAAAGCTATTCACTACAAGAAAAATTGTAAATAACCACAAATTAGCCACAAAAATTTTGTGGCTAGAATTTCGGAGCTACAAATAGTCACAAAAATAGCCACAATATTTAAAAACCAAATTTTGTAGCTATTATGTAGATTTTTGTGGCTAATTTAGCTACAAACCACACTCGTAGCTTTTTGAGGATGATTAGCCACAATTAGTCACAAACTAATTTGTAGAAATTAAAAATCCACTATTAACCACAAAATAATTTGTTGAATTATATAGACACAATGTAATTTGTGGCTATTTGGAGAAATATAAATTATGAATTTACTCTATACCCTAAACATACCCTAAAGTCTAAGCATTTATCTTAGATCATGAACTTTTAAATATAAACGTCGAACAATATAGATAGTATTAGATTTCGGATATATATATATATATTGTATATATTTATATGTTATGATTAATTCATTGGAAATAAATATGAAAATGTTGAAATTGGTGGACCAATGAATGGAGAAGGAAGTCATTGTTGGTAAAGCTAAATACTTAAGACATTTGAGGATGATGAGGTATATACATTTAGACCTTTATACAGTGACTTTTAACTTATTCTTGTTTTCGATTTGATATTTATTTAGAGCAATTGACTTCAACTTTGATCTATGTTCTCTTATGTATGCAGGAAAGCTGGTTAAGAAGGTTGTAACATATATATAAATTAAATAGAACTATAAGTTAATTCACTAGGCAAAATATCAATTAACACAAAAATAGAAAAAAAAATGATCCTTGACCAATATCAAACTACCTAGATCCACATCCTCACATCCAAACCCTGGCTATACTATAAACTAAGCCCCATACCCCCAAACCCCAAATATAAAACATCAAACCTACTCTCATTCTAAATCTAAACCCTAAACTACATACATCAAACCTTAACCCAATACTCTAAACCCCAAACTGGAACCTTACACATAAAACAATAAATCCATTATTTTTGAAACTTAAAATCTATTATTTAAACAAACTCCAATTTATTTTTCATGTAAACCTATATAGAATTAATACCTATTATAATCTTTTCTAAATTTCGTAGCCATAAATAAAATTTAATTAAAACCGATTATGGTAAAGTCATATATAATTTATTTGAATGTAATTTTACATAAAATTTATTAAAGCATGGGGTCATAATTCATTATATATAATGTAATCATATAAGGAATGCCAAAAAAAAACATCTTCCGCCAAATTTTCCCTCTTTCCCCCGCGCATACCAAAATTAAAACAATAAGCCAAAAAAAGAAACTCTTCAAATTTTCATTGGTTGACAAAGCAGCTAAAGGATTGCTATCTAGAAGCCTGGACCATTGATTAAATTTGATCCAATGGTCAAGATAACTTTGTGTTTCTTCCTCGTGTCTTCCCACTCTCTTTTCTTCTCTCATCTCTCTTTCTTTCATCTCAAATTCTCAATCACTTACTCCAGATCTTCTTTCTCTCATATCTCTCCCTCTCACCATACTACTTCCTCGAGCTTGTTCACTAAAGCTTGTTCGTCACCAAAGCTCATCACCAGAGCTCGTTCGTCGTCGCCGCCACCAAAGGCTCGTCGCAGTCACCACTGAAGCTCTTCGTCTACCACCACATCTCTTCCTCATCCATTGACGGTGGAGCGTGAATGAAGCAAAGAAGAAGCTCTCGAGTCTCCGTTCATCTTCACATCCGTCGCCGCACAACCATAGCTCGTCGCTCTTCACACACCTGCAAAGGAGTGAGCAGAGGATGAAGAAAATCCAGTAAGTTAGAGAGGACAAAGATGAATACGACACTGGAGACTCACATGAGACGAAGAAGAAAAAGGTATCTCTCACCCTCAGATTTAGTTTTGTTTTTTTCCATTTAAGATACTGATTTGGACGTTGTTATCGATTTAGAAGTCGACGATGGCGGAGGAAGCGTGACGACGGTGGAAGGACGGCAGATGGTGGCGAGGGCGGCAGATGGTGGCGAGTTTGAATGGTGGCCGAAGCGATGTGATTGTGGCGATGGAGGACAACAGATGGTGGCTGAAGCGGCCTGTTTTAGATTTAGGGTTAGTTAATCAATTGGTTTAGTTAGGTTTAGAGTAATTAACTGGTTTACTTAGGATTAGAGTAATTAATTGGTTTAGTTTATTGTAAATTTGAAACTCGATAAAAAAATTTCAGAGATGTAATATATTAATATATTGTATATAAATCAATATTGATATACTGAACATTGCAAAATATTATTTTTTAATTTTTTATTTTAAATATCCACAAATTAGCAACAATTTATTTAGTGGTTGTATTGCTACAGTTTGATATGTGGCAAATTGTGGCTAATATAGCCATAGACACAATTGTAGTTATTTGTAGATATTAGCCACAAAAACTGGTTGTGGCTGACTTGTAGAAAAGGAACCACGATTAGCCACAACTGAACGATATCCACGAGCCCGACGCTACAAAACATATTAGTGGTTACTTGTGGCTATTGGATATATAGCCACGAAAATTTAACGATAGCCACAAAAAAATTTGTGGCTTTGACCTGTTTTTCTTGTAGTGTATATTGCCTCTGTACTCAGACCAACGCGGGCCACTCACTCAATTATCTTTTCACTTTTCTCCTCTTAATCATATAAAACCAAAAGGACCATTTCAGATTATCACAACACATATTTTTAGATATGTTCGAGATGGTCAGTCAACTTAATATAATAACTAATAAGCGAAAAAAACGAAAATTCCTAAAAATTACAAAAAGATTATTCCGGTGTAAGTGTGTAGCCCACGCCTTACACTGGTGTATTTCAATGTAGCTGTTTTTTTTTGGTGAAAATATTTCATATTAGTTAGACGCTTTGCTTTGTGTATTTCATCAGACCTGGCGAGGTTTCTTTTTATTTCATTCATTTGTTTTTAATGATAAAAAAACGAAGAATTATCAATTATGACTTAAATAGAGTTTGGTTCAGGTACATTATTAAAAGGGTGAGATACGAAAACCCTAGCTAAGACTTAAAAGCCACCACCACCACTTTCTTTCTTGAGAGATCACAATGACGATGATGTCAGACCTTCCATGGGAGTTGGTCGAAGAGATACTCGGCCGAGTTCCAGCCATATCTCTCAAACGCTTACGATCTTCTTGCAAATGTTGGAACCGTTTATTCAACGATAAGGAATTCGCAAGAAATCACTTCCGTAAAGCACCAAAACAGTCTTTTGTTATAACGGTGACAAAAGGAATCCAAAATCAGTTTGATGAGCCTCAATCTCCATGGAATCCCATCTTTAGAGTTTAAAGGTGAGTGTAGCCTACTCGATTACTCAAATCAAATCAGTAAAGTCTTTCACTGCGACGGTTTATTGTTATGTACCTTCTATAAAGACGCTAGAATCATGCTTTGGAACCCGTGTACTGGTGGGACCAGGTGGATCCAACAAATGAAAGGAAGCTACCCTTATGCTCTCGGATCCTACCAAGAAAGTAGCTACAAAATATTGAGCTGTAGGTATTCTAATGTACATGAATTTGCAATATACGAGGTTAACTCTAATTCATGGAGGATTCTTGATGTGATTCCGGACTTCAACTTATTGTATACCTGTACATACGTGTCTTTGAAGGGAAAGACTTATTGGTTTGCTTCTGATAGTAAAGATGAACAACTCGACATGTTCTTAGTCAGTTTTGATTATACAAGAGAGAGGTTTGGACGCTTGAGTCTAGCTACCTTTTAACTGTCCTTTAGGTTGTTTTAAAGATGCGACTCTATCAGTTGCTAGTGAAGAGAAGCTTGCAGTGTTACTACGACGCAAAAATACATGGGGGAAAGAGATATGGGTGAGTAATAAGATTGATGGGACTAATGAGGTGTCGTGGAGAAAGTTCTTAACAGTGAATTATCCTGAACGTGATAATTGGATTACTATGACCCGTTTTTTGCTCAACGAGGAGAAGAAAGTCGCCCTATGTTGTGAGACACATGTATTCGACCTCAATACCACGATGAAAAAGTTAGTATACTACATTGCTGGGGAGGAAGATAACATAGTCAAACTAATGGATTATGAAGAAGTTCAATTCGGACCAATTATTCTTGATTATGTTCCAAGTTTGATTCAAATTCCTCAAAGCATGGTTGCAAAAGAAATTGAGGTGACTAGGTTATTAAGCTACATACAATCTTATTTTTGTTTGTTTTTCTTAATTTATCTTTGTCATGTCTTTTGGATTTCTTTGAGCTAATATATATACCATTAACAAGTGTGTCATGTTTTCTCGAAAAGTTTATAAATTTTATATTTCATTTAGGTTTGGTATCTTATCAGATGTTTGAACTGCCATTTATACTCTCTTACAGAGAGGGTTAGCTAATAACTGATGTCTCCTTCAGAACAGTAACATATAGGAGATGTATGTCCCTTTCAGCCCTCATGCCTTACCTTACCTCAAACACATAAACTTATAAGTGTTGGATTCACCTAATGCGCCAACGTGTGAATATCCTTTTCATTATAAGGCGTTTATCTTACCAAGCTGTAAATAGCAAGTTTGGTAGTGGTCTAATTAAGTACTTCCTACATCTTCCTTCTGAATCACTACTATGAGCAGCCTTCCCAACGATCATATCTTCTATTAGATTGATAAATTAGAAGGATAATTAATATGATCCCTAGGAAAGACCTTATAAACTAGATATGATTGATGGGGAAAACCTTCTAATTAGGTGTTTCCCAGAGAACATATCTTCCGTTAGGTTCGGCTTTAGGCATATATTATACACATATGGGCTTCCCAAAGTAATTTGCAAAGGTGAACACAATTTAAGTAACTTGTGAATAAATTTTATTTTTGTAAGAATGAGAAAACAGGAGAAAAAGGAGCAAGTGAAAGGTCAATCATCTATCGAATCTGTGATTTAGAGATCTCTGTTGCTGTTTGTTGTAGTCCATATATATAGCTTTACGTTGAGGGCATACCAAATAGTTTATAGCAAAGCCCTAAAAAGAGGTTTGTTAGTTAATTGGCATGACCAAATTATGCAACGTCCCTTGGAAATTTATACTAGAAATCACAAATAATATTCACTTTAAGCAGATTCTCTTCAAATTCAATCACAATAACTTGTTTAAATCAACATTGTAAGTTTTAAGATGTGTCACTTTTCTAGGTAATTGGAGTTTCATAGTCCCAACACAAAACGCATTCCATGCAATCCTTGAAAAATGACTATGGAGACTGATGAGGAACAAAGTTGCTTCCAAAGACACGTACGTACATTGCGACTGGAGACAGCTGCTGAGCAAGATCATAGCAATTGAAACTGACTCCAAAAATAACCAAGAGGGCCAGCAAAAAAACAACTTCCGATTAAGTGGCATCCTTACAATGTAAAGTATATCGTAAAATATAGTTTTTGTATTGGTTTTATTGTAAAATATTGGTTCGACTAAGCGTATAATCTTACTCGATTTCGATCTTCAAATCTCAAATTATATAGTTTTCATTTGGTTACCTTTGTATATTGCAGGGCACATAAAATTATATAGTAGACTTAAATTAGACATGTAGTCAGTGCCTCCTTGAAACAAAAAGTCGAAAGCATGCAAGTGAATTACATATAGTTAGAAACGAATTACTGATAGTATTAGTTTTGAAGATATGTTAACGCTAACAGAGAACATTATTTCTAGTTTTTCTTCAAATGCAAGAGAAGACAAAGTAGACAAATAAAAACATAGCTGTAAAGGTGTTGTCATGTCTCAACTTATCATTGTTGTTTTCATCATGTGAACACACCCCGAAATAAATGTTTTCATCATGTGAACACCCCATACCCAAAAAAACAAATTCAAAGGTTCCCCTCTCTAGTGTCCATCTTAATACATTTATTTGCAGGGATAAAACCAGCAATATATAAATTCGTTAATTTTTCCATTAGCAAAGAATTGTTCCCTTAATTACTAAATTCATCTTTTAATTTTATTAAAAACTATCTGAATCAGCAAAAATGTGCTACCACACAAAAGTAGCATGCATGCGGATCACTTCATAGGTAAGTGATTCCCCATAAACTTCCATGTAGCGATACGTATAGTTAGCATGTATCGCATTTATAATACCCATTAATGTATTACTTAGACTTGCATAAAGTGGAATCAATACTTTTTTCATTTTGTAGATAATCATATTCGTAATTATTGAATCGATTAATGATCAATATGTATAAGATCATATATAGTTAACCCCTTTTCTAATTCCTTAATTGTGAACTAAGTTAATGATCATATACAATGCGTAATATTTGAAATTTTCTTAAAAGTTATCTACATCATCATCGATGACTGCTCCTCCACTTACCAATATAACTATGGAACCAAAAAAGGTTCAAACAAAAATTTATGCTAATTATTGTTCTTTTTTTAAATCCACCCTTATTGGCTTGACTTCTTAGAAATCTTCAACTTAATCTCAATGAAAGTTTTTAACATACTCATTCACATTTAGCAACCTTTTTGCGATTAATAGTAAATTGAAGCACGTATATAGAGGATATAATCATGTGTGCGTTCTGCACAAAGGAGCTAATATTCGTTAAATAGCGTAGCTATCCTAAAAGACCTCAACTTGGCATTTTAAAACCCCAACATTTCTATCTATATAAACGAAACCACAGCACTTGAACCACACCATCATTCACAATTTCGTACCATCAAACCATTAAATTTAAATCCTAACGCACACAACGAGTGAAAAACAAAACACCTTTTTAAAAATCTTCTGTTACGTTTGGCAATGGATCTAGCTAAACACACAACACTCCAAATGTTGGGATGCATACTCCTTGCATCACTCGTACTAACTATGGCTCAACCCCCTGGCTTGACTAAGCCAAGCCATGCAACTTGTAAGATCAAGAAGTACAAACATTGTTACAACTTAGAACATGTTTGTCCCAAGTTCTGCCCTGACACTTGTCATGTCGAATGTGCTTCTTGCAAGCCCATATGTGGTCCTGCTTCCCCCGGGGATGATGGCGGAGACACTCCTCCTGCTCCGGTTCCACCTGTTTCACCACCACCTCCTACACCTTCTGTGCCAAGCCCTACTCCGCCAGCTTCACCACCACCTCCAGTCACCCCTAATCCTTCTTATCCTACTCCCACTCCTATGCCTCCGTCACCTGTTCCACCAGTTTCACCACCTCCTCCGGCTCCTGTTCCACCAGTTTCACCACCACCTCCAGTCACCCCTACTCCCACTCCTACGCCTCCGGCACCTGTTCCTCCAGTTTCACCACCTCCTCCGGCTCCTGTTCCACCAGTCTCACCACCACCTCCTACTCCAACACCGGCTGTGCCAAGTCCTACTCCACCATCTTCACCACCACCTCCTTCTCCTACACCAGCTGTGCCAAGTCCAACTCCACCCTCTTCACCACCACCTCCTACTCCTACACCAGTTGTGCCAAGTCCTACTCCTCCATCTTCACCACCACCTCCTTCTCCTACACCAGTTGTGCCAACCTCTCCCGATGTTACTCCCACTCCTACACCGGCTGTACCAAGTCCCCCTAACGTCACTCCCACTCCTCCTACCCCATCCGTTCCAAGCCCTGATACTCCCACGACCGCACCACTCCCTCCATATTCCGCACCCACGACCCCTACTCCCTCCGTTCTAAGTCCCACTCCCACAGCTCCATCGTCCCCAACTTCTCCGGGGTCTACTCCCGCAACTCCTACGCCCTCTGTCCCAACCCCTCCTGGATCTACTCCAGCGACTCCTACACCCTCAGTTCCAACTCATCCTGGATCTGCTCCCGCGACTCCAACGCCTTCGGTCCCAACTCCTTCTGTCCCTGTTCCAAGTGCTCCAAACTCTCCTCCTTACGTTCCCCAACCATCAGACGGAGAGGCAGGAGCGGGAGTCAGAAGGGCGAGGTGTAAGAAGAAGGGCTCTCCTTGTTACGGAGTTGAATACAGTTGCCCTGCCGCTTGTCCCCGTTCTTGTGAAGTCGATTGCGTCACTTGCAAGCCTCTTTGCAGTATGTCCTCTCTATCCTCCTTAATTTTTTTATTTAGTTATATACTTAACACATGATAAATCATATGATACCTTGTGATATATACAGATTGCGACAAGCCAGGATCTGTTTGCCAAGACCCACGTTTCATCGGAGGAGACGGTCTCACCTTTTACTTCCACGGCAAGAAAGACTCCAACTTCTGCCTCATCTCCGATCCTAACCTTCACATCAACGCACATTTCATCGGTAAACGTAGGCCTGGTATGGCACGTGACTTCACATGGGTCCAATCCATTGCTATCCTCTTTGGCACTCACCGTTTCTACGTCGGAGCTCTCAAAACCGCCACATGGGACGATTCAGTTGACCGTATCTCCGCCTCTTTCGACGGGAACGTTATCTCACTTCCTCAGCTAGACGGTGCCACATGGACTTCTTCCCCAGGTGTATACCCTCAGGTCTCGGTCAAACGAGTCAACGCTGATACTAACAATATCGAGGTATGTCCTAAGACAATACTTTAGCAACAACATTCATTTTACCTTTAAAAGAACAAAATACAACAAAAAAAATTATCTTAACTAGGAAGACAATTTCTTTATTTATTTTAAGGTTATTTATGTGAATAATTGCTAATCTTAGTTGATTATATTTTCAAATAATTAACAAGCTCAACAAAAACACTTTAAATATGTTATAATTTAAATTCCTGATCGATAGTCATCAATTAATAACTTGGTGTATATATATTATTATTCAGGTTGAAGTAGAGGGCTTGCTTAAGATCACAACAAGAGTGGTGTCAATAACGATGGAAGATTCGAGAATCCATGGGTACGACGTAAAGGAAGATGACTGTCTAGCTCATCTCGACTTAGGCTTCAAGTTCCAAGACCTTAGCGACAATGTCGACGGAGTTTTGGGACAGACTTATAGGCCTAACTACGTTAGCCGAGTCAAGATCGGAGTCCACATGCCTGTTATGGGTGGTGACAGAGAATTCCAGACCACCGGACTATTTGCACCTGACTGCTCTGCCGCAAGGTTCACCGGTAACGGAGGCAGAAACGGTGGGCAGAGCATAATGGAGCTCCCTGAGATGAGTTGTGCTAGTGGCGTAGGAGGCAAGGGAGTGGTCTGCAAGAGATAGACATTTCTATGCTTTAAAATTTATTACTACGTACTACCACTATACAATATGCTATAAGTGGTAACTATAATATTATAACTTAATAATTTGTAACACTTCACTTTTTTTTCTGTAATAATAATACCATTGAGAAAGCTTTCCTCAAGGAAAATATGTAATGATACAAATGTAATTTATTTATTCTAGAACTAAATGAAATGTGAATTTATATTAATCTCTTCTTTTTTGCTTCAATAATCAAATGATTTGAGAAAATTGTAAAATACGATCATGATAACAAAAAAAAAAATTGTAAAACAAAATTAATATAAATTCACATTTCATTTAGTTTTGTAGCGGAGCCAAACTTTCTGCAGTTTGATAAATCAGAAAGAGAAATAAACTAGATGGACCGTAGATACAAACCTAAAGCATTATATATAATATTCATAAGCAATATATAGTTACTTCAAAAATATATATAGTTTTTAACAAAAAGAAAATATATAGTTACTTCAATTAGGCTATGCGTTAGCTTATCTTATTACATTAATCTTTCTGCAATACTAAATGCATTTGTAACAAAGCATAGACAGTAGACAATAAATAGTAAACAAACCAGAATGACAGTAAAATAGCAAGACGTTGTTCAAATTTCAAAAAAAAAGAAAATTATTTTGCTTTAATTTTGTATTAATTTTGTTACACACCCACATAGTGTGCTAACAACGTAAACGTAGCATGCGGATCGCTGATTCGCTTCATATGAAGTGATTCTCACATGAAGATGGAAAGATACGTATCGAATTATTTTCTTCCATAAATATGGTTTAGAAAACAGGAAGACTTTTACTGTTTATAGTTCCAGTTACTTCATAATTTGTTGTATGTTTCAAATATTAATATTAACTATTATTTTTAGATTATTCGGGTTATCCGTTTGAGTAATAACATTTGAGTTTGAATATGTTTCGTAACACTTCATTCGTTCGTGTATTTTGACGTTTAGGATCTTATACCCAGGCCTATATCAAATAATCCTCTATGGTTTTTTTGGTGGATGTACCGCGTATAGTTTTATTATTTCAAATAGTAGTGTCACAGACTCACAGTACAAAACTAAAGACGTAAGCAATTGTGCAGTAAAATTTTGAGGGGAAAAAAACCAAAATGTAAAAGCCAAAAAGGCCATATTCAACATAACAACATGAAACCACAACACATTGAATGGATTCCATCATCTGACTGGTTTAACATTCCATGTTTTTATGTACACACACACCTGCCTTCTTTTTCTTCATCAATTTTCAGTCGCTTTCGAAGTCGTCTTCATCTCCGAACGAGAACACAGATGCATCAGCCGCCATGACCTTGAACTCACTACTCTCTGAGCTTGACGCGCTGACCCCAGTAGGTTTCTCTGTCGCTTCAGCCTTGCTAACCGGCTGAGATGGTCCCTTGTTTCCAGATATAGACACTTTCTCAGTCGCACGAGCTAGAGCAGAAGTTTCATCTGCGCTATGTTTGGCTTCTGGGGTTTGAGAAGAAGCCGATGATGTGGTTTTGGTCGGGTTAGTTGACTCTGTTTCGTTATCAGAAAACACATCGTCCTTTTCAGGGTTCTCTGTTTCTTTATTAGGTCCAGGAACCGGTGTGACACCCTCAACAGGGGAAGAATTAGCGGCTGAAGTTTCTTCCGGTGCCTTGGATGCTGGTTCAGAGATAGGGTTTGCAAGGACTGTTGTGTCAATATCAGCAAGAACAACTTCGACCATAAACCCAGGCGAAGGTAGCTTCCTCTGTATTAGTATAAAGGCCAGACACAAAGGTATGTTACAATTTCAAACCGAGGAACTGATGGAATAGGAGTCCAACCTAAACCAAACACACAAAGTCAAGCATTGAGTAATATTATTACCTTATCAAATCCATCGAGCTCGCTGGTTTTCAGAATCACTCTGTTTTCCATCATTGTCGTGTTCATCCAGCTGAGAACAAATTAAAAAAAAAAAAGAACAGAAAAGCTAATCCGTGAGACGGGTAGAAAAGCAAAGCTATATTGGTAAGGGATTTGGACAACGAGGAATTAGCTTCCCAACCAGTAAAAATCTCCTTGACTGGCGTGAAAATGGATTTTAAAGTCCCCAGCTAACTCTGTTAGACCTGGCTCTCCGGGTAGGGCAAAGACCATAACTCCTTTCTTTGGGGCACTGAACCAAAAGTCTTCAGGCTGCAAAAGCATGAAAGTTTTCACTAAACCATACATTGCAAATTCACAAAGACAGGCTTTTAACAAAAAAAAGCTTGGTAGCAATAGACAGTGGCCTTACCGATAGATCCTTGGTCCGAGGATGCTTTTTCGTGGTAAAGAGAACCCCTGTATATAAGTTACAAGATGATATCAGCTCAGGATAATACTAGCTTTAAAAGTTGTCACGAAACAATGATCGACAAACACACCATTGTGATCTGAAATGGTAATGGATGGCCTAATCCAGTAGGGACACCTATGGAGCCGGAATCCCCTAAGCATACACCTAAATAAAAGGAATTGTACGATGTCAATATACAACTGTATGCAACATTGAAGTATACGATAAAGCAGCTTACTTGCGGCCTGGTTGATTTTCCCCGTTGAAGTAGGTTAAAATTCGTTCAAAGTATTTCACATATCTCTACAAAATAATGATTAGCCAGACTCACTAGTCAGCAGAGGAGTAATTAATAAAGAACGTTTTCATGAGCGATTTAATTATAAAGACTGCAAAACTAGACTTACAATTTGGCTAGGTAGCACAAGCCCTTTTGCATCCACACATCGTTTCTGATTGTAGAAGTCCATACACTCTTCGGCACTCGGAAAAAACTATACAAGAAAAAAAAACATGATAAGTTCCCTGGTTTTGAATATGTTTTATACAATGTTATGATAAATGCTTCACCTTCAGATACAGCAGAAGACTACATATCATAAGCCCTGTCCTGGCCATTCCCGCCTTACAGTGAACAGCCACAACATTCTCTATGTCCTCTTTTAACCACGAATATGCACTTTGGCAAAATGAGGTAATCAAATGGATTGGTGGGCAATTATGATCGTCAAATGGGAAACTGGCCACCTGGACGCAAAATTATAGTAGAAGAAAAGATGTTTAGGGACATTAAACTACAAAAGGAGGGAAACTAGTTTAACAATGTGCATGCATCAAGTGAATATAGCTATCATCCTTAGAAACAGAAAGCATCTGCAGCATGCTTTTTTACATATACGTCCAACATTTCAGGTTAAAAAATGAGTAAAGTATCACAATATTGTACAGAATCATTGTTTACATCTAACTATTTCATAAGTACCTCCGAGTTCCAGTAACTAGACGTAGTGCAGTGGGTGGTCTATGGAACAAGTTTTCTATGGAAATCATACGTTGGTCAAATGCAAGGAAAATAGGAAAAACATGAATTGGATATAACATACCTTCCCTTCAAATAGTGATACATCATACAACCTCTCTGAACAAAGATTGTAAACCTTGTATTTTCCCTACAAAAAGAAAGAAATTATAAGAAACCAAAGTAACTAACACACTTACAAATTCTTAGCGACACATTACCTATTATTGACATATGAACATAGAACATGCCGCCGACCAAACTTTGCTAACAAAAAAAAAAAACTAGCAGTACCTTGTGTTGAGTTTCAAGAAAGTTGATAACTTCTTCCATATGGTTGCGGTAGAAACCCTGCATGAATGTTTAGAAAAATTCACTGGCCAGATTAACATAAAACGAATATTGCAGCAAAAACTAAAACTAAAATAGAACAGATCCAGGGGTAACGATTACAAGCTTAGTAATTGACTAACCTCGACATATCCAAAAAAGCCAGAACTCATATCACCAGCAGGGAAACCCATCGCAATAATGTTCTCTGTTATGTACGTCAGATCCAAATCAAACCCTCCTTCCTGAACCCCAAGCCGAGCAAAAAAAGAAACATTTAAATTAAACTGAGTAGCAAAAACTTAATTGACTCAGTTAGCTGCACCTGGTATCTTCTTTTGTTCTGGGACACAGCATGTCGAGCCTTAACCTGTACCGCCTTGACAGCATTCTTTGACGTATCCACCAAACCTTTCGTAATCGTCCCAATGAAACCGGGTTGCGCAGCAGCAGCTGAAGTTCCTTCAGCAGTCTCATCCGGTTGAGGAGATTTAGGAGACAAACGAAACCCCAACCCACTTGTAAATTTAGCAAATGCGGACTTTTCTTCGGTGTTGTCTACATCAGAGTCGGTTCTTGCGGAAGAAAAAGGCTGAGGAACTTTCAAACTTTTGGCCCATGTTGAGATCCCAGAGGCGGATAGCTTTGAGGCTACCCCTTTAGGTGAATCATCGGTTGTTCCAGCTTCTACAGCAGCAGCAGGAGTGTGACCGTCTGGTGTTGTAGTAGCAGGCGAGTTCGGTGAATCAGATGACATGGTTTCTTTCTAAACTCCAATCCAAAATTTGAATTATTGCAAATCTTTATTTCTGCATTCATCAGATTCAAAAACAATACATTTTTGAGTAAAGATAATTTATAAATCAAACACAATAATAGAAACTTCAACATCAAAATCAAGCTAAAATGTAAAGAAAAAAAAAAGTGATTTAGCAGATTGTTTGTTCTAAGCCGTTAACAAGACCGTTCGAAATGAGATCACAAGACCTCGTAGACCAAATTGAAGACATTGAGAGCATAAGAGCTAGGGGGGGGGAGGGAAACCTCATAGATGGAGAACCAGATCCAAAGGAAGAAAGCTCCGTGGAACGAACGAACAAGTAGAAATTCGACGGGGGCTAGGTAGGGCTCGAGGATTCCAGAGATTCGATTGGGGATCGGATCGGAGATCAAATTCACGTGCGAGTTGCGGTCAACAGTAAATTTAATCAGTGCCCCCACACACGTTTTGATGGTACATCGAACGTGGCACCTGATCTCTCGACTTTAATTTCATTTTCAATTTCTCATCAATTTTTTCCGCTGAAATAAAACTAACAAAATTTATATTCTATCGGTTTCTTAAAGAAAAATTTATAAAAAAATATTATTATATAATAATAAATTTTAATTTGCGAAATTAATTAATTTATTGAATTATTAATAATTTAACATTATTAAAATTTGGTACTTGAAAAATTTGCATTTATAAATTAAGAAAATCAGTGTAAAAAACATGAAAAAATCTATCTATAGAAAATGAAGGGGAAGGGAATATAATATATTCATGGTAAATACAGAAACACAAAAAATTGGGTTTCTAGAAAACCAAGATCAAATGAAGAAGAATCAAAGGTTTTACTACTGACAAGCTTTGTTGAATATAACTTTAGACTACAGTGTTGTAAGGATTCAAGGCTTGGGCTATATATGTTTCAATGGAAACACTTGACATTTTGATGCGTGATAGCTTTCAGCGGAAAATTTTGATGCGTGATGCTCAAAGCCTTGTGGTAAAAGGGCCGTCCAACTTCAATGGAGTCAAATCTTATTATTCAAGGACGATGAATAATATGCTCTGGAGCAAGTATCAGATTGCTTCAGACATTAACAGCAAATCAAATTAATCCACGATAACATTTGAAAATTAACGAGTGTAATCAAACTATGATCCAATTGTAAAGTGTCCAAAAACAAAAAAAGACTTAATCTTGGACACTTGGAATACAAAGCTTAACACTAAAACAGTTCCTTTATTCGTTTCGTCTCTCCTCAAGCGCTGCTCACAAGCACGTTAGTAGCCTTCGTGGTCGCAGTCGCTGGGCCTCGGGTTAAAGCTTTTACACTTAACGGACTGTTTGCCTTCTGTCCAAAATTTCATAAACAAATCAGTCAAAGCAACAAACAAAAACATAAAATGTTTTAACTCTTTGAGCCATAAGAGAGAATAAAAGAAGAAACTAACCATTCTACAAGTACCATCCAAATCGCAGACAGGGTATAACTGAGGGCAGCAGCTAGATCCGTTCTCACAGCAAGTGGCTGACTCAAACGGACAACACCCCCAGCTATTACATTTTCCTTCAGACTCACTGACACAACAACAAGTGGACTTGTCTGGACAACTGTAAGACTTGTCACAAACAACAGATTTGGTAGGGTAAGAAGGCAACATCGCCACACCGCATTTCCCTGCCGAATCATTGACGTTACGTTGGAGCCTAATGTATCCTCTCTCTCCCCAGTTCGATCCCAATGAGTCACGGATGATCCAGTAGTCTTGACCTTCTGATGAGGTTCCGTATCCCACAGCTAGCGCAGCATGGTCTAGAGCTGTTCCGCATGCTCCTGTGAACACACCCTGAAGAAACGAACATAACATTTAATGAAACTGGTAATGCCAAAAAGAAAACAAATCATACATGAAGGTATTTTGTTTTTAGTAGATTACTGATTTGTAATGCTGGAATTCTCGTCCACCGGCTTCAATTGCAACACTAACAGGTTGATGAGCAACAGCTTTCTTCAAAGACTTCTCGTCGTTCCAAGGAACATCCTCATAACCATCGATTGTAACAACGTGAGTGTTCTTCTGCAGGAATAAAACAGAGCATAACCCATCAGCCACCTTCTAGTCATTCAAAAAATGATTTATCGTTTTTTTTTTACCTTGACGGAATTGCATGTGTTATTATCAGTGGCCGTGTAAGGGTAATCTTCCTCAGTGTCAAGACCACCATTGTCAACAATGAAGATAAAAGCAGCGTCCATGAGACCACCATCACATCCCTCATTGTAATTTTTGTCACAATCAATAAGTTCTTGCGCCGACAGAGGTACTAACTCCCCTGTCTTGATCTGGTGCATTCCTTCAATCGCTCCAGTCGTTGAAAACGCCCAGCTACTTCCTATTTATTCCCCAATAACTCATTACTTTCACTATCAACACCAAATATTTAACGCAACTACCACGCTCTATAGGTTTTAGTTCCCAAAATTTTTAGAGATTATTATGTACATAGAAAAAACCTCAGAATTTTGAAAAAAATCCTTTTTATTATATTCTTAAAAAAAAGAATTATAACCCAAACCGAATTAGATCCAGACTTTTATAATATCCGAATAAAAAAAATTCAAAACATGAATGTATTTAGACTCTGATTGGCAGTTGTACCAAAATTTCAGATCCTGTCCAAACAACCGCAATCACAATTTTAAAGAGAAAAATACTTTGAAGGCATACCACATTCTCCTTGATCTCTGACCGGAGCAACGGCACCTTTGGCTCTCCAGTCAACTTCATCCGGCAAGCTATCTCCAGCCTTGTGTAGATACCTCTCTGCCTTCACCGGAGCCCTAGTCCTCCTCTCCATCTTCTTCCTCAAGTAAACGGCTCGAAACTCTTCGTTGGTCAGATCGGCGAACCGGGTCAACCCGAGTTGGTAACTCTGGTTCGGGATCGAGTTGTGCTCTTGCACGAACCTCGCGTTGTCCATGAAGATCTGGAACCGCTTGTCCTTCTCTCCGAGACCATTGTAGTTCTTGTGATTCTCCACAAGCCATCGGTCGAACATCTTCCATTCCGCTAGGTTCTGATGATTATGAACCACCTCCGCCGTGATTCCGCCGAGGGACGAGGAAACTAGTAAGACCGACAGGATCACGAGAGATAGGATTGTAAATGTGATTTGAGTAGACATTATTGTGTTTCTTTAGTTATGTTCCGATAGGGAAGGAAAGTTTTGACTTCGAGAGAGAAGTGAGGAACGAACCAGATCTTCATATACAAACGCTAGGTTCGTGCAAAGCCACATGTGGCTATTTATTGGTTAGAGACATAGTTTCATTTTATATATATATTTATATTGAGATATGTGGCAGAGCATGTTTAATGGTAAAACTCTTTAATGTCTCTTAAGTGGGCTATAGAGAGAGAGTGACAAACAAAAGATGAAGAAATAATGGAAGCAACGTCCCTTGCTTCCCTTAAATAAGGTACGTCCCTCCACTTTTCTTTACTTTTTCCTTTATTTTAATTGTAATTCTGCTTAAAAACCCCTTTTAAGAGACATCAATAAACCTGCTCTTTCTCCTTTTAATATTTTACGGCATGTTTCTTTAGTTTAGAAAAACCTAATACTAAATCTAGCTTTTCACATGGTAGTTTCTTTAATACTCTTCCTACCCCAAGGAGACCTATATGGCCATACGGTACACGCCAAGTGAAGTACAAAATTATAAAATATCACATTTGGTATGAAAAAAGATATTCTTAAAATACTATTTTGATATGGTGGTTATACAATGTGTTATTAGTTTAAAATACAAATCCGTTTTCTCAATTATTTTTGTTGTTGCTTGCATCGTGACACCATCGTGAAAACTCTTATCTGATCATTCCAATACGTAAAGTAAAACGAGGAACTCTTGGTTCCCAAGTGTGGAAATTTCTATTATGTAATCCTCGTTTCATATTACATTGTTTAACCAAATAAAGCACAATATATTCAAAATTTTAATTACTTATGCGGTCTCCTATTGGTTACTACTTACTACTAGTATCTACTTCTAAGTACGATAATTGAAACTGAGATAATTAGTGTTGCGACCAAATCTCAAGATCTAGTCTCTAACCACCTAGTCTCTAACCACCTCTGATTCTCTCTTTAACCTCACACACGCTCTCTTCCTTTGGTTCTTTCTCTCACTCTCTCAATCTCAATTGATTGGAAAACCACGAACAAGAAAGCAAAGAGAAACGCACAAGATTGTTTACCCAGTGTTCACTTCCGATATGGATAGCTACTCACTGGGGCCAGACTCAGTCCAGCAATTCACTAGAATGGTGATCAAGCTCAATCGCCTGAGCTCGTTACAGCTAATGAAGAAAGATGCGTGAGAACGATGATAACATCACAGCTCTTTACCCCTTTTATATCTAAAGGGTTTACAGTAAACCGAACTTAAACAAGTAATCAGAACAAACCAATATTGAATTACAAACCGTAATCAATAACCAGGCTTGGTCTAATAACTCGAGTCCGGTTAAGAGCTATGACTCACCTCATCACTTATCTAACGTCTAAGTGTCAAGCTATAGTTCACAATCAACAATTAGGATTATATCCTACTATGATGGTTAGATTGCACTGTAGTGAAAAAATATTAAGATAGTAAGTAATAAGGGTCGACTTTCAACAGCCTATACTTGAATATGTATGTACTCTTAGTTTATCTTTTTGAGTCTGTGACTACCCTATTCGAGTTAAGATTGAGTCGTTTTCATTCGTATTTAAGCAAGCCAATTGAAATATGGTTGGATGTTTGTTGTTCTAAGCGATGCAGTAGCTTCTCTTAGCACAGTATTTTCTTATTTTTGTTTGATACCACGCTATATAGTTTAATAAATCATGTTAAAACTTTAAACTAGCTATTCAGTACTGCTTAAGTCTTTATTAAATACTCTGAAGACTCGGAAGATTTCATCTGCATATTCTATACATTACTTGCTCAATAATTCTGGGAAAATAAAACAGTTTAATATTGTTCTTCCCTAGTTTTGATTAATATTCTACCTGTATCAAAGGCCATTTTAGAACAACGTGGATCTTCTAATTTTTCAAGAAGTAACAAAAACGCATTGGCTTTGGTTATGTTATTATGTTTTTTGTTTAATAGTCTTAGTTATAATAAACTTTTTTTGTCTCGGAGAAAATGTAATTGTGACAAGGATGAACTGTTCTTGTTTGTTGATGTTGTTGTACAAGTAAAGAAGAGAGAAGGTTGGTTAGATAAGAACATATGCAACGTGATAAATGGCCGGACAACGTGCAACAAATTTATTTTAACTAGCCTACCGATTTCATTAATTTTAACCTAATTAAGAGAAACGATGATTCCTCTTTATGTGATGGTCGTTACAAGAAAAAAAAGGATAATCATTGAAATTGTTGATTAAAAAGGAATTTTAAAATCATTTATTGAAGTCTCAAAATGATCCTTGTTTATAGACATTGAAGTCTCAAAATCAGTTAATGTGGCTTTTTAACTTTTAAGATATTAGCTTAATCCATGAGCCCAATTGAAAGATAAATAATTCTGACCCAGTGACTTACGTTGGGTTATCATGGACTATGATTGGCTCCTTTATCTATACTGAGCCAATCGAATGAAGAATAATCAAAGGTTTTATTAATGCAAATTTACAAAGATTGAACAAAGATTGAACGCTTGGGCTATACACTCGGACGGTCCTCGGCACAGCGAAATGAAATATTAATCTAAGGCCCCCAATTTTTTTTTTAAATTACATCGAAAAGGACCTCTGAATTTATAAAAATAAATTTTTTATTAAAACCTTACTAAAATATTTATAGTCTCCAACATCTCAGGATACCCCTGTTTATACGTTTCAATGACAACACTAACATGTTGATGACTAACACCTTTCTCCAAAGACATTTTAATCGTCTTTAGGAAGGCTTATTCTTTAACAAACTCTGCTTCGTCTTAGCCACGAGGAAGCTGTTTAGTTCTGACATAACTTTGGCCCAGCATAAGTAGTGGAGAGGTTCAGCTTAATTAGTTAATCATCACATTAAAGCAACAGTTTGTTACAGTCTTATGTAAATGACATTTAAGTTTCAAGTTCAATTGTGTGAACTTTTATTACTTAAGGAAGAAGAGAATAATGCCTATGGAGCAACAAACATCAGATTACTTCTTAAACATTTTCAAGCAAATCAAATCAAATCAAATAAGAAATAACATAAGAAAAGTAACCACTGTTATCAAACTATGATCCAAACTTGAATCTTGGACACTTGGAATACAAAGTTGAAAACTAAATGGTTCCCTTATTCGTTTTGTCTATCCTCAAGTGCTGCTCACAAGCACGTTAGTAGCCTTCATGGCCGCAGTCGGTGGGCCTCGAGTCAATGCTTTTACGCTTAACAGACTGTTTGCCTTCTGTCCACCACACCAAATTTCATCAGTCAAAGTAACAAACAAAAACATAAGTCTTTAAGCCATAAGAGAGAACAAGAAACTAACCATTCTACAAGTACCAGCCTCCAAGTCGCAGACAGGGTAGGCCTGAGGGCAGCAGCTAGACCCATCCTCACAGCAAGTAGCTGACTCAAACGGACAACATCCCCAGCTATAGCATTTGTCTTTGTACTCATATAGACAACAACAAGTGGACTTGGCAGGACAAGTGTAAGACTTGTCACAAACAGCAGGTGAAGGCGGTGGCGGTTTTGGTGGGTTTGAGCTAGATGATTTGGTAGGGTAAGAAGCCATCATCGCCACACCACATTTCCCTGACGAATCTTTGATGTTACGTTGGAGCTTAACGTATCCGCTTTCTCCCCAGTTCGATCCCCATGAGTTACGGATAATCCAGTAGTCTTGACCTTCTGAGGTTCCATATCCCACGGCTACTACACCATGGTCCAAAGCTGTTCCACATGTTCATGTAAACACACCCTGAAGAAACAACATAACATATATATAACTTCAATGAAACTGGTAATGGCAAGAAAACAAATCATACATATGAAGGTTTTTTGTTAGTATGTTACAGATTTATAAAGGTGGAACTCTCGACCACCGGCTTCAATTGCAACACTAACTGGTTGATGAGCAAGAGCCTTCTTCAAAGACTTCTCATCGTTCTCAGGAACATCCTCAAACCCATAGATCGTAACAACACGAGTGTTCTTCTGTAGGAACAAAACATAGCATAACCCATGAGCCACTAATCAAAACTACAAAGCAAGCATACCAGCGTAGAACTGGTTTAGTGCCTAAAACTCTTTAATTTATTAGTAGTAATCTACAGGATCATATGTTCGATTACCATTGAGAGTTAATTTAACATAGTGCAGGTTTCTTCACGCTAAGGAATATACAGACCTAGAACCAGAACCTTCTAATCATTCTAAACAAAAAAACTACAAAAAAAACTACAACTTGGAGCTGGTTTAGTGTCTATAACTCTTTGACTTCTAAGTATGGTCGGTCATAGCTTCTATTCCCGTTGAAAGTTAACTTAATATAATACGGACATCGGGCTAGAATCTCTTAGTCATTCAGAAAAAACTTTTAGTTATTCAAAAAAAAAAAATCAGCGGTTTCTACCTTGTCGGAGTTGCTTATGTTATCGTCAGTGGCGGTATAAGGATAATCTTCCTCTGTGTCAATACCACTGTTGTCAATAATGAACTGAAAGGCATAGTCCATGAGACCACCATTACACTCCTCATTGTAGCTTGTGTCACAATCAACAAGTTCTTGCTTCGACAGAGACACCAAGTCCCCTGTCTTAGATATGGTTTATCCCTTCAACCGCTCCAATCGCCCGAAAACGCCCAACAACTTCCTATTAATCACCAAAAACCTCTCATAATACAAAACACAAAAGGCAACAACAGCAAACACAATTCGAAAGAGAGAGAGAGACTTTGAAGTCATACCACAGGATCCTTGATCTTTGACTGGAACAACAGCACCTTTGGCTCTCCGGTCAACTTCGTCAGGCAAGCTATCTCCAATCTTGTGTAGATACCTCTCTGCCTTCTCCGAAACCCTAGTCCTGTCCATCTTTTTCGCGCGAAACTCTTCGTTAGTTAGATCAGCTAACCTGGTCAATCCGAGTGCAAAACTCTGTTTCGGGACCGAGCTGTGCTCTTGCATGAACCTCACGTAGATCTGGAACCGCTTATCATCCTGCTCTCCTAGACCATTGTAGTTCTTGTGATTCTCCACAAGACACGGCTGGGATATATTTAGACACTCAGCCACCGTCTAGAGAGGAAGAAACTACTAGTAACACCGAGAGGATCACGAGAGACAGGGTTTTGAATGTGACTGAATCGGTGTCATAATCATGAAAGAACAAAAAAGTGTCATTTTCAAAATATCTGGATCAAAGGGTCATTTCTTATCTTACGTTTTCGTATTGACTATTTCCTACTATCAACGCTACTATGCAGGGAATGTCGATTTTAAAGTTTTTGCGCCTATAAGTTTCAATTCATGATCTAAAAGATTTAATAAAACATTATCATTAATCATTGTTCCTTGTTCAATGGTTTTACTTCATTTTATGTTTATGTAGTACTAGGTGTTTTGTCCGTACTTGCGGACTTAATAATTTTACAAAAATTTGCAAGTAAATTTAATATCAATTCAAAAACATAATTTATTTTATGTTTTAAAAATATTTAGTATTAAATAGATATTGAGTTTTTATATACAAGAAATTTTAATTTAATAAAATATATTTATTATGTAAAATAAATTTGAAAATATTCATATATACATAAAACTATATACATGAGTTTATATTTATTTTAAAATATTATGATGTAAAATATTTTGGATAATCTAATATATAATTTTTTAGATAATAATGAGTATAAAATTAATGAAATTCGTTCACCGCTCTCAGATAGATAATGATGATTATATACTTTTTACCCAGTGACTTACGTTGGTTTATCTAATAACTAGACGAATACTCGGTTCTGATATTTCCTTTGATTCGATATGTTCTAACTTAAATGACAACCGTACTAAGAGTCATTGCCTTGTTTTCTGAGTGGACGAAAAGTGTTGAAAAGAAGCAAATACACATCTGTCCTGCTTGGGGCTACATTGGCGAGAAAGAAGATCAAGGGAGAGAGTCTAAAGAAGACAAGCCCAGAAAGATCCATTAAATCACACACACACGCACACTCACAAAAGAGGAATAAGCACACATTACAAGTCAAGAAAGTTGAAAGAAACCAAATCAAATCGCAGAAAACAAATCAAATCTCAGACCAACTTGGTCGGGTAAGAAGGCCACATTGTTAGACCACATTTTCCAAATGGATTTTTGACGTTCCGTTGGAGCTTCATGTATCCGCCTTCTCCCCAGGTTGCTCCCCATGAATTACGAATGATCCAGTAATCTCTACCTTGTGATGATCCATAACCCACGACTATCACAGCCTGGGTCGTACCTATCCCACATGTTACATTAAACACACCCTGTGGAAGAAGACAAAAAGCATATATAGAACATGGGTTTAAAAAAAACACAATATCCAAGCAATAAACCGAATCAAAGGATTCTTGGAAACTTACACTTCTGTAATGCATAAAAGCGGCGCCATCAGCGTAAATGCCAGCACTAACAGGTTGATGAGCAACAGCTTTCTTCAAAGACATCTCATCGCCTCTAGGAACATCTTCATAACCATCGATGGTAACAACACGAGTGTTTCTTTTCTAAAGAATGAAAGAAGAAAGACATAATTACAAAACTGAAAACATAATAAAACTACAAAATTGTTGTTTTTTATTTTTTTTTAAAAAAGAACCTTGCAGGAGCTATAGATGCCAGTATAAGGATAATCTTTATCTGTTTGAATACCACCTTTCTCCATGATGTACTTAAAAGCCATATTCATGAAACCTCCATTACATCCATGGTTGAAAGCATTTCTGTCGCAGTCAAGCAGTTCTTGCACCGACAGAGATATCAGTTCTCCGGTTGTGATCTGGTTTATACTTTCAACCGCTCCAATCGCAGAGAACGCCCAACCACTTGCTATTTATCAAGAAATCTCAATAGCAATCGCAATTTCAATATCGAAAGCTGAGAGAGTTAAAAAAAAATAAAAAAACATACCACATTGTCCTTGATTTTTGACCGGACCAACGGCTCCTTTATCTCTCCAATCGACATGGTCAGGCAAAACATCTCCTTCCTTGTACAAATACCTCTCTCCTATCACTGAACCTCTAGTCCTCTCTATCTTACTCCCCAAGTACATACCTCGAAACTCCTCCTTCGTAAGATCTGCAAACCGGGTCAAACCGAGTTCGTAACTCTGGTTCGGGACCGAGTTGTGCTCATCGATGACCATCAAGTTGTCAGTGAAGATCTTGAACCGTCTTTCTTTCTCTCCAAGTCCATTGATGTAGTTCTTCCCATTCTCCACCAGCCACTGCTCGTACATCTGCCGCACCTCCGACTCATTTCGCTGCGTCTCTGTCGCTGTGACGCTGCCGAGAGACGAGGAAAGTAGTGACACCGAGAGAATCACGAGAGACAGGGTTGTGATTGTGATGGGAGCAGACATTGTTTTGCTTTTGGTATGTTTGAGTGTGATTGGTGCAACTGTTGCCTTGAGGTATTTTATAGGGAAAGAAACTTTTGTCTTCTAGAGAGAATTGGGAAGCAAGAGGGAAAAAAATGCATGTGTTCCTCGTATTGACTCTGACGTGTCGTCACCACCTTTTTGTATTATTACGCTTATATATTTTATACTGAAAAAAATTGAAGAAAACATCACATGCAAGATTCTGAAATATATCTGCAAGTTTATTCTCCAACTATTGTTTAAGCACAATAATACCTCATGGAATTGTTAGTTTATTTTCAAATGTGATCGCAATTTTGTAGTTTAATCTGAAATGAGCATTTAATTCTCCAAGATTTGGAAATCTGCAAGTTTTTTTTTTTTTGGTATGCTGCAGGAAAGTTATAGTTATAGTTGACTATGAAAAACTATGATTACAAGTTTTTTAAATGTTTAATGGAATTGTTAGTTTAATTTAAATGTAATCACAATTTTAAAGCTAAATCTAGAAAAAAAATGAGAATTTAATTCTTCACTATTTGCTATTGACATATGTACAATAACCTCTATAAATTAATAATTTTCGGACATTGAAATTTTATTAATTTATAGAGATATTAATTTAGAAAAAATTTCTTTTTTTATATTTTATATTTTGAATATTTTTATTTATAAAATAAAATATATATGATTTTACCATATATACATTAATATAATTTTAGAAATTTTACTTTCATATTGTTTTACTATATTTCTTGATTTATATTTTTATGTTTCATATAATTTATATGTTGTTTTTGATATAATTTTACTAAATATTATCAAAATATATTAAAATGTTAAGAAAAATAGAGGTATTTTTATTGTGAACATAAAACCAACAATATAATGTTTAGTTTGTACTTATATGAAATGTATATATAGATATATTATTAATTTGTGATTTTAATGGGACCATATATGTACATAAGATTCTGAAATATATCTGCAAGTTTATTCTCAACTATTGTTTAAGCACAATAATACCTCATGGAATTGTTAGTTTATTTTCAAATGTGATCGCAATTTTATAGTTTAATCTAAAATGAGCATTTAATTCTCCAAGATTTGGAAATCTGAAAGTTTATTATTCAACTATTGTTTACGCACAATAATACCTCAAGTTATAGTTATAGTTGACTATGAAAAACTATGATTAGAAGTTTTTTAAATGTTTGATGGAATTGTTAGTTTAATTTAAATGTGATCACAATTTTAAAGCTAAATCTAGAAATCGAAAAATGAGAATTTAATTCTTCACTATTTGCTATTGACATATGTACAGTAACCTCTATAAATTAATAATCTTCAGACTTTGAAATTTTATTAATTTATAGAGATATTAATTTACAAATTTTTTTTTACATTTTTTTATTTTTGAATATTTTTATTTATAAAATAAAATATATTTGATTTTACCATATATACATTAATACAATTTTAGAAATTTTACTTTCATATTGTTTTACTATATTTCTTGATTTATATTTTTATGTTTCATATAATTTATATGTTGTTTTGATATAATTTTACTAAATATTATCAAAATATATTAAAATGTTAAGAAAAATAGAGGTATTTTTATTGTGAATATAAAACCAACAATATAATGTTTAGTTTGTACTTATATGAAATGTATATATAGATATATTATTAATTTGTGATTTTAATGGGACCATATATGTACATATGATTTTCTATAAAAATTATTATCTTATTATTTCATCGATTAGTATCATATTTTGAAAGTCCAACTACGGACCGAAAAAATTTATTAATTTATAGAATAACTACTGTATAATTATCATTGTGGAGAATTTTTTAAGAAGGCTTGACAGAATACAACAAAAACTACTACAACCAAAAAAAGAGATAGACATGTCTAAGGAGTGAAAAGATCCGAAAAAACACTTTGCATGAAACCCGAAAAGCTATTGTTCGAAAGAACAATTGATGATACTTGGATGAAACGACGCACAAGGAGTTTGGATGACGTGGTTTCTTTTTCATTCGAATCCAAAATGTGAATTAACTGCAGGCATCATATTCAAAAGATATATATTTGAGTAAAGATAATTTATACATCTAAATAGAATAATATAGACTTCAACATCAAAATCAAGCTAAAATGTTGAGAAAAGAGACGTCATTTCGCATAAATGTCACAACTTGTTTGCCCTGATCATCATATCATTGTTCTAAGCCGTTAACAAGACCATTGTTGATCACCAAGAAGATTCACATTTGCGAGTTGATCAAAGTTACTAAAACAAGAATCAATGGACGATTACTACAAGAATCTAAATGCCAAGCTAGCGTTCGAAATCAGATCACAACAGGGAATCATATGAAATTAATGTCATGATCAGATTGATTTATGTTTAAAAAAATTGTATCAACTTTTATTACTCAAGAAAGAGTGTGATCACACTATGAACCAATTCTGAATTGTCTAAAGACAAAGGGCAGAGTCTTGGACACTTGGAATACAAAGCTGATAAACTAAACGGCTCCTTTATTCGTGTCGTCTATCCTCAAGAGCTGCTCACAAGCACGTTAGTAGCCTTAGTGGTCGCAGTCGCTGGGCCACGGGTGAAAGCTTTTACACTTAACAGACTGTTTGCCTTCTGTCCACACCAAATTTCATAATACGAATCAGTCAAAATTAACAATAAAAACATGTCTTTAAGCCATACGAGAGAACAAGAAACTAACCATTCTACAAGTACCAGCCTCCAAGTCGCAGAGAGGGTACGCCTGAGGGCAGCAGCTAGAGCTGTCCTCACAGCAAGTAGCTGACTCAAAAGGACAACATCCCCAGCTATAGCATTTGCCTTTGTACTCATATAGACAACAACAAGTGGACTTGGCTGGACAAGTGTAAGACTTGTCACAAACAACAGGCGAAGCCGGTGGAGGTTTCGGTGGGTTTGAGCTAGATGATTTGGTAGGGTAAGAAGCCATCATCGCCACACCACATTTCCCTGACGAATCTTTAATGTTACGTTGGAGCTTAACGTATCCGCTTTCTCCCCAGTTCGATCCCCATGAGTTTCGTATAATCCAGTAGTCTTGACCTTCTGAGGTTCCGTATCCCACGGCTACTACACCATGGTCCAAAGCTGTTCCACATGTTCCTGCAAACACACCCTGAAGAAACAACATAACATATATAAATAAAACTTTCATGAAACTGGTATTGTTTAATAAAACTAATCATGCAGGAAGTTTTAGCGTTAGTGTATTACAGATTTGTAAAGCTGGAACTCCCGGCCACCGGCTTCGATTGCAACACTGATTGGTTGATGAGCAAGTGCCTTCTTCAAAGACTTCTCATCGTTTTCAGGAACATCCTCGAAACCACCGATTGTAACAACACGAGTGTTCTTCTGTATGAACCAAACATAGCATAACCCATGAGCCACTAATCAAAACTACAAAACAAGAGTACCAACATGGAGTCAACCTAGTGCCTATAACTCTTTAATTTTAGTAAGGGTCTAAAGTACTATCTAACGGAAAGTTAATATAACTTGACATAGATTTCTCCTAACGAATATACGGACCAAGGGCCTAAACCTCCTAGCCATTCAGAAAGACACTACAAAATGTTGTCGTTTCTGCGGTTTATACCTTGTCGGAATTGCACATGTTAACATCAGTAGCGGTATAAGGATAATCTTCCTCAGTGTCGATACCACCGTTGTCAATAACGAACTGAAAAGCATAGTCCATGAGACCACCATTACATCCCTCATTGTAGCTTGTGTCACAATCAACAAGTTCTTGCTCGGACAGAGATACTAACTGCCCTGTCTTGATCTGGTTTATCCCTTCAACCGCTCCAATCGCCGAAAACGCCCAACAGCTTCCTATTTATTACCAAAATAACCTCTCATAGCACAAAACACAACAACCGCAAACGCAATTCTAAAGAGAGAGAGACTTTGAAGTCATACCGCAGGATCCTTGATCTTTGACTGGAACAACGGCACCTCTCGCTCTCCAGTCAACTTCATCAGGCAAACTATCTTCTTCAACCTTGTGTGGATACCTCTCTGACTTCACCGGAACCCTACTCCTCTCCATCTTCTTCCTCAAGTACATCGCTCGAAACTCTTCGTTGGTCAGATCAGCGAACCGGGTCAACCCGAGTTCGTAACGCTGGTTAGGGACCGAGTTGTGCTCTTCCACGAACCTCACGTTATCCATGAAGATCTGAAACCGCTTGTCCTGCTCTCCTAGACCGTTATAGTTCTTGTGATTCTCCACGAGCCACCGCTCGAAGCCTCGAATATGTTTCGTTCCACAAGGTTCTGCTCTAACACTTTCGCCGTGACGCCGCCGAGGTACGAGGAAAGTAGTAACACCGAGAGGATCACGAGAGTAAATCTAATTGCAGTAGACATGTTTTGTTTTTGTTATATTTCAGTGAGATATGTGAGAACTGTTGCGTCAAAGTATTTATAGGGTCGTTTTTCTGAAAAAAAAAGAAGTATTTATAGGGTAGGAAACTTTTGTCTTCGAGAGAGAAAGTGGGAAGCGAGAGGGATACATGTGTTCTTCGCATTGGGCCTAATTGCTATAACGTGTCATTTTGTTTTTATATTAAAATGATTAAATACAGTGGATAATTCATAGTTTGATTTAACGAATTTCTCTTGTATATCTTGTTTAAACTTTAGCTATTTAGTTAACTTTTACTTGTCGAAATAAAATTTTGATAAACTTCTTCTGATAGTATGTTTTTTGATAGAAATGTAAATTTCATTACTTTTATAATGTAGGTTGAATACACCAAAACTTGTATCCTAGTTTGCTAAGAAGCAGATCAGTGTTAATCAGTCCCAAAAAATATTTTAAAAATACTCAAAAACACACATATCCTACAAGTAAACTCAATCAAATAAAATCTAATCAAGCCTAGAACTAATAATAGTTTATTTGATTTATTGTCACTTCTAAGGATTAGATTTTATATCATACTTTAACATAATATGTTTTCATATTATTTTAAAATAAATTTTATTAATAATAATACTAATAAACTCGTTTATACTTATTACTTCTTATTTGTCTTTTAATAAATAGTGAGATATCTGGCTAATTGTACGTTAGTATTTATAGCATGTTTCAACCTTTATCGGTAGGAACTACGAACCCTAGGGGTAGGGGTGGACGTATCGGGTATCCGGAAAATTTCGAGGTATCCGGGAGATTTTGAGGTATCTGGATTCGGATACTTATCCAGCGGATTTATGATTTTACTATCCTTATCCGGATCTGGGGTTCTCGGATATCTTTCTAAAAAATTGTAATATCCGGCGGATATTAGGATCTGGATTTAGAACTTTAAAATAAATAAAAAATAATATTAAAATATATAAAATATTAACAATAATTAAAAATAAAATATATATAATGTTTTTAATTATTTTAATGTATTTACAAATTTTATATAAAAGATATAAATATTATTATAAAATGAAAATATGATAAATAAAATTAGTCTTTTATATAGATATTACTATTTTAAAAATAATTATTAATAAAAATTACGGATCCGGATATTCGGACTAAAAAATTTAGATATCCGGATCCGGATTTGGTTTGAACGGATCCAACATTTTACTATCCGGATCCGGATCTCGGATCGAATTCGAATCTCGGATAATAAGTTCCAGGCCTACCTAGGGGACCCATATGGTATCAAAACAAATGATTTTGAAATACAATTTTGATGTCGTGGTCATGCAAGGTATTATTATAGGTTACAATAACCAAAGAAATATTCCGTTTTCCAATTTTGTTTGTCGTTGCTTGCATCGTGACAACATCCTGAAAACTCTTATACAATATTCCAACTGGGAAAGTAAAACGAGGAACTCTTCGTTCCCAAGTTTTAAGATCTCTAATATGTAGTCCTAGTTTCATAATTTTAAATCTCTGTTAGTAAGCCTTGTTTTACCAAATAAAGCACAATATCTTTTAGAGTATTGATAATAAGGGTGCGACTATCAACAGCCTATACCTGAATATGTACTCTTACTTTATGTTTTGAGTCTGTGACTACCATATGCGAGTTAAGAATGAGTCGTTTTCATTCGTTTTAAAAGCAAGCAAATTAAAATATAGTTGGATGTTTGTTGTTCTAGTTTCTAAATGATGTACTAGCGTCTCTTAGCACAGTCTTTTTGGATTTTTGTTTGAAGAGATCTACACTATATAGTTTAACAAAACATGTTAAAACCCTAAACTAGTTATACAGTACGGCTCAAGTCTTTATTAAATACTCTCAAGATTGTGAAGATTTCATCTACATATTCTATACCTTACTTGCTCAATAATTCCGGGGAAAATAAAACAGTTTAATGTTCTTTAATGTTCTTCCCTAGTTTTAATATATATATATATATATATATATATATATATATAGGTAAAACCCTAGTTTTAAACTTTTAATATTATACCTGTATCAAGGGCCATTTTAGAACCACATGGATCTTTTAATTTTTCAAGAAGTCAAACAAAAACGCATTGGCTTTGGTTATGTTATTATGTCTTATGTTTAGTATAGTCATAGTTAGAATAGTTATTTTTTTTGTCTTTGAGAAAATGTAATTCATAAGGTTGAACCGTTCTTGTTTGTTGATGTTGTACAAGTAAAGAAGAGAGAAGGTTAGCGTTAGATAAGATCATAGGCAATGTGATAAATGGCAGGACAACGTACGTGCAACAATTTTATTTGAACTAGCTTACAGATTTCATGATATAACTAATTAAGAGAAACGATGACTCCTCTTTATGCTTTTTTTTTTGACAAAAATGACTCCTCTTTATGTTATCAAGGAAAAAGTTAAATGTTGAAAATGTAGCACAGTAGCAATGTTAATTAAAAAGGAATTGTTGACAATAAAAAAATTAAAAAGAAATTTTAAGATCATTAATCAAAGTGTCAGAGTGGATCCCTTGTTTATAAGACATTGAAAAGGTAATTTTAAAAGGTCATATTTCTATCTTTTCTACGTTTTTTCTTGTTATCAACGTTACAATACATGAGAGAGAGAAGTGAATGTGGTTTTTAAAATCTTAGCTTAATCTATGAGCCCAGTTGCAAGATTAATTCTTCTGACCCAGTGACTTACGTTTGGTTATCATGGACTATGATTGGCTACTGGGCCAGTATTTCTTTCTTATGCTTCCCTTGATTCTATTCTAACTAAAATGATCATCGTATAGATACGAGAGCCATGTCCTTCATATTTATTGGCTGTATAAATATTTTTAAACAAGATGGATTTTTCATAAGCTTTGTCTAGGATCAATCGTTTTCATTAAACTTTATCCAGGATCAGCCCTTGGCCATGAGGTATCCATTGCTTCTGTTTCTTGTGTGTTTGTTTGTTTTCTACATATACGTACTAGTGTTTTTAATTGTAAGTCGAATACACCATTATTTTAGTACTTTTATCAACCGGACATAAAGCTTTATCGCAAATACCTTGTCAAGTATGGAAGAATTCAAGTTTATTGGCTTATCCATGTCGAAGAAAATAGACGTATAGATAGATTTTAAGGAGTTAACAGCGAGATTTGTTTGACATATAGTCATGGCCGGATTTAAGATTTTGGGGGCTTGAAACATTTTTTAAAAAGAATGAAAATTTTGGGGACCAATGTCAATACCAATGTTTCATCCGGCTTTGCCCAGATTCGACCCTGCATATAGTTCCTTTGTCTTTGGACGACCAAAGCAATAAGCATGGTATAATAGAATCAGCGGTACGCTTTTCTAATACTGTCGATACAGGGCCGGCTTAACATTGTTAGGGGCCCTAGGGCAAAACCTTTTATTTACCCTTTAAAATTTATGTTTACTTAATGTTTTCAATAATTTTTTTTGTTTTTAAAATCTAGTCAGTAATATATTGTGAAGAAAACAATAATATATACACATAAAATATTTTTGGACCCCTTTTCAATTTTATTTATAATTATTTTTTGAAAATTTCTATGTAAAACATGTATTTATATAAAAAATTAGTAATATATGGAGGGACTTGGATCCGGGGGGTCGTACCATTTGTCCCCCCCAGATTAGCCGGCACTGTATCGATATGAATTTATATATGATTTAAATCACATGTAGATGGTATTATTCGGTGAAAAAGTGATTAATCAATTTTTTTCCTTGATGTTCGACTAATTATTTAAACCGTATATGACGTGTGATATATTATATACATGCATGATGCATGCATGCATCCTCTTGTTTCTTTCTGTCTATCATACAGACGAGTGCACAAGGAATAAAAGTACAAACAAAGGGGAAAAAATAGATTGGAGAAACGCACCACATCGAAAAAGAACCTATGAACTTATCCAAGAGTGGCAGTAATTGTTAGGAATGTGGGAATCAAATTCAATTTTATAATGGAAAGAAATATTTATAAGTTGTGTTTCGAATATTGTTTTTTTTTTGCCATAACACAAAAACATATAGACAGAGAGTGAATGAGCTGGGAAGCACGTGTGATGAGAGGATAGAGAAGCACTTGCAACAACGACAGTGCAGGGTTGACTGGAGACAGTAGGGCCGTGTGGGTCGTGGAGACGCGTGTACCTCACTTCCTCTCCACTCGAGGACGACGTCGTTCAGATTTTCGAACTATGGAGTATATTGGTAAGTTTAGAAAAAGTTGTGCGTTTTAGGTATATACTATTTTTGAATGGAGATTATTACAACGTACAAAATGAATTTATTTTCGTCTTCAGTGTTTAAATTAGTGATTTAAAAGATTCTTTTTCTTTTTAGTAGTCAACGAATACACACCCCAGTTAACTATCCACACATATGGGTAGTGTTTTATTGTTTTGATTTTCTTGCTTTTCATAGGATAAAAGGAAGAGAATAACTGAATAACACAATGCTTAAGCCAGTTACAAAAAAAAAAAAAGAATAACACAATGTTGCAATTTTGATACAGCAATTTAACTGATTGAAAATTTAACTGAACAAAAAAAAGACAAACATAGGGAACCTTTATCATTATTATTTTAAATAATTGTAAAATGCTAAACCATGTTGTCTTATAAGAACGTTATCATCAGGGAAATTTTTTAACTAAAATAACTTTCAAAATAGAAATATAAGAAAGAAATAAGAAAATAATGATTTTTCATCTGAGATATTAGAAAACATTTTACTAGACCTTTTTCTCCAAATGTGATTTTCTGATTGGTTGATTTTTAATTGTTTAAAATTTAATTATAAAATCTAATTATATTTCAAATATTATTAATATGATTTATAAGAGCATGACCAATGGTGTCAAACCCACCAAAATTTCTCATAGCTGCAAATATTAATAATTTATTATAATTACATTCTTAAATAAATTTTAAATCAGAAGAAAAAATGAATTAATCACTAACTGACACATGTTAGGAAATTATCTAATTTTTTTTTGTTGGGTATCAACTCCACTCTTTTTATTTCCACAATTTTTTCATTTTCTTTCCTTTTCTTTTCTTATTTTTAATGCTTAGAAGCTTTGTTAATACTATTAACGTTGCTCTAAGTGTCTATGCATCAAGAATTTGTCAATAAACTCTTTAGCCGTGAAATAAAAAGTGAATTATATTGATTGTGGTTCCACTAGTTCTTCACTGTGAAATGATGGATGATACGTGTCGAGCAACTGAACGAATATTCCATGAGTCAATGACTTCCATTGGAGGTATAGTATTTTATATATCATGCATTATTTGCCTAATTGATTCTCATAACACTAGTATACATCTACGTGTGTGTGTGAACTTACTACTAGCTAGATATACGTACCAAGGGCTAAAAGACAAACTTATTATATCATAAATTCATACGTAATGTATAGGTGGAAAACGAGCTAGGGAAGAGAAGACGAAGCGGGACCAGCTTAGGAAGCAGAGGATGAAGCTGGACCAGCTTAGGAAGCAGAGGACGAAGCTGGACCAGCTTCGAAACGCTCATGTCTTCGTTCTTTGACCTTTGACTTGCTCCATAACCACATGCATGAGAGACCGTGTCAATTAGTCTGAGATATATTTATTAGTCAGTTTTGGTCCTTTTGGATGAACTACGGTTTAATAATAGAGTTTCCGAGTTTTTTTTTGTTTGCTAAATAGTTTCCGAGTTTTGGTATCAAGTTTAATAATACTACGGTTTAACACGTCGTATTAGATCAAAGTATCAAACACTAGTACGCTGCGGCATCTTTATTGTTTTCTTTTACTTGTCAATTGTTTTCCTCTAATTGCCTGTAGTTTGCCATCAATCATGAATGTTATATTCATAGCTACATCTACATTCACCTCACTATATACGTTAAAATATGTGCACATGATTCTTGTTTGTTTTTATTATTATAAGAATTAAAGGTAATGGGTATTATATTCATTCGCTATATATAAATTAAATCGTTTTGTTTTGTTTGGCATAGATTTTAAATCCTCTAAATCATAAGGAACATACTGGCTGTAGAGATGGAGATCTTAACCATAATATATAGGTTTTGACATAAATATACATATATAAACCGACTATTTCGATATCTGAATTTTAATTTCAAACTACATAATTTTGAAAGTTTTTAAACAATATCACAATTCACAATCATATTTTCTATATACGATGATTTCGAACAATACTATTTGTACTAAAACAATATTTAGAATTTAGACAAGAGTAAACAGGTTTATATGTTTAAATTAATTGTATAGCTTTGCTAGATTGAAATTCTCTTTTCCAGCAAGAGATTCTTTGTTTCACCGGGAGAGGATACAATGCATATGACTGGCAAACATTCAACAGAAAGTAACAAAAGCAAAAATACATAAAAGCTTCTTAGTTGTTCCTATGATAACAATGCAATGACAGACCGGAAGATTCTGCCCCTTTGTTATTCATCACTTTCTTGTCTGCACATAAACTAAAGTAAATTTATAAATAAACTATCAATCAATTAAAATCAGAAGAATTTGATCAGAAATATTAAGGTCCAAGTCCACCTCACGAGTTTATTTTGATTTCAATGTATTTGTCGTGTAATATTTGTCTTCATTCGATAATTTTGTTTAGACAAACAAAACCCTCCACTGACAAAACTAAAATTCATTTATTTACACAATTCTCTTTCGGTATATAGTAAGCATCTCTACACATTGTGTCGTGAGAAACAAGATTTGGTTTCAAAATGTGATTATGTTAGCTAGTTTCTTTTGAATTGATAGCAGTAATTTTGAAGGCAACTTTTACAAAAGTCTCAATAAAGTTATCGTTGAAGTTTCTATCCTACTTAACGCCAACACATAAAACATATCTTAAATTTCACTACTTTGAATGTTTGTAAATAATTGAGGGAAGTCTACATACTAAAGTGCCATATCAAATCGATCTATGGTTTCGACTTTCGAGTCTCAACTACTATTAATATAGCTAGTCATTGACTTATCGAATCAATGATAAAGGAGATGAGATAAAAGTTACTAACTAGTAACTAGTTTTTGACTCAGATGAGCTGGAGACTAGAGAATAGCTAATATTCTATGACGAGTTTGGTCTCTAGATTTTGTAGAATTATGTGTTTCTAAGACTTCGTAGTAAAAATATTGTTTCTATATGAAGAAAAATAAAAACATAAAACACAAAACCAATGAACAAACTGAGATAAGTAAGGAAAAACAATAGTTTTTCATTTGCTTTTGAAATTGTTAGATGTTTTGAACTTTTTTTTGTGTCGTTAAATTAAGTGTTTTTTCTTTCTTACTTCTCTTTCTTGAGAAATCTTGTATTTGAGGAAATGGAAAAGTAGTTGGACAAATAAACGAAAGAAATTCAAGATTTACCACAAATGACTCTAGGTTAAATCTCTTAATTGAGATGATAAGTCTAAGATGTATTATGATTAAGATTATTGAAAGTTGTTGCTGAGAAAATAAAATAAAAATGAAGGCATTGATAGAGATACGTGCAAAAAGAAGTGGGTTATATTAGAATACGTGAATCAGAAACGAGTCAAAGTTTTTGCCGTAAAAGAAAAAACAGTCAAGGCTTTTAGATTTGGTTGTATTATTATGGCTGGGTGGTGTGATTATCACGGGTCCTTGATGTTAACTTAAGTAAGTGGACGTTGTCTTCTCTGGGACCTTCTGCGTTCCTAGTCGTTCGCAATTCACTGATTTAGTTTGACCATATTATAATTCGAGATCTGATTTTTAATACACACATCAGTGTTTTGGTGGTTGTCTGTATTGATTAAAAGCGATCGAAACTTGAAGCTTGCGACTGAAAAAAGTTTGTTATGTGATGATTATTCATAATTGAAATTTCTGGATACACAAACGTTTAAGCTCGTATACATGGAAAGATATTAACAGATATTTAGGATTAAATGTTACTATAATATTGTTTTAATTGCTATCTATCCATCCATGCAGTGAACGGAAATTTTCCTGCAGCATGTTTGTTATGTAAGAAAAAAACAAAACAATATTTCAATGGCATCTGGATTCTCGTATTATTGTTTTATATGGATTTGATGATTTCCAAAAAATTATTGATGCGTAAAATTATTTCAATGCCAAATGGCATATTATGTTTTTAGTAAATCTGGAGCAGTGATTTTTTTAAAAGGCAAAATGGGAAAACATAAAATCAAAATTGATGGAAATGAATTTTTTTTTTTTTTTTGTAAACGATGGAAATGAATTTGATACGTAGGATTTCATAATTTTCAGCATTTTCAGAACTATTGTTGAAAGCATTGGTTTCTTATGCAGTGTAAAAATTATAGGTCCACGCAAAAAGTGCTATCCATTCACATAATTAGCATCAGAGAAAGATCATATACGACGGAAAATAATAGAGTACAAATAAGGCTGTTCTACGAAAAATATCATCAAATTCAATTGTTCAATATATTTTTTTCACTATAAGCCAATGTTCAAAAAAATATATATATTGTTGCACTAATATGGTGCACATATCTATATATGTAATAGTTTGTTTTTTGAAAGTTCTATATATTAACTTTGTAACATCAATTAATCAACTCGCTTATTTTGCCAAAAAAAATATTTTTTCAAAGATTAGAATACTTCCACCATTATATGTCATGAAATTTTTATATAATAACAAGAAAATAATGAGTAATAATTTATAGATAAAGATATATAATACAATAGTTATAGATATCTTCAAAGTGAATTATGCAAATCAAATGCATAATGAAATGCATTTGAATAGTTAGATAAGCTTTCAGCTTCTCAAATAATGAAAGTGCATATGTTTTTTTGGTCATCCAAGTTTTATTTTAACTGAAATCAACCATTATATTTTTTACAGGCTAATACATTAATTTTTTCTATGCTATAAACACACAGATACACTCTGTAAGATAATCATAATACATAATTGTATATCATTGACATAAACCTTAAGCTTCACTTCTAAGATGCCATTTTTTCCCTTTAGGATATGTATTACGTAGATGGCATCTCATTCTTAATGATGCTTAATTAAAATTTAAACATATTTAATTTAAAAATTCCAGCAGTTTTTTTACGACGTTATAAAAGGCACACGTGTGGGCTCAGCTCACAGCCAGATAAGGTTACCTTCTCCTTCTTCTTCTTCCTCATACTCTCACGACAATCCTTACCTTCTTCTTCTTCTTCTTCGCAGCTTTCTCTCTGAACGCTTAAATGCCGAGAAGTTTAGAGCCGTTGGATCTCGGAATCCAGATACCGTACCATTTCAGATGTCCAATCTCACTAGAGCTGATGCGCGACCCGGTCACCGTCTGCACCGGTCAAACCTACGACCGAGCCAGCATCGAGTCGTGGGTCACAACCGGTAACAACACCACGTGTCCAGTCACGCGCGCTCCTCTGTCCGACTTCACGCTCATCCCGAACCACACTCTCCGCCGTCTCATCCAGGAATGGTGCGTCGCTAACCGCTCCAACGGCGTCGAGCGCATCCCCACTCCCAAACAGCCGGCCGACCCCACCTCCGTCCGAGCTCTCCTCAGCCAAGCCTCCGCGACTTCCGGAGCTCACGTCTCGGCTCGCTCACGCGCCGCCGCTCTCCGCCGTCTGCGTGGATTCGCGCGAGACTCCGAGAAGAACCGCGTTTTGATCGCGGCTCACAACGCGAAGGAGATTCTGATTAGGATTCTGTTCTCCGACGATGTCGAGTCGTCGGAGCTGGTCTCCGAATCGCTCGCTCTTCTCGTTATGTTCCCGATGACGGAGCACGAGAAATGCGTTTCGATCGCTTCGGATCCGGGTCGGGTAGAGTTTTTAACCCGGTTACTGTTCGATTCCTCGGTGGAGACACGTGTCAACGCAGCCGCGCTGATCGAGATGGCGGTTACGGGATCGAAAGAAACGGTTTCGAATTCCGAATCAGTTTTCGAAGGAGTCCTCGATCTCCTACGCAATCCGGCGTCGTCGTACCCGCGGCGAGCTCTCAAGATCGGGATCAAAGCTTTATTCGCGCTCTGCCTCTCGAAAAACACGCGGTGCGTCGCGGTCTCCGCCGGCGCGCCGGAGATTCTGATCGACCGACTCGCGGCGGGACTGGACAGGTGCGACACGGAGAGAGCTCTGGCGACGGTGGAGATTCTCTGCCGGTCTCCGGAGGGATGCGCGGCGTTCGGGGAGCACGCGCTGACGGTGCCGGTTCTCGTGAAGACGATTCTGAGGGTCTCGGATCGGGCGACGGAGTACGCGGCGGGGGCGCTGCTGGCGCTCTGCACGGCGGAGGAGAGGTGGAGAGACGAGGCGGCGGCGGCGGGAGTGGTGGTTCAGTTGTTGTTGATGGTGCAGAGTGAGTGTACGGAGAGGGCGAAGAGGAAGGCGCAGAAGCTGTTGAAGCTTCTGAGAGACTCGTGGCCTGACTACTCCTTCGCTAACTCCGATGATTTCCCCTGCAGCGAAGTGGTCCCCTTTTGATTTTTTTTTTTAGTTTTTAATGTTTTTTAAAAATAGAAGGAAAAAAAGTATATGGATGTGGTCATTTCTTTATTTGTATTTTGATGGGAAAAATGTGAATTAAGAAAAGAAAATACAGAAGTTTTGAAGAGCATAAGTTAGGTTTTATGCATTATATTGAAGTGTAAGTCACTAATGTCTCTTCATATTGATTGGCTTTTTGAGTTGGGAAAAGTTTTTAAAAAAGCAAAATGGAAGATATGCTAAAGTCTTTAAAGGTATCCTTTCGTTTTCCTCTTTTAGTCTAAAGGCTAGTCAACTTTCTGCATTACAGATATTAAAACAGGTTGTTCAGATTCAACCTATTGAGTGCTGTGACTTTGCAATGAAATGTCATTATACTCTTGTTAATTTATCTTCTTTAGTGTGTTTCTAGCATACTTTTCTTTCCTTATACAATTTGTTAATATTTCAGTTACACATTATTTGATGGACCCATAACACTTTGTGAAAATCAATGATTCGGCTACATGGTCATACTCACAAAAGATACATTGATGATGGCTTCTTGTTAATCGTTTTGAAAAGAGGAACCAAAATCAAACTGGGCTATGATATGGGCCGTGGCTTATAAAGTAGTCTTAGAGGGGAAACTCAGTTTGTTTTCCATGTTTATAAAGTTTTATAGGAAACTCAGTTTGGTAAGGCACCCTTACTAATTGTTTAAGAAAATAAAGTTGGAAGCTATTAGTGATCAAAGCCATTTATGTAATCAAAGATTACAATGACATTGAAATCCTAAGCTGTATATATATATATATATATATGTAGTCCATCAATAGCGTAGCCAATCAAAGAATTACTAATGAAACCAAGATAAAAAGATCATTTCTACTTTTTCAAAATTTTCACCTTTGATCATCAAAGACGAGACCAATAGAACCAGACTCAGCTCTCCACTGGTTTTGTCGACTTTTGACCCACTGGTAAATCATCAATCCAGTCTCCATAGATTCGATTAATCTTCTTGGAGTCACTCCACTTGAGCAAACACTTCTTCCGTCTCCCTTCATCGTTAAGACCAGAAGAATCTGCTGTTACTACTTGTGCTGCATTAGGTTTCATTGCAAATGCTTCGCTTCCAGGCACCACCGTTTGTTTACTCAACGACCCTACTCCGTTTACAGCTTCTCCAATTCCAACAGAGTGATGCAGCAGCTCTGCAACAACCCAAAAAAAAGTCAGAAACACAAGATCATCATCACACACAATCCACAAAGGATAATGATAACATACCTGCTTGGCCATGAGCAAAGTGGCAGTTATCTCCAAAAGGACACTGACCGTTCTCAAACTTTATACAACTCCTAGTCTTCCAGAACACAGTCTTGACAACAACACCACCACCACCATTGTTCAACGGTGCAGGTACAGGGTTACCTCGTCTATTCATTTCAACTTGATGAGAACCAGTACCACCATTCTCAACAGACAGTGGATCATTACCAACGCTTATAGCCAAACTCTCTCTCAGTTTCCCAGACTCATCACGAAACTTGGAAAGATCCTCATGAATGAAATTACACCTATCCCCATAAGGACACTCCTCACCAAAACAAAACTTCCTGCAAAGCTTCATCCTCAAGATTATCTTCTGATCATCTTCCCAGTTATTACTATTCGCAGCAGACACCGAAGAAGAAGGTCGTTCCCTTTCTCTTTCTCTTCCTCTGTCTTGAACAGCAGGAGGGGGAGGTCCAACGATCTCCTGCCAATTAGAAGGAGGTTGCCTCAAATCCTCCATGCCATGTGCAAAATTGCAAGGATCTCCGTTCATACAAGTCCCCGCCTTGAACTTTGCACACATTCTCGTCTTGTAGAATATGTTAGCCGTCCCTCTGTTCACAGGAGGAGCGTTGTTTGACGACGGAGCCATCCAAGAATTGTTGTTACTCGTGGTGTGGTTAAACACGTTGTCATCGTTAAGTCTTGGCCTTTTCAACGAAGGCTGAGATTGTGACTCAGATTGTTCGTCGTTCATCGGATAATCATTCGTCTGGATTTGATTCCAACCACCAGAATAAGGCGATTGCACGAACATGGGACGAGAATCAGAGTAACTCGAATCCATTATTCTACAAACCAAATCAAAATTCGCAGATTACAACTCTTTCGATTACGAAACGGTTCCAATGGCAAGTAAACTGATGAATAAAAATCAAAATGCTTGATACTATGATATACAGAAACACGATTTGAGAACAGGAATCGAATGGATCCGTGGAAAGGAGAGAGAGTACGGAGAAGAGAGCAATACCAGGATCGATTATGGCGGCGGTGGCGGTGGCGGTGGCAGGTTTAAGGGAGAGGAAACGTGCTTTAGGGTTTTTGAACATCTGATCGTATACATATATATACCTTTTCTCTATTGCATTAGGAAACCGAATTTACAGTTAGTTAGTTACTTCGCAGTGATTTTGTAAAAAGAAAATTCGGATCATATAACATGAACTATAAAACATTATCTAAAATTAATTTGGAGAGGAAAATATTATCTAATCACGCTTTTGTATAAAAAAAAGTATGCACCAATCTTTATGCTTTTAATTTGTAAAAACAAATCAGATAACTATAAAGGATATTTACCAACAATAGATTTTTTAAATTTCGTAAAACTTGTTTTTACACAAAAGAAAATGTTAAAATATAATTTTATTTAATATATAATTATTTAATTAAAATTGATTAGTTGTTTCAAATGGTTAGAAATAAATTATGTAAAAACTTATATTAAATGTAAAATGATATTTTTTCTAAAACAAAAAATAATATTTTTCTGAAATTTTATTTAATAAAAAATGTTCAATCTCTTAGGCACATCACGTCATCAAATACTTTTATTAGAGTGTGACACATGTCCTCTCCTAGATACATTTTGTTTCATTAATTGACTGCTACAATATAATTGAGCTTCTTTGGTTGCTCAATCAACCCATCCCGTTAACAAAAAACCTAACCGTCTCAATCCGGGTTGCATCGAATTTGAGGGTTTACCGTATTCTTCCCTTTTCGTTATCTAAACCGCCATTGGAGTACACGGGAGAGTTCTGTAAAATGAATCTTTATGGCAATTCTTTGGATTGGGCAGATTTTGTGACATCTAGTCTGAGTTTCTTCTTTTCTATCCTTTTACGAACTTCGAAGGGGTTAATGGGCCGTAATAAACATTGATTCATTCGTTAATTTTGTTTTTAGGTGGTCTCCTTCACTAATCATCAATTTATAGTTGTAAAACTTATCTCTTCGCCAACTACCTACTGCCTTCGTCTAACTCTAACTTCTCGGTGTTGCTATCGATTCCGATTCTCCTCTGCAACGTCTACTTCCTATCTCTAAAGAGTCATAAAGTTTATCTGTTTACTGCAACAATCCAAACGACATGAATTTATTTCAATGAATATATTTTATCAAAATGAATAACATAAAATGTCCTCCGTCCTTTTAAAACGCGGATTAAAATCTAATTAGATATCATGACATTGTCGTTGCACAAAAAAAGATATTATGACAATGTCCACAAACATTAAGTATTAAGTATACTGAAACAAAATAAATCAAGATACTATCAAAAATCATATATAATGAGAAAAAGAAGAAAAGATAGTTTTTCTCGAAGAAAACAAAAATGTCTTTGATTTGACCATTTGAATCTAATGGTGGTATATTATCTCAGATTTGTTAAGCAAAAACGAAATGAGTCTGCGATATCCTTAAAGGACTTTTCTCAAAAACAATCGAACCAAATATGTAAAGTAGACAACTTGAAAAAATTAGAAAACATGACTATTCGTTGATGTAAAATCATTTTTTGTGTTTACATTAACGACTTTTTTACAAAATTTCATTTTCATTTGGTTCTTTAATAATAAAAATATATCTAAGATGATTCTCTTTAAAACGATTTAGTTATACATATTGTTCATATCCAAATCAACTATATGTATGAACAAACGATACTTGATCATATATCCAAATCAATCATAAATAAATATGACAATACTCATGACTAAATCGGTTAAAAAGTATCATCATCAACAAGTTTAATTTTCCTTTTGTTATAATCGTTTTTATTATAAATATGAAGCTTCAACCACTTCTTATTATATCTTTGGATAAAAACGAAACATAACATTTTATTGTGTGTCAGCACTACATGTCTACATACCACATTAATAATAATGATAGTACTGACATTTTATTTGAAACAAAGACGAAATTCAAAATTCAACATAAAGCATATAAATAAAAGCAAAAAAAATCACATCACAACTTATGCAAAAGAAAGGATGCTTGGAGCTCCTCTGCTTCTTTCTCGAGTTCCTTATACTTTTGGCGAATCCCTAAAACCTCAATTGCTTCTTTGACCATCTCTCTGAGGGCAGGGGGTGATTCCATCACCCGAAGGAGTTCGGTTTGGTCTATCTCAAGAAGCATTCCTGTGAGTTTTGCAGTGAAAAATGGCTCAAGTTGTTCCACCAATGGGTAGAGAAACTCACCAATCATCTACAACGGAGAGATATCAAAATCAGAAAAAGATAAGCAAATTGTATCTCAATAATAACCACAATATAAAAAACATAAAATCTGTTTTACATTTCTTTGTTGTTCAGGAGATTTGTTTTTAAGTGCTTTAACCAGTTTAGCTACAGTAAGTTTTGGAGAAGGATCAATACGGGGAGGGGGATAACGAGAAATGTTACTGAAGATAGGTTCCATGGTTAAGCAATGAAGAAGGCAGAGGATTGGGAAGAAGAAATATGGTTTAGGGTGACTAGAAAATGGTTTAACTTACTATTTAACAAAGACAGTTGGCCTATTTATATTGTTGATACAAAGTTTTCATAATTAGGATTACACATACAAAATCAGAATTTTTTTCTTTGAAAAGAAAAATATGAAAAATCAGATTTTTTTTTGTTATTTAAGGAAATATATGTGAAAAAGAATGTAATGATATCTTTGTTTAGCGTATGTTCAACTCTAAAAATATAATGCCATTTTTTATTAGCGTATGTTCAAACTGTAAAAATGTAATACCATCTTTGTTTAGCATGTGTTCAAATATAAAATGTAATGTTATTTTTGTTTAGCGTATGTTCAAATTCAAAGAATGTAATGCCATATTTGTTATCATGTGTTTAAATCCAAAAATGCATTACTATTTTTGTTTAGCGCATGTTCAAATCCAAAATGTAATGCCATTTTTGTTTAGCCTTGTTCAAATATCAAAATTTAACACTATTCTTGTTTAGCGCATCTTCAAATTTAAAGAGTATAATGTCATTTTTGTTTAACGAGTGTTTAAAAAAAATGAAATTCATTTTATTTAGTTCATGTTCAAAGTCAAAAGACGTAATACCATCTTTGTTTAGCGCTTGTTCAAATATAAAAGTTTAATACCATTTTTGTTTAGTGCATCTTCAAATTCAAGTATAATTCATTATATTTTGAAGTGTGTTTAAATTAAAAAAAAATGAAATACATTTTATTTAGTTCGTGTTCAAAGTCAAAAGACGTAATACCATCTTTGTTTAGTGCTTGTTCAAATATAAAAGTTTAATACCATTTTTGTTGAGCGCATCTTCAAGTTCAAGTATAATATCATTATTGTTTGACGCGTGTTTAAATCAAAAAATAAAATGCATTTTATTTAGTTAATGTCAAAAAATATAATATCATCTTTGTATGACAACATTGTACACTTTATTATGTACTAATTTTATATTTTATTAAACTTATAAAATGTATTAGAAGAATAATACATAGTATAAAAATGTAATAAGATGACGATGAAGCTTGATAAAAAAACGCATATAAATTTCACTTATGGTGACAATAATAACAATCTATTTTATGACCAAACATGAAAATATATATCAAATATGTGTTTGATTGTCATATGTCCAAACGCATATAAATACCATTCACGACAACATCCTAATTTTTGATTTGTTAACTTAATAGTTTTAGCATCCTATTGTCATCAAATTCTTTTTAGTATTTCCGAAAAATTAAATTGCTATCAGATAATTATATATGTTAATTATTTTAAAATTAATATTTTTAAAATTCGTATCAATACTGTTTTTACACTTATTTTGTTAATAAAATAATTTTATAATCATGTCCATCATAAAATTCTCTCTTTGAAATATTATCAAATAACTTTATTCTCTTATGGTTAGGATTTAAAGAATATGATACAAATTTCTTTTGTTTATAATTTTTTTAAAAGGAAAAAATATGAAATAATATTTTACAGTTTTTTAGGGTTTTTTTAAAAGGTAATTTTACTATTACTAATCTTTTAAAATTATATTTTGTCTAGGATTTAGAATATAAAATTAATATCAAATCATTATCTCAACTTAATATTAACAATTTTAAAAATTTCCTATTTTCAAAATTCGTATTTCAATATTATTAATATTTTATAATTTTTCTTTGTTAAATAAATAATTTTAGTATCATGTTTATATTTAAATTTATAAAAGTAAAATTACTACTAAATAAATTTTTTAATTCTCTTTGGTGAGGGTTTAAAATAAAAAAATATATATTTTGGTTAAGATTAAAAAAGAAAAAAAATATTTTACAAATGTCTTTGATTTAATATTTTAGGAAAAAGAAGTTGTTTTCACATAATGGCAGGTTTTAATTGACACATTCATAATCCTTTTTTTTTATTGACACATTTCACAATCATGTTGGATGAGATATCTGAAGTTATTTTTGGTTTAAATTTTTGAACACAAAGTTATCTATATAAAACGTAAGTTAGTTATTTGTAAGAAAATGAGATTATTTTTAAAAAATTATTTTATTTAGATTTTTTTAAAAGGAAAGTTTACTTATTTATAATTAATTTTTTCAAGACTGTCATTAAAAATTCATTGTATTTGTAGGATACCATAATCCGTTTTGTTTAAGATTTTTATACAACTAACTTACTTTTGATTAAAAAAATTGTTAGAAATACCACGAGTTAAATGCCACTTTTCAAAAATACCACCAACCAAAAAATCTATTAATATTTGGGTTTAGGCTTTAGTGATTATTATTTAGGGTTTAGTATTAAGGGGTGGGATTGGGTTTATAAGTGGTCTATAAATATTTTTGAAAAATTAGTTTAGTTTTGTTTTATCACAAATTTAAGGTATTTTTGAAAATGTTCATTCGCTAATTGTAAATTTAAAAAGTGATATCCAACTTGTGGTAGAATTGAAATTTTCCCTAATAAGTCTGTTTAATTAATTTTATATTTTGTCTTGTACGTACAAACACATATTCATCATATTCATTTATACTCATATACGACAACAACATCATAATTAAATAAATTATGATAGTATCATAACATGTAATAGTGATAATAAAAAATTGAGTTGTATCAGGAAATTAAAAGAAAATACTCAGGTAATGTTTTTCTTGCAAAAACTATTTTGTTTTGTGAAAATAATATGAGAAGGCTTAAATCTAAACATAGATGTGAAATATTTGCAGCTATTTTTGGTTAATAATTTTTGTAACATATAATTATCTGTTAAAAACAATAGGAGTAATTTTACAATTTTCTTTTGTTTAGGCTTTTAAAAAGGAATATTACTTATTTTATAGTTGTTTTTCTTTATGATTTTTATTAAATAATTTATTGTGCTTGTAAGATTTTATAATTCGTTCTCGGTTAAGATTTGTTTTTCAAAACTTAATATTTTCATATCTTTAAAATAAAAATAAATTTTATTTAAAAACTACTTTCAGATACTCTCTCCGTTTTGAATTAGACGTCGTTTTAGAGCAAAATTTTTGTTTCAAAATAAATGTCGTTTTATGATCTCAATGCAAAATTTATTGACTTTTTGTTCTAATCTATTTTTCTATTGATTGAAATCTGGTTAAGTGTATTGGTAATGATGTTTTTATCTAGTAAATATACAAAATTAAATGTTTTATTAATCTGTGTGTTGTCTAGAACGACAAGTAAAATGAAACGGAGGGAGTGGCTTTCAACAATTATTTTTTTTGTTTAGGGTTTAAAAAAATTAAAATTACTATCAAATATTTTTAACAACATATAATTGTAAAAAATTTCTACAATCTTACAAAGTACAGTAAGAGAATACTTTTGTAATAATAATTTTCCTTTATAAATATATTTTAAATCTTAAACAAAAGATGAATGTATCATATCTTTAACATATTTCATAATCTTAAAAAATTTAGTGACACATGTCGCGATTATATTAATTAACAACTTTGAGAGAACCATACTTTACTAGAAGTGTGAGAATAATATGTATTTTTGTAATTTATTATATTAAATATATAATAATATTTTTATTGAAATTATTATCCCATTTAAATTATTTTATGGATCCGCCGCTATATATATATATATATATATACTCAGGAAATTGAAGCAATTTCCGGCGTAAGAATGGCAAAGCCATGTATCGTTTTGGAAGTCGTACATGTCAAGCATAATTCCCTCTAACACCTTCTGTAAACCCACATAATAGAAAAAGATAAAATTTAATTTAAAGAGTTAACACTTTTGAAATGGGTTTATCAAAAGATAAGGAAAAGAATTAAACTTTTGAAACGGGATAATGAAGAATAAGAGGCATATTTTTTTTACAATGAGTTGCCTTGTGACTGAATCTTGTTGGTTGGAAGGAGCAAAACTCATAGAGCCCGTGCCTGATTTTGCACCTATTCGAGCAAATGTGTGTTGTTAACCACGAGTATTTGTTGTAAGGCAACCCTTCTACCTTTGACACAGAAACATGAAAAATGATTAATCGATTAATCTAAGATATAATCTAAATGATTAAATGAAAAAAGAAAGAAAGAAAAACCTTGGAGGTGGGGTTAATGGGTTTCATTCGGTAGCATCTAGGTCGGAAACTATCGTTTACGAGGCACGATTCACAGTGTAGGCCCGGAGCACAGTTTTTGCTCACGATGCATGTTTCTCTTTCCTACCAATCAACACAAAGATAAACACATTTTTTTTTGTAAACCCACGATCCAAACAGGGTTTGGGATCAGATAGATTAATTTGTGATCAGTTCTTGATGAGTTTGAGACTAATTTGTTACGATTTCGTTACCTTGAGGGCAGACGAAGGACTAACAATGAGAAGAGCTATTAGAAAGAAGATGAATCTCTGAAACGTTGCCTTCTCTCTTGCTGCAAAATCCCATACAAGTTTTGAAAAGAGAAAAAATTGGCAAGAAGCAACTACTTTTTAAGCTCCTAAAGACTTCCAACCTGTAATTTGAATTTGCCTTGACACTAACCAACAATGATGCAGCAGAAGAGAAGATGGGTCAAATTAGATTTATAAATAGCATGTCAGCTACGTTCAAAAGCGATGTAATCTTATGAAATTTACGTTAGCGCCGGTCCAAACCAATAATATAAAGATAAACTCACACGAGGGATAACAATACTATATGATATTTGAATAAATTATAATTTATTCCTTATTATATGATGATCATTATCTTAGTATGACATATATGGTGTCTGCATGCTAACATTTTTAGAGATAATTTGTGATGAAGAACAATAAGAGAATGATAAATTAGAAGGCAGTAGTATTAGAGATAATTTGTGATGAAGAACAATAAGAGAATAATAAATTAGAAGGCAGTAGTTTCTTCATTTAGTAGATGTCACCTCCTCGTGATCAACTGTTTTCTAATTGCAATTTAGGAAGACAGATTCAAGATTGGTTTAGTTGTCACTCTTAGGAGAAAACTAAAACGCTATTGAATGGTCAATATATATATATATATATATAAACAACGATGTCTTTTTATAAACTCAAACAGACTAAAAACACACAAAACAGAGTATTTAGCTAAAACCTAGACTAGTGAAGGCCAGGGCACAAAATATGTTTTTTATTCATAACGAAAACTTCTACTCTGTAGCCTAATATTCCCCCACAATAAAATTTCTCTTAATCTCCTGTACAGGTAGCACTATGTCCTATTACATTAGTCCCATGCAAAGTGGTGTCTTGTTTGATCTGTTCTTGTTGCTTCCTTCTGTTTTCACCATGGACCGGTTAGTGTCCTTCTCAAGCATTGCCTTTTGCTCCCCCACGGTTGCTTGGACGATTCCTTCAGCTGCCATTCAAAAGAAGTAGTGAACAACAGAATCAGATTCAGCAGTAGTTACTGACACAAAATGTCTGGATGCCACTTGCCAGTCAGTGTTTATGATGCTAACAGAGTCAATGGTTATGTTTTTTCAAAATTGGTTTTTTTTTTTTTAATGATGCTACAGAGTCAATGGTTTGTAGATGAACTTATAAAAAACAAATAAATTTCTCAAATAATTACCTCATTCTTCTGCATTTCCATCATCTCAGCCTGCAACATAGAGGAAGCTTAGTATCAGAACCAAGCGGCTATGTTCTGAGAGAGAGAAGCAGGAAAAATAAACGAAAGATACCTGTTTCCTCTGCAATTCTTGATTCACTTTCTTGAGCTTTTCAATTTCAGCTTCTAGTTCCAAGGTATAAGCCTGCAAATTAATGGATATTAATAAAACCGTGGAAGATAAAAACATAGTCAACAGTTTGGTTTAGATTAGTACTCACCTGCTTCCTAGCTCTTGATCTAGCAGCTGATTCTCGGTTCTTGATCATTCTCCTTTGCCTCCTCTCAATAACCTTCTCTAGACCAGTATTACTTCTTCTTCCTCGATTAAGCACATAAGGAACCGGTGACAGAGAATTGTTTTCTGCGCTACTTGTCCCTGGAGAGGTTGCTGGAACCGTAACCCCGCCTCCTCCAAAACTACCCAATCCATTATTATTATTGTTGCTGGCATTGTTAGCAGCCCCAGCAAATGCCACGTTTGCTTGTTTAGGAAAAATGGCTTGAGGCAACCGCTGGTGAGGATGCTGCTGATGTGGATGTGGTCGATTCAGCTGCTGTCTTGGCTGCAACTGCGGTGGCTGTGACTGTTGTTGAAACTGCTGGTGTGGCTGCTTCAAGATCATGGAATCATTAGTACCACTGTTGAATGATATGTTGTTTTGATTTGGCTGACCAAACCCAAAGCCTAATCCTCCCGGAGCTCCGTTGTTGTTACCATAACACCCATTGTTGATGACCTGACCCACCTGCTGAGAACAGTTATCTTCTCTTACAACACCAGCGCGGAGCAGAAACTCCTCAAGCGTTATTTCCCCTAAAGTCTGTTGCCTCTGAGGCGCATTAGACTCACCACCGCCTCCTCCACTGCTCCCTACCATATTACCGTCCTTGGTGAACAAACATTTCCAGACCTCATCAACAGTCTTCTGACTAATCGTTCTAGGCAACGTCAGCGAGCCTTGCCTCTGGAGAGGGATACCACCACCGGGTTGTGCAACCGCTCTAGCAGCAGCAGCTGAAGAAGAATTCATGGTCATGGCCTGAGCTTCCTCAGCAGTCCATATGCTCTTCAGGAGTTCATCCATGTTCATCGACCCGAAATCTTTACCTGGTCCACCTAGTGTGCTCTGAAGCTCATCAAAGGTTAGTGAGTAAAGCGAGGACTGTCTCGCCAAGGGATAAGCAGTATCTGCTGGCTTCATCTGGCTACTTCCTTCCCCTCCACCACCACCACCTCCTAAGTTGTTGAAATTGATGTGAGTTCCCATACTACTCCTTCAAAATCCCTAAGTGCTTCTTCTAGCTTCCTTTTGAGAGGTAAAAGACCAAATTAGAATGGATAACACAATGGAAACAAAGAAGGTCCAAGGACTGAGCTATGTGTCACATAATAATGCATTCACATCCATATAAAAGTAGGTAAAGAGAAGACAAATGTGTGTGTACAAATGTAAAAGCAAATTAAAAGGTCAATCAATAATGGCAGATTTTAAGATAACGTTTTCTAATTGAAAAAAAAAAAGTAAATGAAGTCACACCAGACACACTGTTCTCTCAACACCATATTTGAACATTATAAGCAAAAACTATACAGATTACTAGTCACATCTTCATAGGATGATACTCAAAATCCAGAAAATTAGTTAAGAAATGCAGAAAGTTAATCTGGAAAGAAACAAACTTTAATCTTAAAGTCGATTGCTTTCATGAAACCCAGCAAGCATGAGAAAGATCTATCCAAGATTCCAGCTTGAAAGTAACCCTAAACATGAATCAAATCGACAAGACTCAAGTTTCACTACCAAAGATCAGTTCTTTACTACTTTTGTCTGATTCAGAAACACACAACAACAAAACCAACAAGAACAGATATCAAGCAGAGATGAGACGGTAATAATTGGCGAAGTGGATGATCCGACAAAGACAGATCCAGATATAAGCAACGGGTAACAGAAGAGGAAAGAGATGATGATGATATTTGTTTATCTATTCTTACCAAATAAAATTTCTCGGGAATTTTAGATACGCGACTGCGAAAACGCCAGAGAAGCCGCTGGGAGAGACGACAAGTGTGTTGCTACCGCCTCGACACGAGCAGCCATTTTAAGGGTGAAAAAGCTTTTTTTTTTTTTCTTCTCTGTGGAATTTTCTTGATTTTTTTTTATTTGTTTTGTTGTAATTATGTTTAACGATATTGTTATAATTAAATATCATTATTTATGTCATCATAGAGCTACGTGGACGAATCATAAAAAGAGTCTTGAGTTTTTAAGATGCTTGTAGCTATCAGCCAGTTATATAGCGTAACGTGGGAAAACGTAGACCGTTCGTTTGGTTTTGCCTTCTGACAATGAGGATTTGAGTGGTTGGAGATTGTGCTTGGATTTTTTTTTTCTGCGAGTTAAATCATAATAATGATTAGTCTTTGTTTTTGTGTCTATTGATAATTAGTATTTAAAATTAATATAATTTTTTACCTTTCCACAGAAATTAAAAATAAATTATAAATTCTATTACAAATACTTAATTTTTATGTAGTTAACCGTTTTAATTTTTAATTTCTCTAAATCTTGTAATAGTTTAATAAATTAATTTTGATATTTTTTACAATTAAAACTATTTGAAAAATATTTTAGTAGTATTTTTGAACAACCCCGAAATTACAGGTAGCCTTTGCAATATTTAGATATTTATATTTATATCAATAATTAAAATATGTATATCTAGTTTCTAAAATGGTCGACGATAAGTTTTGACAAAAAATATTTTATTCAACAATATACTAATTCCATCCATTAGATAGGATTAACATAAATGTTCATGTTAGACTTTGTTCGAAAAAAATCTATATTAGACAAGATAGTATCCATGAAAAGATAGAAATCGGGAGAAGATTACAAAGGACTACTACATACAACTCTATCTCGTATTAAAAGTGATTAATGTAAATCAGATGATGATATAGATATTTATTCTTTGGTTAGTAAAGTTATTGTCTCTAGATATATTTACATTATTTTTGTAGCTTTATGAACTTAAAAGTGTCATCATCATATGGAAGTGGTGGTGCTTTCTTTTTGGGTGGCCATCTTGGTTACAAGCCAATGAAAATACCACACCACTCTTCAAAACAAAAGCACTGTTGCGTGGAGTCTAAGATCACTTCCAAATACAGAAATTTATTTTCTTTCCTCATTTGGGATCATTACAATGTTTGCCTGTTTACTATTTTATTCAAAGAAACATCTACTTTTGCCACGTTACACCAACGTATGGAGTGAGCATAAAACCGTCATAAAGTCTAGACAATCATTCGACTATATGTAATCAGTAATCACGCACTATTATTACCATTTGGTTACTCTAGCTAGTAGTGTCTTGGATACTAAGTTCGATACAAGATCCAACGCGACTATGAAGTGTACTTTGCTGCTTCAAAATATGTAAACTTGAAAAGTGACGCAAGTATACAACTTTCCTGCGTCACAATGGTTTAGCCGCCTTGGACACTAACTTAAACTAATAGGACGAATCTGTTGTCGTACTCTTGATTCTATTCCATTAGGATTTAATTCTCCATGTTCTTGCAATTGTTCCATTACATCAAAAGGAAAAATATTGTTTAGAATGTAAATAAAATACAATTGCATGTAGAGGGGCTCCCATGTACAGACCAGTCCCATGAACAAGAGATACGACTTTGAAAAGACAAAAGGGGGCAACTTATTGATTGACAACATCAATTTGTTTTTACTCCATGTAGCAGAAACCATGAATCGAATTTATCTTGGTAATCTTTAGCCTCTTAGATTTGATCATGTTCTTTTTAGGCTTTGCTTATTGTTATCTTGTTTTTGGATGATAATTCTTTGACAATGGAATGAGCAAGGGCCTTAGACTTTACTCTTTCTCTGCCCATTTGTAAGCATCGGCCCGGATAAAAAGATTATGAATCTTACTCGAAACCCAGAACAATACTTTCCATATAGGATTCTTGGAGAGTTTCGACTTGTCAATGGTAGCTGGTGTAGGTGTAGCAGAAAACAAGTATTACGGCCCAAAGTATTCATATGGGTTTCCTTATACTTCATTGATTGCGCAGTTTGGTATAATTCAGGTTTGCAAAGTGATACCAATAAGATAAGCAAAACCAATACCTCAAGTGTGGATTATTACTAATTGGTATCCCTCGTAGTTCGTGTCACGCTTCTTGGCACCAATGAAGTTCGAAGAGAAACTGTGTGCACAAGACTTACAAGGAAAGTATCACTAGTTTCCCAAAATTCTCAGCCACCTATTAGTTATTGTTAGTCATCTTGCATAATCTGAGATTCTAATTATGTCCTTAACTGATGAACAATGATATACGTGGATCATCATACATGAAGGTGTTGAGGCTGTGCTGTTTTCTATGGAAGAAGTAAAGACCCGTGAGCTTAAGAGGAGACAATTTGTTTAAAGTATACTGGATATACTCACTTGCTCTTTACAAGTTCAATTCGAAGGAAACTCGAGTCTTAGCACTCTGCACTCACATATAGAGAAACCCTTGTTTGCCAAATTCGAAGTTGTATTCGTCTAAATTCATGAAACCGAGAATGTATTTATGATTCCTTTTTTTTTGGTGAACTATCTTATGCAGAAAAGAGAAAGGTGTACCTATAAAATGACAACATTTTGTGTACTTATAACTTATTTTCAGGAGTAGTTGTGTCTATACAAACATTTTTATATCAGCTTTAACAGATTTACAAGTACTACTTGCATCTTGTGTATTTGTTTGACATGATGAATAGAATTCCTGTTTTTGGTGGTTGTAAATGTAAAATTTTGAAACTTAATTAAATAATTACTTTTATTTCATAAACTATTTTGTTTTTATCTAATATTAGGTGATATATTTTAGATATATGGTTTCGAAAAAAGAAAGATGAGGGTTTATAAAACTTTCGCCATTATACTTGTTACGTTTTAACCGTTTACAAAGTTTCTACATATTATAGTTGTAAGTGAATTGAAATCTAAAGTACAACTTACTAATTTTTTTTTCTACTTTATTTGTAATCTAACTGATTTCTAATGGAGATAATTTGTCTTATCGTTTCATGTATTATTTGGATTTGTGTTTCTTCTCAATTGAATTATACAATGGAAGATAGTTCAAGTGTCTCACTTTCTAAACTTTAAAATTATGAGTGTTTTGATTGATATTTCCTTTGATTTTATACAACTATGTACCAAATATTATATTCATATGTATAAGACTGATTATGATATTACTCTTAATAAAATTACTAAACCGGTTGGACCACATTAGACCATGACCCAAGAGCTTCTCTGGTTCGATTGTCGGTATAATTTAAAAAACACTATCTACGATATTTTTTGTCACCTAATAAGGAAAATTAGGAATCACCAGTGCTTGTATTATGTGTAAGTATTGTACATCTTGAAAAAAAATCTCATATAAGAAACAAAACATGTGTTCTTATTTTTTGTGAGATTTATAAGTGTTTACTTTAGTATTATTATTAGAATATTTTGTAATTTAGTCATTAGTTGTTAGTGATTCTTAGTTCTCGTTCTCGTTGTTGTTGTTTTGTTTCTTGTTAACGATTTGATATGAACTGTTTAGGTGTGATTGTCGAATGTGATATACATAAGCATTGCAATAGTTGTATGCATGAGAAATCTTATTCTAAAACATCTTTTAATTATTTTTTTCTGTAGACATATAGTACATGTGTTTTTAGTTTTATGCGTATATTGTTTATGTTTGAAAAATTGGTGGTGAAAGAATTGGAATATTTGATTGAGTTGTGAGTAGCCAATGGATAAAAGAGAATGTATCTATTTTATGCTGTTAACATATCTTGTTCATTTTTTCAGTTAAATTCTGTAATATATCTTTATTGTGTATTATTTTAATGTGGTTTTCAATCATTTGTCAGTCTATCTGGGTTGGATGAACAAGAAAATGAAAAATCTGTAAAGTTTACTTTTCTTATATTTGGTGGAACTTATTTGATGAGACATGAGAAAAATAAAATTAAAACATCAGCTAATTTAATTGGGTAAAACCAATTTTTTAAAACCAGATCGGCAACCAAACCGGAGAAGCTCTTGAATCATGGTCCAATGTGGTATAATCGGATTCAACTCGATTTAGTAATTTTATTAAGAGTAATATCAAATATTTATACCTATAAATATAATAGTTGGTGCATATGTATATAAATTCAATACAAATATCAATCAAAACACTCATATATAATTTTAAAGTTTAGAAAGTGAAACTCTTGAATTATCTCCCATTGTGAAATACAATATAAAATAAAATAAAATCCCAAAGAATACCATGAAGCATAAGCCAAATTATCTCCACTAGAAATCAATAAGAATACAAAATAAAGTGGGAAAAGAATCAGTAAGTTGTACTTTAGATTTGGATTTGACTAACTTATTACCATAACTTGTAGAATTTTTCAAAATAGTTAGAACTTAACAAGTATAAGGGTGAGAGTTTAAAAATCTCCAATTTTTTTTTTGAAACAATATATCTAAAAGATACCACCTATTCAATAAAAAGAAAATGGTTTATGAAATGAAAGTAACTATCTAAGTGAAATTCAAATTTTTACATTTACTAATCGAACTTGGTCCAAACTGATTTAATGGTCCATCGTTTTCTTATTTTTCTACCGGTTTATTATGGTATTTTAGCCGATTAGATGTCCCATGGGCTTTACCATCAAACTAATCCGGCTATGTTTCCGATTTACGGTTGAACCCAGTTCAACTGCCGGTCCAGTATGGTTAAAAACACTGAGGAAAACTATGTAATTAGGTTAAGGAAAAGTGGGATAAAAAAAACTCTCTAACAAATTCATGAATTGGCAAGACTCTCCAATTGTGTTGAAGCATGTATATGATGAATGTGGGCCCACCAATGTCCATAAAATAATGAATTCCATTTTTCCCCCTGTGTATCTTTTTGCTCAAACGTGATTGAAGATGGCTATGAACTCATATGCAAAAGTCACTTTTGATGAATAAAATATAAGAAGGCATTTACAGACAGAAAAAGTCTATGGTTGGAAATATACAAATAAATAAATTATGAAAATGGTCAGAAATTATTGAGGCTATTAACATGTCATTTTCTTGTCAACAGTTTTGGTTTAAAGACATAAGTGTAATAAGTTCAATGAGAACATACTGTCCCTCTTATTAAGTAGGTATGGGACATTTGTTGTAATGGTTTGGTAGGAAGATGGAAACCATCTTTAATAACACGAACCGTGCGTGTCTGTCTGAAAAAAAAAAAAGCAAAGAGCCAAAAACATATTTGAAAAAGAGAAAAAAAAAGGAAAAGAAAGAAGTTAAGGTCCGTCGCGAGATCCATCTGTCTGCTCGCTTTCAGGAACCCCATAGATTTACAACGTGCAGCGAATCTCTCTCTCTCTCTCTTTCAAACAACAAAGAAAAAAAGGAGAAAACTTTCTCATTCTCTAACGACATGGAATCATCCGTGCATTCTAGCGGCGGAGACGATGCCGGCGGCGTAAGGAGTCAACTTGAACGGTCGATTGGTGCATGGCATTTCCAGATTGCTATCTATTTCGCCTTCGGATTCTTCTTTTTGAGACTCTTCCTCGACACATTCGTCTTTCAAGTAAGTAGTAAGCATCTCTCTCTTTCTTCGAATTCATTTACAAAAGCTTGCGTTTTTATATGATCTTTCTCTATGTGAATGTGATGATCATTGTATTTATAATGTTTTATTTTGTTACAATGAGATTCGTATATATAATGTTGGTTGATTACATATGCATCTTGCCTTTTTTGAATCTTTTGCCCCAGAGGATAGCTGTATGGCTATTGAGCACCACTTCTTCTGCGCCAATTAAGATCAGTGATCCAACTGCTCGGGCTAAGATCATCAAATGCAAGGAGTCTCTGTGGAAGTTCTTGTACTATGGTGCCTGTGACGTATTCGTTCTCAAAGTCCTTTATCACGAGCCATGGGCCTACGATATCAAACTCTACTTCCACGCTTGGCCTTATCAAGAATTGAAGTGAGTCACTCAATAAATCCACAAGACAAGACTTCCCTGGAAAACGAATATGTCATTTACTCGTTTTCTTTTTCTGTAGGCTTCCAATAAAGCTTTACTACATGTGCCAGTGCGGTTTCTACGTCTATGGTGTTGCTGCTTTGCTTGCATGGGAGACCAGAAGAAAAGATTTTGCTGTTATGATGTCTCACCATGTCATTACAATCATCCTCATTTCCTACTCCTACTTAACCAGGTCATGTAGGATCTCATTTAATTCTATTGTCATATGGATGCTTACTTTAAGTAGAGCAGAACATTGCTTTTTTTAGTAGCAGCTACATTTTGAACTGATTTGCTAAGCTGCAAGTCCCATTTTTATAATAAAAAGTCTCGTTGGTAGTTAGTCATGTGTGACAAGGTTTGACCTTTGCCTGAGAGATCAGCGAACTATAGAGCAAACAAAGCAACCGATATGATGCTTACTTACTAAACAGATTCTTGATTCTTCTGCAGCTTTTTCCGAATTGGAGCAATCATACTCGCACTTCATGATGCAAGCGACGTGTTTATGGAAACTGCTAAAATTTTCAAGTATTCTGAAAAGGAGTTTGGAGCGAGTGTGTGTTTTGCACTTTTTGCTCTCTCTTGGCTATTGCTACGGTTGATATACTTTCCATTTTGGATCATCAGGGCCACCAGGTATCATCCGCCCCACACTTTATTTCCCCTCTTTATTAGTATTATGTAACTTTATTTTAATGTCCAATGCTTTATCTGACATTCAGACCTTTTTTTTTTGTTTTGTTAAAAGCATTGAACTCCTGGATCATTTGGATATGACATTAGCGGAAGACACCATCATGTACTATTCCTTCAACACAATGTTACTGATGCTTCTTGTTTTCCATATTTATTGGTGGTATCTCATTTGCGCCATGATTGTAAGACTACTTAAAAACAGAGGCAAAGTTGGAGAAGACATAAGATCCGGTAAGACTCTCTATATATATTTTGTTTGAACTCGGTTTTGAATTACAACTTTTCTTTCCGTTTGTTCTTGTCACTGGCAGATTCAGAGGATGATGAATAGGCTTTTTGCAAGCATGATAGATACGGAACATGTTTCCACTTCTCCAACCAAACCCCTTTAGCTGCTGAAGAATTTGTTCTCAGCTTCATCATTAGTCATTACCTTACTGATTAGAGTTGGAGGTTTTAAAAAGAAGAAGAAAGGTTTTACTTTTTCTTTTCAATTTTGTATTGGTCGAGTCCATTTCGACATTAGACGACTGCATATTATTCTTTTTTTTTGACAAATACAAGGAAAACAGAAACTCAGGTTTCCTTGTGTTGTTCTCTGCTGTATAAAACAATGTGTAAGTCAGTTTGTAATGCCATTCCTCTTCGTGTAATATTTTAATTTTAGATATTTTAGCCATCTCATGCGGTAATCTGTCCCTCTAGAAAACTGATACTCTCTCTCCCTGAGTCCATTCTCAGAGTCGATGCTTTGTAATAAACACCTCTTATGTGCCCTTACGTCCCCATTAACACAGCCTTGTCATCTGATGGATCTAGCTGCTGCAACCCTTTATCATTTGCTATGTCTCTCAGTGTGAGTTCTGTCTCAGTCTATCTCAAATTTCCCTTCTTGTTTCGTCTCTAAAGCAAGCTGGTTAAACCACTTGGATGCGGTTTTCCCTTCATGAGCATCATACTTGTCTCTGCCCTCATTAAACTGTAATGACAATACAATAGCAGCATGGTCTTAATTAGGTATGTTCTATTGATGGTATCTTCTTAAAACTTAGCTATGTAGAGAGAATTATGTAACAATAATCAAAACATCATAACAGACAGTGAGAAACACAAAGACATACTCTGACCCAAAAAGTACATACAAACAAAGAAAAACAGAAAAAAAAAAAAACTGTCGTCTTACATCACATTCCCATCAGATTATCAACTGCGTACACCCAAGAACCGTCCCACAACACTTCGTCATCGGAGCCACCTTCCTCCACGTCGGACGATCACTCCCAACCGTCAAAACATCCACATCCGACAACGGCTTGACATCCCAATGCCTATCGGGTCCAATCACTCCCCCAACTAACAAAACCTCACCACTCAAACTCGCCATCGCCATTCCAATCCTCAACTTAAACTCCGACGCATACGCAACCATCTCCCACGTCTCATCCTCTTCTTGCTTATACACCACTCCATGACTCAACACATAAACCACATCCTCGACAACAGCCATCGGACCCTGTGGCCAACCGTACTCCTTCACCTCCCACCCAACCTTAACACTCCCAAGAACCTGCACCGTCGACAAACCTTTATGCAAAACGTGAACTCTCCCTCCGATCACCAAACCGGAGCAAGGAGAGTTATGCGTCCTGTTAAGATCAGGTATCGAACTCCACGCATCACTCTCAAGATCATACATCTCCGCACCAGAGACCGATCTCCGGCAAGTCGTGAATCCTCCAGCGACGACGACGATCTTCCCGTCGAGAACGCAGCAAGCGAACATAGACCGAGGCACAATCATCGAAGCTCGCTGATCCCATCTCCTCTCGACGAAGTCGTAACACCAGACCTCGTCCGTCGCGAATGTACCGCCGTGATCTCCGGTTAACGGATCCACGGCGTCGCTGCCTCCGCCCAAGACGAAGAGTTTTCCGGAGGTTGCGACGGCTCCGAAGTGAGCGAGGTGGCGGATCGGGGACGGGAGGAGAGGGAGAGTGAGCCAGCGATCGCAGTCGGGGCTGTAGACTTGCCACGTGTTCTCTGGATCGAAGGAGCAGACGCAGAGGAGATTCTCAGACGATTCGAGTTCGTCGCGGACGCGGAAGAGCTCGGCGCTGCGTATCGCCGAACGCCAGGAGCGGGAGACGAGTTCTAGGTTGGGGTGGTGGTGTAAGGGGTCGTAGGCGAGGCATCGGAGAGCGACTGCTTCCGGGATCCCTTGGAGCAGCGAAGACATTGATGATCAAAATCAAAATCGGGATTTCACGAATTTGAGTCCTTGACAAATGGAATCGGTATCTGCGTTAAAGGAATCTAATACGGTCTGGACCTAAACTAATGGGCCTTTCATGGGCCAGACTGTTACTGCTTATTTACGCTTTAAGTCTATTTTGCCTTTCTATATAGAGAGCTAAGATCAATATTTTGTGGCTAGTTGGATGTTGCTGGGATGCTAATCTATGCTATGTTTGTGAAAAGTTTCTGTAAATATCTTGTTTTTTTAAGAAAATTAAAGTAACGCTGAGTCAAGGACCAAGTGGAGTTTGTTTTTTCTCTGTTGTGTTTGGTTGCATTTACAGCCTCCAACGCTCGGCCTTTGTCAACAGATGAATTGCAGGTGGTGCATACTCCGTAACGAACGAACTGCTCGTTGCAGGCGGTCTGTGTTGAAATAAATATTATATCTAAAAGGGAAAGTCACTATTACTTGATGTAGTAACTCATGAAAGTCATGAAACCAAGTGTATCACAAATTTGATTCAAAAACCACATACAAACCAAGCAGAGACATCTTTGAGCATAAGCAAATTGTCATTCAACACATAAACAAGAAATAAATCTATCAAACGCTAGACAAAGCAATTTCATTACAAAACCAACATGCAAAGTTTCATATATACTATATTTTGTGTTTATCACATCCGTGTTCCAGAGAGAGCTGACTTTCGGAGGAGTGGCAACCACAAGTGGAGCTTCTGGTGACTTGTTATTACCTGAGAAGGATAATCTATCATTCATGAACCTGCTCTCCACAATTGACTCATCTTTCAACAAGATCTTGTAGCAGTAACAGCTCTTGAGCCCTTGCTCGTTCCTATAACACTCATGCGTACTGTTCTTCACCTTCTCGAAGTCCCATATCACACTGAATTTCCCTACCGTTGGTACGATGTGCCTCTCTTGTCTCCTACTCTTCGTTACATGTAAATAACATTCACAAGACATAGCAAATTCTCTGAGATTTGGCTCACTATAAGTTAGTTTATACCATGTATGATAAGCTCATTATACATACCCTGGCTGGCTAATTGAGATTAGTTGTTTGGGTTGATAGCTGAAGATAAGATCAATCTTATTAATTATGTGTAAGTGCTTACACATAGATAGTAAGATCTTCCCGCTGGTCCATGCACAATTAGATGGTGCCTGGACTGTTTTGTGGTTTTTACAGATGACGCATGACAATGCTTGTTTTGTGGTTTTTACTGACGATGCATGACAATGATACAAGCGGTGGTGTTGGAGTTGATTGATTAGAAAAATGAATCATATGATAAAGATCATAAATAAAACAAAGTTAAGCATAATATCAATATATAATGTTTTGCTCACAAAAACACGCATAATATATAATTATATATATAAGGGAATATCCCATCTAACAACTTTGACTCTCGGGCTTCTCTCTTGCGAGGAGAGGGCGTCTCTTGCAGCATTATTCGAGGAAAGGACATCCATAATGCGATCTTGCCTCGGCTTTATTCTTCGAGGAAATGACATCCATAATGCGACACGCTGCAGAGAGAAGAAAACTTCAAGTGAACATCAAGTGATGTGTGTGTGTTATATTTTATGGAAAAAGTAATCGAAATTAACTACCAATCCTCGGTAGAAAATACATTTCTCTTTCAAAATCGTCAACTGTAAATGAAACAATGGTCACAAATCAAAGCTCCAGAATATTAAAAAGATGTAATCAGAGAAGAATTTATACACACTTACTGAAACCAGGATAACAATGACCAGGATGACAAGGACCAGGAAAAGAAGGACCAGGGTCTGCGAAGAATGCGAGGTACTCCTCCTCTGATTCAAGAGTTAACTCAGGCTTGAGGAACTTCAAAAAATTCGGAATCATTATCTGTTGCCTGTGCATAGAAACTTTTATTAGAGATAAAGGAGACTTGCAAGTAACCAAGAAACATAAATAACAAAAAAAAAAAATTGGATCATCAACACTATATCACGTAAAGATCTAATAGTTGAGATCTATTGAGTTTAAACATGATAAAGCGAGAATGGACAATAGGAGAGAGAAGATAAAACTAGTTCCTCAGATCTGCATAACCACGACCGCAAAAGAAGAAGCTTACCCTGATATGTTGTCTCTTTAAATGCCTGAAAGAAACACAGAGATCCTTGTTATCTGCCGATATAAACCAAAGCAAAATCAGTCTCAAAAAGTTAGAACATCAATTACATGGTCGGATTTTGAGAGAGAGACTCACCTCAGAGACCAAGACGGCTGCAGAGGAAAAAGATGAGGAATAAATGTGAAACAAACTTACTTATATGCTAGTTACCAAAACCCTAAGTTAACTTGGTTACCAAGTATGAAATAACTGAAAATATCAACCCAAATCACATAATTTGAAAATTTGACAATTTTTTCAACCTATTATAAACCAGATTGTTATAAACTTTCTCTCGTACTGAGATATTTTCTAATGAGTTTCCCAACTTATTGGCTTCTTCCAAAACATTTCGAACAAAAGGTCTTAGCTTTGTGAAGAACACCATGGGATCTTCTTCTCCTTGAGCTTTCCAGATTGTTATGAACATCATTCCTTGTATTTGAACCCGTTTCTTCGATTATATACTTCTCTGCTTCGGTGAGACACGGAAGACGAGGGGTGTGGAGAAGCGTGTGGTCCAAGTCAAGGACTAAGTGAAGTTTTTTCTCGTTGGAACAAGAGACTAATGTAATAAGGTGCTTCGTTACGGCTACAGCCTCATCGCTTTAGCTGCAAACCCTTGAGAAGATAGTCGAATGCTTGGCCTTTGTCAACAGATGAATTGCAGGTGGTGCATACTCCGTAACGAACGAACCAGTGACCACATCTTCTTCTACTAGAAATGTCAAGGCTCGTTGCAGGCGGTCTATGTTGAAATAAATATTATTTTTAAAAGGGAAAATCACTATTACTAATGTATTAACTCATGAAGAGTTATGAAACCAAGTGATACACAAATCTGATTCAAAAACCAAAGCATACACATTTGAGTAAAGCTAGCAAATTGTCATTCAACACAAACCTTTCACACGAAATCAAGAAATAAATAAATCAAACGATACACAAGCAATTTCATTACACAACCAGCATGGAAAGTTTCAGACACTATATACCGTATTGTGTTTATCACAGCCGTCTTCCAGAGAGGCTAATAGAGCTGACTTTCTGAGGAGTGGCAACCACAAGTGGAGCTTCTGGTAACTTTTCATTACCTGAGAAGGATAATCTATCGTGCATGAACCTGCTCTCCACAATTGACTCATCCTTCAACAAGATCTTGTAGCAGTAACAGCTCTTGAGCCCTTGCTGGTTCCTATAACACTCATGCGTACTGTTCTTCACTTTCTCCAAGTCCCATATCACACTGAATTTCCCAACCGTTGCTACGATGTGCCTCTCTTGCCTCCCACTCTCCGTTACCTGCAAAATAACATTCACAAATACTCTGAGATTTGGCTTTATAAACAATCAACATTTTAAAACAATAACGTAAGTGTAAGTGAAAGTGTGAAACTAACCCATGAGAAGTGAGCGCCGTGAAACTTATTATCTTTTCCTGCCAAGTGTGAATCAAGTGGCGTTAGCTTCAGCAGCCTCGGCGCCGGTATCTTGTTCCCCATCCTTCCGGTAAAACCTGTCTTCACCCGACCATCCTTGTCTGTGAAAAGAGTGCATATAAGAACCAAATACGTATCTGCTGTCCCCAGAATCCATTTCCCATCATAGGAAACGTCCACATGTGTTATCGGTGAACCAAGCCCTGGAAAAGCAGTCTTCGCCCGTCCCAATGTGGTCTTTCCCTGTTGTCCCAACGAGTTGGGCTTTGAGTACAACCTAATCTTTCCATCATCCGATCCCACAACGACCGACCCATCTCCAGTACTAGCAAAGCACCCGAAATTAGTCCCTCTAGAAAACTGATGTCCTTGATTCCATTCCAAGACGGCCGAATCATAGTTCTGCACTATACCTCTCTTCTCCCTCATGTCCCATTGGCACAGCCTATTGTCATCTAACCCCAAAAAAGTAGACTCCGAAGGATCTAGCTGCGACCCTTTTGCGTCACTAGTAATGTCTCTCATCGTGATCTCGGTCCCGTCTTTCTCAAACCTCCATTCCGTAACGATCTTCCCCGACTCTATGTCAAGCTGCTTAACACCGCTAGAGTGTGGCTTCCCTTGTTGGGATGGACTCATCAGCATCATATTCGTCTCTGCCCTCATCAAAAGAGCCTTGTTCGGTGTTGTTGTCAGGCCACCATCAAACCTCACGCACACACCTCTCCCGTGAATCCCACGCTCCATGTTCCTGTAAACCTGAACACCTGAAGCATTCACCAAGAAGGAATTATCCAACGCTCCTAAAGCCAAACTGTGCACTCCACCATTAGCCACCTCTTCAAACTCTTCAGTCAAATCCGTGTTCATCTTATCTTCTTCCTCCTCCTCAGGTGGACCTTCACCATCCTCCTCCTCCCACATAGTATCATCATCAGTAGTCTCGGGATTAGCCCACGCAACAAAATCTTTCCCATATTTTTGGATCCTACTCTCCTCAGACGCCTTAACGTTATACACATTCTCAAACAAACAGTCCTGAAACCTAGTAACGAACCTCTTATACTCCTCATCGGTCAAGAACTCCAAAGCCCAAACAGTACCACTACTCACGAATTCAACCCTACGTTTGACCTCTCCAAACATCTTCATACGCATATCCTTCTCAACCACAGCTTTGATCTTAGAACCAATGCCTAGATACCAAAAGGACTCGTCTGATTCTTCCCCATCGTCGTCGTCGTCAATATCTTCTTGATCTCCCTCAACGGCAGAAGTTTTGACGAACTTGTACGACGTCAGGTTATCAGAGATGTTCCATTCCGCTTTGGGCGTGTCGTGGCGGTAAAGCTTCACAGCGTTCTTGATCCTGGATGTTACTTTAAGCTCCTCTAAGGCACTCAGCTTCTGCTCGATTTCGAGAGAGGGTGATGAATCAGAAGAAGCACCATAGGGTCGTGAGAAGTTTGAATTTCTTGAGACGTCATCGTCTTCTTCTTCTTCTTCGTAGTGGTAATCAGAATCGGAATCGGTGATCCGATCTTCGTGACTCTGAGAAGTGCCCATGATTCTTCGATCAATCACTAGAAGAAAAGAAGAAGATACTGAATCTGAAATGTGTTTGGATAATTTGTCGAAGAAGTTAACGTTGATGATGATGGGAGGGAGGGGTTTTATAGGGTTGCGAACAAATTAGTTTAGCGTCCATGTAACGTTGGAGGGCTTTGCTTCCACCTGACGCAACGCGTCTGTCACTGTTTGCGTGTTTTTTTCTTTAGTTTTGTTTTACATGTTAAAAAAAGTAAGAGTTTAGAAAATTTGGAAAAATATTTTTTTTATTGAGTAAATTTGGAAAAATATTTCAATATTTGAATATAAGATTCTATTTTGAAAATTACACTCTTATATATAGAATTTTTGATAACTACACTCTTATCTATGTAAATTGTTGAGTCATTTACAGGTTTATATTGTTTTTTTTTTTTAAGTCAGTTTTGGTGTCTTGTTTCTCTTTTAGATGTTTATATTGTTTCTTCACTGATATATATATTCCTGGGTGTAATTTGATTTTATATATTTTATTTTTAAATATGATCAACATGACATCTTTTCTTGCCACTCAATTTGTTTTTAATCTATGAAATTCTATCATGTCTATGTTAACATCCACATCAAAGTCTATCAAACAAGGATTAGAAAAGTAAGAGCATGATGAATATAGAATAATTTTTAACATCTGGGCCACTATTAGCAAGAGAGTCTCAAATTGACTCACGACTTGAACATAATATTCAAAGATTAAGCTTGTAAGGAAAATAAATTATTAAGTATTGATCCGATAGAAGATACTAGCAACAAGATTTTATGTGTAAAACTTTTGTTTACCATTGCTAAAAAACAGAAATAAGCTTTAAAACAGTTCATAAAATCTACTGAGCTGTTATTTAAATATTAACATGTAATTATCTTAATATCTAATTAAAATCAGGATAACAATGTCTTCTCATATATAAAAAATGTAATTTTCAGAAAAGAAAAAGAGAGATGTATTTTTCAAATTGTAAATCATCAATAATGAATTTTTCAAAATATATTTTTTCCTGGTAAAATAAGTTTAGTATACTTTTAACATTTGTTCAACTACCTATTATAAAACCTCCATAAATTAATAATATTGACTACGAAATTTTACTAATTTATAAAATTATTAATTGAAGAAATTTTCCTTTTTAGATTTATATTTTTCTATTTTTCTGAAAAATGCTACAAACTTACTCAGTTTCTTTTTTTGTTTGTGTTTTGGTTTGTTTTCTGGTTTTTTTCTTATCGGATATGATTCTTTTGATCAATGTACTAATATTTTCATAATTATATAAACTTATTCAGTTTCTTTTTAGTTTTATTTGTGTTTGTTTCTTTTCTTTTCCTCTGGGATATGATTTTTAATTTGATCTCTTTCCCAATATTTTTATAAATCTACAAACTTATTCGGTTTTGTTTTCTCCTTATTATTTTGAAATATTTTGTTTGTTTTCTTTTGGGATATGATTCTTTTGATCCATATCCAATATTTTAATAGATCTACAAACTTATTCAGTTTTTTTCTTCGTTTGTTTTGTGGCTCATTGATATTTGAGACTGCTTAAAACACTACCTATCTTCACTAAGGTTTGAATCACTTACCTTTGAATATAAGCTAAGTTATTTTAGTTATATTTATGAGCAACTTTGAGAAAGAATATGATGTTTTTACAATTACCATTAGAAATTTTCATTTTAGATCAAATGTATTTGGTAAGAGTTAATAATTACGGGGCTGATGAAAATAATTTAATGATAAAAAGACGGTTTCCACAACTGCAGTCTCAAAAGAACACAAGAAAGAGATAGAAATGCACTAAATTAGCCCAAGGAGATGGTGAATTATGTCGATGTTTGCTACTGTGTGTAGGAAATTGGTGTGGTTCACCGACGATGGCATATATGGAGAAGAATTTATGATTTACACCTTGGGTAGACTTCAATAGTACTTAAAGAGCACGGCTTGTATGTGACATATACTAATGTGGTGCAGGAACCAGCAGTTTGCAGTGGTGGAAAATCCTGGGTTCTGGAACTGAACATTCAAGGTGAAGGATGCTGATGGAGAAGTGTTGGCCCAAATAGATCGTGACTGGAGGGGATTTGGCTTTGAGGTTAGTGTTCATTTTTAACAACTCATGCACTTCCAAACAATAGCCAGTTAAAGTGATGTTATTAAACCAAATTCATGGAATTACCAAAACCTACAAAATCTCAAAATAAATCAAAAGTACCAAAATATTAAACCGAACACAAATTTACATATTATATTAATCAAAGTGAATTAAATCATTGATATATGTATAATCATATTGTGAAATACTTTTAATAATAGCTGAATGAACATTTAAACAGACCAACCATGTCAACAAAACATTTTCTGTTTATTTTCATTTCTAAATGCTATAATAGAGAATATAAGCTATACTATATTTTTTTTTACTTTAGAATAGAGATTGCTATTTTCCTATAAATAGTAATTATTTATTATAAAATTTTTTATTTTTTTATTTTCAAATGGTCTTTTAACTTTCAGACTTTAATAATTATAACCAAAACAAATTATTTTGGAACATACTATTTTTATTTAAGAAAATAGAATCAGTAGTCTCCGGTCTATAGCTCATATCCGTTTATTTGGGTGAAACATCCCAAAGAAGCAGCTATCTCTCTCTCTCTTATGATGTGAATCAACTTCAACAGAACCCAACCGCATATGCATTGAACAAATTGAAGGTCAAGATGTTTCATTATCTGCATATGGGAAAACTAACACATGATATATGCTTAACATGTAGAAGAAATCACTTTTTGCCAAAATGTGAATTTCATATTAAGATGACATGGTTTGTAAAGTTACAAAAATGATAGAACTAAGCAGGGTCAACCTTGACAAATAAAATAAAATAAAACAAGGTGAGCCTACACAAGATTTTGAGATGGTAAAATCAGTTAGTCAAATCTCAGAAAGGATTGCATTAGATTGTTGAATCGTCTGTCTTTCATGTGGCCAAGAATTGTGTCTCTAATGAACCGGTCTGTCTCCTTGAAGATCGTTGTTTGTGGTAGACGATGAAGCAGTATGAATCCTGCTGTTTCTTCAGCTTGAGAGGCAAGGCGTTTCAGAGCCCTAAGAAGAGATAGTGTCCCTAAAACATCCATTCCGTAAGTGCAGTCCAAGTATGGAAGGTGCAGTCCGTTGTATCCAAGCCTAAACATAATCTTGTCCCAGATTTGCTCACTTACTTCACAGCGCAAGAAAAGGTGGTCGCTGTCCTCTATCGGAGGAGTCACACAGACATCATGACACTGAAACATTCATAGCCCATCCAGCTAGGCCAGATCGAGAAGGAAGGTGGTTTTGATGTGCAACCAAGAAAGTAAATGCATTGACGAGGAACAACACCCTTGAACCAAACGTTACTGGTCCATGGTTGTGCAGGTCCTCTGTTTCTAATACCCTCCCAAGCTATCTTTCGTGCTCCTCTCCCTGCATTTTGCAATCATAACAATCCATATCAGATGACAAACGTGTGTAGGCAATGGAGGTGACGTAAGTCTGCAGCTCCTCTGTGGCTCCAGTATGATGAAATAAATATTATTTCTAAAAGGAAAAATCACTATTATTAGTGTATTAACTCATAAAGAGTAACCTGGCAGGAAGCAACTCATGAGAAAAAGAAAAGAAAGATCTGCATGCATGCCTTCATCTAACCATCATCTGCATATCTCATATAAGTTTTATTTGTTATTTATACCAGGGCATGTTTAGACGGAAGCAGGTATGATTAGCTCATTATACAAAACCTGTCTGGCTAATTGAGATTAGTTGCCTGGATTGATAGCTGAAGATAAGATCAATCTTATTAATGATGCGCTTACACATAACTAGTAAGATCTTACTGCATGGTGCATGGACTGTTTTTTGATTCTTACAGACACTAAAAGTGAAGATGATGCATGACCAAGATAAAAGCGTGGTGTTGGAGTTGATTAGCAAAATGAATCATATGATAATGGAAGAGATCATAAATAAAACAAAAGCAACCGTAATATCAATATAGAAGTCTTTATGCTCACAACAAGCATAATATTATAATTATTTTTGAGTCTCAAAAGAACAAAACATCCATAATCCTATTTAGCTAACTTTGTTTTTCAGACTTCTCTTGCGAGGGCTTTATGACTTCTCTTGCGCCGCCTTGTTTCTTTAATTCATGGTCAATGAGATAGCCCACCGCTGAGGAGAAAAGAAAACGTCAAGTGACTTGTGTTATTTTTAATGGAAAAAGTAATCTACATTAACTACCAATGAGGTATGCAGTATCCAGAGACATCCGCCAAACTTTTTTCATCTTTTCCACTGTAAATGAAACAATAATCACAAATCAAAGCTCAAGAGTATTAAAAGAGATGGACTCAGAGAATTTACACACACTTACTCTCAGCATCCGAATAACAATCACCAGGGGCTCTGCGTGAACAAATACTACATACTGATCTACTTGCTCCACGAGTTAATCCACGAGTTAAGGGAGGCATGATGGACCTCATAAGATTCGGAATCATTATCTCTTGCCTGCGCATAGAAACATTTATGAGAGATACTAGGAAATTTGAATCCTCAACTACAACATCATATCACGTAAAGATCTAATCATGGAGATCTATTGAGCTTAAACATTATGAAAAGCAGAATGGCCAGACAATATGAGAGAAATAACAATAGTCCCTCAGATTTGCATAATCACAACGGCAAAAAAAGCTTACCCTGATATGTTGTCTCTTTAAATGCCTGAAAGAAACACAGAGATCCTTGTTATCTGCCGATATAAACCTAAGCCAAATGAGTCTCAAATGTTAGATCATCAAATACATGTTCGGATTTTGAGAGAGAGACTCACCTCAGAGACCAAGACGGCTGCAGCGGTAGGATGAGGAAGAAATTGTGAAACAACTTACTTATATATATGTTAGTTGCCAAAACCCTAAGTTAACTTGGTTACCAAGAATGAAATAGCTGAAAATATCAACCCAAATTATAGAAATGTAAAATTTGACAATTTTTCAACCTATTATAAACTTTCTCGGAATGAGATAGTTTCTAATGAGTTCCCCAAGCTTTGGGTCCGGCAACACCTTGAAATAGAGCAGAACTACTCATGGGAACAATGTTTATGGTCCTCATTTAACCAGTTTCCTAAAAAGTTGATCCCTACGTTCATGTTGTTTTTGCCATGAATGGGAAGTCACTCCCAATCCACGGACGTGAGGAGTTTACCTATACTAAGAAGATGTTGCTGAGCTGGCTAGTTGAGACTAGTTGTAGGGTTGAAAGCTGAAGAAAGATCAATCTCATTAATGATGCGCTTACACATAAATAGTAAGATCTTACGGTCCATGCGATTAGAAGAAGAAGATGGTGCATGGACTGTTTTGTGGTTTTTAAAAGACACTAAAAAAGAAGATGATGTATGACCAAGATACAAGCGGTGGTGTTGAAGTTGATTAGCAAAAAGAATCATATGATACGGGAAAATCATGAATAATAAAAACGCAACCATAATATTAATATATAAGTTTTTTATGCTCACGACAACACACTCTTTTTTTTTTGACTAATGGTTTTCAAAATAAATATTTAACCTTAATCCTAATTATTAACTTTGATTCGCCACATTCTCTTGTGAGGGCGTCTTTTGCGAGGGCGTCTCTTGCGCCAGCTTCATTAATCCACGGCGGACAATCAGATAGCTATACCCTGAGGAGAAAAGAAAACGTAAGTGACTTGTGTGTTAATTTTAATAGAAAAAAGTACTCTACATTACCCAAACCGGCTAGAATACCGGTCGATTTCAAGATAAATTCTGTCGGAGTCATCCCTGTAAATGAAACAATATTCACAAATCAAATCTCGAGGATATTAAAAGAGATGGAATCAGAGAATGTTACACGAACTTACCATCGAATGGAGAATCCCTAGGGCCTCTGTATGAACAAACACTACAGACTGATCTACTTACTCCGCGAGTTAAGTGAGGCATGACGGGTCTCATAAAAGTCGGAATCATTATCTATTGCCTACGCACAGAAATATTTATCGAGAGATACTAGGAGATTTGCAAATAACCAAGAGCATAAATAACAACAAAAAAAACCTCAACTACAACATTATATCACGTAAAGATCTAAGACCTAGTCGTGGAGATCTATGGACAATAAGAGAGAAGATAACACTTGTTCTGGAGATCAGCATAACCACAACAACAAAAGAAGAAGCTTACCTGATATGTTATCTCTTTAAATGCTTGAAGTAGATTCTTGTGATATGTCGATATAAACCAAAAGCAAAATCAGTCTCCAAAGTTAGACCCATCAAATACATGGTCGGATTTTGAGAGAGAGACTCACCTCAGAGACCAAGACGGCTGCAGCGGTCTGAAAAGGATGAGTAAGAAATTGAGAAACAACTTACTTATATGTTAGTTGCCAAAACCCTAAGTTAACTTGGTTACCAAGAATGAAATAACTGAAAATATCAACCCAAATTATAGAAATGTAAAATTTGACAATTTTTCAACCTATCATATATAAACTTTCTCGGAATGAGATGATTTTCTAATGAGTTCCCCAAGCTTTTGGTCCGGTAACACCTTGAAATAGAGCAGAACAATTGAGATTGTATATGGATTGCCTGCCAGTCATAACTACTCGTGGGAAAAATGTTTATGTTGTTTTTGCCATGAATAGGGAAGTCACTCCCAATCCACGGACGTGTCACGAGAGGAGTTTACCTCTACTGCGGAGATGTACTGCTGAGGCATTTGAGGTTGTTCCACACAAATTAAAGGAGAAGTTAACCATGCTTACAATATCAGGACAAGGAGAGTGATTTGATGACAGAGCTTCTTTCATGGCGGAAACTTATGAATCATGTCTCCGATGCCTCGTGGCATACTGGTGTGAGTCCCATTAAAACCGAGAATATCCGAGCCAACGTTGCTGGTACTTTTGACTCTGGAGAATGATCATGTTGATGATGAACTTTTTATTTTGCCACCGGTGGTATATTTATTTGAGTATGACGCAAGGTTCAAGATAAACCGAATTTCACTGGTTCCTTATACTCACAAACGCATATTTGTTACAATATTATCAAGTAAAGAAAAGAATTTATTTGAGTTTCATTAATTGACTTTTACTCCTATTATAATATTCTGTGTTTGCATATCCAGATAATGAAAATATTAGAAGACAGAATAAAATTAAGAAAAACGCTTTTACTTGTTTGTTTCCCTAACTTGCTTTAAACTTGAGCATTTTTTTTTGCAATGTCGCTCATAACTTTAAAATCTTCCTAATGGGCGTTAAGAGAAGTTGCAAACTCAAACTGTACGATAAAATCAAATCTCTACTTCAGGTCCCTTCAACATACAAAGATTCAAAACAGTGTTTGCCATTATCTGAGCAAGAATCAGTAGTCTCTGGTCAGCTTGTTTGGGAGCTATAAGTTGAAACATTTGTGTCATTCCCTCCAGATGTTGTATAATGCTGGAAAAGATTACTTAGATAAACGCAAAAGCAGCCATAATAGTTTTCAAGTTCACATCTTTCTATATGCAAAGCTAAATTAACAGGTATTAATTTCGATTTTATATCATTTAAATTAATAATTAAAATTTTGAAGATAAAACAAAACTTAAAAAGAAATTGGCACTTTTATTTTTTTATTTTCTTTTCAAGTATATAGACATTAGACATAGAAAACTGTACACATTCACACACATTTGGCAAACAATGGAGCAAGATCGAAACTGTTTATGTACAGAGAGAATGGTTCTATAATGTTTTTATTTCTATACCAAAACTATGTCATCCCTCCGCTTTCTGAGGGGCAAAAGAATATGGTTTTGTACTTTACTCTATTCACACCTATACACCTGCAAGGATATGAAACATATTGCTACTATAAGCAGCGCAGAAACAGATATGAAAAAACAAACTAAGTGGTAACACTTTGGATTATAACAAGGTTTATAGACTTACATGATAAATTTGGAAGGGACCTGACACCACTAGATCATCATCTGTCGCAAACAGATTAGCAGATAGGGGTAGTGAATGGTAAAAGTCAAAGCTTAGTTTCTTCAACTTCTAGATGTATTACCGCAAATTTGACTGATCAGAAACTTACATGGGTTTATCGATGCTTGTCTTGACTCCTTTGTTTATCAGGGCCTAAGTATTTTTCCCTTGTCCAGGATCTAGACTGAAAGGGGCGAGAGAAAAAAAAAATTCACATGAGTCTTTAAGACTTTGCCCAATAACATATTTTGTCAAGCCCTATATATATATATATATAAACTAACCTATTTCTGATCCCAACAAGAGCACTATGTACAGCCCTTGCGCAAGCAGAAGCAGGTGCTAGAGCAGCTGTTGGAACTCCCTGAACAGCGGTTGCAAATGCTGATCCAACTCCATCTCCACGTTGATACTTCTTCAAAGGCGTTTGGACTAATGCAGAAGCTGTCTTTCCTATTCCATCACCGATGTTCTCGCATGCCTATAAAATCTCTGCAATTATAAATACATGATCCGGACAAGGGATCATTTTAGTAGAATTCAGAACATGTATTCCTACTTCAACTGATCCATCCCTTGCTTAGCGTCTCTAGGCTGATTATGTCTAACACTCGTCTTCGTTTTGCCTTGGGGGCTGTGGTTTTGATGGTGCACTTGCAAATATATATTCTGCTCTTGACAAAATATCATGTGCCCCGCCCGCTAAGTGAACACCAAGTCCAACGGCTTCCAGTGAGGTGCTTCTGTAATGCAATATTACCTGAAAATAGATAGTTTCAGATAATCATGCATACTATAGTAACAAACTATAAAGTATTTATTTAAGAAAGTATACTATTAGAAATAATCTGGCCAGAGCAGCGGGTGTTATGCGTCTTGCTTAAGAGAGGCAATTCCAACATCAGCTGCGTTAGAACTTAGTAGTCGTAGTTATAAGGGTTTCCTAGTCATGGTTACAGGGCTATCAGCAATTATTATTAACCCTTGTTTTGGAGGAATGAGATCCTGACACCATAAATCTCTTATGAACAGCTCCACTTTTGCAAGTGGCCTCTAACAGTTATAACATCATATAAGATAATATAAAGAGAAGAAAATGAAGATTGAGCATTGAGCGCACTTTGGCTTCACGCCTTACCTCTTTGGACTCCTTTGATTACCCTTCGATCTTTTCTGTAACTTCGAACAGCTGAAGAGACTAGCTTCGCAGCAGCGGCAGCAGCATAAATAGCAGAAAGTGATCTTACTGTTCGGATACCCTTCAACAGTTTGTGAATCTGAAAGCAGTTACAGAACATTAAAACTCTTATTAGCCTTTCGTCTTTGTTTGGCATGAAAATATTGTCAGTCTAAATCCATAATGTATGATTAATAATGTTGAGAAACAAAACCTGATTCTGAGATATATCTTCCAACCACTCTCCCTGTATAGTCTCGCATACACTGCATGCTCCAGCCGTAGATTCCAGCAGCATGCACATGTTTGAGCTGTAGTACAACACCCTGCATATGTTCCTCTGTGATGAGTAAATGATGCTGTAAAAAATCCTTGAAGACAGAAGTTAGAAAATATTGATTCTTACCTTCCATGGAACAAGGTTCACTAGCTCTGTGTATTTCCCTTCACTTAGTGCTGTTAGATCACCATGATGGGGACTGTAATCAACTCGAACACCTAACAGGCCATATGTCTAATTTCTGCAATTCATTAGTCAGATAATAGTAAAATCAGTCTTCACAGAAACATACTTCCTCAGATCTCTGAATTACAATAATATTGAGGTTTGTAACTTCAGCTGAGAGACTTCATCTTTTTCTGTGGAGATGCCAACATGATTAGCATTACATTCATTGATCATGAAAAGACACCCTATCAGTATACATAGATGTACAAATCATACGGAGGTAACACGTGAATGCTTCTCCTGAATCACCATACTCGCGTATATGTAGAAAAAAACTTTACTAACCTGAAAATATGGAAGAAGTGCTTCTTCTATGATATTATGTCCCTTGACAGAAATCGGCAGCGTTAACCCACCTGAGTCCTCACTCCCCAACGGAAACTACAGGCTTTTCTAGATTGTTAGCTCCAAAGAAGCTGATGAGAAAATCAAGTTGGCTTTGATGAAGATTCAAAAGTATAGGGAGTAAAGCAACACGTAACCTGGGAGGAAGCAACCACTACAAGAAAACACGCCTGTTGCAAGGGAAATTTGCGAGAGAAATTTTTCGTTGCAAATTTGCAATAGGTTTGCAATGGAATTGCATGAGAAAATATGACACTCACAAATCTGTCGCAAATTTGCGAGGGAAATATTTTCCTTGCAAATTTGCGAGCGATTTGCGAGGAAAAATTTTTCCTCGCAAATTTGCGAGCGATTTGCGAGGAAAGTTACAATGGCCTTGCAAATCTCTTGCAAATTTGCAAGAAAACATTTATCTCGCAAATCCCTTGCAATTTTGTGAGAGAATTGTGAGGGATCCATTGCATTTCCTTTGCAAAGTCATTTTTTTCCCAACTCAAACTTTAAGTTTTTATAATATATATCAGAAACTATATACAAAATTTAAAGTTTTACATTATACATTTTTAAAAAACACTAAACAACACAAAAAAAATCATTAATCTTTTTAAACTCAAATTCTTAAATCTTAAATCTAAACCCTAAACTACATACTTCAAACCTTTCATATACTCTAAACCCTATATCATTTTCTAAACTCTATATCATGAAAAATTAAAATTTAACATTTAAACAAAAATCATATACTGAAGGTAATATCCAACACTATAACACTTTATAAACTAAATCATAAAATTAATTTTATAAACTTTAAATAAAATAAGTATAATTTTAAAATAATGATGAAATCTAAAACCCTAAATACTAATTAAAAGGTAAACAATATAACAAAAATAATTTTTAAGTCTTATAAAAGTTATCTTCCAAATTAGTTTTTTGAAAGATTAAACACAAACCTTTTTGTGCATCACTAAACACAAACCTACAAACCATTAAACCTTACCTCGTTCTCTAATACCAAAAGAATTATAAAGGTAAATAAAAACTAAAAGAAAACAAGGAAAATTGTGATTGGTCTAGAGCCACATGTGCAAGGATTCTAATCTTGTCCGTTGAATACATTTAATCCAACGAATTAGATTTCTTTTCATCTCTCTCTCACATTTCTTTCTTTATCCTCCATATAATATTTAAACTAAAACAAAATAAATTTTAATTAGCAATCCATCTCCACTATTCTTATTGGCTGAAACAAAGCTCACACGGATCACTCATAGAACCATCCGATCATTATTCTTCATCTCTTTCTCTCACACGTGTCTTCATCTCATCTCCTCTTCTTTATCTTTTATTTTCTTCTTTCTCTGTCTCACGAGAATCCCACAGTCTCTCTCACTCTCATCTCTATCTTTGTCTAACTCATCCTTTTTCTTCGCTGAAAACCCGGCGACCTTCTGGCAGGCGCTATTCTCCACCTCTTCCGTGGCACCTCATCTCCTCCTCTGTCTCTCTCCTTGTGATGTCTCTATTCGTCTCCTTTGTTCCTTGACGCCTCCTCTCATCTGCTCGGTGACGCCTCCTCTCCTTTGCTCGGTCATGCCTCCTCTCCTCCTCTGCTCCGTGACGCCTCCTCTCGTCGTCTGCTCCGTGATGGCTGCTCACGTTCGTGGCGTTCCTTGCTCCCATGGCGGCTGAAGAAACAAGACGAAGTTTATGTTTAGTTTTAGGTTTAGCTCAGCGGCTTAGATTTAGGTTTTGATTTATTTTTTTGACTAAACGAGGACCAGATCTGGTGGAGTTTTGCAAAGGAGGCGTGAGGAGTTTAGGTTTTAGGTTTGTGTGAGAAATGTATAATTTTTTTTAATTAGGTTAGTTTTTTAAAACTATTTTAATTTGTAAACCAAATTCAATTATTTTGGAAATAGAATCAATAAATTATACATTTTTAATTGTATTTTTGTGATTTTGATTTTTTTTTTTTAATTTTTAGTAATGTAAATAATAGTAAAAATGGTTGACAAAAATGATAATAGCGATTTCTTTTGTTTTTATAATATTTTTCAAAAACTTTGCAAGGAAATTGCTTTTGGTAAGTCTATTGCAAATTTGCAACTAACCATTTTGGTCACAAATTTGCAACGAACCATTTTCCGTTGTAAATTTGCAACGAACCATCTTCTGTCGCAAATTTGCAACAAACCATCTTCCGTCGCAAATTTGCAAGGAAATTGCAAGTATTTTTAATTTGCGAGCAAGGATTTGCGAGGAATATGTTTCCCTCGCAATTTCCTTGCAAATTGCAATTTGCAAGGGAATTGCAAGGTTTTCTTCCCTTGCAACAGACATGTTTTCTTGTAGTGAACTCATGAGAAAAGGGAAAGAAAGAGTTTAGTAACTATTACTTAAGCCATAAACAAAAGGTTCACTTCAGTTATAAAGAAACACCAAAATCTATCAAAGGAAACACAAATATAATTAAGTAGCAGAGAGAACGTAATTCAAGTTTACTAAGAATACATCCATAATTCACATTATACCAAAAATAAAGAATCTCGTAGAAGCTATCTTGTGTGAATATCAATATTTAGTATCTATGCAACTGTCCTTAAGAATTTAATTTGACAATGTTGCTAATCGATAAAGATAATGAACATAATTCTGAAATGTTTGGTGGAGGTTTTTACTAAGTAAACATTTTGTTTTGTTGAAGATCCAATTGTGCATACAACTAGATCAATGTTAATTGCATACAACTAGGCAAATGTAAACGTGGTCATCATTCTTATAGATATAATAGAAAAGTGAGTATAACATAGTAGAATAATAGAGACAGCATACCGGTTTTCCTCAAGTGGTGTCTCAGGGTCAGGTCAACAACACTTAAGGAAATGTGCAAGTAGTTAAACCTGCACCATGGTATATGTTTTCAGCGTAACATTTAACATACATTGTTTTTATTCTCTCTTTGTAATCTTAGCTAATTTCGGATTATTTTGGAAGGGTTAGTACATATTTAGGAAAGCTATAATGAATAATCCAAGAGAGAAGACATGCACACAGATGATTTATATGTTGTTTTCCATGCACATATCAACCAACTCCGATTGAATTTGCATATAAAATTTTGTAAAAACTTTGCTTCGATTGTTAGATACTTCATAAGTATCATCAAGATCAAATAGCTCTTTCTTAACATTTTCAAATTCCTCATGCAAGCAATATACTTATCAAAGGCTATGAACTAAAGTTTCCAGTTCTCGATAAATGCCTAAGATATCAAAAACGACAGACCTTGATGTAAAAGTAGTCATCGCACCACTTCTTGAATCGTGAATAGAAGTTAAGGTCAAATTTTTCACATGCTTGCTTTTGAATCTAAAACAAAAAAGATAAGTCTATATCTACATGAGAAAAAATCAAACAATCATAAAGCTCATGTCTTTATAGCAAAGAATAAAGTTAAACCAAATTAAAATGCTTGGCATCCTCTTCAAAAATGTATGTTAATGTGAAATCAGTGCCACCACCGAACCACCGAACCATCTTTTTCAATTGTATCTGTTCACGAACAAATGATGAGTGTGATGGTCAATAATCAATAATATTAGATAGTTTTTTTATTGAAAACTATGGCATTTATACTATTAAAACTTATAAGTAGTCACTTTTATAATAACGTTGATCATATGTTGTATATTATGAATTATGCCACCAAATTTTTAAAACATGTCTCAGCTGCCACTGAAATTATTTCGTAAACGATATAACAAAAAATATATTTCTTTTAATCTTGTATTACAATAAAATCTATCAGGGTTTTATCATACAGTAAATTTAATTGCGTTAATTATACCTCTTAATTTATGTATATAGAATATATTAATATATTCTAACATCATATGTTTTGAAAATAATTTTTGATGTATGTTTTTTTAAAAATAATGTGGCAAAACAAACAAACTAACCTTAAAACTAGATCTTGACCCGCGCAACCGCGCGGGTGTTTGTTTTCAGTTTTAATGTTAATCATATTTTTAATGTTTATATAACTATTTCAAATATAATAATTTTATAGTTTACATGTTGTAATAAATTAATTGTTTAAAACTGTCATATATATATTTGTCGTTTTTTATTAAATATTTATCATATTGTATTTGTGTTTCTTTATTGAAAAAATTAATATATGCATTAAACAACATATTAAAAATGATTTTCTATTAAATGTATGCTCAATTTTAACCCGCCGACCTTCAAACCCGAATTTCCTATTAGCAATATTTTTTACGTTTTTTCATTTCAGATAATATAATCTTTTATATACAAAATTCTAAGATATGTTAATTTTTGTACATGTATTATATAGTTTGTGAATGTTAAGTCGTTATGTCATCATATTATATTTTTAGCATAAATAATTTATATTTTATATTTTTATAAATTTATAAATTTAATGTAACATTATCATATTTAGTTCAATATAATAATTTCATTTAATATGAATTATTATTATTATTATAAAATAGATAAAATAAGAGAAAAACTTTTATTTTTATTTTATAAATGATAACTGAATATATATTAATGCATAATAATATTTCATTGCTAACTAAGTTGAAATATTAACATAAACTTTTGGAAATTAAGAAATTTTAATATATTTTCAACAGATTTGATAAAAAATTATATATATATATATATAATATATTTAAAATGAAAAGATATCATGATTAAAAGATTTTATATTATTAGCTTTAATGAAATACATGTTAATTATTTTACATGTGTTATATAGTTTACTAATGTTAACATGTATTACCTACATATTATATTTTGAACATAGATACTTAAGAAAATAAAATATATAAATTTAACAATTTAATATAATTCTATTATATTTAGATCAATATAATAATTTTCTCTTAAAATGATTGATTATGATTATATAGTATATAAAATAGGATAGATTTTATATTTTTAATTATATAAATATATAATAATATTTCGTAACTAACTTTGAAATTAGTGAAAATATTTACATATAATTTTGCAAATTAAGATCTTGTTAAAATCTTTTGAACAGATTTGTTAGAATTTTCAAAATATAGACTATAATTAGAAAGTTTAAGAAAATAATATACAAATTTTATTTTTATTTTTAATAAATATTAATTAACATTAATTTATAATAATATTATATTACTAATTACGAAATTAATTAATGGATCATTTTATAAAAGTATTTAAAAAATTTAATAAGATTTTTTTGTCAACAGATTTTATAATTTAAAAAAAATAAAACAATTTTATTGGTGAAGTTGTTATATATGTCAATTATTTAAGATGTGATATGCCAAAATATTAGTTAGAAATATATGAAATAAGATTCTTTAGGGAAGGTCCAATTTTAAAAATATTACACATGAATCAAGGTTGTGACTTCTCTTATAATATATAAAATAAAATTCTTTAGGGAATGTCCAATTTTAAAAATATCACACATGAATCAATGTTGTGACTTCTCTTATAATATATAAGATAAGGTAAATAATGTCAATTTAAAAGAGTGATGTAATTAGGGCTGGAATTATTATCCGAGATCCGGATCCGATCCGAGATCCGATCCAGATCCGCTCCGAAAATAGGATATCCGGGACGCCCGGATCCGGATCCGGATAGTAAAATGTCGGATCCGTCGAATCCGGATCCGGATCCGGATATTTGGAATTTTAGGTCCGGATATCCGGATCCGTTTTTAATATATATAAATTTAAATTTTTATTAATAATTATTGTTGATTTATTAATATTTATACATAAAATTAGTCTTATAATATTACATTTTAATTTTAAAAATATTATATGCATAAATACATTTATAAATTTTGTAAAAATATTTAATTTATGTAATATTTATAGATTTTTTTGTATGTTAAAAAATATTTTTATTATTTTTTAATTATTTTGACGGATTTGAATCCGAATCCGGATATTCGCGGATATCATGATATCTAGACGGGTATCCGGAACCCGGATATCCGGAAAGTACGGATCCGGATCCGGATATTAATATCACGGATCCGACGAATACGGATCCGGATCCGGGTACCCCGAATATCCCGGATATCCGGATCCGTCCCAGCCCTAGATGTAATAATTGCAAAAAGTTAAGAACTTTGAATAAAAGACAGTTGACATCAATTGTTCCCCTAAGTTAATGGTATCAAACATTAAATACACAGAGATTTTTTTATCTCTCAATTATCCCTCTAACTAAAATTTATTAATTTTCCTTAATTCTTTTTTCAAATTAAACAAATGAAATTAATTAACAAAATCACCTTTTGTGTATACAGATTTTCTAATTGGTTAACATGATTTAGACTTAAATCCGACACTAAATTCTAATTTATGACCTTATATAGGGTAGGATTAAGGGTTAGATTTAAGTTTTAATCAAGTTTAACCATTAGGACATCTGTTTACATAAAATGTGATAATTTAATTAATCTCATTTGGTTAGTTTGAAAAAAATTGTGGAAAACTGATCAAAATTATTAGTTTAGAGGGACAATTGAAGAGTTTTATATGTATTATATCTGCTGATCCGATCAGCTTTAAAAGAAAAGCATTTAGTGTTAAAAAGTGGATTCAATATCCCACTGCCTGATCCAAGTTTGGAAATCCTTCCAACTAATGCCATGGGATAAGCCAAATCGTCTCTTACTGAACAACCATATGTAAACTGAATGAGCCGAAATTCAAGTCTTGACTAGCTTAATATTGTCTTTACACTATGTCATAAGTCTTTTACCACTAAGCTAGTACTACCTGGTTAAAAGTTGAAGAGTTAAAAATGTGGGTGTATTAGGTGTTGGTGCCAATAGTTTAGGAGGTACAATTGCTACCAACCCTAAGATAGATGAACTTCCTTGACTGTATATCAATTTGAATCTTTGTTTGTCTTTATATCCATAGACCACTACAAGAACACACAGTTTTTGCAACTGTAAGAATAGTTATAAAATAGTCACAAATCAAGAATTTGAGACAATTTTTCAACTACGCTAGGATTTGAAAATAGCTTGTCCAAATTTGTTTTGTTGCAAAATAGTTGGAAAAAAACAACAAATATGGTGTTGCAAATTAGTGGTAAAAGTGCCACTTAGTACTACATAAAAAATAACTGTTGAATTGGTAGTTATCAAATATCGGACTACAAAATCAATTTTCAAATATTTTAAAGGAAATTGGCAAAGTAGTTACAATAAATTACCACGTTTTTGCTACCATACATTTTAAAATTAAACTAGCAACCAATATGCTAGTACAGTTTATTGATTACACTAAGAGTCGCAATCGTTTTCGTTTTGCAACTACATTACAACCCCCTGTTTAGTTATATGCAAGTTGGAAAAACGTGGTAAGTAAGCGACTATATTCTTTACCTTTTTATTAGGTCGCAAAATTGCAACTAATTTCTGACTAAATTAATTTACTCAGTCTCAGATTAGTTCTCAAGTCTTCAACTCTATAAATAGTTGGACAGATCAGTTCTTTAATATTTCTCACATTCAAATCACTAGCAATGGCTCGTCAAGACGTTCTCTTCCTCTCCGTCCTCATCGCCACCATCTCTGTCGTTGCATTGGCGGTATGTTCCCCAAATCTCATCATCTAAATTATGACTTTTTCTTTTTTATGTAGAGAAATTAGTTTAAATATATTTGGCGATAAACTTCGTTTCCTGATCGGGTTATAAGTTTCTCTTGATTTCGCAGCAAAACTGCCAATACACAATTAATATCCAAACAGGAACGAGAAGGGACTCCGGCACAGATTCGATCATAGGGATTGTACTTTCCGACAAAGACGGAGAGTACATCGAAATCAAGGACCTAGTGAGTTGGGGTGGGACTACGCAAGGTCGAGACTACTTCGAGAGAGGTAATCTGGATATTTTCACTGGGACGGAGCCGTGTCTTCCGAGCCCAGTATGTTTTATGAGACTAAACTCTGACGGCTCCGGCCACAAGCCCGGCTGGTATGTTGAGTTCGTGAAAGTAACGAGGAGCAAGACTGGAAGTGCGAGCAAGACTCAACAATTCAGTGTGGGGCAATGGCTTGCCCTCAGTGAGCCACCGCGTCAGCTATATGCCGAACGTAACAACTGCCCTTTTGTGATCAAGAAGAGTGCCTATTCAGTCGTATGAATCAATGAATCCATGAGGGCTTGAAGACTTGTTCTATATCCTCTTGTGAACGTTTAATGGCGATATGTATTTTACATAAAACTATCGTCTTGTGTGCTTTTCCTATATGTAAGTTGAATAAAGCTTGCATGGCAATAATGTAAAATATCTAATGGAATAAAATTTAAATGTTTTTTTGTTGCATGCATGTGAGATTTAATCAAATTACTATAATAATGTTTTCGAGGGATTAATATAGACCTAAATAAAGATACCCGCTTGTTGATGTATCTGAGGTTTGAAAAATTCAACTTTCAATGTTTAATTTTGATGATGTCAAATATCTTACCAGTTTAATGGTGAAATTAAAGTTGAAATCAACTATTAGAAAATAAAAAGACAAGGTATCAATCTATACTATAATGAGGCACTTGCATCACTCCTGATGTGACACATCAGCATTTTTGTGGAGTCCATTTTAAAAAAGTGTTAAAAAATGTCAAAATTGTGGTTTGAACTCAGGTTACTAAGATACAACATCCACCATTTATACCACTGAACTAATGGATAATTTGTATATTGATGGTTGAAACTAATATATATTTATGAAGGTTGGAAGCCATTACTTCTTGGGCTTTCTCTGAGGACGAGCCTGCAAATGTATTATGGGATTCGTTTTTAAATGAGCTTCATCACGTTATATTAAGAAATAGCTTAAGTTTGCAACAATTATAGTTTTCTCATATTGTAAATCGTCGTTGTTTAACATGAGTTAGAATTCTTTTCATCATTGTATCGGACTGAGTTATAGAGTTGCGCCGTTTGTCTGTTCGTAATTTTTTTTTACCGGTGAACTATTTATCTCCCCATCTTAAATCGCTTGATCATAAATATTTCTGATTTGTAGCCCCTCTTTAAACCATATATATATATATATATATGATTCTCATCTTTGATGAACCCAATCTGCATCTCCACATAAATCATTGATTCCTCTTAGCTTTAACCATCTTCTAGAAAATAACTCTCTCCGCCTCTCCAGTTTCTCAAACCAGCGTAACCGGCTTCTGTCACTAAACCTTCGAGTTTCTCCTTATTGGTCGTAGTAGTCAGAGCATTGTCGCTGCCTCCTCGCTTTGGGATTCCTTGAAATTCAAGAAAGGCAGTGAGTTTATGGTAAGTTAATATTTGATCTATCACATTTATTTAATATAATTGCTTTTAATTGATTTCCTGATTCTTTGTTGAATAATATTATTTGCAGATTTTGTGATTCATGGATTTATTCCCGCCGGATGTGCTAATTATTACATGCCATCTTTCAAAGTCGGTTCGTGAAAATCGATCGTTTTGAGATTGCTCGGTGCTCAAACATGTACAAGATAACTGATCATCAATTCCTCATTCCATCAACCATTATTGATGAAGTCATCACGAGTGCTCTTGAGATCAATCTCCAGTCATGATTAGGTTGTTCGACAATCTCCAAATGATTGCAACCACAAACCTCAAACTTCCATGTATATTATCATATTACATATGGGTTTTTACTATGTTTCGATATTATAAATGATATTTAAACTCACATTTGGTTGGGTAAATCCGTTCTGTCCAGGGCTCGAACCTCAGAAAATAAACAACTCGAGTCATTATCCGTATCCTCTATGACCAGTCAGAAAAAATCAACACACAATTAATGTCTATATTGTACTAACGTTAATGATCAAAAATATTTTCTACCCAAGATCTGTGGTCGTCTATTTATCTCCCTTACTTATCAAACTAATTTCACACAAACCTTTATTTTACAACTTAAAAGAAACCACAACAACCCAAATAATCAAAACATCAAAAACTAGAATAAAAAACTAGAGTCCAAAAAAAAAGACGAATCATTAATGATCACCTTTTTGTCTAATTTTACAAATAAACTTCAAACCAAATATATCAAACCAAGCACCTTAACTAAAACTCAACGACATATAATCGAGTCAGATAAACAAATACAAACTACACATTAGTTATTTAACAATTTATAAATATACTTTCGCATATGCTTATGAAGAAGACGAAGAAGACAACCAAGATCAGTGAAATCACCTAAACGAGAAAAAATTGAGTAAATTATGAACTCTGATAAATATAACAAACAACGATTTTTGTTTACATATTACCCATCAAATTAAAGAGAAACAAACACATGCACACCAAGAGATACAAGAGAAAATCCACACAGACACAAATGCGACAACAACATCTCCACCTGCTCACTCCTCTTGTCTTGTGAAAATAGCTTACATGTTCAATGTCAACATACCAATGCTATTGTCTTCTTATGATAAATACATAAATTTGTTGAAAATCCATTAAGGTCCAAACACTCAGAATTATCACTCATTTTATAGTTATTTCTACAAGTCTTCATGTATTTGTTTAAAAGGTTCTGTAAAAGCAACAAGTTTAAAAATAAAATAAAAAATATAACAAACATAATAAAGATAATAAAAATTATTACTTAATACATACAACGTACACAATTAATTTGGAGAAAAAAATCCAGAAACAAAGGTACTCTCAACAACTTAATTTAATTTATGTACTCTCAACAGTACAAGAAACAAATAAAAAAGACAAACAAACAAGAATTCTCAGTGACACAGCAAGCAACACTACAAACTATATATATCACATTACTAACACAGTTTAGTCCTTCATAAAGGGAGAACAATGCCTATACAGTTCATCATCATAACTCTAACCCTATAACAATAAAAAAACTTGAAAAACAATGATCGACCGAAAACGCAAAACTCACACTACAATAACTCTAGCAAATATTGAGATGAAACTCTGTTCATAACCCCGCACTTGCGCCCTCCAAACTCACACACTTATGCATATCAGGAAAAGAATCGCAGATGTGAAGCTCACCCGAAGATGGAAGAAACAATAAAGACCATACTTTTATTTTTTTCCAATATAATAGTTCAGAAAAGACCCATTGTAATTTGAGCCCAACATTTTAAACTCACGATTACTAAACTTTACAATAAAACATTAGGAAAAACAGTTTCAATTTTATGATCAACAATTCAAATAATTAGAAAGACAACAAAAAAACTCCACAGCTCAAATAAACCACTAAAATAAATATTTATATAACAATATGAATAGAATCCTCATTTTGTATTCAAGATATTTCTTCGATAAATTTGAAAGTAAAGCTATACATTAAGCAATTGTGAAGGTCAACATTTTATGCAAATAAAAAATATTAATATTTTATATGGAAGATTAATGTTATGAGAAGAATTTACGATTCTTCTTATTTGACCATTTTAAATATCATAACAAACAAAGAGAAAATTAGTCTTCATAACAAAGAGAATTCAATAAATCACCGTAATTAAATACTAAAACATTAATTTCAATATTCAACATCATAATAAATACACTATATAAACAAACGTAAAAATAAATAGGCAAAAATAACATCAATTCCTAACAACCTATAAACATATCTACAATGTGATAAACTTTCACAACCAAACACAAACATGAATAACAATTCACTTCTTACCCATCGACTCTCACACCAAACAACATCAATATGAGCAAATCCTAGACAATTACTCCAGATCTATATACAAAGACCAAACACACAACAATCGGTCATCGATTTCCAGGTACCATCAATTTTTGACAATCAAGGTAATTACAATGACTCAGTCGCTGAATCATTAGATTTCATGTTATCATATCATGACTCATAATCCCGACTCTACATTCCTTATTGAGGAGACTAACCAATATGTGATGAATTTAATGAGGGAAAACCATTATATTATATCCCAACATCTTCAAGTTACTCTCGCCATTAGAGACTACAATCTAAATGCAACCGCAAGACTTGACGTTGATCTAATCACAAACCTAGAAGTAACCCGACAACCGAAGAGGAAAACCATATATGCACCATATGCTTTGAGAATTACACCACTGTAACCAATATTTCGACACTCACCTGCGGCCATAAATTTCATTGTCTTTGCATTAACCATTGGCTACGTACAAATATAAGTTGCCCAATGTGTCAGGAAAGTAATTTATGAGCCAAAACAAGCTAATAATAAAAAACAATTTCATGTTTCAAACTCAAAATTCATTGTCTCATTCCTTACTATTCTTAATATAATCATCAAACAACATTTGGTAAATATTCAAGGGCATAATCAATAGATAAAAATCACATACAAAAAATCATTCGATACATCAACAACTTCACCGGCCCCGCGCCTGCGCGGGGGCTATGCAACTAGTACTACTAAAACCAAAGTGCCTTTTTTGAGGAACCCTTGGAGTTCAGCAGTAATTTTAGTCTATGATTTTGAATAAATGTTTATTTAAAAAATAGAAAATCATTGTTTTTCAGTTGCCTAAATCGATACTTTTAACTAAATTTGAATTATCTCCACAAAATCATTTATTTTAAACAAATAGTATATTCACGAAAATCATTTATTTTAAACAAAAAATATATTTGCAAATCTTTTCAAATCAGTAACAAACACTGGAAACTATAAAATAAAAATTCATAAACAATATTTACAACATCCGCTATTGTAGTTGCAATTTGCAAACACGTATATATCTTTCAAAGTTATAAACTACATTATAATTCTTAAAACTATATTTTGTGAAACCACTTATCAAACATGCTTTAACTCATATAAAAATGTTACTAACATAATGGTATCATTTTTCATGTTAGTAACATTTTATATAAGCTAAAGCATGTTTGAATTTTGATAAGTGGTTTTGACTTTTAAAAAAAAATAATGGTATTAGCATATCTCAAGTTTATCGTTGATTAATTTATATAATTTCCTTTAACTTATATATAAATGTAATCGCTAACAAATTATGTATTTGTAAACAATCAATTATACAATAAACAATATATATATGGATCACATATCAATATATCAATAAATTATAATATATAGTTATATATGAATACAATATCCTTAACAATTAAAAAACGTAAAATAATATCAAAATTTATGTTTTATTTACAAAATATAACTAACTATTTCAATTTTTACTTTAACTTCAGTTTTCATTTGTGATAAAAAAATTTATTTGACAAATCTTTAATATTGAACTAGAACTTTGGCAACATGTTAAGATAATAAATAACTAAACAAAATTATTATAAATTAAATTTAAAACCAAAAGTAAATAAGAAATACAAACTTATAATAGATTATTAATAAAAATAGATAAACTAATGATGCTATATCAATAAATTTTAGGTTTCTCTATTATTATTTTCTTTGTTTCTTCGAATGACATAATAAAAATTCAACCAAAGTTTAAAAATGACAAATTTATTGATTTATTAAATTTTATACAAAAATTAAAAAGTATATGAGAAGTTTATTCGAAAACTAAAAATATTATCAAATTTTTTGGTAATTTACCGGGTCAACCAGTGTCTGATGACGGAATAATGGTGGGTTTTTGGGGTTTTACAAAATTTTATCAGGTTTTAACTAACGGGTTTTCATGAAATCTGAACTATATATACAGATTACGGGTTTATTGCTTTGACCATAGATCTGGATTGGACCTAAAAACACTGAATAAAAATTAAAAAATGACAATTCTGATGTTTATTTCTCATATAATTTTCAAATATTCAATAAATACTTTAGTGTGTAACAAAAATTATAATTTCTTGAAAATCCAAAATTTGAGCACACATACCAAAATAGTTGAAAATAAATCATGTACATGATTTTAACAAGAAATGATATATAATATATAAATTATTACATTATTTTCTTCAACCAAAAAATAATCACGCGTTTTCAAGAAATAGATAAAAAATCTGAACGGATTTTAAAAAAAGAAACGATACACAACACATAATTAATCGGGTACTTGAATATTGAACGGGTATGAGTACTTGAATACTGAATAGGCACCCGAATATTTAAAATATAATACAATATTAATGTATATATAATTTAATTTATAAATAGAATTATGCAAAATCCTGAATTACATGAATTACCTGATTTTTTGGGTTTTCAGATTTAACTCGGGTTTTAGGTATTTTTCAGGATTTTTGTCTTTTTATAGGGATTTATGTCTTTAAACCTGAATTATCCAAACTATTTTTAATTCGGTTCACTTCGGGTTTTATAGCAAAATAAAAACTCGACTCGAACCCAACATTACCAGAACCGTTTGATCCGGAAAATATATGGTTCATAAACGGGTCCGAAACACCCAATCCTAATAACTTGAAAAGCGAATAACCCAAACATAGAACCCGAATGCCTATCGCAATGAGATGTCGAAATAAATTACTCTCATTATAAAAGTTAAAACTCAAATATTAAAATTCAATCAAAAAATAAAAAATTTAACCATACAAGTTATCCCGCGCTTTCAAAGCGCGGGTCAAAATCTAGTACTTATTATGAGGCATAGGGCTGGGTAAATAAATCAAACCCAAAAATCTGAACCGAATTTGATCCGATAAAAATGATTCCAAACTGATCCGTGTCCAACATAAATAACGAATGAATCTTGTTTTTTGGTATTTCGGGTTATGTGCATTATCTGAATCGAACCAGAACCTAAATAAATATCCGATAGAATCCGAAATATTCAAAACTCACAAAAGATCTTGTACCAAACATGATCTCTATTCCTATTATGTATCCAAACTATACTAAGATATATTGAACATCTAAAATATAGGTTGGTGGTTCTATTATATGAAGGTTGATGGTTGAAGGTGGCGATTGAAGGTTGATGTTTTAAAATTATGGTTTTAATTTCATTGAATAATGTTTTTCATTTCATGGGAACTTGATTTTCGTTTTATGCTTTTAATTATTTGATTTTCTTTCTATCAATAAATATATTTGCCTTTCGTTTAATTTTGAATGATCAGGTATATTTACCTCATTGAGGCATTAGGCCATCAGCAACTATTAGAAATTCAAAAACTAAAAAGTAGGTCCGACACGCTTTTGAGTGGCCTCTCTCTCTTTTGTCTCTCCCTAAAAATTCGCCCTAATTTATTTCAGCATTGCCTTTCTACCGGTTTTCTTTCCGGTGTGAGAGGACATCTCTGTTTTCTCGGCTCCTGTGCTTATCATACTCTTAGTCCAGGCATGATGGTGCTGACTAACAAGCAACCTTTCTCTTCTCTGTCGTGCGTGGTGCTACATGTCCACAGAATCCCTCAGAAATTGTTGAAGTCTCTCACTTGAGAGTACATCCTTCAGTTATCTCCCTTTTTCTATTTTTTAAAAATGAGTTCTTTATTCATCATATACTCATTAAAGCACCGTAGATGCAAATACCTTTAATTATTTAAAATTTACATGATAGAGACTAAAAATATAATTGTAGTTAAATTATATTTTATATGTTTATTTTCTTATCTTAAATTTGTGAAGGAAAATTAAAAATTTAATTTTGTAATTTCAAATATATTTCGTGTTTGAATCTACAAAAAAAAAGACAGTATATATTACAAATATCTATCTACATCTCTACTATGTTTTCACCAGTGGGGGGAAGCTAGTTTTCTATGGGAATGTTCATGTGACCAATGTGAGTTTTAATATAAAAACATATTTTTTAAAAAATTAAAATATTACTAATTTAACAAATTACCCAGTGATATGCCAAAAAAGGTTGGCTCCTCCACTCTAGACGAGTAAAAGATTATTTCCAAAATAAAACAAAAATGTATAAAACTATTTAAATTTTGAAAATATGCATTTATATGTGTGAGGATATAAGTAAAATTATAATACAAACAAATAAAGTGAGAAACAGAGCTAGTACTTAAAAACATTGAGCCATTCTCACCATTTTTAGAATGGTAATTTTGTTCATAATAGATTCTCATTTTTAGAATGGTTCTTTTCGAGTTGTGAATGAGATATACAGAAGTACGACAACCTTAGCTATCAGAATTGGCATTCTTCTTTACATCTTATTGTTATGAATTGCTTAGCCATGTCTGAGTAGTTCAATTGTTAGATTTAGGGTTCAAATATGTTATAAGAGATTAGCTCCAACTATAGATTGCTAAGTTGTGATATTCATCATTATGATGCTCTTAATGCTTGTGTTCTAGAGTAGCTAACTAGAAGCTTGACCTAGGATACAAGTTATTGCTTGACCTCATTCTGAATCTATCCTAATTGAGCTAGGATTGTTAGAGAAAGGCGGAAGCTGATCTAGGAACCCTTAGTGAGCATTCATTCAACCCGCACGCAGAGCTTGCTAGAGCGCGTCGATATTCCTATAGAATAATCGATCGACGGTGAAAAAGGTGTATCGATTAATATTCCTCTAGAATAATCGATAGACACTTTCTAATTGATCAAACCGGTTGGTGAGATCATTAGATCTAGTCAATAGACGAATCTAAACAAGCAAAAGCTGATCAATTTGTTCTTATAAGTTGAGCTCTATAATATCATGCAAACAACTGTTAGGCATCTATAGGATTATAGTCCTGATTACCTGAATAGAAATCCTAAATCTAGCTACTTTTCATTAATTGTCAAAACCCTCAATCAAACCAACCGAGCAACTACCTTGCTCAAAACCTGCTATTTAAGTTTAATCATAATCAACCTAGTTTAATCACTCTGATTGGATCTTTTTGGTTCCCTAGTTCCTTGTGGATTCGATCCCTAAATATTACAACTGAACCTCTTATACAAATATGCTATGTATCCAAAGAGAGCCGAAAGGATTTTCGCAATATCATTACGCGATAAGGGTGGCAGACCAACAAACCGACACTCACACAGGCAAACACGCCGACCACCGCGTTGCCCAACAGTCCGACAAACACGCCGACCAGGCGGCCCATCAGACGGCTCCAAACCCAACACAACAAACGGGTCCTGCAAAAAATAAGTTCTGATTAATGCCGACTCTAAGATAGAAAGCAAGTGAAAAAAAACTTAACAAACCCCCTAGTTTCTAACTTTTCGATTCAAAGATTACTATAAACAAAAAAGAGTGAAAAACACATTACCATAACTATCGAGAATCACTAAGTGAAAACACACCAAAAAAATTAGTACCTTAAAACATCCAATCTGGCGTGAAGCAACTGGGTAGAATAAGAAGGTGGATTTTTACAATAAAAACTTGTTTAATATAAAAAACAGGGATAAAAACACATTACCCTAACCATAGAGGGATTCTAAATGCAAGAAAGCCTATAAGGGTATTTAAATTTAAATATTTCTCCAAACTTGCATTAATTTACTTAAATATTAACTATAGATACCCCATAGAACTTGCATTAAGTACTATCTGTAAATACTTGCAAAATATAGGGGTAGCTCAAAAAAGCTTTCTATTTTACTGGTAGTGGTATCTAATTTCCGCCTAATGATTCTTTGAACATTAATTTTTATTAATCAAGTTTTTTTTTCAAATTCACGGATGTGGAATTTTTAGGGATGTCAAAATGAGTTAGTTCGCTCAACTCAGCTCAGCTCATAGTGACCTCGTGTCTTTCATGAATTAGCTCAGCTCAGCTCATTTATTATATGAGCTTCAATATGTAAACTCGAACTTAGATCATCTACATCATGAGTTAAATGAGCTAACTCGTGATCAAGTATTAAAAATATATATTATAAAATAATCAAAATAAAATTTAGATTAATTTTTATAATATAATTTAAATATTAAAAATCCAAAATTTTAATATTGAACACTGAATAAAACCAACACCTAATAATATATTATACCAAAGCTAAATCAATGATCCAAAACTCTATTTCACATAATAGTCTTGAGATGATTCATCTTCAAACTCTTCATCTATTCAAATCATAAAGGTATATATTCCGCAAGAGTGTCTTAGGGATATTTTATATTTTAAATCTAAAGTTATATGATATGAGAATTGATATCAATATTTTTTTTTTACATTTTTGTATATATTTAAAACTTTTTGGTTTTACATTTTATTATTATAATAAAAATATGATTAGTATAGAAACTATCTTTTCTTACATAAGAAATATAGAAGTCATTCATATATATATATATATATATAATATAAAATGACCAAATTCATGAGTTAGCTCATGTTCATTTAAGATCGTTCATATAACTCGTGATCTAATTTACGCTCGATCATTAAACTTATTCATTAAATGAGCCTAAAAATAGTGATAATGCTCATGAAAAATTGAGTTGAGCTGAGCCAGTTCATGAATTATAGTTCGTTTTGACACCCCTAGGAATTTTGACAGAGTAAGAGAAGAACAAAACACCTGTTCCATCTAAGCGGAACCTTTGAACATGGGCCCTTTCGACGTCTTACTAACTTTACTTTTAGCCCATTGTTAATGTGGAAGAAGAAGCAACTGTCACGTTTGTTTTAATTTTTACAGACTTTATAAATACATTGTATATAGTTACAGCCGATTACAATAATTGTAGTCCACTCAATATCTAACTAGAGTCGAAATTAATATTTATGCAACTTATAAATGATGGAGCGTTAGGCGAAAGGCCTGAGCTTTGTATGGACTAGTTGTAAACATGAAACTTTCGAGGAGGATATATGGTTCACCAACCTGAACATATTTTAAAACAAAGTTCACCAAGAAAATAAAAAGATATACAAGATATTTTTTTTTTGGTAAAAGATATACAAGATATTTGCTGGTTAGTAGTATATTTTTGGAGGATAGCAAGTCAAAATAATAAAAATACATTTTTTTTGGCTAGACCAGAACCACGTTATGTTTCTTGCAAAATCAGAACTTCTTTTTTTTTTGTCCAGACTTCAATCCATTTATAATTATGTGTAGTAATTAAAACATGAGAATAAGAGAATCCATAATGCCATTTATAATAAGGGGAAAAAAATAATTAGTTGGGGGTATTAAACTGAGAAGCGGAAAAAAATTTGAGAATTAATTCTCAACGAAATTTAGGGGTATTTTTATGGAATTTTCGTTTAGAATATTTACAAAATACAATATGTTTTCTAAATAATATTGTGTGTTCTACAAGAAACGAAATGAAACAATTTTATTTTACTTTCTCCTCATCAGACATAAGATAAAAAAAAAAAAAAAACGACAACTCTTGCCGTTGCGTTTATTATCCGACACAGTATCAGTCCTCGCCGGGAAATATCTATTCTATTCCGGTAGCTATGCTCCAAACTGTCACTTGTTCCGCTTCTCTCAGCTCTTCCTCTCCCTTCTTTCGCTTCTTTCGCCACTTCCCTCGCTCGTCTACGGCCGCTCTCCACGGCCCCTGTCGCAACTTTCGCCGGATTTCATCTCCTTCGGCCGCCGGAAGACGTGTCTTGCTCCGACGAGGGTCGAGGGTTCCCTCCACCGCTGGTCGACAGTTCTCTCGCCTCTCTGTTCGCGCCGTCGCCACACAACCCGCACCATCTTATCCTGGTAACAAAAAAATAATAATAAAGATTCTCACTTTATGCTCTCTCTTGTTTGTGAAAGTTCGAATCTTTGGATGAATCCTTCTCTTAGTTTTAGTCTCAGATTGTTTCTCGTTAGTGGATGAGAGAGATTAGTTGATGATTGTTGAACTTCACACCTAAACCCAATTCTTACAGAACACTAGGAGATGTCTTGTGTGCTTTGTCCCACTTGTGAACTTAAAAGTTGTGGAGTGTTTCTCTTATCTCATGATTTGTATATGTTTTTATTTAATCCGTTGTTTTTTTTTGGGATTTTAGATGTATCTCAAGATGAGGCTGAGAAGCTTGGATTTGAAAAAGTATCCGAAGAGTTTATCTCAGAGTGTAAATCGAAGGCGACTCTCTTCAAACACAAGAAAACTGGTTGCGAGGTTATGTCTGTGTCTAACGAGGATGAGAACAAGGTGTTCGGCATTGTTCTAAGGACTCCTCCGTAAGTTTTTTACTACTTCTAAAATTGTTCACTCTCTTTTTTTATCCAGCTTGGCACAATTAAGTACTTGTTTCCTTTGCTAATTGCAGGAAGGATTCCACTGGCATTCCTCACATCCTTGAACATAGCGTTCTATGCGGGTCAAGAAAGTACCCGCTGAAAGAGCCATTCGTTGAACTGCTCAAGGGAAGCTTGCATACTTTCCTTAACGCGTTCACGTATCCTGATAGGACTTGTTACCCTGTTGCTTCCACAAATACAAAGGTATTGTTTTCCTCAAGGAAGCTCCAGCCTCTTTCTTTCTGTTATTGTTTTCTAGTTTTTGTCTGATCATGTTTCACTCGCTATGTACGGTAGGATTTTTACAATCTCGTCGATGTATATTTGGATGCTGTCTTCTTCCCCAAATGTGTGGAGGACGTTCACACTTTTCAGCAAGAGGGTTGGCATTATGAGCTTAATGATCCCTCAGAAGACATATCTTACAAAGGTTTTTATTAACAAAAATGATGCCATTTTAGAGTTCTTCCCATCTACTTATAGTATCGATATTATCTGTTTTTTAATCTACTACTTCGTATACGCCCTCATCCTATCCCACCGTTGATGCTTGATTTCAGGTGTTGTATTCAATGAGATGAAGGGTGTCTATTCACAGCCTGATAATATTTTAGGACGAATTGCTCAGCAGGTCAGTTTTGTGTTTTGTATACAACTGACAGTTTCTAGAGAATTCTATTTTAAGAGTAACTCTTTGTAGTGGGTTCTAGTGGATCATTCATTACCTTTGTGTGTGCAGTTGATGTTGAATTAACTTACCAAGTTTTTCTTCTTGTATGTTTTCTAAGCCACCTAGTCATGCTTGCATTGTGCATTTGTATTAGATTTGAATGTCTAGAGATTCTGAAGCTGAGTTCAGCCCTAATATGTTTTATGGCCTTATCAATCATCTAAACGATGTAACCATTGTTGATATGAAACCAATCTTTCTTGAAAATGGCGTTTGGACAGTTCCTGAAAACCTTGTTAGATAATTTGAGATCAAATTTCCTCGGTATAGTGGTTCTGATGAAATCACTTACTGCTGTTTCACTTTGATTAGGCCATATCTCCAGATAATACATATGGTGTTGACAGTGGAGGTGATCCAAAAGATATCCCTAAGCTGACATTCGAGGAGTTTCAGGTTTGTCAAAAGTCAAGTTATTATGCTAGTAGCTAGAGGAGTGTGATTATATGTATAACTTCTGATGCATAGTTTATACATTTCTTGTGTATTGGAAAATTGTAGGAGTTCCACCGTAAGTATTATCACCCAAGCAATGCCAGAATCTGGTTCTACGGAGATGATGATCCAGTTCAGCGCCTTCGTGTCTTGAGTGGTAAAGATTGATATCTCCTTTTTACAATGATTTTAGTTTGTTGTCTGTGTCGATTTTGAAGTACATCTTCTCTCCCTTATGTGCAGAATACTTGGACATGTTCGAAGCAAGCCCATCTCGAGATAGTTCAAAGATCGAAACTCAAAAGCTCTTCTCTGAGCCCATCAGAATAGTTGAGAAATATCCTGCTGGTCGAGACGGTGATCTTACAAAAAAGAACATGGTGTGCGTTAACTGGCTATTGTCCGAGAAGCCCTTGGACTTGCAAACTCAACTAGCACTTGGGTTCTTGGATCATCTTATGCTGGGAACTCCTGCATCACCACTAAGGAAAATCTTGTTGGAAAGCGGTTTAGGAGAAGCTCTTGTCAGTAGTGGGATGTCAGACGAACTCTTGCAGCCCCAGTTCAGTGTTGGGATGAAAGGTGTGTCACAGGATAACGTTCAGAAGGTTGAAGAGTTGATCATGGATACGCTGAAGAAGTTGGCAGAAGAAGGGTTTGACAGTGATGCTGTGGAGGCGTCCATGAATACAATTGAGTTTTCTCTGAGGGAAAACAATACTGGATCTTTCCCTCGTGGTTTATCACTTATGCTCCAATCTATTGTAAGTTTATATGCCTTGTTTTGTGGTGTTTATCTATTTAGATATCACTTCTTATAGGATTATTGTCTGTTTAGGCGAAATGGATATACGATATGGATCCTTTTGAGCCATTAAAGTACACAGAACCATTGAAATCCCTGAAAGCTAGAATAGCTGAGGAGGGTTCCAAGGCTGTCTTTTCTCCATTGATAGAGCATTTTATTTTGAACAACTCGCATCGCGTTACCATAGAGATGCAGGTAATTTTTCTTTCTTTTACAGTGTTATTTAATGTCTCTTTTAGTTTTGTGCTCACTTGTAGTATTTTTGTCAGCCTGATCCTGAGAAAGCTTCTCAAGAGGAAGCGGAAGAGAAGAGTATCCTGGAGAAAGTTAAAGCAGGTATGACAGAAGAGGATCTTGCAGAGCTAGCGCGTGCCACAGAGGAGCTGAGATTGAAACAAGAGACTCCTGACCCTCCTAAAGCTCTGAGATGTGTCCCGAGTTTGAGCTTGAGTGACATCCCAAAAGAACCTACTTATGTTCCCACTGAGGTAATCATTTTGCTGGCCTTTGGCTTTGATGTATCTCCTTACACTTCCCGAGCATGCGAAGATTACTTATACGGGGACTTTAAACAATAGGTTGGAGATATAAATGGTGTGAAGATTTTGCGGCATGACCTTTTCACAAATGACATTGTCTACGCTGAAGTAGTCTTTGATATGGGTTCTCTGAAACATGAACTTCTTCCACTAGTACCACTTTTCTGGTATGATTTAAACCCTCTTGTGATATTCTTTTGAGTTTTTTACCAAGTTCACCAGAAATGTCCATGGTCTAAATGCTCTGCCATGCATTTTACGTTTGGATATTTACACTAGATCTCCAAATTGAATCTCTGTAGCTGATTCGGCTGTCTTTTGACTTCTGACGTAGTTTGAAGCATATTTGAGATGACATATTGCTTAAGCTATTTTTTTGGCAACGAGTCTCTGTATCAATTCTCTATTTTACTTACTTTCATAATTTATGTGAAAAGCTCTCTATTAAGTTTATTTGTTCTGTTGATTTTGCTATTCCAACTCGCAAGTTTCCTTGTTCTTTGCTGTTGGTTCATGCTCCGTTTTCTTGTACATTCTGTTTTATTCGATTATGTTTGAGATTTCTCTTGAGAACCACTGCTTACCAGATCCTTCCAATGTATATATGATTGTTTGCATTTCTTAGTGAGCACCATGTTGAAGTCAATATCAGACGAGTTATATTCCTGATAACTTTTTCCAACGTCATCTTTTCACCATGTTGGCTAGGCTTCTGTTTTAACCTAGACACTTGCATGTTATGTTCTATATATTTTCGGTTCATAAACAAAGTTAACTGTTTCTGGTGTAATTTCCAAGAGCATATAAAATTCTCCCAAGTACTTTGGCAGCTATATTAGTGGATGTTTTGCTTCGTAATATATTGAGATTGTAACTCTGATAGAATTTGTCTTTTGACAGTCAATCACTAATGGAGATGGGCACAAAAGATTTGAGTTTTGTGCAATTGAATCAGTTGATTGGAAGGAAAACTGGAGGTATATCAGTTTATCCCCTTACGTCATCTGTGAGGGGCAAAGCTGAACCTTGCAGCAAATTTGTTGTACGTGGAAAATCGATGGCTGGGCGTGCTGAAGACCTTTTTAACCTGGTACCTTGTCCTTTTAACATCCTTTACTTCATCTTGTCGCATATTTCTGTAGATTTATTTATGTTGGAATATCGAATCTGTAGATCTGTCAACTTTATTGATCTTGTTTTCTTGGGTCTTCAAGAGATATAGAGCAGCTTTATGTTGTATAGCCCTGTTCGCTTGGCACATGTAGTTTACTTAATCAGTTTTTCTGTCTTCACTATGAGTACTGGATTATGGTAGACAACCACTCTGACTGGAAAACTGGGTTTGTCTGTTGGGATATCATAAAACTGGGTTTGTCTGTTGGGATATCATACAATATAACCTTGAATTTGAAACGGATAGTATCAATAGGGTGATATGTGAAATTTGTGATTATATAAATGCCTTTCATGAATCAGAATCATGGTCCAACTATTGACATTATTCAACTCCCTTGCAATGCATGTCCCGTATTTAATTATGTTTCTGTCAAAGTTACTGGTTGCCTATTATCTTCATTCCATTTTGTCTTGCTGCAGATGAATTGCTTGTTGCAAGAAGTTCAGTTTACAGACCAGCAGCGGTTTAAACAGTTTGTCTCTCAAAGCATAGCACGGATGGAGGTAAGTAGTAAAAAAATTTCTGTCTTTTGCATTATTTATAGAAAACTGATAGCAGTAGTGTGTGTAAACATTATTTTCTCATTCTATGCAGAACCGGTTGAGGGGAAGTGGTCATGGAATTGCTGCGGCGAGGATGGATGCAATGTTGAACGTTGCTGGATGGATGTCTGAACAGATGGGTGGTCTCAGGTTAGAACTTGATCGTTCTTGGTTTGACTGTTCACATTTTAGAGTTTTCCTCTAATATCCTTTTGAGATTCGAAGAAGGTAACAAAGATGAGCATCTCTCTTTTGTAGTTACCTTGAATTCTTGCATACTCTAGAAAAGAAGGTGGATGAAGACTGGGAAGGGATATCATCCTCACTCGAAGAGATAAGGAGATCTCTCCTTGCAAGGAACGGTTGCATAGTTAACATGACTGCAGACGGCAAGTCTCTCACCAACATCGAAAAATCCGTTGAGAAGTTTCTAAACTTACTCCCTGAAGACCCATCTGGTGGGCTCGTCACTTGGGATGGTCGACTTCCTCTGAGAAACGAAGCCATTGTAATACCAACTCAGGTACAAAAAGGAAGACTACTTATACAGAAATGTGTTTGGGTTTTGTGTTTTCCTCATACGCTCTTGGCAGGTGAACTATGTTGGAAAAGCGGGTAACATATACAGCACAGGGTATGAGCTTGATGGAAGTGCATATGTTATATCAAAGCATATTAGCAACACTTGGTTATGGGATCGTGTCCGTGTAAGCGGTGGTGCATATGGAGGTTTCTGTGATTTCGATTCGCATTCAGGTTATTAAAAGAACTGCTTTTACTTTTTTTTTTCTTCTTTGAATGCAGTTAAAGAGTTGTCCTAAAAAGAAAACATATTGGATCTCTCTTTGTTTTCAGGAGTGTTTTCGTTCTTGTCTTACCGTGATCCAAACTTGTTGAAGACACTTGACATATATGATGGAACCGGAGACTTCTTACGTGGTCTTGATGTGGATCAAGAGACGCTCACTAAAGCTATCATTGGAACCATCGGTGATGTTGATTCCTACCAGTTACCTGATGCCAAAGGTTATAGCAGTTTGATGAGGCATTTACTTGGAGTAACAGACGAAGAAAGGCAAAGAAAGCGTGAAGAGATACTAACAACAAGGTTAATTAAACAAGACATTCTCTCAAATGATTGTTCCCTATAGTATATGGTTTTGATCTTCTCTTTGTTCCACAGCTTAAAGGACTTTAAGGAGTTCGCAGAAGCAATAGATGTGGTTAGAGAGAAAGGTGTTGCGGTGGCTGTGGCTTCCGCAGAAGACATTGATGCCGCGAACCAAGCACGTTCCAACTTTTTCGAGGTTAAGAAAGCTCTCTAGGCTTGACCACTCTTACTGTAATAAGAAGATTGAGAATCTCTTCTAGATTTGTTTCTCTCTACTGCCAGTGAATGTCTTGGCAAAGCTAATATATTATTTTCCCAACAGTATGGACTTTCACAAATAATAATGAAGCATTTCCTTCACTTCACAAAAAAAATGAATATTTATATATTAAATGTGCAGTGAAAATTTTGTGGAATAGGCACTCAGAAAAATTATGTTGGAATTTTTCGGGTTTTCTGTCTTCATTTCACACAAAGTCCATTTTAAATAGATTTCAAACAAAAGAACAAGGAAAAGGAAATCAAGAACTTGAATAAATCAATGGGGGTTTGCCTTTTCCAAATCCGAAAGAAAGATCTATAAACAGTCAGAGCCAAAGCAATTTGCAGAGATGTCCCCCGCTAATCAACCCCAAAGCTTTTGATTGTGCAATCTAGCCCAAGGGAATATTCGGAAATTTCAACCTTAGTCCTGGAATCTTGTCTTCTTTCGCTTCTGCCTCAAACATTTCTGCTTTGCAAGATATCCTTTCAAATTGACCCCAAACATTCCAATTGTGACTCCATACCCTAATGCACACAAATTAACAAACATATGCAATGTAGACACCTAAATGCAATCTAAAGTGATTAAAATAAACTAAATGAAATACTAAATACCATTAAATACACAAGACATCAATTCCCCTAAACTTAACATTTACTTGCCCATAAATAAACTTTCAAGATTAATCAAAGAGAAAAAGTTTGAAATTGAGAGTTTATAACCAAAAGAAACATTTTCTAGCCTTCAACTTGACATTCAAAAAAAAAACATAGCAAATAGCAAGAAGAACTCTCTAATACACTTTAGTTTTTCGAGGCCTATAAAAATTCTTATGTCTCTACACATATTGTAATGCTCATCAATCAATAAGTTCTATAAACCAACACTCACATTCAATTAAGTAAGCATACAAGTTGAATTCTTGCAAATTGGTACTTGCACTTAGTCATGGATCTCATACACATTTGGTTTATCTTATTCCCTTCATTATCCTCTTGATAACCTAAATGGCATTCCCATACCCATAAGAGGGAAAACCTAAAGTTATTAGAACTGAGTAGTTATCTACCCAAGGAGGATATCTTATTTAGTTATTCTATAATCATAACTGCTTTTTCACTAATAATGTTGTAACCATAACTGTTTTCATGGGCTTGACAGTTACACTCACCCAACACACGGTTAGTATAATATGTTAACCATCCGCATCTGGTATATACACTAAAAGGAAATAATAATATTTAATTTTTGTAACTGTCAAGCGAAATGGGTTAACCTCTGTGATTGGTATGTTACTCCTCGCCTTCCGTTATATAATTTTTCATATGTGAACCATATTATAAATACATAAATTTAAGTATTTTACAAAATCAGTTTAGATACAGAAAATTCAGTCCAACCAAAATCTATACATTATATTTTTGAGAGTAAATTTAAGATTACGAAATAAAAATTTAAAATAAAAAATATATCCACCCTTTCAAAGAACATATCATAATCTAGTATCTGAGTAAATGATTTAACTAGATGCTTCATTAATTCTTGTTTGTCGTAGCATCTTCGGTACCATTATTTAAAGAGTTTAGTATCTGCCAATTAATTGATCTATTCATTTCCAGAATGTTGAAGTTCCTTAGCAAAGGTGGACACCTTAAAATCCATAAAACCTATAATCCTTAGACCTAATAACTCTTTAAGAAGAGAATATAATTTTTTTTTTTTTTTAACATTCTCCTATACTCAAATCCTACCCCCAGATTTGTATGGACCTCGCACATTTTCCCAGGAAAAATGTAGACAACGTATTCAGAAAACATGTTTGTTTAGACAAATGAGAGAGACCAGTTATTTACCTTCACGCAGGCTTTTCACGATCTTTCTTTTTTTATTGAATTATACAGTGGTATCCTGGCCCACAGAAGTGGTCCAGACTAGTCACGATCTTTCATCTGTCCCAGAAACAAACATGACGAATCCTCGCAAATCATCTGATAAGCACTGCATGATCAAGCAAACCAAAAACGTCCACTGAAGCTAGGTCATCCGTTATGATAATCTTAATGAAGCACGGGGACGGCAATTCACTGCCGTAAGCTTTTTGGAGACGTTAAGACAGTTATGGAAACGATTCCAAGATGTTTCTGATGTTTAACATAATGTTCCGTGTGAAAATTATTTATTCTTATTTATTTGATTTCTTATTTTTGGAAAACGATTAAAAAAGGAAACACATTCGTACATACATAACTAGGTTGTACATATTTTTTTTTTTTGAATATTATCTCTTATATACTAATTGGGGAACATTGAAATAAGAGTAACATTTGTTTTGTAAGTTAATTACAAGTGAACCAGCTGATGTGTCACTCTATTAAGCACTCTCAGCCTCAATATATTAACACCATTTAATTACTAGAGAATTCACATGATATGCCACTGAATTCTCTATTCACTAAGACAGCCTATTTTTTTTTTTTATCAAACAGCCTAATTAATATAACGTTTTATTATAACTATGCGTATAACTATTACCAAAAAAACTATGCATATAACATACAAGGAACCCGTTGACAAAAAAAAACATACAAGGAACCTTTTCTTATTTTATTTTTATATCATTCTCCACATTTCTCAAACATGTTACCAATGTTCCCCGATTGGTCTAATCCTACTTCATTCTCAATATCCGTTATAAAAAAACATAGATATTGGACATGATGTAGTGTGTTCTTGAAAGAATCATATCACAGATTTATAAGTTGTCACTCCTTTATTAGAATCACAAACACTATTTATATATAGACAATAAATACAGCATGTTTCAGTTATTCTAGCCCTATTTCATTGTCAATATCAGAAACACTAAACTATCGATGGTGGACATATTGTAGTGTGTTTTCGAGAGCAGTGTCGGTCTAACGTTTAACAATGTCCTAATCCAATTTTAAAATTATATCTTTTAATATTTTGTATTGAAATTATTAAAAACTAATATAAAAATAAATTAAAATTTGAATTAAAACAGTAAATCTAAAACATTATTTTTTTGCATTTTTCCATGTAAAAACATTCATTAAATAAATATAATCAAATCTTATAATTAGTTTTGATCGATAACAAAATCAATTTAGGTAATTTTTAAATAACATGTTAGACTACAAATAACTGTTTATACCTTTTAAAAGCTTTTTTTATATGTGATGATCGATATTCTTATATTCAAAAATACACACTAAACAATTTATTTTTGTCAGATAACAATTAGTTTTTAACAAACAACTATTATAGTAGGCTTTCTAATCTATTTTGACATATGTTTGAATAAATATCATTTAAAAGAAATTTTCAGTTTGAAATATGTCAAATTATCATTACTAAAAATGTCCAATAAGTATACTTTCAACTAAAAAATCTTATCAAATTCTTTCATCTATAAATATTAGTAAAAACAGTTTTATAAAAAATATGCCCCTTTAAATTGGATGTCTTAATCGATGACTTGGGTGGCTTCCCCTCTGGGCCGACTCTGTTCGAGAGGATCATATATTCATATAATTATAAACTGTTTATCCTTTATCATAATCATAAATTAAACACTATTTATATAATGGCAGACATGGACGAAATAGGCTTTGAGTCAAAGGGTTTATACTAGGCCTGGGACGGATCCGGATATCCGGAATATTCGGGGTACCCGGATCCGGATCCGTATCCGTTGGATCCGTGATTTCAGTATCCGTATTCGGATCCGTGTATTCCGGATATCCGGGATTCGGATATTCGTCTAGATATCATGATACCCGCGAGTATCCGGATTCGGATCCGGATTCGTCAAAATAATTAAATTTTTTTTTTAAAATACAAAAAAATCTAAAATGTTACATAAATTAAATATTTTTACAAAATTTATGAATATAATATTATGAAAATTAAAATGTAATATTATAAGAATAGTTTTATGTATAAATATTAATAAATAAACTATAATTAATAAAACTCTATATTTAATATATTAAAAAAAACGGATCCGGATATCCGGACCTAAAAATCCAGATATCCAGATCCGAATTCGACAGATCCGTTATTTTACTATCCGGGTCCGGATCCGGGCATCCCGGATACCCGATTTTTGGAACAGTGCAGAAGGCGTAGGAGATGAGCCATGACGTCTCTCGTTCCTTTCCCGCCAGATCGAGTGCAGAGATGTTTGTAAAACATAGCGCACAACGAATCGAGCTCTACACTCCAAAGTGTTGCTCACAAGGAGATGAATGATTTCATCCCAATCCATTGTGAAGTGTTGTTGTAGAAGTCCTCTTGTTAGCCTGGTCCATACTACCATTGTATATGGACACTCGAAGAAGAGATGATTACGAGATTCAATCCCGTGTTGACAGAAAATACAAGCTGGATCGATGTTCAAATTCCAAGCAACCGTATGATCCCCCGTTGTTAATCTGGTATGCAGAGCCAACCATGTGCAGAATGCATACTTCGGCGTTGCGTATTGGAACCAAACCCCGGCATACCAGTCCACTGTTGGGGCAGCTTGGCGAATGAGGTGCCATGTTCTCTTTGTACTGAAAGTATGCTTATAAGTTCCTTCTCTTTGCTTCCACAAAGGAATGTCCTCTGTATCCACAAGCTTCAATTTCTGGGTTTCCACGACTGCTTCAATCTGATTGAACACGTCAACCTGGTGGTTCCTTTTTAGTCTATTAAAAATAGAGTTCACTGATGCCGTAGCTCGGATACCCATGTCAATACAACCTCGTGGCCCTACTAGGTCGTAGAGGCGCCCCATATCCGACCATATATCATGCCAAAAGGAAGTTGATATACCATTCTTAACTTCCATTCTACGGAAAGTCATGGCTTTATCTTTGTATTTCAACAACTTGTGCCACATCCAGGACCCCAAAGAGGTGTTATCTTTTACTGACCAGAAAGTACCTTGTCGTATCAAGTATGTATGAACCCATCTGACCCATAAGGAGTTGTGCTGAGAGGTAAGACGCCATATAAGCTTCAGACTGCTAACCATGTTTGCTTCTTTCAAAGGCCTGAGCCCCAAACCTCGTTCTCTCTTCGGCAAACATACTATATCCCACGAGATTTTTGCTTTTTTCGAACTCAAAACAGGCCCTGACCATAAGAATGCAGAGCAGATACTATTAATTCTTTGATAAATTCTCCCGGTAGAATGAAAGAGGACATCCAGAAGTTGGCAATGCTCATAAGAACAAATGCTATTAATTGAAGCCGTCCAGCCATTGACAAGAAACGATTGGTCCAATGACTAATCCGTCTCCTGATTTGCTCTATGAGGGGCTTGTAATCTTGATTTCCCATTCTCTTAGTTAATAACGGAAGCCCAAGGTAACGGACCGGAAGTTATCCTGAAGAAAAATGGTACTGCGCTTGAACGGTTTGCACTGCTGTGTCTTGTTGACCAGCGTAGTAAATTGTAGATTTTTCCATACTAATCTTGAGTCCCGAAATCTCTGCGAAGCGATCAAAGACCCTAACTATGCTGTCTATAGATCGAACTGTCCCATCAGTGAACACCAGTAAATCATTAATAAAACTCAAATGAGTGAGACCAAGATTTTTACATTTCGGGTGAAAACCAATTTTTTCCTCAACAGCTGCTTTGTCCAGAAGCTTTGACAGAACATTCATGCTAATGACAAAAAGGTATGGAGACAAAGTGCAACCTTGTCTTAGCCCCCTCGTACCCTGAAAATATCATGCTAATTCTCCATTAACCTGAACCGAGAAAGAGACTGTCGTTATACAGAGAGTAATCCAGTGAATAAATTTCTGAGGGAAATGCATCGCCTCCAAAGTTTTAAGTAGGAACTGCCATTGAACAGAGTTGAAAGCTTTCGATATGTCAATCTTGATTGCACATCGGCGAGATATTGAATCTTTGTGATAGTCCTTGACAAGTTCAGTTGCAAGGAGCACGTTCTCTTCGATCTATTCTTTAGACAGATTCTTCATCTTTTTATCTTCCTACAGAGCAATTCACACGATCCAAAAGCTAGTCCATATTTACGGAGAACACAGTAAGTACTCATACAATTTTGTTTTATATTTTATATTTTAGATATAAGGGTATTTAATTGTCTGAACTGTATCAGGGATGATGATGACTTTTTCAGCACTAACGAGTTCGTCATCTTTTCTAGATTCTCGTATATGTTTATCATCACTATTTAGTCTATTTTAAGAAGTTGGATATCTTCATATACAAAAAGTAAAATGTACAAAACAATATAAATTTAACATATACGAAACTTTTTATAAATTTTTATTATATGATTAATACGATTATTTAATTTATTTAATAATATAAAATTAAACAAAATAATAGATGATACAAATTATTATCAAATATTTATTATTAAAATAATTAATTATTATATATTCTAATCATATTATGTAATTTCTTAACTTTTATTTAAGAAAAGAATAAATAGTTTTTTTGTAGATTACTAATTAATTTTACAATTAAACTAAATATATTATACTAGTCGATGATCAATCTGCAATAGCACTGGGTATTTTATCCGATATTTGAACCCGAAAACTCAAACCAAAATCCGAATCGAAGTAGCAAAATATTCAAACATATATTGAGTTAGGAGAGATTGGATATCCAAACTCAAATGAATAACTGAACTTATGTATACTTAAGTTTATATTCCTAGTTTATTTTTTTTTTAATTCAAATATTTATATTGATACTGTACATGGTTCAAGATCATATAATATACATATAATTGTAGATAAAATGATTTGCTATTTATTTAAAAATATATGTCAAAATTCTTGTTTCATGTATCAACAAAATTTCAGAATAACAACCAGAGTATTATCTTTATATTTTCAAAGTTTTATCTCCAAATCTATTCAACGTCCGATCTATTCAAAAATAGAAAATCTGTTAAGTTTGTGGTAAATTTTAAATATAAGAAACTTGAACATGGAGAATATGATTTTTTTTTTCAAAATCTAAATATCCGAATCCGACACAAAATAACTTAATTTTAAACTAAAAATATCCGAATCTAACCTGATATATCAAAACACTCAAATGGATTCTAGACCTCAATAGCAAAAATATATGAAAATCTGAAATATCCGATCCGAACGGATACGCCCATGCCTAATATGCAATGTATTCATTTATTTAATGGATGATTAATCTGCAATATACTTATTTTCGTTTTATTTTCGTTTATAACATTTATTCCAGTTTTGTGTGCTTCATCTTGCTAGTTTATAAAAGGACCCACAGTCGAGAATGGGCCAAAAGACTTAAAAATGTTTTATCTATATTATTAAAACTGAAGTACAAATTAGATTTATTTGGTAACATAAATAACAATTTTAAAAAATAGGTTTGTTTGGAAACATGAATATCTATATTATTAAAACCGAAGTACAAATTAGGTTTGTTTAGAAACATGAATAGAAATTAAAAAAAAATAGGTCTGTTTGGAAACATGGATAGCATTTTAGAAAAAGGGTTTGTTTGGAAACATATATAGCAGTGTAAAAAATGTTGTGAGAAACTATCTATCTAGCCCACCTTTAAAATATAGGAAAATGAGATAATCTAATTATCTAAAAACATCTTTTGTCTAAAATAATTATAAAAAAAAATTAAACTTTATACCGGATTCGTATGTTGTATTCTTACTTAAATTTATAATTTATTATATGGTCTTAATAAAGAAAATATGGTAAAAATATGTAAAATGAAAATATGTAAAAATATGATATTTTCTAATCTTTTTTATAGTGGTTTGTGACTGTAGTATATTGTTTTGTTTGAAGTTGTTTAGTTCAAAGTAGAATAGCATAAGTAGTTGTTACTAATCGATTAATAAAAATAGAATAAAAATCGATAGTCGTAGAAAAGTTAATTTAGTTGGAATCTTAAATACTCATGTCATAGAGTGAGCTTTCTTTCAAGAAATGTTTGAAGGTGTTAAACCTGAGAAAGTTGATTAACGCATATAAAAGCACCACCTGAGAAAGGAAATGATGCATAAAAAAACTAATACTTTAAAAGTAAGCAATCATTAACTGGTAAACTGAAATAAGAAACCGATGTAACTTTCCATTAATCAACAACATATCTACCCCAATATCTCACCACTTTCTTAACATTTCACGCTTGCCAAAATTGTTGTAGTCTAGTCTGAATATCTCTACACCGATTTGTCTTCAACTCCGAACAATGAAACTGAGAATTTGACAATGATTGAATTGAGAAAAGTAAAGGGATTATCGTCTGAACTCTCACACCGTCTATACATATACAATGAAACTGAGAAAGCAGAAACTAAAGAAGCATTCAATAAGAGATAGTGGGATGAGTGGGATTTCTGGATTGATTATATGAACGATTACGTCGATTGCGTCAAAGAAGGAGAATCGTAGAGGCTATATTCTCCATCGTCAACATCAAGTACAAAGAAATCCTATAAACCAGTGTTTTGAAACCCGACCCAGACACTGAACCGGATGATTTACCGGATCACTGGATCATTGGATCAATGAATTAGTTTTACCATATAATAGTATATAATATATTAGCTATGAAAATAAATATATAAAAATAAAGTTAAGTATTTTAAATGTACATACAAAATATTAAGAAATAGTTTAGACTATCTTAAAAAAAATTGTAACATAAGAGCTATTACATCTAAAAAAATCAAGACATAAAATTCATATATATTTATTTTCATATCTAATATATTATTATGAACAATAAATTAAACTTCCAATCCAAAATAAACCAAAATTAAAGACATAACTTGAACTAAAAATAGTAAAAAGTAAAAATTATCTATTGGTTCAACCAGTGCTGCAACCAGTATCGTGTTTTAGTGAGTTTTTGCGTGTCTTTACGGGTTTTTCACAAAATTCAAACCCGATTTATATTGGGTCACCGGATTTACCGGTTCAACTGCGGATCCGGGTCAGATTCAAAACATTGTTATAAACGCTTGGTCCTGTATGAAGGAAAATTTAAAAAACCCAATTTATTTTACAATTAACACCAAAATGTAATAGAAAAAATCAAGACATAAAATTAAACTTCCAATCCAAAATAAACCAAAATTAAAACATCATTGTAATAAATTGTCAATAACAAAAATAAACTAACACCAGATCACATCAACTAATTTTCGTTTTCTCTAAATTTTAAAACTTACCAACAAAATTTTCTAAATTTGTCACTTCATCATCTTTGGGATATTCTTCAGCAAGAGCATTCTCTAATTTATTATAATCAAGCTCGCCAGGTTTTTCTTCTTCAACAATCCAAAACTCTGTTTTGTAATTCACATGATCATATGATTTTATTCTTTTTGACCTGTAAGTTAAAAATGTAATCATTTGTTATAAACTAAGTCAAATAAAAATAAAAAAATAATTTACTCACCTTTCTTGCAAACGTAAATTGTAGTGTAGAGGAATAATAAGCTTCATCGTGCTTTAGTGTTTTACTGGACGTCGGCTCAAGCATAATCATGACTCATCTTTCTTGCAAACGTAAATTATAGTGTAGAAGAAGAGGAAGACGGCAATAAAACTGAAAATTTTAAAATTTTAATTAGAAATTTAGAATATAAAAATAATTTTAAAACATAACTTGAACTAAAAATAGTAAAAATAAAATTATCTATTGGTTCAACCAGTCTGCAACATGTATCGGGTTTTAGTGAGTTTTGTGTGTTTTATGGGTTTTCACAAAACCCAAATCCAATTTATATTGGGTCACCGGATTTATCGGTTCAACTAGGTCGGTCAGATTCAAAACACTCTTATAAACGTTTGGACCTGTATGAAAGAAAGTTTAAAACCCCAAATTTATTGCACAATTAATACCAAAATTCATTAAATTTAAATTGAAAAAATATTTTAATAATTAAAAAGAAAATGCCACATGGCATTTTTCCTCCCAAAGAGATAAAAAAAAGCATACTTTATTAGTATAGATAGATATTTAGATGGACTAATGTATATCTTTAAAAATTCTAAAATTTACTTTAATAATGACAAATGGCATAGTTCACATATTGTAATGATTCTCTATTAATATAAATGGATATCTTACCTTATAAACAACTTTTCAAAGATCCTTTGTGTTTTTGTTTTGATATCAGTGTATAAAAAGCATACCAGTACTAGACTCATGAGCAGATCTAGATAGAGGTTACAGAAGAAAACATAAACAACATTTGTCTCCTTCCGGGTAGACATGCAAGCACTTACCTCTTCCTTCGTCTCTCGTTCTCTCGTCCCGATCACCCCTAGGCGACCTAGAGTGCGACCACTGTCAGTGGCTCCCATGACCGTTTGCATTGACCAATCACGCAAGGAGAAAGTGGTTGTCATCATGGGATCCACCGGGACAGGAAAGTCACGCCTCTCAGTCGACCTTGCAACTCGTTTTTCCGCCGAGATCATCAACTCTGACAAAATGCAATTCTACAAGGGGTTGGAGATCACGACGAATCAAATCACTATCCATGAGCAATGTGGAGTCCCTCACCATCTACTCGGTGAGGTTCCTGTGGATGGCCCTGAACTAACCGCCTCGGAGTTCCGCTCTTTGGCGTCGGGGTCCATCTCTGAGATAACTTCTCGTGGGAAGCTCCCTATAATAGCAGGTGGATCTAACTCCTACATTCATGCCCTCCTTGCTGAACATTTTGACCCTGAAACAAATCCATTCTCTAAACCGTTGATACCTTCCAAGTTGAGGTATGATATATAGTATGTGTCTTGACGTTCAATTTTACATGCCAAAAAGTTCAAAATGAACTCAAAATCTTAAGACGTATAAGACCATTGTTTATATCTGAACATGGAATGTCAAACAACAGTGGAAGGAGAACCTTCTGTGTTGCATGTATTGGTTATATAGTTGTGGATACAAGAGATTGGATCCATCGGCTAACAAAGCAATTTTGTGCTCTAATGTTTTTGACGTTGGCATTTTATAATAAGTCTTATAGAACGTAAGAAAATATTTTATTTTTCAAGTTTTAATTTATTCCACATGTATTTAACTTCATTCGTGCTATAATCCTATATGAAAAACATTATTGTTTATTTCTTGCTTTGATCAAAAGGTACGATTGCTGCTTCCTCTGGGTGGATGTCTCGGTCTCAGTTCTGTACCACTACCTCTCAAAACGTGTCGACCAAATGATGGAGTCAGGGATGTTCGAGGAGCTCGCCGAGTTCTACAACTCTAGAGACTCCCGGTCCACAACCCGAACCGGGATTCACAAGTCCATAGGAGTACCGGAGTTCGACCGGTACTTCCGAGTCTACCCGCCGGAGAAAAACGACAAGGTGTGTGAGTGGGACCCAGCAAGAAAGAAGGCGTACGAAGAAGCAGTACAGGAGATCAAAGAAAACACCTGGACGCTTTCAAGGAAGCAGATAGATAGGATCATGAAGCTGAGAAGCAGTGGTTGGGAGATTCACGGGCTGGATGCTACGGCATCATTCAGGGCACAGTCAAGAGAGGTTTGGGACAAGAACGTTTTGGAGAAAAGCGTCAAGATAGTCAAACGCTTCGTGCTCGAAGACTAGCTAGTGTTTCAATTTTTCTATCATTCTCCTCATATTATCGATAAATACAAATTTTACTTTTCAGTTTATTTATGTTCTAAGAAAAATATTTTTTTCCAAAAATAAGTGATGTTCTCGCAAGCTACCCTTAGCATATACATATTAATTAATATATAATATATTATACAGTAACAATTTAAATTTAAATACAAAAAGGTTTAAAACAATAAAAGAAAGACACCTTTTTTAGATCCCTTCCTTCACAGTAAGAAAAAAAAAGCGGTTAATCCGTAGATATGGAGTTTTTACCCAATCATTCCTCGTGAGTTTAATTAATTCAGTTAATTTATAAAACCCTAGGTTAAATGCAAGTGGTGTAACTGCGGTGGAATCAGAGCCGTCCATCACCAAAAACACACACAAGGGACACGGCTTCGGTAAGAAACTGGGCCCCACGTTTCAGCCACTTCCCAAAGACCCATAGATTCATTCAGCCTTTAAACCCCCCAAGTCCACAATCTCTCTCTCTCTCTCTCTCTCCTCCCCGCCTCCTCTTTTAAGACCAAACCCCTCTCTCTCTCTCTTCCTCTTTCGGCCATTACCAAAGCTCAACAAGCTCTCTCTCCTTGTCTACGTGAAGAGATATTCAAAAACTTAAATCTAACTCGGAGACTCTGTTGCCCTCCCCGGAGATATCAGATCGGATCTTATTTTTATTACATAAACAATTGTTTAAGATGCAAACAACCAACGGCTCAGATTCGTCGTTATCAACTCCCGGAGCCACCCCTCCGATTCAGCAACCGACCCCTCCGCCGCCTCAGCAGTGGCAGAATCAGCAGCAACAGCATTGGATGACGGCGGCGGCGGCTATGCAGTATCCAGGTGCGGCGGCCATGAACATGATGATGATGCAGCAGCAACAGATGATGATGTATCCTCCTCACCAATACGTTCCTTACAATCAAGGTCCTTACCACCATCCTCACTTCCAATACGCACCGTATCAGCAGCAGCAGCAGCAGCAACACAAGCCGCCACATGAGCGTGGATCTGGAGAAGAAGACGTCAAGACTCTATGGATTGGTGATCTTCTTCATTGGATGGACGAGGCTTATCTCCATACCTGCTTTTCTCACACCGGCGAGGTAAAAAGAGTTTTTTTCTGAATCTATTCACTGAGAAGTGAGAATGATTGTTACTTACGTGTAAGTTTTGAACATGTGCTTTTTTCGTTTTTTTTTATTTGATCCAATGATTATTGAAATTTTGCCCTAGAGACAAATAGGGTAATGGAAGACAGCATTGTTCAGAAAAGGACAGAACACAAGTTCAGATTTCGTTACGGCAGAAAGTACTATTGTACATTGCCAAGTTTAGATAAAAAAAACTTTTCTTGAAAATAAAAGCTAGTAAAGAGACTAATTGAGTAAGATTTGATTAATGCAGAACTAAATGCATGTAAAGTCTGTTGAGTTGATTTGTTTAATGCTCTTGTGTAGTTGTTTATGTATTAAAATTTGTATTTCACTTTGGAATGAATTTAATCATTATGGAATAAAGAAGACTAATTGGGTAAGATTTTCATTTATAGTTTTATTTTATTTTATTTTATTTAATTGATGTGCAGGTTTCTTCTGTGAAAGTGATTCGTAACAAACTAACATGTCAGTCAGAAGGGTACGGTTTTGTTGAGTTTCTTACACGTGCTGCAGCTGAAGAGGTTCTTCAGACCTTCAGTGGTTCAATAATGCCGAACTCTGAGCAGCTCTTCCGTCTAAACTGGGCATCTTTTAGCACTGGTGAGAAGAGAGCTGTAGAGAATGGTCCAGAGCTGTCGATATTCGTTGGAGACTTGTCTCCGGACGTGACTGATGCTATGTTGCAAGAGTTGTTTGCTGAGAGATATCCATCTGTCAAAAGCGCCAAAGTTGTGATCGATTCCAACACTGGCCGGTCCAAAGGCTACGGTTTTGTTAGGTTTTGCGATGAAGGTGAGAGGTCAAGGGCTTTGACTGAGATGAACGGAGCTTTGTGTTCCAACAGGCAAATGAGAGTTGGTGTTGCGACTCCTAAAAGAGCTGTTGCTAATCATCAACAATATTCTTCACAAGGTAACACATCTTCTTGATGCACTAGACAGAGCTTTTGAACTGTATAGTCTTATGTTTTGATTGGAATAGCTGTGATAGTGGCTGGTGGACATGGAGCAGTAAATGGTTCTATGGCTAATGGTTCACAAGCTGATGGTGAATCAAACAACTCAACTGTGAGTTGCCATAGTCTTTCCCTTGCTTTCATTATTTAAGCTCTGTATTGCTCATTTTCTCTTATTTCTTACTGTAGATATTCGTTGGGGGCCTTGACCCTGACGTTACTGATGAAGACCTCAGACAACCTTTTACAGAGTTTGGTGAGGTTGTTTCAGTGAAGATCCCAGTAGGCAAAGGATGTGGATTTGTCCAATTTTCTAACAGGTGCGGTCCTGGCAATCATTAAATCATATAAGGCTGAGCCAGCCAACCTGTATGCGCTGATTATATGTGTGGTCTCAAAGCTACTTGCTGCCTTTTGGTTTTGACAGGAAGAGTGCTGAAGATGCCATCCAGAGTTTGAATGGGACAGTCATTGGCAAGAACACTGTCAGACTCTCTTGGGGTAGAACCCCAAACAAGCAGGTAAAAGTTTTTTTTTTTCTACTTTGGAGTTGGTTGTGCATTCTATCTGCAGTCTATATTTAGTATTTTTGATTAGGTCAAATTTTGGTACTAGGTTTTTTTTTTCTAATCCATGTTGTGTTAGTGGTTGACAATAATAAGCAATATATGTTGGAATCTATCTAGCATCTTTCCTCGTTTTATCTTTTTGACTGTACAAGTGGGAGTATCTAACACATTATCTCTAAGCCAACTTGTCACTATCTCCAAGCCAACTTGTCACTCCCCTTAACATGGTCACACATGTTTCATGTCGTACTTGCACATGTTTGATAAATCCAATAGATCTCTCTCCAAAAATCTTAAATGTGTTGTTTTCTACTTTTGTGGCAGTGGAGAGGAGACTCAGGGCAGCAATGGAATGGAGGATACTCACGAGGGCAAGGTTACAACAACGGAGGATATGCTAACCACCAGGACTCCAACAACTATCCTGCCGAGGCTTGAAGAGAAAAGGACTCAAGTGATGCATGATCCCACAGAATCAATCAATCAATGCTAAACTTGTAGTGGAAAAGGAGAATTTTGTTAGATGGATTTGGATTCGTTAGACTTATGTTGTTGTTTGGAGATTCAAAGATTTTGGTTACTACTGGTTTGTCTTAGACAAATAGTTATGGTTGTGCTTGTTGGATCATGTCTGCTTTAATACCTTCACCTTCTTACAACACCTCCATATGCTTCTGTTTCTCTCTCTTCTTTATTCAGTACTTGCAAGTTTCTTCTTCTCCTAGGAGAGTCAAAGATGGAAGAAGCTTTCATGGCTATGCTCTTGGACCTGCTTCATCTCCAAAACTCTAGACCCATGTGAGACCATACATTGTTGAGACTGGTGTTACCCTCTTCTCTCTTTCCTCATGACACCCTTTCCTCCAATACTGATGAATGGGGAGGTCAGTGGTTGTGGAAGCCATTGGGTTGCCCAAGGCTCGATGGAAGATTCTTCAGAGTTTGAATGTTGGAGTACACCATGCTCCTCACACCATTGTGGCTTGTTGTGTGTTGCATAATCGGAGAGAACAGGGCCGGAGATATGGATGGATCCAGATGAAGCTGGATCGCCTGCTAGAGTTTTGGAGAGTGAGAGACAGACAGTTCTACTATAACGTGCTGAGCTTAAGGCAAACACTGCCAGCCAGATGATTTGCATCAGAGACATGTGGCTGTTGCTGTTCCTGACTAGGTTCTTGTTAATGTGATGAGATTCTTATCATGTAAGAAGCAGGTGTTTTCAAGTGTTTAGATAAAAACATTTAGAGAAGAAAATGTTCAGTTTAACATCATCTCATTACAACTTTTCAGGCATGTCTAATATTTTGATACTTTTTTTCCTTTATAGGAAATTTAGATTTCCTTTTTTGACACTATAAAATTGTTCTTGACATCCATTAGCTGTGGTATGTTCATCCTCTTTCACCGCTGTTATAATACCAAGTTACCTTCTTCACCGTGTCTTCGCTAAAGGCTGTCGAGTAGATACACCGTGCAACAATTTGACAAAACCTAAGAAGCTCAGCTTCCCATCACTGTGCCTAATCCAATCATGTAGAATGGTGTGGACTGGGATTGATGATCCAACGCCGAGTTCCTACAAAACATTTGTGATCCCTTTTAATTAGTAAAAACAATGTGAAAATAAAAAGTCCAAGTGAAGATGATAAACTTACAGAAGCAAGTTCTTCAATGACAATAACTCGGTTTCCGTTCATATCAAAAAGCTCATAAGCATGGCGAACGCTCTGCTCCCAACAATCAAGAGACTCATGCTGATGAACACTAATGGAAGCTGCACAAAACTCTTCAAAATCCATCCCTTTGTACTGAAGTCCATTTAACTGTTCAGAGTTCACAACACCAAATCTTTTGTTAAACCATACAGCAAACGAACGAGAACAAAAGACAGGACAGTACCAATGCAAGAAAGTCTGGGATCCGTGACTCTTTCATTGCTTCTGTTGCGTTTGTAGCAAGTGCCTGTCCAACAAGAAAATCGAAGTTGGATTTTGAGATGTTTGTTCTCTAGCATAGACAGAGAGAGAGATAGAAGTGAGGTGCATACCGTTCTGATGTTATCCAAAGTGATGAGGCCATTTTTGTTGGGTGCTAAGATTGCAAACTGTGCTTTCAGATAAAGAAGCTCATCTGTTATTAATGTCTTGGACAAAGCCTGGATAGAGTATATAAGTTAGGACCAACACCAAAACTAGATAACGCAAATGAAAAGATTGCAAGAAAAAATGTTACCATCAAAGCAGCTTTGCGCAGAGAAGAAGATTTCAAGTATGCTTTGATCTGCCTGAAGATCAGAATATCAAATGGGATACTCATGTTCTTACTTCCAGAGATCCAAGGATGCACTGTAGAAAAAGTATAAGTTAAGCTGATTGGTATTCATCACATTAAGGAAACGAAAGGAAAGATTGTGGAGATTTTTAGAGTTACTGACTCAAAGCTTGAGAGGCTGTCATTCGTTTTCGAGGGTCTTTATACAACAGCCGCTTAACAAAATCTTTTGCTTCAAAGGACAATGAAGGCCAAGGAGGTTCATCAAAACTGGGATCAGCTTTAAGAACTGCTCTGAAGATTCCTGATTCAGTTCTTGCCCAAAAGGGACGGCTACCACATAGGAGAATGTATGCTATCACTCCTATACTCCATACATCTGCTTCAGTGGTGTAAGATCTGTGTAGAACTTCAGGGGCTACGTAATACGCACTGCCAACTATATCGTTTAGTCTTTCGTCTGGTCTGACAAAGTCTGATAAACCAAAGTCTATGACTTTCAACTGAGAGTTCTCCTCCTTGGAAGTGTACAAGAAGTTCTGGTACATGAAAAGTATTTCAGATCTAAAGATTGGTGTTAAATTATGGAGAAGTGTCAAACTACGAGAATTGAGGTTCACCTCTGGTTTTAGATCTCGATGGACTACTCCTTGGAGATGACAGAAAGCTACAACGTTAAGGATCTGTATAAGCACTGCTTTTGCATCCTCTTCAGTGTATTTCCCTCCCCTAAAATAGAATATAGAAATAGTTAGTCAGGCAATGGAGCATCTCTAAGTTTAAACAAATTTTCATAGCAATGATTCTCTTTGTTTGGTAGCAGACCTTGCTAGTATTCTGTCAAGTAGTTCACCACCTCCACATAACCTGACATTTAGAAAAAAAAAAAAGGTAATGTTTATTCACAGCTGAACATTTTTTGCAGACAAGAAAACAAGAATCTGATATGCAGTGATATTATCTAGTTGATTCAAAAATTGTATGCAGTTTTCTTACTCCATAACAATGTAGACGTTGGTATTGTCCTCGAAAGCATCATAGAATTGAACCAGATTGTTATGTCCTGACAACGCCCGGAGGATTTTTACTTCTCTTCTCACATCCTCTATAGATATTGCAGTTGTCATCTGCCAAACCAAATACTAATGAGCAACAGTCTATTATGAATTAAGCTAACACTCAAATAACTTGACTGCATGTTACAGAATTGCATAAGGACCATAGATATTTCATTACATTATATGACATAAGCAGCACACAATGTCTATGCTTCTAGTTTATTGACCAATTTTAAAACGTGTAGAAAAAAAAAGTCAGCAAAAAGTTACCATTGAAAATCTTGGCCTTTGACAAACATAGACGAAATATTAAAACTTCAACCTCATCTGTATTCATACAAACTCGGTTTTTTTACATTAATTTCTAAGCATAAAAGTCCACACGCCATTTATTTTTCCAAAGAGATGGCTCAACCAAGAGGGACAGTAAGTTAATAGAGAAGAAAAGAAACATCAAGAGAACCAATGAAATGGTTTCTTCTACTTATATTAGCTTCAAACAATGTAACATCTAACAACAAACAAGAGACCAACTAGTACACTGAAGCATCAAAGACTAGAGCATGAAAACTTAAAAGCCAATTGAAACATAAGCTTAAGATGAGTAATAGTTATAACACCGACCTTAGATTTAGGGATGACTTTGACAGCAACCTCATGATCCTTGAGCTCTCCTTTCTTGAACTTAGCAGAGCAAGTGTACCCAAAATGCCCTCTCCCAATCTCTTCCCCCAACTCCATCCTACTCTTAAAATCCTTGGCGAATCCGAATCTCTTGTCCAGCCCCACCTCCTCTCTCTCCTCCTCCTCCTCCTCCTCCTCGGACTTACTCGGTAAAGTAACCTCCTTCTTCCCCTTCCTCCGCCGCAGAGCATCCCGTATGTGCTTCGCCGGAGAAGGAGGGTGGAAAGCACGCGCGAGGTGACGGAGAGGAGTGCTGGTGACGCTCTTGCTCTCTCCTCCTCCGCCTCCGTCGCGGCTCTTGTTGCGGCGGTGCTTGGCGGGGCTTGGAGTGTAGAAGGGGAAGAAAGGAGAAGCCTTTGCGGCGGCTGAGGTGCGAGCCGGCGATTTCCCGTGGTGGGCAGGGGTAGATTCGTCATTTTGGGGGAGGGAGTCTTTGGGTGCGTAGGGATTGGGTTTCACGGAGGTGGAGGGCTTGGAGGTGCAACCTCCCATAGTCTTCTTCTTCTCCGGTTAAACCAAAATTAAAAAAAAAAAAATCTAAAGTTTTATTTTAAAAAGTGAATCAAAAAGACAGAGGAAGAAGGATTCGGACACTGGACTTTATGGGAATCACAGCAATGGCATTGAAGGTTTGGTTTTTTAGAGAGAGAGAGAAGGGAAGTGAGCTGTAGAGGAGAGAGAAGCCACATGGCAGAATCTGCGGGGTGTGTTTATAAATTTGGGTTTTGATCTGATGAAAGGTAGATGTGGATTGGTTGAAATTAGTTGCTTTTTGCCACGTCTTTCTATTTTCTTTACACTTTGTTAATTCTTTTCTAAGCAATATACTTGTTTTACTTTTAAGTATTTTCTTTTATCATTATCATTTGTCTTTTTGGGTGGGGGACTATATAGTTTTGTCTTTTGTAGATTTGATATGTATTTGAGGAATATCAAACCAATAAAAGTTTAAAATAAATTGGTGACTTGTGAGAATCTCAATTTATGGAAAAAAATATTACAGAAATGATAAGATTATAAAAACGGTATTTCAATCTAGTAATAAATACGACAAGTTAAGATGAGACTAAAATACATTTTGTAAATATGGTTTATAATTATTTAGTGAGAACAAATTAGCTAATTTATTAATCCATATATTTCTTTTTTTTAATAAAATATACTATATTAGAATTAAATTATGTGCGTACTTTCTTCGTATAAATTGAAGTTGTTGAACTGTGCTTTTTAAGAAACAACCCTTAAAATGAAATCCTAAATTCATAAACAACGACATTCCAGTCAATTTAAATTACCGTAAGTAGATGCGTTTGTGTGTGTGTAAATAAATAGTTTTATTTATTTCTTTGAGCATGGAAACAAAAAGTGGTCCATATTCTAACACACTTTTACAATTGGAACAACTGCATGTCATCGGTGGTGGTAATAAATTCGTAATTTTGTAGAGATTTTACTTAAAGACTAGGTGATACCCGCGCCTTGCGCGGAGTGAATGAACTATAGAATTTTTAATCTACAGATTTTAGAATGGTAAATTTTTTAGTCACAAATATTACATACATGTTATATAATGAAAGATTGAAGAACATTGTGCATATTATAGAAAGTAAGTTTCGATATTTTTTTTCAAACTTGTGTAATTGGTTAGATGTATTTGAAGTAAATTTTGTGAAATTAAATCTATAAGAGTAATTTACAACTTATGTGATTGGTTAAATTTTTTTAATTATTTAAAAAAATTGTTTAATAATGTTTCTCAAGTAAATCCCCAAAATTTTATGTGATTTTTAATTAGTTATGAGAATTTAAATAAATTTATAGTAACTTTTTATATTAACCAAACCAAAATGTGTTATGATGATTTATATTAGTTTTCTATTTTTCGATATTGCATAAATTACGGTCAAATTTAAATTTCCTTAATATCTATCTTTTCTTAGAATAATATTATTTAAATTTGCATATGAAACTTAAATTTAATATTGAATCAATTTGGTTAAATTACGGTCAGAACCTATCTTTTTATTCATGTGCAAATTGATGAACAATAACATTATTAATTTATTAAACTTTTATTGAGATTTCTTAATCTCAAGGTCTTGTTTCTTAAGTTAAATGATTGCAATTTATTATAAATTTTCATTTTGAATTTTATGTACTTGTAATATCAATTCATAATTTTAAGAATATTAATGACATGATTGACATTGTGATTCACCTAAACACATAAATTTGAATTAATATAGACACAATTAATGACATAATTATGATTTATAGCGATGATGGCAATTACTATAGTGACATGATCATGATTTGTAATGTATTATAGAAAACAATAGCGTCTTTATTTCGGTCAAAAATATAGAGTTGCATACCAAGTTTAGTCGAAAGAGATTGAGATGGAGTAAAAAACACGTAGAACATGTTTTATATAGGTCACTATCTTTTATGATAACATATAGATTGATATTCACATTTTTAATATTTTTTAAGAAAATTTGTAACTAATACTTCTAGAATTATTTTTTTATTTTAAATCTAAATTAAAATAAATAAATTTAAAAATTATCGACTAAGTAAATTATTATTTTCAATATAATTTAGAATATTTGGAAGATGATATTAATTGGTTTTAGAATTGTTTCTATTTCCTTAGTAAATATTAACTCAAGAAAACATATTAATAACTGCAGGGTTAAGTTCACTTGATTTGAAAGAAAACTAATATTCTATCGCCAAAATTTTAATCCGAATAATACCTAAATTTTAGTTTATAATTTATTTTTTTTTAAAAGTATTATAACTAAAAATCAACAAATATGAAACAATATTAACTATGAGATTTGACCATATTAAAGAATCTAATAATTTATATGGTCAAAATTATTTGTCTATTAGCATTTATGTTGATTACTTAGTTAAAAAATCTTGGGCTTAAATTAAGGGATTGTCTATATATATATATAAGTATTCCCTTATTTATTTTAGTCAAATATAAAACTTTGAGAGTTTAATTTTGAAGTAAATAAAATATCATAAAATTAATAATAACTCATTGAAAACTAATGCAAAAATAGTATATTGTTTCATTTTAAAATAAATTTCAAAAGAAAAACATGTTAATATATGAATAGTACAATTACATCAAATTACATCAAGTTATAGATTTTAATATAATATCATGTGCAAATAAAAAATATTATTATCAAACATCTAAATTATAAAATAATATATTCTACTCTATATGTAAATTACAAAATATAAAAAAGTACATGAGATTTTCTTATAAAACCAGCAGTTTATGAGTTTACGTTGAACACAAATTAAATCAAACATCCACGCGGATGCGCGATCAAGTTCTAGTTTCTATTATACTTTGGACAGTTTCGAAATTTATGTTTCCATAATATCATACAGAATTTTTTAGTATAAAGTATAAAACGCTTGACACTTTTGAAATTTATGTTTCCATAATATCATACATATCTTGACCACATATAGATTTTTTTTTTACCCACATATTGATTGAATGATTACATGCCTGATTTCTTGTCATCCCTGAAGCACTACAAAGGTGAGATTTGAAAAACATTCTATAATGTGTACGATTAATTCACATAGTTTCCTTAATTGGCGAACTGAAACGTTTTTTTTAAACATTCTATAATGTTTCCGACTTTTATGTATGAATCATATACAATAAGAAGGAGATATGACAATGGCATTATATGTAAATAGTCTAGGCAAAGATGTCTTATTAAATAAAGGCTATGAGGATGATTCTCATGGTGACACCTAATAATGACACTATTGTTATTAACACATGAGACAAAGGTTGTTTACTAAAAGTTCTCCTCAAATAATAAGAAGGGGATAAATGTGGTATCAATTAGCTCAATCAAAATATTTGATTACAAAATATACGGAATAATTTAGTTTGTATAATATATATATATGTATACTAACCTAAATTGAAGTCGTGATTTGCCAATAAAGCCGAGAATCGATGCTGTTAGAAATTATTCACTTTAGTCTTGTAATAAATAACTTTCCTAAATCTAAAAATATGTGGTATCAATTAGCTCAATCAAAATATTTGATAACAAAATATACGGAATAATTTAGTTAGTATTATATATATATATACTAACCTAAATTGAAGTCGTGATTGCCAATAAAGCCGAGAAACTATTCTGTTAGAAATTATTCACTTTAGTCTTGTAGTAACAACTTTCTTTAATCTAAAGACGGCATTTACGAACGTATTAATCAGACGAACATAGTCTATATACTGTCTACATTATTACACTACCATATTAATTATTCGAAATCTAGAAAAGATACTCTTTTCAATACAAATTAATAATAACATTGATTACAAAACGTGTTACTGCTTATAATTTTATCCTTTTTTGCAATAATATTTCACCATTTTTAAAATTATACAAACTATATTTTTATATATAAGTTTGTAGCTTAAAATTAATATAATAAACTAATATTTATATAAAAGGTATAAGTTTGTAGCTTACAAAATTAATATAATAAACTAATATTTATATATATATATATTTGTAACAAAACTAATATTTATATAAAAGGTTTATTTCAAGGCAAATAAAACATTTTATAATTGAATATTTTTAAATAAAACTCACTTTTGTATTGATTTCGCTTTTATAATATTTATGTGTGTATGAAAACCTACGAAAATAAAGATATCAAGCCTTATAATGTTATCCTTTTGCAATAATATTACACCATTTTTAAATTATACAAACTATATTTTTATATATAAGTCTATAGCTTAAAATTAATATAATAAACTAATATTTATATAAAAGGTTTATTTCAAGGCAAATAAAACATTTTACGATTGATTACTTTTTAAACAAAACCTCACTTTTTGTATTGATTTTGCTTTTATAATATTTATGTGTGTATGAAAACCTACGAAAATAAAGATATCAAGCCAATCTCTCACGTCCCAACTAAATATATCAACTTATCAATGTTTGTTCTGTATGTATTAACAATAATAAATACTGTAAAAAAATATATATGGCAACTGCATCTGATATGCATTCATGGACGAAAATGGACTACATCACCTACATAAAAATACATGTGGAACCACAATGGCATTTCCTTGTAATTTTTCTAGAAAATCAAGGGTGATTCTATATTTGGGCTGAGAATGAATATGGTGCCGCCATGTCAGCATGGCACTCATGTAAATAACTTACACATTTAAGGTTATTCTTTAAAAATGCTTCTTGATTAATAAGAAAGGGATTATTTATCAACCATGAACCATTTTATTGAAAAATATGAATCATATATATGCATGGAAATGCATATGTAGTTGTAGTTTACTCTATTTTCTCTAGTAGAAACTAAATGGTTAGCGAAGAAGCTAAATTGGAATCTTTTACTAATTAACGACAGTCAGCCAATTTCTCCCTCGAAATCAGAATTACGTTACATATATCAATTGATTGTTGTACGTATCTACTTGTTCTTGAGACATGATATCTGTAATCCAACAACTTCATTGTATCTGGACAGGATGGATATCAATTTTTAATATGTTTAATAGATTTCAGCATCTTCAAGAAAAATAACTGGTCCATATCTCTAGACTTTATTCTCACTAGCTCTTGATTTGATGATCACTCACAGAATATTTTACAAGGTCGTAGAAGTTACTTATTGTTATTTTCATTCTCCCACTTAGTACATAATCTTACTATAGACTAAGTTGGTCGTTTGATTTTTGATCATTCATCTTCTCATATATTCAAAAACATTAAAATTGGGTACGAATGTATGATTAATGATTAGTTTTCTACTACTGGTATTCGAGTCACATAACTAGTACAAGTGAATAAAAAATAAAAAGAGAAGTTTGAGAATGATACATACAGATTTACAATCCCAATTAATCTCACAAAAACAAATCAAAACATACAGAAGAAATTTCCCAAATGGGAGAAAGAACAAAAAAGAATGTATAAAGAGAAAACCCTCTAAAACTTAGCCATGCCTCCGTAGTTCATACACTGCATAGTCATGTCCTTGCTTCTGTAAACACATATCTTACAAAACCAGTTGCTTGGTTAATTCTATAGTTTTAGAATTAGAGATTGGTAAGTGAGAGTAAGATTGAAGGTTTGCCAGTTGCCACGTCCCATGGTGAAGCCTCCCTCTGGTTTCGTCAGGCGTTCTTGGTCCCTTTGTTGCAGTCTTTGGAAACAATGATTCGTGTAGGCTCAGGCTTGGTGACATTGGACCGAGGCTGAGTCCAAGCACGATCCCCAAGTTACGTCCTCCTCCTCCTACCGCAAAGCTTCTTGGAGATGTCTTTGTCCTTTTCCTCTCCCTTTTCCCCAGAGTCCTCCAAGATTGTTGACATCACCCTAACGTGCACACCAAGAAATGATGTTTCCTTAAAGTTGTATGGAGATTAAGCTACTGCTGCTCGGTTAAATGGAGACGTGGGGAATCTTCTCTAGATTCATAACGAGTTTCATCATCAATGAGGATGCCATCAAAGTTTCTTCTGTTCTTGAGGACTGATTTGGGCTGTAAAAGACAATATATCAGAGGGTTTTTGAATGTTCATTGATAAATATATGAGTGTTATTGACTTACGGAGCATGTAAGAAGGAGCCTCACACGAAGTCCTTTCCTCCAGTTTCTTTCATCGTTTCAGCTTCTCCACCTGGTAGTATCATTTGATATATTTTAGAAACTAATATATAGAGTTTTGGATTTGACCAAAAAAAAAAAAAAATATATATATATATATATAAAGTTTTGGATTAAAGAAGAACGTGTGAAAGAAAATATTCACTCACAGCTTTATCCGCGACATTAGTGTTACCATACTCAATAAGTGCGTGAATCTTTGGATTAATACACCAAGAATGTTAGGCTCTTTAAGTCCATGAAAAGCTGAAGAACAGAGGAAATGATTAGAAACAGAACATGGTACTTATTTAATTATTATAAATAAGTCCCCCTAGTACCAACACAGCAACATCAAAACTCCTTTCCAACGCCTCTGTCCAGTGAAATGCTGGCTTGTTTTGAAGAAGCGTGAGGGTGGTGGACCTTGGAAAAAGAAGGATTCAGGAAGAGAAGATAGAGAGGGTACTGAAGGTCTGAATGTTGTTGGAATAGAGGGAGTGGCGAGTTAGATGGTAAAAGCAATGGTTGTGAGGATAAAGATGGTGGGTCAAGGCCAGTGAACGAGTCTGAGGATGAAGGCGGACCAGTCCATGCATGCCACTTAACCCGAATTTCAGAAAGCTTGAGTGTCCCTGGTGTAATCCAAGCAATGATCCAATGCTGTATCTAATAACCAGAAAAATAAACCGAAATCAAATTGCATTTTATAAATATGTACACATATTTTATATCTCTTGGATCGAAAAGCCAAAACCAAACCAGAACCAAGCTGAGAACCGAATGAATATCTAAATTTTTAAATATAATTTATATATCTAAAAATATCAATTGCATTTAATTTTGCAATAATCAAATATCCTACTAATATATAAACTGAATTATCCAAAAAGCTAAACTGTATGGATGTTTTTATTCTAAATATATCAAATTATGATGTTATTCGATATTTTATCCAAAAATCCAAAATACCTGATATTTTCTCTGAAAATATCTACATTATCTATAAAATTTATCCAATTTAACTAAATTATCAAAAAACTAGAACGAACCGAAACCAATTGAACCCAAATTGTTTTGGATAATAAATTGTTATTATCCAAACCAAATTAAAAACCAAAATAAACCAAACCAAAAAACCAAATTTCCTGAATAATTGAATGGATTCTAAATCAGTAAAATTAAAAATTGAATTAACCGAACCGAAAATCAAGATGACAAGACTTTCTTAAGTATTAAATTAAGTTTATTGAGGGTAGTTTCATAAATAAGCACCTGTATTTTGTTTTTCGAAAACGTTACGGCCCATTCTAATTCAAATATTGAGTGGTATATTAATCCAACGGCTAATTCTAATTGGAGATAATGAAACAGCTTTCTCAATTGATTTAATTGTTGGATAGGGATTGGTTTGAGGATCGGTTAATAACATTAATTCCGGTTCAGAACTGGACCCGGAAAATACTAAATTTTCATCGGGTCGGGTTGTAAACCTTTATAAATAAACTCCTCATATGATCTATCGATCCCGCTAATTTGATTCCCTTGGCGATTTTTTTTTTTTTTTTGGTTTTCCTCCGATTCGAGCGTTGCTGCCTCGGAGCTCATCTTCGCCACCGTGTCGCCGTCTCTTCCGATCGCTCAATCGGCCTAGTTCTCCTTTTCCGGCTTTGAGGTTTTCTATTCTCCCAATTAGGGTTCCAAGGTTTGATCATCGAGGCTTCTGATTTGTTTGTTTTCTAAACACAATTTTGGACGCTTTTTTAATAAACTCGTTCTTGGATTCTAGAGTTTTTGACATGGCTGAACACAACGAGAGTTCTTCAGGTAATACACCGTTTCAGTTTAGGTCAGCTCGTGACTGTTTTCTTTTTCTGAGTTCCTCAATTTTTTTTTAATTGAGCAAGTAGAAGCGTATCAGCTTTAAGTGATCTTGGACATGTTATTAGGGTAATAGTTTCATTTGATAGAATTTAAGAATTATGTAAATTAAATGTCTGATTGTAACATGCATTCGCCATTAGTAGCCAAGATATTGTTTGTTGAACGCTTTTGGTTTGCAGAGGACGATGAAGAGTACGGGGACAGAAGCAGGGGACTGGAGTTTTTCTTTGGAAACGTTGATAACTCGGGTGGTTTGGATGCTGATTACCTTAATGAGGTGATAATCGCTTTTACTCTTTTCGTGTGTTTTATTGGTTATGATTGTGTATACTCTGTGTTAATGATGGTTTTCAATTCAACAGGACGCCAAGGAACATCTTTCCGCATTGGCTTCGTCTCTGCCAGACATCATGGTGACATTCTAACTCTTTTGTAGTCTTGTTTCTTTACGTTTATAGCAGAGTGAAGTGTGAGTGATGTTTTAATCATCTTTTTGTTGTACCAAAACTGGTGTTTCTAAACTCAACAGTTGCTGGCAAGTTCAGACTGTACAACAAGTGATCCAGCTGAGCAAGGTGATGTTGTCCGCTTGTCTCCTGCAGTTTTTTTTTAGTTCTGTTTTCAACTTTTAGTTTGCGTTTTAATCCCAATGAAACGTTCCCATCATCCTGGCCCTGCACCCTCTTAGTTTGGCCTTGGTCATAGTCTATTTATTACTGGATAATGTGGTGGAAAATGTCTTACGTAAGTTTTACATATCAAAGTTTAACAAGGTTAGGTGTGAGATTCTTAAATATACAACAAGCCCTGCCTTCTACGTTACCAAAGCCTGGTTATCAGTTTGACTAACTGTGATTGTACATCATGCAGATTACAACGAAAAAGCTGTGGATGCTGTTGATTATGGGGATATTGATGAAGAGTATGACGGGCCTGAAGTTCAAGTAGTTACTGAAGAAGATCATCTACTGCCAAAAAGAGAGTATCTTTCATCTGCAGCTGCCTCGGGTAGTTTATATTCCAAAGATTCTGTGTTTGATAATGACGATTATGATGAGGAAGAAGAACATGAGTTGGAGCACATGCCATTTGAAGAATCTTTTGATTCTGAAGATAGTGAATCAGGTTTGCTATTGAAATTGCCGTTCGTGAACAAAAAGATTAGCAGATTAAATTCTGTACTTTTGGTGTGTCATTTAATTTCTTAGATGTCTCGGGACCTACTGATTGTGAGACATACAAAATATTGCTTTGCAGTTGTCTTAAAGGAAGACAAGGCTTTGGAGTATGAAGAGGAGGCTACCATCTTGGGAAATGAGAAACGGTTGGACACTAATGAGAAAAATGTAACGTCACTGCCTACCCTGTATGTGGAAGATGGTACGGTCGTCTTACAATTCTCTGAGATATTTGCTATTCATAAGCCACCACAGAAACGAGGAAAGAGAGAAAATAGATATATCACTTATAGAGGTACGTGATCTGGAACGGTCCTCTTATGTTTGTTTCTTCCCAAATCCTATTGAGTTCTTTTGTTCTGTCCATGGGTTTCTTAAAATCTGCAACAACAATAAAATTTCTGTAGATTTTCAGTACTTCCTGTTAAACTTTAAAGGCCATTAGGTGTTGAAAGCATTCGAACTTAGGTTGTTCGTTCTCTATATAGCAAGAATATACTAGATATGTGTATTTGGTGCCTCAAAATGATGTGCTACGTGACTAAGTCCTTTTTCTTTAAAGGCAGCTTAATTTTTCTTCATCTTCTTTCTTTTTGTCTCTGCATTCCTGCGTTATGTTTATAACTCATCTCTTCATGTGGATACTCTTACATCGTAGCCTTATTTTGTACAGACAGATACAAATCTATGGAGCTTGTTGAAGATGATGAGGGTTTACTTCTTAAGAGCCATGGTAGGATAGACAATCATGTGAAACAAGCTGATCTGAGTCAGTTGGATGTTCCACCGTTACCAACCAGAGGGGATTTACAGCTGGTAAAAGCTGGCACATTCGGAAGCATCATACCAGAATCGAGAGAATTTACCAAGCTAGGACGGGATTCATGCACAATGGGTGAACTGTTGAAGCAGGACTTAGAAGACGATAAATCGTGCCAGTCACAATCATCAGTGGAAGTTTTCCCTCTTGACCAGCATGAATGGGAAAATCGAATTATTTGGGAAAATTCTCCTGAAGTTAGTGGCAATTCTTGTGAAAGCGTCGAATCTGGAATTGAGTCAGAAAGTCTGCTGCTTCAAGGAACAAATTCAGCGATTGAACAAGAAAGCTTTAACGTGGTGAATTCTAGAGAGCAAGCTCAAGCCAAAAATAATAAGCTTGTGTCTTTTTTTGTCACTCCCTTGGAGTCTCTTGGTTCAAGAGGTTCCCACACTACTAGTGAGTCCACTGACAAAAGTAGACGTCATCCGCAACTCCTTAGGTTAGAATCTCAGTGGGATGATGATCATCTGAGTGAAATTGACGATGCTGGAGGGAAGAATTTAAAGCAGATTAAAAGTGACGCTCTTGGACGCTTTAGCAGACTTGGATTGCAAGAGAGGGATATGGGGGATGACACATGGTTAGATAGCATAATTTGGGAGTCAGATAAAGAGTTGAGTAGGTCTAAACTAATATTTGACCTTCAAGATGAGAAAATGGTCTTTGAAATCCCAGGTAACAGGGAAAGCAAAGATCTTCAACTTCATGCTGGATCTATGATTCTATCCCGGTCTTCAAAGCCCAAAGATGAAAGATTTCAGGAAGGCTGTGGATCAAACTATGGGTGGCAATTCAATATTTCTAATGACAAATTTTATATGAATGGGAAAAGCTGTCAGCAACTGCAAGCAAATGCTAATCAATTCGGCGTACACAGTTTGAGAGTTCTTCATTCAGCATCAGCGATTAAATTGCAGACAATGAAGAACAAATTGAGCAAGTAAGTGGGTCACTTGTATTTACATTGTTTTCTATCTGTACCCTTCAAACTGTTACCACTCTGGATATGGTTCTTTTGACATCCATCTTTTAGTGGTATCTGTTCAAATGTTTTGGTGGTTTCTGTTATAATGTTTTGTGCTAACTCGTTGCAGTAAAGACATAGCAAATTTTCACCGCCCCAAAGCTTTATGGTATCCACATGACAATGAGCTAGCGATCAAGCAGCAAGGAAAGTTACTCTCCCAAGGATCCATGCAAATTGTAGTTAAGAGTCTGGGGGGTAAAGGAAGCAAGATACACGTTGGCATAGAGGAATCTGTCTCTTATTTAAAAGCCAAGGCTTCTAGGAAGCTAGGTTGGTTATTTTTTCTTTCACTTTCTGTCTAGACACGGATTCTATTTAGAGAACTTGAAGTACTATTGATTTCACTGAAAACTGTTTTGCAGATTTTAAGGAAACTGAAGCAGTGAAGATTTTTCATATGGGAAAGGAACTGGAGGATGAAAAGTCTCTTGCTGAACAAAATGTCCATCCAAATTCTTTGGTCCATATTTTACGTACCAAGGTACATCTGTTGCCATGGGCACAAAGGCTTCCTGGCGAACATAAATCTTTGAGACCTCCTGGGGCATTCAAGAAGAAATCAGACCTATCTACTAAAGATGGCCATGTTTTCTTAATGGAGTAAGACAATTTCTTACGCATGACTGACTTGTCAAATTTTGTTTTCTTTTCCTTAACCTGCATGCTACTTTGTGGTTATTTTGTTCTATTTTCATTTAGTCACCATTGCTTTTCATCAATCTGTGTTAGATATTGTGAAGAGAGGCCCTTGATGCTCAGCAATGCAGGAATGGGTGCAAATTTGTGCACGTATTATCAGAAGTCATTCCCAGAGGATCAACATGGGAACTTGCTGCGCGATAAAAATGACACTCTAGGGAATGTGATGATTCTAGAACCTGGGGAGAAATCTCCTTTCCTTGGGGAAATTCAGGGTGGCTGCAGTCAGTCATCTATTGAAACAAACATGTACAAAGCACCTGTTTTTCCTCATAGGTTGCAATCAACGGATTATCTGTTGGTCCGGTCTCGTAAAGGAAAGCTCTCTCTAAGGCGTATTGACAAGATATTTGCTGTTGGACAACAGGTTTGCCTTTTGCAGGATTTCTCTCTTTATTTTGGTTTCATGTTTAACTGTCATAAAGTCGCGTGCTGAGATTGTATCTTCTTAGGAACCTCGAATGGAAGTAATGTCACCTGCATCGAAGAATCTGCAGACTTATTTGGTGAACAGGATGTTGGTCTATGTGGACCGAGAATTTAAGCATCGCCACCGTATTCCTGCTGATGAGCTGTCTTTCTTGTTTTCAAACTTATCGGATGCAGTAGTCAAGAAAAACATGAGACTTCATGGTATTTTTCTAGAGGTAATTGTCAGATTCTCACTTCCGCATAAGCGGCATCTAGAGATGCATGCCACTATTTCTCTCTTTTTATTTTTTTGGCGACGTCATGCAAGCTTCTGTTTTATATTATCACACGCTGACCTCTTACATGGACTAAAAATGCAGAGGGATAAAAATGGCCAAATTTTCTGGTACAATAAACATAGGTTTGACAAGATTCCACCTGAGATTGAGTTGAAAAATCTTGTGGCACCAGAGGATGTAAGTCTCGCTTGCGAATTCGTTTCATGTTAGTGAGCTTTGAGAGCTATTTCTAGAAATATATATTTAAAGATGCATTCTATGTTTTGTTGGCCTAGGTGTGTTCCTATGAGAGTATGCTAGCTGGGCTGTACCGGCTCAAACATTTAGGGATCACCAAGTTTACATTGCCTGCCAGCATATCAACTGCATTGGCTCAGCTCCCAGATGAAGCCATTTCTCTTGCCGCTGCTTCACATATTGAGAGGGAGTTGCAGATTACTCCATGGAATTTGAGCAGTAACTTTGTTGCTTGTACAACTCAGGTGAGTATCATTTATCTGTATTGAGAAGTTTTATATGCAGTGAGTTCTTATCTTTAGATTGTATCCCTAATCCATGCATGATCATATTCATCCATTCTCATTGCATCAATAAGGACTATAATCTATTTCAGCTCTATCATCTCTAATTTTGATTTGCATTTTCTCGTTACTTGCCTGGCTCGATTCTTATTTATCTGATTTTCTATTTTGAGTAGGACAGAGCAAATATAGAGCGTTTGGAAATTACTGGAGTTGGCGATCCCTCTGGACGAGGTCTAGGATTCAGCTACGTCCGAGCTGCGCCGAAATTGCCAGCTGCAGCTGGACGTATGAAGAAAAAGGAAGCAGCGTGTTGCGGAGCCCCAACTGTAACTGGTACAGATGCTGATCTTCGCAGATTAAGCAGGGAAGCAGCTCGAGAGGTTCGTGACTTTATTTTAAATGTCTATGAACCTAAAAGGACATATTCTCGTCTATTTTTCTAGTTTCCCGTTTCTTCTAGACGTAAAGCTCATCTAACATTTTGACAAGTGAGATATGGTTGAATGGATCTCTTTATAGGTTCTTCTCAAGTTCAATGTTCCTGATGAGAAAATGGCCAAGCAAAATCGATGGCACCTGATAGCTATGATACGCAAGCTATCGAGTGAGCAGGCTGCATCTGGTGTACTTAAGGTTGACCCTACGACAATAGGTAAGTACGCCCGTGGCCAGAGAATGTCTTTCCTACAGTTACAACAGCAGGCCCGGGAAAAGTGTCAGGAGATTTGGGATAGGCAACTTCTGTCCCTTTCATCTTGTGATGACTATGAGTCTGAGAGTGAAAATGACATGGACTCCTTTGTCGGAGATCTGGAAAATCTACTTGATGCGGAGGTGTGCGAAGAATCTAATACGTCTAAAAATGACAAGTTGGATGGAGTCAAGGGTCTCAAGATGAGACGGCGGCCATACCAAGTTGTGACAGACGAAGAAGTTGAAGATGAAGCTGCTGAATATGCCGAGTTACGCCGATTGCTGATGAAAGGTACGCGATTTCAACTATTGCATTCCCGCTATTCAGCTTAAGATTTGTTTCCTTAATGAATCACTGACCGGTAGTGTTTATCTAGATGAGGAAAAAAAGAACATGAATGCTCAATTTGTCAGAAAGGACAGTGTCAGTGCCAAGAAGCACATTGCCACCCAGCATGATGCATCTTTCTTAGTGTCTGGGAGCACCTTCAAAGACACAACAAACTTCAGTGTAAGTTTGGAATTTTGTAAACCCTTTCACTCTTTTGTTTTTTGCTACTTTGTCAACTTATTAGGTCTTGCATTAGACATAATATGATCATTCTGAGGTGATGTCTGTTATATCTGTCTAAACCAGGTATTCAAAGAAAGAAAACCAGTGAGAGACAACTTCTTCTGTGGAGCCTGTGGTCAGGTATAATTACTTGTTTGACTAGATTATGAATCTAACACTGAATCAGAGAAAAAAAAAACGCTTGACTATTATGTTCATGGCCAGCGTGGACACATGAAAACCAATAAACACTGCCCAAAATACAGAGCAACTACAGAATCACATGCCGAAGGAATATATGTGAAGAAGTCTTCTAGGACACTGAGTTCTTCAGATCTATCGGGCCAGGTCAAGCTGGAACCTATCAAAAACAAGAAGACTGCGCCAAAAAGTCCAATAAAGTTTTCTGTGGATGAAGCCCCGAAGGGAGATAATTCAACTTCCAAAACCGGAGGTCTTACTCTGAGGTTTAAATGTGCTATACCCGCTGGAGGGATGTTAGATAAACCCGGTTCTGAAACTCCAAGACGCTCAATGGGAGAACCTGACAGACCTTTGCCTTCATTGATGCCTGAACTTATGACAGAGAGAGCGGAGAGCGAGTCTCACAAGCCTTCTCTTTCTGGACAATCATTCTCTAATACAGAGAGAAATCAGCCTGCATCAAGCAGGCTTACTATTTCAATCACGCAGCCATCATTACGCATGGATAAAGAACTCGTGATACAGCGGCCGAAAGAAAGAGAACAGCCTCAGAAGAAACTTGTTATAAAACGTTCGAAAGTGATAACTGATCATGAGATGAGTAGCCTTGAAATGAGTTCACAGTTTGATTCCAGGAAGACAATGAGAATGGCAGAACCAGTAGATTTTCAGAGGCAGCAGAGATTCAGATTGTCAGAGAACTCACTAGACCGGGAGATAAGTACGGAAAGGCAGAGGGAAGCAAGGGTGAGAAGAGATTATTATGATATGACTGGATTTGAAAAAGCCAATGAGAGGGAGGAAAAGGAACGGCGAAAGAAGGTGCAACCAGAAGTAATAGAGAGATATGTAGAAGATTATCCTCGTCGAAGAAACGATAAAAGATTGTTAGAAAGAGTTCAGAAAGTCAGAAGCCAGTATGTCTCTGACTTTCAAAGGAACGTGGCAGAAGAGTACGCACCTCAACCAAAACGACGCAAAAAGGGAGAGGTACAATTGTCTTTCACTCTGATCATCACTTTATGTCACTCTCGTAGGAACTGATACATGATCCTATGAGAACTCATCTTGGTTTTTTTCTTTCTCTGTTTATTTACCAACAGGTTGGCCTAGCAAACATCTTGGAAGTCATAGTGGACACACTAAGAGCCAAAGAAGTAAACGTTTCGTACCTCTTCTTGAAACCTGTTTCGAAGAAGGAGGCTCCGAACTATCTTGACGTTGTGGAACGCCCCATGGATCTGTCGACAATCAGGGATAAGGTACGGAGGATAGAGTACAGAGACAGAGAGCAGTTTAGAAATGATGTCTGGCAGATCAAGTACAATGCTCATCTCTACAACGACGTTCGTAACCCGACGATACCGCCCTTGGCAGATGAGTTACTGGTGAAATGTGATGGCTTGTTGGATAGATATAGAGATGAGTTAACAGAAGCAGAGAAAGGTATAGTGATTAGCGTTGACTGATTGAGAATGGAAGCTGTATCATATCAAGTTTCCATGTTTCAAACAAATTTCAGAGACTTCCTAATATGAGTAGTGAGGTCATGGAAGAAATTAAAAAAAAAGTAGGCAGTGTAAATGAGAACAGTAACAACAAGATTTCTTTTTATATAATTGAAATTAGCAAATGTTTTTGTCGTCAAAGTTTAGTAGCCTATGTAGGTAGGCTACCTCGAACTCAGGAACTGACTGGTGAGAGTCATCTGAATAGAGCACTGTTGGACAACAAAGGTTTTCATTTGTATGGTTAGGTTTATAATTCAAAATATAAAAGTAACATTAATTAAGATATTCATATAATTTTTAAACTATTTGTTCAATATATTCTAAATTATATTTAGTTAAACATACGCCAAAATTATATTTATGTTCATGTCTTTATGGTAACAAAATGAGAACCTAATTGTTAGATACCAATAATTTGACGATTAAATCCACTGGAAATAAATTTAAAACTTTAAGTGATTATCCACTTTTCTTGATGTAGTTGTCATGTGTAGGTATTAAAATCTGGAAATGAGATTCTCTATATTGTCTATTGGTTACTTTAAAAAAATATGTTTTCTTATAGGTGCTAATCTTTTTTTTCTTAAAAAAAACTACCACTAGCTTAAACACAACATTAAACAACTACGACTGGAACACGTGGCATGTGTCTCATGGAAAATTAGAACATGATTAATGGGGGTTCTTATGATGGAGTTATTAGCGTAATTTAAGAATCGGTTCTTAACTTTAACAAAGAAAAATGTTAAAAACCGATTCTTAAATAAGTCTTTTAAGAACTTCCACTAAAAGATAAGCAAACACACACAGAGAGAGAATGCTCCCTGGCTCTTCCCAAAACTCCCATGACTCTACCCTGGTTTTAGCTTCCTCCGTAGCTCAGCCGTTTCCCCGCCGCGTCTCTATGCCGGCAGCCACCGTCTCAACTTTCTGACCAGAATTTTCTTCTGCTTTTGGAATCCTGATGTCGAGGGCTTCTGATTTACGGTTTCCGATTTCGTGTGGGGTGCTTCCTTTGTGCTAGATCTTGGATTTAAACTTCGCCACGGTAGTGATTTTAATCGAAATTTTTCTCCAGTTACTATCCATTACAGTTCCTGCCTCATCTCTGAGGGTCTGCTTGATCTTCCGTCTCTTACCACGAGCCTCTCCTCCGATGTTGTCGCCGTCTCGCAGTCATTCCCGAAGCTTTTCCCTTACTCTGTCAATGGAGTCCCCTGAAGCTGCTTCATCTGGTTTTCCTCCCCTGCCGCCTGAACCGCCTGATCCCGATCTCGACGTGATGCTTCCGTTTGATCCCCCTGTCCCTCCAGTTCCCCCCGACCCTCCACCAATTCTCATAGATACAAGTGTGGTGCTATCTGTCCAGCCTCTGTTGATGCATCCATTACTCGCTAAAGCCGCTCTCTCCAGCTTTTTCACCAGTAGACTGGCCTCCTCCTTCCTCCAACTAATTCCGGTGCCAAAGCCTAGAAATTTGGTCCCTTGTGGGGAACATGTTTCATCTATTGAGATATTTGTTGCAAGGTTTTTGAGATTAATGACAGCTGACTTCAAGCTTACTTCCCTCCATTACACATCACTTCAAGTTCTTGAGGACTGGACTTCGAAGGTTGAAATATTGGCGGTGGTGAGTCTTCGGTATGCAGCTTCTCTTACCTCAGTGCAACCTATTGAAGTGCATCTCTTTACTGCTTTGAGCAGTTCTCTGTCAAAGGCTAACCGTCATTTGAAACCTTTGTCACATATGATTAGAACCATCTCCCCTTGCTTCATGCTTTCGCAAGGTAAGGTGTTCGTATCTTGCTGGAGTGAGTCATTCTTGTTCGATCATTGCCTCCGAAAAGATTTTAATAGTCTTAGTAGGAGATCCTTGTTTCCTGGCAAACAAGAGATTATGCTGTTTTTGAATGACTCCGTATCTCTTATTGAAGAATTTATAAACCTTTTGAGCTTCAGGTTTAAGCTCTCTTTACCTCAGTGTGAGGCTGTTATCTGGATTTCTGTCTTTGTGGCTATGGATGCTATTGTTTCAGGTTTGTCTAATTGGCCATGGTGGTTCGCCTCACATCAACCAATCTTTTGGAAGAGGGGTTTGGTCGCCTCTGAGCTTGTTGATGTGTCCTTCCCAGTCGGTTATGTTGAGAACTTCCCGACTTGTTCGGCTAATGGAATGTGGATCGTGATTTCTACTCAAAGCGCCAAAGCTGTACTGCTGCAGAAAACTTCTCATTCAACATTATCATCTGGACTTTCTAGTCTTCAGATTCAAGCGGACACTACTGTCCCTTTCTTTGCCCTGCGTTCGGGGTTGGTTTTGATTGAGATTACAGGCTTCTACATTGTTAGGAACCTTGTCACTCTCGTCATTCCGTTATCATGTTCTTATATTCTATGCAAAACTTTCTGTTTAGTTGTTGTTGTTGTTCTTGTAATGGGTGAAGTCCCCAAACTTTGTGCTTCAAGTATTCTGTTTTGAGTTTATGAAATGAAACCATTGACAAAAAAAAAAAGAACTTCCACTAATCATGGTCTTAGAACATATGGTTAGCTAATTTTAATGCTTAGTTTAATTACGGTTGAAACTTAAAGTCCTTTAACTTTAAGAAACAATAGTTTAGATGCTCCTTGCAAGTCGCAACAATCTTCATCATATATTTTTTTCGGACTTGAGCATCTTTAGTGTTAGGTTGCTATACGTCGCATTGACTACTCTACAGATTTTAATCTCAACCTCAGGGATTTAGTTGAATTACTTAAATCACCCCTATCTTTAATTTGTATTGAGAACCTCTAATTCTTTCAGTATTGTAATAAGTCGCTCTGCGACATTGTAAAAACAGAAAATCGGTATGGAATTTAACATTTGTACCAAAAAAAACCTCTAATTCTCTTGTTACTCGTCACTTTGCTTTGAATTGTCGATAGCTAACTCGTTTTATCATGTCACCTAGAATTATTCTCCCACCCTTATTTTTTTCAAAGATTTATTCTCCCAACACACATGATAAATCATTGCTTGGAACAAAAGTTTCAGAAGTATATGCCTCCATCTGACCAAGACTTGCATCAAGATTTACTGCACGGCGTCGTCTTCTGATCATATCGTTTCTAATTATACTTTGGATTTTGTTATAATTTTTTTCCATTTGAGTAAGTTTAGTTTCAGATTATACTTGAATATGAATTAGGGCGATCATACTGTTGTAGCAGCATGCCAGGTTGTTATTTGCAAATATCGCAAAGTTAATGACATACAGATTCCACTTTCTATAATAAACAACTAACAATCATTCGAAATAAAGAAATGAATAATAATCATTATCTTATGCACTTTATGATCAACACTTTTTGATCATTTATATTGCGAACCAATTGATTCCTCATAATTAAGTATCGACTTGCATCATTTGATGTGTATGTAAGTATATATTAATCAAAATCTTAGTCAGCCTTACACTGCAAAGGGGGAACATATGAAGTTTCATAAGTATTATATCCACGCAAGTTAATCAGAATATTAATAAAGTTCAACCAAAATCAACATCATATTCTCTTGATGTCCTCGTGTCCTATTGGTGGATAATTTCCATCCTGATCCATATCACCAAACGCGTATGATATTATATATAGAGATACCGTGTAGGTTGTTCGAAAAAAAAAGACATGCCGTGTAGAAGTGTTATTTAGTAAAAAAAAATATCACAACCAGCATACATTTTCACGTGGAATATGCATGGACACGCTACATTTAAACGATATCTTTTATTGAACCTTAAACTACGACCATTTGTAGACTTCAATAGAAACTCTCTCTAATTTTAGATTTAGGTCATTAGTTTAGCTAATTATTGTTGATAAAGAATATCTTAATTTTAGTTATTATGTATTCTAATTCTACGTGAATTTTCATAAAATGGTTCAGTATATATGCTACAAGTAAAACTAGGAGTCTTCATAGAGAAATTAGAAATACTGGTTATAGAATCGGTAGATTAATATTTCTTATAATTAAATTTAAAACAAACGAATACTCAAAAATGCTTACATAGAACCTTTCTTTTGCATGCTCGTATCTAAAAACAAGTATAGACAAATTCACTTATATATGTTTTCTTGTCGGTATACAATATATGTATATACGCCCCTATGTGTTAACAGCAGCGTTAAACACATACTTACACATATGTAAGTAAGGAAATGCCCCCAACGAACAACGGCCCTTCGTGTAAACCAAAGTACACTAAAGCATCTTCCGAGAAAAGTTTCTAGCGAACCAAACAGCCACGTGGTATATCTATCAACCAATTATTAAATTTATCATAATCCATACGAATAATTGTATGGCTCGACGTGAACGTGTATAAATATAGCTCGCCTTTTGCAAGTAAGACATCACAAAAACAAGAGATTTCAAGACGCGGAAAACATAGAGAGAAGAAACTTATACCTCAAAGGCGCAAAACACACACCTAAGAAGAAAAATACAATATGGTATCTCAAAAGCTGGAGATTTGCATCGAATTAGTGAAGTTTGCCGTCGTTTTTGTAGCCACCGTGACTGAATCAGTAGAAAAGGCTTTCCGTAAGCCTTTGCCGGCGCTTCCGGCAGTTCATGATGGTAGCCGGAATAGTTACTCGACCGTTCCCATTCCTCTTGTTGGATTCATGTGATGAGCTTTTTTTGTTTGTTTACTTTGTTCTTCCATTTTTGGGTTTTGGCTTTGTTAAAGTTAGGAGTTTTCGTGCCATGTGGCGTTTTTGAGGGTGCTGATTTGTGTATAAGTATATTCAAAAGAATCATGAAGAGTTGCAGATGAATCAAATCGTTGAAGTTTACCCAAAAGTTTGAGTATTAATCGCTTTAACTTTCTTCAAGATCCCTTGAAGCTATTAATCTACATACTTTGAAAAAAATTGCAAATTACAAATATAGTATTCGATAACTTATGATATTTACTTATACCAAAAAAAAACTTGTGATAATTAGTAAGCCTTCCAGTATTGTTTTATCTTATGGTCAATCTTTTTAATAAATTTTTCATCCGTTGTAGAAAAATGATTAAACTCTTACACAGAAAGAAATACTACCACTTTCTAAGGAGAAAAAAATGCTGAAAATAGTTGAGGTGTGTGAATTAAGTTAATTGGTTTCTGAAAAGAGTATATATGTCAAACTCTTAGAAGTGGATTTGAATTGAGGGATTCTTGACACGACACGAATTCAGGTCTCAGAAAATATGTGTTGCCATGTTCATGTTCATCCAATCTATAGCTTGGTGAAGTTAACTTTCAGTTTACATAAGGAAAAATTGGTTTCATTTAGTTTTCCGGAATTTAAAGCTGGGTTGCATGGAAGCTTCGTCAGACGCCCGCTTCCCGTTTCGGAATCGAATCAGAATCGGAAGCTTGTGGAATCTCTCGGAATCTCGCTTCCAATGCGCTTCCAAAAATACCTCTTTAAAAATACGTTGGAAGCTTACGATTCTGTTTTGGAAGCACGCTTCCATTTTAAAATGATACAATGTCATAAAATAAATAAAAATATAAGAAATATTGTTTTGTTTTTATATAATAGTGAAAAATAGAACATAAATATACAAATATTAAAACTAATACTATAAATTATATTTATGCATTGAAAGTTTAGTAGAGATATATCGTATATATTCAAATATATTGTGTTAATTATTTAAAAAATATTAAAAATAATTAGTATAATAATATTTTATAAATTTAATTTATGTATATTTCACGGTTTTAACATGAGATCATTTAAAATTGTTATAAATGAATAAATGTTTTATTTTAAATTTAAATCATATAATTTTCGTCATATTTGTGATATTTATATGTTAATATATATATATATATATATATAAATATACGCTTCGACACGTTCCGCTTCTAGTTTTTAAAAATCTCGCTTCTGCGCTTCCTTACGATTCCGCTTCCACGAATCCGCTTCCGTTTCCATGTAACATAGATTTAAAGCGAATATATTTTAATTAATTAATAAATTTTCGATTTATAAGTTTTTAACCTTCTCAGGATCCATAATGTCATGGTAATTAAAGTGTTCACTTAATTTGATTAGTTTTATGAAAATAATTCAGTTTGAGTTGCTAATGTTGAAAGTCAAACCAATTACAAAGTGATTACTGTTTTTGGTTGGCCACCACAAAGTGATGATTATATACAAAATGTTAGTAAGTAGACACGATGACTCGGGCAACATAAGAAGTGTAGGTATAAAAAACAAAATGTTAAATCGGCATGTCAAATATTTGTAAGCAAACTTCTTATCCAAAGACAAAAGACGGTCACCGAGATCTAACGGCTTAAATATGATGATCAGAATCCTGGATATGCATATGCTCCACGTGGTTAGGAGGATATTGTTCTTGATCATTCAGAGCTGAAACTCTTTCATCAGTGGCTTGTCTTTCTTGAACACCACAATGATCCAATTTATCGATCGACCAGAATAACTCGGCTTGAGCATAAGTCTTGTATCTATATTTTCGTCCCTGAACAATCGTTGTGGCCGAATCAGTAATCCCGCCAGTTCAACGTCCTTCATACTATGCATGGTGCAAGTCCAAAAGTTGTAATCAAGATAAGAAAATTGAGAACGATTTAATAATTCCTAAACTGTGTTTGTTTACCTCTTCTAGCACTAAGGTCATACATAAATGAAACAAAAATTGGGCCTCAATTGGAAAGTGTAGGAGGTTTAATAGGCCTGTCTCCAAAATATAATCAATTGGAAAGTGTAGGAGATCATATAAGTCTAGTTGTGGAGCTTGCCACCTAACCAACTTAGAAATAGTTTAGAATAGTTGAAGAAAATAGAGTTTTTAGTAATAAACTCATCAACTGAAAATGAATCGAAAAAACAACAACTAAACTAAAAATTTGATGAAAGAAACTTTCAAATTTAATTACATCAACATCTGTTATCCTACATCTAAAATATTGTATGGAGGGCGACATAGGTTAGCCGGTTTATAAGTGTAGGGTTTATAGTATTAAAAACTTAATTGATGGGTTACTTCCAATTCAAAAATAGATGACCTATTTATCACTAAAAATCATTAATTTTTTTTTGAAACCTTTATTATTAATTATGCATTGTTTAAAACGCTTATGATCAATTTACAAGCCTTTATAACTAATTTATAAATCGTTATCATTGATTTTATTAATATTATATTACCCTAACAAATAGAATTGTAGAAGCTTTAAATTCACTATTTTAAGCCTAACTAATCATTTCTAAAAGTAATAAAATAGTTACAAACCCTTTATAAATTGGTTATAAGATCAATAAAGTAATGCAAAAAGATTTTTTTTTTGAAACAACGTAATGCATAAAGATTTATAAATTAATTTTAAGGCCTTATAAATCGATTATAAGAGTTTAAACAATGTATAAGTGGTAATAAAGATTTTAAAATGTTTAATGATTTTTAGTGCTAAAACCCCTCAATTATTTTTGAATCGGAAGCAAATTCCTCAACATTATAATTTTCAACTTACAAACTGTTAATGTCTATTACCCTATGTTACAGTATTTTAGATGGAGTATGACAGATGTTAACGAAATTAAAGTTGAGAATTTCTTTCGTCAAAATTTTAGTTGAGGAATTGTTTTACAATATCTTTATTTGATGGATTTTATTACTATTAATCCAAGAAAATATAAACACAAGTGTTTAACAAGGATTGTTATTTTTGAAACCAAACGTATTGGAGATAAGGATGATGGTAGTTAGAGATATATACAAATATGAGATAATGATGTATTTAGATATCGGTAGGATATTGATCAAAGTCGGCTAAGGCTTTTGTATATATACTCATGTATTGTGATTAATAAAGCCAAGCAATTCTATAAACTTACATGGTATCAGAGCAGAGATCAAGATAAACTTTGCTCAGAATTGCCAGAAACGTTGAATAACAATCGTTATGAGTGGAGACGAGTCAAAGCAAGTTACAATAAAACAGAGTGATACGATGGGTGTTTCTACCTCGCCGTATGCTTTGTTTTCTTCGGATAACCCAGGCGCCTTGATTACATCCGTCCAGTTGAAGGGTGATAATTATAATGAGTGGGCGTTGGAGATGGAGAATGCTCTTAGAGCTAAGAAGAAGATGGGTTTCGTGGACGGCACGTTGGCTAAACCTAGCGAGGAAAGTGGAGAACTTGAATTGTGGCTCAGCGTAAATTCCATGATTGTGGGGTGGATCAGATCCTCCATTGAACCAAGAGTGAGATCTACTGTGACGTTCATAACTGAAGCGCACAAGCTATGGGAGAACCTCAAGAAGAGGTTTGAAGTAGGAAACAAAGTACGTGTTCATCAGCTAATGGAACAGTTGGCAGCTTGTCGTCAGTATGGGCAACCTGTAATTGACTATTACGGACGGCTTGCAATGATGTGGGAAGAATTGCAGACATATAAACCTCCTCCTGCGTGTAGTTGCTCTGCGGCTGCAATCTATGAGAAAGAGAGAGAGGAGGAACGTGTTCATCAATTCATCATGGGGTTAGATGACTCCAGATTCAGTAATATAGTCACTGCTATAATAGAAGCAGATGAACTACCCGATTTGGGAAAAGCATATGCGAAGGTGATCAGAGAAGAAGCTAGATTAAACGCTGCTAAATCTCGAGAATCAGCTCAGCAAGAAGCAATTGGCTTTGCTAGCAGAAGAGAAGGGTCATCAGAGGAGGTTTCTGGTTCAGGAACAAAGAAAGACAGTCGTGACACTGGCTCAGTGACGCGTTCGGAAAACAGCAATGCAGGATATGGTAATAAATTTAGAGACAGAGTTTGCTCTAACTGTGGGAAGTCGGGGCATGAAAAGAACAACTGCTGGCAGATCATTGGTTTTCCGGAATGGATGAATGAGCGTAGAGGAAGAGGCTCAGGCAGAGGTGGAGGACGTGGCTCAGACCGAGGAGGTTATGGTCGTGGGGGAGCTAGTGGACGTGGAGCTGCACACACGGCTCAAGCTACTAACTCTCTTGGGGCAGGAGCTGATCTTTCACCCGAGCAGTGGAGAGCTATTACTCAGATTATTAACGAAGGGAGATCAGGAAGTCAATCAGACAAGCTTTCTGGTAAGCCTATTGGTGATGTTATTATAGACTCAGGTGCGTCGCACCATATGACAGGAGACATCTCTCTGCTTGTGAATGTAAGGAGCACTCAACCTTGTAAGGTTGGCTTCGCAAATGGTGGAACTTCGACTTCAACACGGATGGGAGATATGGTCCTTACAGATCGAATCTCACTCCGAGATGTGCTTCTTGTGCCAAACTTGGATTGTACTCTTATATCAATATCAAAGTTAATACGGCACACAAATTGTTTTGCTTTATTTACAGACACTATTTGCGTTTTGCAGGACCGTTCTTCGAAGACTCTGATTGGAGCCGGTGAAGAACGTGGTGGGGTTTACTTCTTTAGGGATGTGAGAGTAGCACGAGCTAACAGAGCTGATGGAGCAGAGGATCAACTCTTGTGGCATCGACGACTCGGGCATCCAGCCATTTCTGTTTTTTCTACTTTACATGAGCTTTCTGGTGTTAAGAATAAGGATTGTTCTAGTCATTGTGACGTCTGTTTTAGAGCAAAACAAACAAGAGATGTTTTTCCTGATAGTTTGAATAAAACAAGCAAGTGTTTTGAGTTAATTCATGTGGATGTTTGGGGTCCTTATCGGATTCCTGCTTCGTGTGGAGCGTCCTACTTTCTTACTATTGTAGATGATTTTTCAAGATCAGTGTGGACACATTTACTTCTAGCTAAATCGGAGGTAAAGAGGGTGTTGCAGAGGTTCTGCATTTATACAGAAAAACAGTTCAATCTTCCTGTTCAAATGGTTCGAAGTGACAATGGAACAGAGTTCATGTGTCTGGGAGATTTCTTTAAAGACAAAGGAATCATTCATCAGACAAGTTGTGTTGATACGCCCCAGCAGAATGGGCGTGTAGAGTGAAAGCATAGACATATTCTGAATGTTGCAAGGGCTTTGTTATTTCAGTCTAACATGCCTGTGAAGTTTTGGGGAGAAGCTGTTACAACAGCTACTCATGTTATCAACATGACACCAACGAAGATCTTAAAGGGAAAGTCTCCGTATGAGGTGCTGTTTGGATCGAAACCATCGTACAGTTCGTTACGTGTATTCGGTTCGTTATGTCATGTTCACAGACGCGATCGCAGTAGAGATAAGTTTGGTGAAAGAAGCAGGAGATGTGTGTTTGTAGGCTATCCTTTTGGTAAAAAGGCTTGGAGAGTGTATGACTTGGACAGTAATGAGTTTTTGACATCGAGAGACGTCAGTTTTGAGGAGAAGGTGTTTCCGTATGCAGATAAGGAAGAGAGTAATTCAGACATAAGAATGATGGTGGGTGGTCCAGATGATGATTGGATCATTGATGTTACTGAGCAGAGTAGTTCCTGTGAAAAGGATGAAGTAGAAGAAAATAAAGAGAATAAACAGAATGAGACTGCAGCGTCTGTTGCTCCTACTGCAGCATCAGAACAAGTAGAAGTGGTGGCAGAACAGAGCAGTGATGCTAGCACGGTTGAGAAGATAGTTGATAAAAGTGTCGCAGAGGATCAAGAGATGGGCAGAGGTCGTAGAGAAAGACTTCCATCTGTGAAGTTGCGTGATTATGTCATCTATAATGCTGGTGTCCTCCCGAAAGTAAACCCCCATCACGATCTTGCCGCCTCCTCTGTTTCAAAAACAGAGTCTTCGAAAACTGTCCAAGGTACGCCATATCCTCTTACGAATTATATATCTGATGATAAATTTTCTCCTGCTCACAAGACGTTCCTAGCTGCAATAACCAATGCGAGAGAGCTAAGGAATTTTAAAGAAGCCATGGAGCAAAAGATATGGCGTGATTCAATGTCAAAGGAAATCACAGCGTTTGAAGCCAATAAAACATTCAGTATTGTTGATTTACCTCCAGGAAAGAAAGCAATAGGGAATATGTGGGTCTATAAGTATAAATACAATGCTGATGGGATGATGGAGAGGCCTAAATCTCGTCTGGTGGCGTTGGGAAATAGGCAAGTCAAGGACAGAGACTTTAAAGAGACGTTCGCACCTGTAGCAAAGATGACAACTATCAGGTGTTTGTTGAGAGTAGTTGCAGGGAAAGGCTGGATAGTACACCAGATGGATGTACACAATGCCTTCTTGCATGGTGACCTGAAAGAAGAGGTTTACATGAGGCTTCCGCAGGGGTTTAAACATTCAGATCCAAACAAGGTGTGCAGGTTGCATAAAGCAATATATGGGTTGAGGCAAGCTCCGAGGTGCTGGTTTGCCAAGTTGACTAATGCTCTTAAAGGCTTCGGATTTCATCATTCATATGCAGATTACTCATTGTTCGTCTATTCTAAAGGGAATGTGGAGCTCAGGGTTCTGATATATGTCGACGATTTGCTTATTTGTGGGAATGACATGGAGTTTTTAAGCAAATTTAAAGAACACTTGGGCAGATGATTTCATATGAAGGATCTAGGGAAACTAAAATATTTCCTAGGGATAGAAGTTGGACGTGGAGAGGAAGGTTTTATGCTCACACAACGTAAATACACACTGGACCTCATAGCAGATACTGGTTTACTGGGTTCGAAACCTGTGGCTACACCGATGGAGATTCAGCATAAGTTGGCTCTGGATTTGAGTCCTTTTCTGTTGGATGCAGAGAAATATAGGAGGCTGGTAGGGCGTTTGATCTATTTGTCCATTACAAGGCCAGATATATCGTATTCAGTTCATATCTTGTCACAATTTATGCAAAGGCCGCGAGAGATGCAGTGGGCAGCGGCGTTGCGAGTTGTGAAGTACTTAAAAGGTACAGCAGGACAAGGAATTCTGTTAGAATCTCAACCAGACATGAAGCTTTCCGTATACTGTGATGCAGACTGGTCTGCTTGTCCCACTACAAGGAGGTCACTGAGCGCGTATGTTGCGCTTGTGGGGGAGGCACCGGTTTCTTGGAAGACCAAGAAGCAAGGCATAGTATCACATTCTTCAGCTGAGTCTGAATATAGGTCGATGGCGTTGGCAACAAGGGAGATAAAATGGTTATGCAGGATATTGCAAGACTTGGGTGTCAAGCAACGAAAACCTGTGAAGTTATATTGTGATAGTAAGTCAGCTATTCACATAGCTTCTAATCCAGTGTTTCACGAGCGGACTAAACACATAGAGTCTGATTGTCATCAAGTAAGGGATGCTATTGAAGAGGGATTGCTGGAAACAATTCATGTTCGAACAAATGAGCAGTTGGCGGATGTATTGACAAAGGCGCTAGGAAGAGTGCAATTTCAAAATTTGTTGTTCAAGTTGGGAGTAAGAAATTTTCATATTCCCAACTTGAGGGGGAGTATTGGAGATAAGGATGATGGTAGTTAGAGATATATACAAATATGAGATAATGATGTATTTAGATATCGATAGGATATTGATCAAAGTCGGCTAAGGCTTTTGTATATATAAACTTACAAAACGCTTCATGTTATTCTAGAAGTGAAAAGCATGTAATTAGTAACATACCTCTTAAGAAAGCATAGTGTTACCGAAGGTCGGACCATACATTAAGGCAGTCACAAAAATAGCCATATGGTATTCGCTGAAAAGAGACCCGGCTTAGCAGACAAATGGATTTGGTGAGGAACGCATCAGAGTAGGGAACCCTCCAGAAAAAGTTGAATCCGATGAAACCAGATCCATAACGAGTAAGCCAAGACATTCCCATCAGCGACGACTTGTCTCATTCTCATGTATGAGTGAAAACTTTAGAAAAGGCGGAAAAAGTAAACAGATAAGAGGGCAAAGCGAGTGAGAAAAGAAAAAGTAGAGAAAAGAGTTCGACGTCTGCAGTTAGAAGCATATATGATTCAGATTTATTATAGGTTCCCAACTTAAAATTAATTGACAATTAGTGGATTGGTCATAACCTTTTATATATAGTTAATGTTTCTTAGAATTTCCGATGTTGGATATAATATCTCTAATACCCCTCTTCGAGATGATGGTTCTTATCAGTCAGAAGTCTCGGAACTTTAGGATATTTATACTCGGTCGAGCGAGTTTTTTTAGTACGACAGTTATATCTGGTCGAAAGGACCAATATTAATTAGGGGTCAAAATTAATTAGAGATTTAGGATCGTTGCTCTCTGATACGACAATAGATTCGAGTTTATTATAGACTTCCAACTTAAAATCAATTGACAATTAGTAGATTGGTCATAAACCTTTATATATTAATTAATGTTTCTTAGATTTTTTCGATGCGGGATATAATATCCCTAATAAAGCACCACCGACATTAAAGAATGAAACTTGCGCCAGTTCTTCGATTCTCATCATCTCATAATCTCATGCTTGAGAGAGATCTAGGACGAACTCCATACTGGTACAGTTGACTAATTGCCTTTACAAAACAACTATATCTTTCTTACTAAAGTAGAAATATTAGGACCTTTTTAGGTGGATTTAAGTTGTACCTCCTATAAGATATGCTATATTTTCTGATCATGTTAAATATTTATGTTAATAAATTATTTCCCTATTCTATTTCGCTGGTTTTATACCTCATTCGTTTCGATCGTGGACCCATATTCTTATATTCAAATGAAACATGTACTTATCTTTATATTTGGACCTTGAATACCATATATATTCAATTAGTGTATTCAAATGTGCTATACTTTATATTAAAATGTAATATGCTTTACATTCTTCAAAATTTACGTCGTATGTCTATATTCTGTAACCTATATTATTCAAAAACTTGCATTAACCTAACATAAAATCTCTGTATGACCATTCCAATTCCATTACGATTACTAAATTTTGTCGACAGTGTGCCTATTTCATTACGAAAACTACATGTTGGATAGTGTTCAGACAATGTTCTTTCACATGTACTGTTTTTATATTCTTCATAATCTCAACTGTGTGCACTATATTTTTACAGTGTTTAACGATTAGATTTTCATAATAAATGCATAAAATATAGGGCTCACCTATTAGAGAAGTCTTTTAGTTACTAAAACGGGACTGGAATCTTTTAATTTCAAGTTTTAAAACGTGAAGATATGAAAAGTAGTGTTTCACTAGTAATTATCAACCAAATATATAACATATATTTTGACCGCACCTAACTGAATATGTCATAAATTTTTAGTTCCTATAAAAACGGGATTGAAATCTGCTGGTTTCAAGTTATAAAACTTGCAGATATGACAAATAATGTTGCAAAAATTATTATCAACCAAAGCTATCACATATATTTTTAAAGCACCTAACTGAATACTCCATAATATTTTTTAATCAAATATAGCCATATATATACTTATAACCATATTTCATACTAGGTGACTTTCCCGTACTCATGTACGGATATAAAATTTAACTAAAATATATATTATTATAATTAGTTAATATTTTATTCTAAATTTTCTGTTTTTATATAACTTGTATGTATGATTTTTTTGTAAATAATAATATGTTATTTTAATTAAACATGTGATTTTGGATATTTGATATTTGATTAATATTTAGGTATATTGGATTTAATATAATTTATAAATTCGGCAATAACCTTTTTGTTTAACAAATTAAAATTTTGATAAATTTTATTATTTGAATTTAGTTTGTTTTTTATATTTCTAAATACAGTTTAATAAGTTTATGTACAGTCATATAAGAAAATAACTTAATATATAAAGAAAAATTTTTATTAGTTTAAATATATATAATATATATTGCATATTTTTGCTTATGTAATATGTTGTATTTTCTTGTGACGTTGTATATGGTTCTTTAACTCTATTTGTACTTGATATATCAATAAAATTTTAAAACAACATATAATATTAATTTAAAGTAAATATATAATTTAATATCAAAAGTTTTTAACTTTCTTTTTATGAAATTATATTATGTATAATATATTTTTGTTTATAAAATTTATCATTGTTTCTTACAATAAATATTTTATTTTCATCACTAAACAGGTTATTTGGAAATAATATAAAAAGGAAACAAAAATTGAAAACAAATAAAAAATTTGATAGTGACAATTAGATATAATATTTTAATTCACTAAATTTAAATATGTAATTAACCATCATAAAAATGAAAATGAGTGTGACACATAAAAAAGTGGCTTCTCAGATAATATATTTTTTGAATTAAATGATCCAAATACAATTATAGTAAAAATATTTTAGTTTCTTATATATAGTTTAATTTATGTAACTTTAAAAAATATAAAGAATGTACATCATAATTTAAAATTTATATAAAATATCTCTGTAATATTAAGTCTAATTATTTTTAGCTCCTTTAAAATATTTTTGTTTATGCTATTAAGGTTTTTTTAATCATATGATAAAATAGCTTTATAAAATATTTTTTGTTTATGCTATTAAGGTTTTTTGATATACCAATATATATTTGGCTTGCATAAGAATTATTTTTTGTATGTGAATCGTGTTTTTTGCTTCGTTTCTTTGCTGGTTTTTTTGTGGTGTGTCTAGTTTCGATAGAGTTGATGGTTAAAGGTTTCTGACAGTGTTTTGAAACCCGAGCCGAACCCGCAGTTGAACAGGTAAATCTGGTGACCCAATATAAATGCGGTTTGGATTTTGTGAAAAACCCAAAATTTTAAAATCCACAAAACCCGTAAAAAACCCACTAAAATCCGAAACCCGGTACCGATTAAACCACTGGTTGAAACAATAGATAACTTATACATTCTAGTGTTTAAAATGTTTTTTATTTTTTAGATTCTAAATTTCTAATTAAAAAGTTGAAGAAGAAGAACATGGTAAGCTTGATTATACATTCTTTGTTACTGACAATTTATTACAATGATGTTTTACTTTTGGTTTATTTTGGATTTAATTTTAATTTATTATTCACATTCGACATAAATATTTATGAATTTAATGTTTTGATTTTTTAGATGTCATAACTCTTAACTTGTTACATAATTTTTAAATATTCTAAACTATTTTTTGATATTTTGTATGTCAAATGAAAATAAAAATATGAAAACTTAGTTAATTATTTTTAAATGTTTTTAAACATAAAATATACATATCCAAACTATTATTTTATGTTTTAAAAACATTTATAAAATATTGACTTTAGTTTGTATATTTTATTTTTATAGTTAATATATTATAATATAATAAAATTAATTCATTTATTAATCCATGATGATCTAGTGACCCAATGACCTGGTAAGTCGTCCGGTTCAGTGTCCGGTCGGTTTTCAAAACACTGGGTTCCGAGGTAGTTCGTATTTATAATAGGAGAGGTTTATAGTCGATGTAGGTTAAGATAAATTATGATAGAATATATTGTAATCAATGTAGGTTATCGAAAATCTCGGTAAAAAATATAAGTAGGATCGATTAGATATTTTGGTTGATAGAATTAAAGTAAATTATGTAATTGGCCGTACTAAATAAACTTGTCGAGGAAGTCATCAGAATTTTAAGTGTTTTTGGGTTAGATAATAGTAATAGTTATTAACAAAAAAAATCTAAGAATATATCCACTTAACATATTCACAATATCTTCTTTAGGCTTACATAGTTTGTTACGAACTTAAATTTTAAATTTTAAATATGTGATTAGGAACAAAGCTTATTTTTTAAAATTGTAAATTGAAGTTAATCTTTAAAAAATGTGATTAGCAACATTGGTAACAAAATATTGTATGATCGATGGTTATGTATTTGAAGTTAATTATATATATTATGTAAATACTATCTGATGAATATTGTGGTATGTATAAGCTATTGTGTTTTAAGTTTGTTTATACAGACATGATTGATATTTTAATAAGTAATATTGAATAATGTGTTGACATATACAATTTTCACTCAGGAAGAGAAGACATGTAAAGACAGTGTGAAACATCCAAGAAGGTTTTTCATTTTAACAAACAGAAGTTGCACGATGGCAGGATAAAGATGTGATGAATAACGTGGTATTATCGTATAACCTATAATGTTTTAGGTCTTTAATACAAATCATGTTTGAAGTGTAATTTTCGTATTAATTTAATAAGTATGTTACAGGTTTAGAAATAGATGGTGGATCATATAGTTGAAGTTAGTTTTGGTACAAAGGTCTACTGTTAGTTTCATAACTATAATATGTCACGGTTTAGAAATAGTGTGTGGCTCTTATAATTTTTTTGTTTTGGTACGATGGTTTACTAATCCATTAAACGGTTTAAAATTATAATGATGTAAACCAGTCTGATAGTTAGCGTAAAAAACAGACACGTATATAAGGTTAAATATCTTGTCATATATTGTTATAATATAGAAGGTAAGACCGAAAAAATAAAAAAAGGAAATGGTCCAAAACAACTTTCATAGGTACATTTATTAAAACTCATTCCCTTTTAATAATATTGAATTTAAAAAATATACGGAAATTAAGATTGATTTTTCCAGAAATGGGAGATATTTAAACTGTCTCTATTCATATATCATAATTATTAAGTCAATAAAATACTTATATAAGAATAGTGAGTAATAAATGATTTTATTTAAAATATTGTATTGTTAGAGAAAATAAAAGTAAAACCAAAAATAATAATATATTTAGTGAGTAGGTGCAACAATTTTTTGTAAGTAAATTTTTAAAATGATTTTTTAATAATATAAATAATAATAAAAATTGTGTGTGATCTAATATACTTCAAGAAAATATATAAAAATAAGTGAACAATGCCTGGTTCATTAGAATACGCTTAACGGTTATTCTATGCTTTTTTGTTTATATCGTTGTTCTATGGTTCTTCAACGATTATGAGTCTTAAGGTTAACATATTTGTTTTGTCCTTTTTTTTTGGTTACACGGGAGTGATGAATTAGAATTGATTCTAGTAACTTCAAACTTAATTATGATATAGCTATAACATTAAAGAGTGGTGTCGATATAAGTTAGTAAGGGTCCCACCATATTATGTTTCCAAAATCTATCGGTTGGAGAAAGATTCTAGTTCAACCGATTATGCATTTTGAATCTTTGATTAAATAAAGCAATATAAAATAATACATAGTTAGTTAATAGGTCCAATAATCTTGTATAAGTAGATTTATTAAAACTCATTCTCTTTTAATAGTATAGATACATGCATTGAATTAAAAAAAAAAGAGAAATAATGATATGTATAGTTTTAAGCCCAAAAATCAAAATGCAAAATTTCCATTTATTTTTTGCAAATTCATTATTATTTTTGACAATATTGATATTTTTATTAAAGAACAAAAAAAAAACAGAAATATTTCTGTTTTAATAATATATATAGTATTTTTGGTACATAATTGTTAGTTAGAAGAATAAATAGTAAATCTACTCTATTAAATGTTAAAATATTTTGCGGGAACCAAAATCTCGACATGATACCAATTTAAGGTGTTACATTAATTGTAAAGGGATATATTTAGTTACCCATTTGAAAGGTTTCTCAACCAATTGTGGTATATACTGAATAATTTTTAAATGTCATTTTGTTTCAATTTGCTTGTAGAAATCTATTTATAAATAATATGTTGACAGATAATTGCGTGGGAATATTATCATGGTTATTCTGTAAGTTGTTAAATGGAACCAAACTGATGTGTTATATTCAAATTTGATCTGTACTTACAAATTTACCAGAATGAGACTTAGGATGTGATATTAGAATTGAAATTCAAAATACCCAACTCGTATCTCAATGGGTATCTGAACGTCCAAGGCTAACTTAAAGTGTATTTTATATTTTGTTCAGTCAGTTTTATATTTGATAAATATTTTACATGTTTGTTGGAATATCCATAAAACTATACTCATAAAATATGAATAATAACATGTTTCATCATATCATTAAATATTAATAATAGCTAACTATTAATATTTATTTTATCAAATATATATATAAATATATCTAATTTAATATTTTATCTATACAAAATATAAATATATATAATTCTTTTATATTAATAAATATATATAATTGATTAGTGACTTAAATTTAGTATTAACATAATTTGAATTCCTTATTGAAAAAATAGATTAGTTATTTAGTTCCTTAGTTTTAGGATAGAGTATATATTTAGTAATAATTAAATTATTTATAAGTAGAAATAATAAGAAATCTAATTAAATGTAATGGTCTAACCTAAATTATTTGTAAGCCGATAAAATTGCTTGTGTTTTGATAAATTAAATAATAATAACTAAACTATATATAATGCGCATGTGTTTTTAGATTATAAATAAATTTTGTTATGAATTAGTATTTTGGAACTGTTGTGTATTATTATGTTACAAATTCGTCTTTGTAACGAATAAGAGAATTTCTAAAATTTATATAATCTATAAGTTGATTTATTTGAGATTTTGTAAGTACACTCTTATGTAATTCCCTCTTAAACTTGGGTCTTATATCCGGACCCAAAAACAAATTCGAAACCGACCCAAATTCCAGGTTCCATTGAGGAAAAAGTACATAATATGTATTTTTTTAGACCCACGGATCGCTACTCGAGTATGGTTTCTGTCCGAGAGTCGATTGGGTAACTAAAGTACCCAAAATATTTTTTGTTATTAGGTATACAGTAGAAACTCTATAAATTAATACTATAAATTCTTAAATACTGTAATTTAATAAATTTCACCGGTCTCGAGTTGGGCCAGTGTAAAATTTGACACAACTCGATAAAAAAATAAGATAATAATCTTCTAATAACCTTATGTAAATATATGTTCCCAATATAAACATAAATTAATAATTAGTGTTTATAATGTTAATATAAATATAATCAATATATTGCATAGTTTATTGTCATTTATAGTGAAATTTATCATTATTATTTCTTCATCTCTCTAAATATACTAATGTTGTTTTGTTATTTTACACTTAAAATACTATTATATTTATCTTCCATCCCGAATAATCAAATAAAACCAATATAAAACTTGTATCAATAAAATTTAAACAATACATATACCTTAAAATTACTTATTCTTCATATGTATACATAAAATTCATTTTAATAAATATATAAATTTTAAAAAGGAAATTTTCTGTAAATTAATAACTCAATAAATTAATAAAATATCAAAATTACATATTATTAATTTACAGATTTTTTACTGTATTTGGATATTCTACATATGTTTTCTGGTATTTCAGTCTTTTTATTGCTAAAGTAATATATTTCATACAGCTAAAAAGATAAAAATTTAGAAAATAAGGCTGCGATATTTTTTGTATGTAGTTTTATAAACTAATATAAAATATAATTGGTGATTTTAAAGACTGTAAGTACAAAATTAAAGTTAAAGTCAGTTTATATAGCCTAACCAATCATACCCATTATCAACTTAGGCGTTAATATTTTTATTGACAGGCCATTACCGGACATAGATGGAAAGAAGAAAGGTTTTACGATCAAATATAAAAATAGGAGGAAAAGAATGAGTCAATGAGAGGACAATCCTCTCACGCTTCTTAGAGGGTATCTTTTTATTACATTGTTCCATCCAAATATCATATTACAAAACCATTCTTGGAAGTTAAAACCCTTTAAGTTTCGAAGAAAAATGAAATACACAGCAGAGTAATTATGGCATTACAAAAAAGAGAGACTAACAATTAACAAATTTGTCACCCTACTTAACAACTTGAGCATATATCACAAAGGCAATGAACATGTCCCGAGACCCTTTTCGAGCTTGAACAACTAAGTGTACAATCAAATTCCGAAAATCCAAACCAGACAACTATCGCAACACTTGAACGCACTGTGTTACAAAATCCATATAATTCTAATGAAAGAAACTATCACGACTTTGGTAACTAACCGGAGCAATTTCAGTGAGCAAAAATCAAGATCAGTATTAACAACCATACCTCGGTTTGATTCGGCACTGAAAGAGCCAATTTTTAGTCGGCATCATTATTTTTTGTCACTTGCCACAACTTCTGCTATTATAAGCTCTCGAGTTTCCTTTTCTTTCTCTATCATCTGGCTCGACTACTGTTGCGCTGAGAAACCTGTGGAGATAATGATGACTAAATGAGGCACCATGCGACACACTTTGTATGTCTGAATGGCTTTGCGTAAGAAGAAAGTGTTTTTTTTTTTAAGTTACCATAAGATAAGATGGGATTTATAAGTGAGAGCATGCAAAAGAGATAAGTCTGAGGGTTCGTGAAACAGCAAATGAGCTATGGACTGGTCTATCGGGTTTGTATAAGTTTCTATGTCCATGAACCCCACGTACCTGGATGAGAACAAAAAAGAGATATCAATGACAAAATATACACAACTGATTACCAAAAAAAAATAAAAATAACGAACTTAAAGATGACTTCACAACAGGAGATAAATGCTCTATACTATAAATTTACCGGGAAGATTGCCGTGAAGGATGAAGCGGAAGAATTGATTTCGGAGCCGGCGCAGAGTTGCGGAACGATTCTGGGATTTTGCATCCTTTGAAGATTCTATTTGATCCTCTCTTCAGTTTCTGATTAGGGTTTGGTTTACACATCAAAATTTCTGTTGATATTTTCATGGCAAGCACGGTGATGATAATGATTTTGCATCCTTTGAAGATTTTCTTTCATCTTCTTTTCAATTTCTGGTTAGGGTTCGGTTGGTTCTCGGATTCTACAGATCTTTCTCGTTTATAGCTGCTAATTAAAAGGCTTTTCGAAATAATAGAGTGATTAATTAAAAGCATATATTTAAATTAATTCAGTGGCATATAATGGTAAATAAATGCAAAAAGAAGGGGATCTCAAAAAGGCTCTTCAGTTTTAATAGTATTAATTTAACTGAAATATATAATATATATATATTATATAAAACAATTATTAAATATAGTATTACCTTATTTAGTTTAGTCAAATATAAAAAAATTGAGAGTTCATTTTTCAGAAAAACAAAATATCATAAAATTAATAATAATTCATAGAAAATTAATGCAAAAAAATAAAAGTATGTTGTTTCATTTTAAAATAAATTAAGAAAAAAACAAGTTAATATATGAATAGTAAAATTACATCAAATTACATCGTTATAAATTTTTTAACATAATATTATGTACAAATAAAAAAATTATTATCAAACATCTGCAATATAAAATAATATATTTTATTCTATATATAAATTACAAAACATAACAAATGTACATGAATTTTACGCGGATACGCGGGTTGAGACTTCAAATGAGAAGTCCACATATAGAAATTGATTGGGAAGGTGAAAAAATAAAAACAAAACATATGGACTAATTCATAACAGAAGATAAAACAAGAATGATGAAAAAGAAAATAGAAGGCTAATCGATTATACAATTGTCCCTCGTTGTCTTATTAAAGAAAACAACTTGAAATCTGTAAAAGATGATTCACATACAATCTTTTCACGGCCTCGAGTCACATTTTTGCACCATATATTAAAGAATCCAGCTTCATCAGAAGCCATGTAAAGCTTATGCTTGGCCATGAGTTTGATGTCAAGCTCTTCTGAAACGACGCCGCTTCGATTTCCCTCCTCAGCAACGAAAGACAACGAGAAAGCCGTGTGATCTCTAGAAACACGTTCCCTAGTGATGTTTAAAACGGAGACGTTTTGCGAACCTAGCCTCACGGAAGCGTCATCGCCGTCGTAGTAGATAGAATACCTCGAGCTCGGATTCTTCCCGAGAAAATCGCCTCGCCACGTGGCGGAGGAGACTGCGAAGGAATGGAGGGAGATTTTGGGGTGGGAGTGAGCTTCGTCGATGGACGAAAAGATTAAGAACACGATGACAAGGGTGAATAAGCCGCTGCAACAGGGTGCACACATAACCGCCCCTTCTTTGCAAGCGGATTTAAGTTCACTACTTGGCGGCACAGTCATCATTGGTCGTGACCACCTTGGACGAGGGGCGACGGAGGGCGTTGGCATTGTGTCAGAGTTGGCTTGGTAAGCCATATATATATATATTTTTTTTTGTTGATTTGGACTTTGGAGAGAACAATGAGATTTGATGTTACCTTCTCAGTAGTTTATATAGAGATTATTGGAACATGAACATCGATATCTCACTTTTAAAATATTATATTATATTTATTTTATTTTATGGTGGATAAAGAAAGTTTGTTAGATAAAAAGGAGGAAGATAATTACTTTAATTAATTATTAATATAAAATTACAGCCTTCGATTTTAATCAGGAATCAAAACTATACAAACAAAGGAAATAAAATAAACATGAAAGCCAAGAACTAGAGAGAATAATATCTAAACAGAATTCAAATTATCACGGAGTAAACAGTGGTTGAAGCTTGCTCTATAGACGTTGACATGTTAAAATTATTAAACTCTGTGAAAATATAGACTCAGTTAAAGAATTCATGAATATATATAGAAAATATGGATTTTTTAAGAGAGAATGGTTAAAATATGAAAAATTCATGTTTTAATTTTCCTAATATGACTTTTCCATTTTTGTCTGTATTGGACATGTCTTACCTTTTAAAATGGAAACTTTTGTTTTATACATATTTAAAAAAAATTTAATATGAAAATGGTTAGAAATACATATTAAATTTTCCAAAACACATATTAAATTTAGTTTTCTCTTTATTTTATTTTTTGTAATGTTAAATATAATAAAAATTTTTTTTTCTAATTAACACTTAATTTGATTTATTAAGGAAAATGTTGGATTATTTGAAATCATAATACCAAATTATTTATAGTTAAGTCTTATTAGGATACAAACTTAATCAGTCATATTTTAATAACTCTTTTTTATATATGTTTTCCATACTAGAAGAAATCTCCTATTGCTGATAAATTATCAAATCTAATGGATCTAAGGCATCATTATTAGTATAATAATCATAAAATTTAGTTTTATAATTAAAATTTAAAATCAAATAAGTGAACCAATAAGAGAATTTGAAGTTCAAAAATTTCTAAACATAAGAGAAATATGCTTCAAGATAAACATATTATATTGAAATATTAATAAGAAGTTAAAAATTAAAACTTGACGGACTAATTCATAAAATAAAACTAAAGCGAGAAACTAGAAATCTAAAAGGATGATTATCGGAGGATTCTTAGGGTAAGATTTCTTAATTCTACTTTAAATTTCAATTATCCCTTGTCGTCTTATTGATAAATAAAATAACTTAAAAAGTGTAAAAGAGGATTCGCATATAATCTTATCACGGCCTCGAGTCACATTTTGGCACTGTATATTAAACTGTCCAGCTTCATCAGAAGAAGCCATGTAAAGCTTATGCTTGGCCTTGAGCTTGATGTCAAGCTTTTCTGAAACGACGTCGCTTCGATTTCTCTCCTCAGCAACGAAAGACAACGAGAAAGCCGTGCGATCTCTAGAAACACATTCACTAGTGATGTTTAAAACGGCAACGTTTTGAGAACCGAGCCTCACGGCAACGTCATCGCCGTCGTAGTAGATAGAATACCTCGAGTTCAGATTTTTCACAAGAAAATCGACTTGCCACATGTCAGAGGAGACAGCTAGGGATTGGAGGGAGATTTTGGCGTGGGTGTGAGCTTTGTCGATGAATAAAAAGATAAAGAACACGACGAAAACCGTGAAGAAACCGCCGCATAAGGGTGCAAACATAGCTGCCATTTCTATGCCAGTGCGACTACGTTCATTAGATGGTGGGATAGTCACCAATGGTCGTGACCACCACCGAAGAAGAGCGACGGAGAACGATGGCGTTTGATCAAAGTTGGTTTGGTAAGCCATTTTTCCTTTTGTTGGTTTGAACTTTGGAGAGAAGTTATCATTAATTATATATGGATTAATGGAATTTTTTCGGGATTAATGGAATTTTGTCTCCCACTTTTTATATTTTGTTTATTCTATTTTAAGCTGGAAAATAACGTTTTTAGATAAAAAAGAGTAAGATAAAAAAACGAGGAAGATAATTACATTAATTAATTATTATAAAGATACATATATATATAGTTTTATTAGATTTTGTGAGTAGATCAACTTTAAAAGTTGTAATGAATTTGATTTAAAGTAAATTTTGTACGCATAGTGGAGTTAATCCGTATTTTCTAAACTTCAATATATTTGATAATATTTAATAAAATTATATCTAAAAATACATTTATAAACTTTAATTAGTGTATATATACCGTAAAAGCAAATATTGTTATTTTATAAAAATATATTTTAAAATAAAGAAATTTAAAATAGACTTTATCCATTAATAATTCTAAAATTAATAAAAAAATAATTTATAGAGTTTTTACTGTATATAGTTCTTACTTTTCTATAAATAGATTAGATGTAACTAACATAATCCACTCTATTTTGTAGTAAAATTTGTAATGAGGTTGGAAATGTTCTAATGTAGTAAACTGTGAAGTATTTGGTAAGAAGAATAAATAAACCTCACTTGTTTAAAATTTAAATAAATCAAGCATTTGGGAATACAATAAAACGATAAAAAGATTAATTATGACTAAAAATACAGTTTTCGTTTTTAATCAGAAACCAAAACTACAAACAAAGGAAATAAAATAACATAAAAGCCAAAAATTAAAGAAAGTTATCCCGGAGTAAATAATTACATGGTCGCATACCTCCGAGCAACGAACCAACCAAATTCCCGGCCGAATCCGCCGTAAACTTCACCGGAATATTGCGGCAAACCACCGTCAAGAACCCTTGTGCAAACTCCGCCTTCAATCCGACGACACTTTCCACACGATAATCCCAAACCACGCTGCCGTTAACAACGGGCGTCACCACATTTTTGAAGTCCACAATTGTAACCGACTCATCAGTTTTCTCGGAGGTAACAGGACTCCCGAAATCATCCAATGACGGAGATACCTGGGATATAACTGTAACGCCCCGACGGTCGGTCGTTAAATTTCCGAAAGGCTCGAAATCATCGTTTACTGACCCTGCAATCACCACCTGACCTTTCCCCGTGCTTTGGCCTCACTCGCACGCTATCGCGAATCACTTCCCGATAGGTCACCCATCCTTCCACTACTCCAGCTCAAGCACGCTTAACTCTAGAGTTCTTTCAGGATGTGTTCCGGAAAAGGTAAGTCAACTTTGGTGACATAGGTAGCCAAATCAATTCTCTTAAGCCTTTCCATATATCACAATTCGGGATGTTACAATAACCTTGTCCCCAAGAAGGAGACGCGACGTGACTGTATGGATAGAGAGTTTACACCCTGTGACTGGACTCTTGGCAATCAAACCGGTTCTCCAGTCAGCGGTTGTAACGTTTGCGGCGTTTGAGACGGAAACGGAGTGAGCAAAGAGCTCTATGTAACAAGCATGTTTGTTGTCGAGATAACACACACCTGTGGTGAGAGGGATAACAAGTGCCAAAATAATGATCGAGAAGTAGTTAGAGCAGCAATATTTTGGAGTAAACTCGATGGATCTATCGTTTTGGGCGACTGAATCGGTGGTTGAAGCGTGCTCTATAGACGTTGACATGTTAAAATTCTCAACGCTTTGTGAAAATATAGACTTAATTCAAAAATTCATGGATATGTAGAAAGCTGGATTTTTAGAGAATCCTTAAAATAGGAAAGATCCAGGTTTTTTTTTTTTTTTTGTCGACCAAGATCCAGGTTTTTATTGTCCCAGTATAACCTTTCCATTTTTTGTCTATATTGGACATGTGTTACTTTTAAATGAAAAAGTTGTTTTATAAATATTAAAAATAAAATTATTTTTAAATTCAACATTATTTTTGTGAAATTTCCTTTTATGAATGTACAACATATATTTTCCGTTTTGAAATAATAAATTTTTCTTTGATAATTTTTTTCTTTATTATATATGTTATTTGGAAATAATATAAAAAGGAAAAATAGAAAAAATTGATAATGGTAATTAGATATAATATTTTAATTCATCAAAATGATGTTTATAATAAAAATAATATTATATTTTATAAAATAATGTAAATTATTCTAATTTCAAGTTTGAGTGAAGTTATAATTTTTTATATATTTATAAGTATATATTTTTAAAATTAATAGATACTTTCTATTTTTGTTGTTTTAGATAACATATTGAATAATAAAACTAAACTCGATTTTATATAAAAATCTATGTTTATATTTTATTGATCTTCCCTTTTCATTATTTATGTGATTTAGTAAAAATGAAAATTAAATAAAAAGTTAATCACAATTTTATTAATAAAAAGGAAACATAAATACTTTTATTTATGGAAATTAAAAATAATATTTTTAATTCATCAAGGATATCTATGTAATCAACCGTCGTAAGAATTAACGTGAACGCGATACATAAAAAAACTGAATTCTCAAATAATATTATAGATATTCTAATTTGAATATTTGATAAGAATATCCTAGTATTCATTTAGATAGTTTCTAAACATGCTATTTCAAAAACAGAAACATCTTTCTTTAATTTCCTATATATTTGTTGTGGAATATATATACCATCACAGATCGATAATACTAAATAAGAAATAGATAATGCAAAATATGTAATTTATTTATAAAATTTGTTTAAATGATTAACAAATGACTGCTAGTCTATATTTTAAAAAACATGACAAACTAAATAATACACACCACAATCAAAATATTAATGTTAACTAAACCACATAAATATTGGTATTAAAACTAAAAAATCTCTTACACTAAACGTTATACAATTTTTAATCGATTACAAACTTAATCGGCGCGGTCATGATGTAGTGTAACATTAAATTACAAGGTGTTGACAAATCGAACAATTCATATGTTTATGTCACAGACAATATTTGATCAGTCTTTAAAGAAATTATAAAAACATATTTAGTAAATTAATATCTCTACTAATATAAAAGACCTTTTCTTAACTTTTTTTTTGTTCATACCTACTTTCTTTAAATTTATTCTTCAGCAATTCGATATGTGGATTTTGGTGATGTTGTAATTTTCTTTTGTTCTATTTTAATCCCATTTAAAAAAATAGAAGCAGTTTCATCATGCTGACAAAGAAATAGCCTAGCAGTTCTAAGAAAAACGAACATATTTATTTTTAGCGTTTTTAAGAAACCAAGAGGCTACCACCAACTGAATTATGTTCACAACACAGAAAACTTTTTTTTACCTGTTCCACGAATTCTATATTAGCTACTACAGTTTGCTAATTTTGTTTCCTTTCTAAAATAGAAAAAAAAAATCGATGGTTTATGTTTGCCTTTCTTTCATTAAAGGCTTTGTCTCCACAACATTATCTATTAAGCAAGCTATTAGGCCATTCCTAAGGTTTTTCATCACCATGACCCGAAGAACAATGGGGAAGCCTTATGGCTGCTTCCTTCTCCTCTTTTTCTTTATCATTTTCGTCATTGTACATTTAGCAGCCGGTCTCACTTATGAGGAATCTTCGTTTCTCACCAAACGTCAACTTTTGGCTTTGTCAGAAAACGAAGACCTTTCTGATGACATGGAATATGAAGTCGATCTAAACCTCAAGTTTGCTAATAACCGACTTAAAAGGGCTTATATTGCCCTTCAAGCTTGGAAAAAAGCAATCTACTCTGATCCTTTTAACACATCGGCTAATTGGATCGGTGAAAATGTGTGTTCTTATAAAGGTGTATTCTGCGCACCGGCACTTGATGACCAAAGCATAATGGTTGTAGCAGGAATCGATATTAACCATGCAGATATAGCTGGGTATTTGCCTCCCGAGCTAGGTCTATTAACCGATGTCGCCTTGTTTCACGTTAATTCTAACAGATTTTGCGGAGTGATTCCAAAAAGCTTATCAAAGCTAACATTAATGTACGAATTTGACGTGAGCAATAACCGTTTTGTTGGTTCATTTCCGATGGTTGCACTTTCTTGGCCTTCTTTGAAGTTTCTTGACATAAGATACAATGACTTTGAAGGAAAACTGCCATCAGAGATCTTCAATAAGGAACTTGATGCTATTTTCTTGAACAACAATAGATTCGAGTCAATTATCCCTGAGACAATTGGGAAATCGACTGCTTCGGTCGTAACATTTGCTCATAATAAATTCAACGGCTGTATCCCAAAAACCATAGGGCATATGAAGAACCTCAACGAAATTGTATTTATAGGGAACAAGTTAAGTGGTTGTTTCCCAAACGAGATCGGTTCACTGAACAATGTGACGGTATTTGATGCTAGCAGCAATGAGTTTGTTGGAAGTTTGCCGTCAAGCTTGTCAAGCTTAGCCAATGTGGAACAAATGGATTTTTCATTCAATAAGCTCACCGGATTTGTCACAGACAGTATATGCAAATTGCCAAAATTGTCTAACTTTACATTTTCTTACAACTTCTTCAACGGAGAGGCTCAAAGTTGTGTTCCCATAACAAGTCAAGAAAAGCAGTTCGATGACACAAACAATTGCTTACAAGATAGACCAAAGCAGAAGTCTGCTAACGAATGTTTGCCGGTGATTACTCGTCCCGTGGATTGTAGTGAAGACAAGTGTGCTGGTGGTGGTGGAAAAGGAGGTGGCGGATCTATCCCATCACCAAAGCCAACACCTAACCCAACAAATATACCAGAACATAAACATAAAACTGACCCACAAGAGCCATCTAAACCAAAACCAAAAAAATCTCCTGAATCACAACAACCTAGTCCAAAACTTGAGACACCAAAAACATCAGAGCCTTCTAAACCAAAGGAACCTAAGCCAGACACACCAAAACATCAATCTCCTAAGATGGAATCGCCAAAACATGAGTCTCCAAAACCAGAACACCCGAAACCCAATCCTGAGTCACCAAAACAAGAGTCTCCTAAACAACAACCACCAAAGACGGAGATACCTCAAATGGGGTCACCACCAGTAAAACCACCAGCATTAGATGATCCTTACGAAGCATCTCCTATTAAAAAACGACGTCCTCAACCACCGTCAACCGAAGAAATACCATCGTCACAGTCTCCAACAATACACTCTCCACCACCACCTCATGTATTTTCACCTCCTCCTCCAGTACATTCTCCTCCACCACCTCCTGTATACTCTCCCCCACCACCAGTTTATCCGCCACCACCTCCAGTATACTCTCCTCCACCACCAGTATACTCTCCACCACCACCACCACCACCACCAGTTCACTCTCCGCCACCGCCTGTCCATTCTCCGCCACCGCCTGTTCACTCTCCTCCTCCTCCTCCTGTCTATTCTCCTCCACCACCAGTCCACTCTCCGCCGCCACCACCAGTCCACTCTCCGCCGCCACCACCAGTCCACTCTCCGCCGCCACCACCAATTTTCTCTCCACCACCACCACCACCAATCTACTCTCCACCACCACCACCACCAGTTCATTCACCGCCTCCACCAGCCTATTCTCCACCACCACCAGTCCACTCACCACCTCCTCCAGTTCGCTCTCCACCGCCTCCAGTTCACTCCCCACCACCTCCGGTTCACTCCCCACCGCCTCCAATGCATTCTCCTCCACCTCCAGTCCACAGCCCGCCACCTCCATCACCTGTATATTCTCCTCCTCCTCCAATTTTCTCACCGCCACCAAAATCTACAATAATTATATCACCGACAACATCTCCAACGGCAAATGCTCCAACACCTTCATCGGAAAGAGGAGAAGACTCATCACCAGTTCAGGCCCCAAACTCGGAAACTGAGACCGTCGAGGAACCAACAAAATCAGAATCAGATCAATCACCAGTATTTGGTTCAAGTCCTACCTTGACACCAATCTCTGAGCCGAGTGATGCTCCAACTCCCATTTCTCAACCAGATGTATCTCCACCATCTGATGAACAAGTCAAAGCACCATCACCATCAACACAAGAAGTGAAACCACCAGTTACAACTGTACCGCCATCAAAAAAAGATGATGACAATGATAGTTTCATTCTCCCGCCAAACATTGGATTTCAATATGCATCACCACCACCACCAATGTTCCCAGGTTACTAAACTAACCAACCATTTTTAATATTATTTTGTATCAAATTTATTCCAAAATATACATTCACTATAATATGTAAGTAGATGATTTTTATAACATTTCCAGAAGAACTGTAAACATATATGTAATTTTATGTCTATAGAGTAAATTCATCACAATTTTTTTAACTTTTATCCTTTTAAGATTTCTTTTTCTTTTTCTGTCACTTGTATCTGGAAGTTTGTTTGTTTACTTTCCAAAGTAATCCCATCAATAAGCATCTTAAAAAATTTCAAATCGGAATTTAAAACGGGTACATAATTAGCTTTATTCTTCTTATGGACATCTAAGACTTAGTATAAACTCTCTTAACATGCACGAACTTTTTTACTTCTAACAAATGGAGGATCTCGATTTAACTTCCATCTAAACACTAGAGGATAGACCGGATTCCGATTTTCATCCCTAACCATCCCAAAGAAATACCCGTGATGGATCTCCCTCGTCTCCGCGACCAAGAAGATGTCCAAAATGTCAACACCGTTTTTAACTTTTCATGTTGCATGTATAATTGGAGAAAGTTCTTTGGTTCGAGAAACATAAGTGACCACCGAACGTGGTAGACTAGTTGGTTTAAGTGTAATCATTGGTACTGTTGTGCTCCTGGTTCGATTGGAAAGAGTGCTTTACGGCATAAATGATATCAACAAAAGCTGGCTTTTTAACAAAAAAAAAAAAAAAAAAGCTGGCTCTGGGCTATATGAAGAAGATTTCAAGAAACTGGAAGTTTACTAGCAAAACATCCAGATTGATTAATCGCGTTATGTTCATTAGGAAAACATTTCCTGACAGTGTCTCGGTTTTGTATCGTCTATATTAATTTATTTCTATACCAATACACATACCTTAAACCCACAAGTGCTCATAGCATCTTTTTTGTTTTTTTTTCTTGTAAATGATTAATGTAGTTCGGTTACAAAGTGAATTTGAAACCACAATCTGCTGATACAACCATTTGATTCTAAGAAATCTTCATAGCAGTTAGTGTGGTGAGTACTTAAAGAGATTTGCAATTTGATTCCCATCTCAAGAAGCCAACGTTAAACCTTTCGACAAGCCCCGCCTTGTCACGAATAATAATTGGAGAGGGAAAGTTTCACGCAACAGAAGTTTTTTTTTTGCTAAAAATCACGCAACAGAAGTTAAAACGCTTTACATGCATATTAATTTTTTTCAAGCTTAGTTATACAAATTATACGCACACACCTTTCCTAACGATCTCGTATGATTATTTAATGAGCGTGACCGATGTTTTCCTTTGCTTTTGTATCATACTTTTCTTTTTTTTGTAAACTACTTTTGTATCATACTTTAAAATAATCTGTATAACTCATTTATACCAAGATGCAATTTTCCTTTCTTAGAATTGAATAAATGCTTTTAAAGTGCATGCGAGATTAGAATCTACTTTTGGATATTTTACAGCGATTCTTTGCTACTTCTTAACTTTTTTTTGTTAACTTTTTATTTGTCATTCAAGTTTTGTTTTTTGCACGCGGACTCGGTAAAAGGAGTACAACAATATTTTATTCTACTCTCTTTGTTTGTTTCCATCTAGTACATTATTCTACGAATAGATTGCCAGAAATCAGATCTAAGCAGAGCCGGACTTGACCAAATATGGGTTTGGGACCGGTAGAGTTATAAACGTTTTAGGGGCCAATCTATTAAACCAACTGGTCAGACGTTTGAGTAGTTATTATTCTGTCACAGGTTCGAAACTAAGTGCCATTGATTTTACTTTGTTTTTATGCTATGAACTCCAATGACGATTTTAACATTTTTACAAAAAAAGAACTCCAGTGACGATATTTCGGATATAGGGAAAAATTCTCTAAGGAAACTTCCCTTCTTTTTTACCTATGTTTCTTTTTTTCCTTAAAATAGTCACCTAGACATTATCTATAAAGTGAATTGACATGTGTTATCACTAGATTCATTTCCAACAAGAAAATGATGACATGAATTAAAAAAATATGATATGACATCAATCTAATTGTGATAACTAAAAAAATTTTATATAAAAATTTATGTTTTTGGTAAGATTTCTTAAATATAGTAATGACTATATCCTATATATAAATTTATACTTCTGACAAAGTTTCATAATATAGTAATAACTAATAAATTTTATATCAAAAATATATTTTCTCTATAAGTATTTATTTTGAAGATCTTAGAAATATAGTAATACCTAATAATTTTTCTATATCTATTAAAGTAATACAAATGTAAAAAATTTCACTAATTTGTGTATTATATTTTTATTATTAAAATAACTGTAGTTATAATTATATATTTTATCAACTTATATAATGTTATTTATATTTAATGTATATATTTGTTAGAATTAATTTATATATTTAAAATACACATATTTAAAATAAAAGTAACTAAATAAAGTGTAATATAAATAAAATAACTTTATAAATTTTAAATTATTTTATTATATCTAAATAAAATAAAATTGAAAAGCTAAAGTAAACTTGAATAAATCAAACTAAAAACAAATACATTATGGTTTTAACTAAAATTTAAAATATAAAATTGAAAATTAAAAATTTATTTATATAAATAATAATAATTTTAATTTTTTATATCTCTGAATGACGCAGGAAAACTCCTAATTTTCATTGAAAACATAATTAAAAAATTATTTTTCCATAATCATAGTTTAAAGGTGAAATAGGTCAATATTGATTACCCCCGATTAATACTCATCTTTAACTCCGATAGTCCATTTATTTATGGCATAACTCCAGTAGTAATTAAAATAAAGGAAAAGATTTTTTCTTTTGAGAATTAGGAAAAAAGATATCTTAAAAAGTCTTCTTTTAATTAATTTTAATGCATTTTCATTCAAAGAAGCTAACCAAAAAACTTTTATAAAAATAGTTTTAAATATGATTTTAAATGTTAAAAGGTCAAATTTTTTTTCCGATTCTAGTCTTTCAACACTCAGAACCGGCTCTGGAACTAAGCTTTAGATAAAGTAAATTCTATTCGAGTTCAACGATAACATTTAGACCGATGGCTCATCGTAAGCTACTGAAAATATAATATAAGTCAAATTCAATACTTGAACGATAAATATTTGTTACTAATCTAAATTACATATGTAAAACTTTGTTTAGGAATTTAGGATTTGAGCATGCGCAATTTAAGTTTAAAAATGGTTTTATTTAGTTTAAACATGTTGCAACTGGATCGTTATATCGCATTTACATATGTTAATGTTGTAGCAGGATTTGTAACCCATATATACGAGATGTGTTGTGTTTCAGAAAAAAAAATAATAATAATATATATATATGAGATATGTTATATTGTACTCGGCTTCACATATGTTGTGGTCGGGTTGTAATGTTGCAGTAATGAGGTAAGTAAACCCTTTAACAAAAAAAAAAAATCAATAAATGATGTAACATGCATGCAAAGTGTAGTTGAATATTTATTCAAAATAAAAAAGTGTAGTTGAATATATGTGCTTGTTGTGATTGAGTTTATACATGTTGTACGTAGGTTTACGCAATCTGTACGTACATAGACTGATAGACTTATTATACATTTGGACTATGAATGTTGTAGCTGAGTTTATAAACTTTATATATATTTAGACATATCATATCTAAATTTCTTCGTCGTGGTTGGGTTTAATCTATACATGTCGAGCCGGATAAGTAAAAAGTGTACCTAGGTTTTTATGGCTTGCATATTTGATTTGTAGTCGGGACTAGTAGTTTTATACATACTATATAGTTTTTTATAATTTATGTAACCAAGTTTATATATGGTTTTTTGGCAATTTTATATATGTTGTAATTCGGCGCATATTTGTACATGCTCTAGCCGAATTTATAGATGGTGTAGTTGGATAGCCTGTTATACATGAATCACTAGATTTCGCACATGATTTACCTGAGTTTATGGGGTACAATAATCGGATTTATAAACATTATAGACTTGTAGTTGGGTTTATATTTGCTAGCTACATTTTACTTTGTCTCACATGATATAGCTAGCAGTACATACATACATAAATATATATATATATATAATATATATATATATATATCTAGACCTTGCTAATTTTGCAGTACAAATGTACATATTAGAATAATGAAGGTCATCCTACTAGAATGCGTACTAGACCTTTTAAATAGATATAGATTGACCATGAATGTAATAACCGTACAATGTACATTACGTACTATAATCAAAGGTCAAAACCTTCATAATCATATTTCATATTCATCATTAGAAGCCAAGAAAACAAAATTGAGCCAAGGTAATGGTAGTTTTTTCTTCATGAATACATATTTTTCAGAACAAAATTTATTTGCAATGAGGATTATAAAATATCAGATTTTTTTCTCAAAATGTAATAACATATTATCTGAGATATTGATAGAGGGGAAAATTTTATTTGAGCTACAAAAGAAGAAAGAAAATATTTAAATTAAAAGAAAAGGAACCAAATATTATATTTGTTAAAAAAACAAAACAAAAAGATGGTCCAAAAAGTGGAGTAGGTGGGGGCGGTCGGCTTTTGAATAGTTTAAACAAAAAAAAATCAATAATAAAACCACACGAGTGATCCACCGGTTCGACTCATCGAGTCAACTCGCTCGAGCTGTACAAGTTGTTTTTTTTTTTCTAATAAACATTATTTTTTATTGTTGGTTTGGGTCTGGTTGGGTCACTCAAGTCAGGTGTAAAAGGAGAAGAGAGAGTGTTGTAACACCAATCCCCCCCCTCCCCTTTGACCATAGCTTCAGATCTGAAAGTGCTTCTCTGTCTCTGTCGCGTATTCTCCGGCGTCGTTTCATGATCTGACTTTGGTCCCTTCTTCTTTTTGTTCCTTTTACTTCCTCACTGTTTCTCTCTGAACATGCCACGCCCTTTCTTCCACAAGTTGATTTTCTCATCCACTATCCAAGAAAAACGTCTGGTAATCTCCCTCTCTTCCCCTTTATCCCAAAAATCTATTCTTTCCTTTTGGGTTTCAAAGTTTTGATCTTTGTGCAAAGTTTCTTGAATTGAATTGTCTTGATTCGTGGTAAAAAATCATGTAAAGGTTGTGTTTTTTATAGTTTTGTGAGCTGAGTTAGGAAGATAGAAAAGTTTCAATTTGTAAAGCTTTGTGTTGTATATTAACTCATATAATGGGAACTTGTATATTATGGCCATTGTTTTGAGTTGGAGAAATCTGCATCTGGTCTATGATTTTGATGATCTAATAGCAAACTGAGTGTAGTTTGAGAATGTGTGTTGGAGTGAGTTGACTTCTGATGTATGATCTTGTTAGATTCATGCAATTTCCGAGGTAGAAAAAGTTGAGATCTGTTTGTAGTTTCTCTGTTTTGTTTACTTTATTTTGACTGTTTTCTCAGTTTGACTCATGAAGTCTAAAGATTCTAGATTCCTTATTGATAATAGTGTATTGTCACTTGTGAGTGAAACTGAGTAGTAATTAATTCTTTTGTGTGTGTATGGTCTCTCTGTATGTCTATGTTGTAAGCCTTTTTTTGTCACTGCTATGTTGTAAGCCTCTTTGCTTGTTTCCTTAAGATCCAAGTGTTTTTGTGTAGAAAATAATAAAAGTGCATTTATGGTTTTATTATCTGGCTTTATATTCACAATTGATGATACAGTGATTAGTTATCACTTGTGCAGATTCCCCCATGAAAGTTTGTGGATTATTATGAACAAACCCCAAATACTAGCTCAGTTGAGCCCATAAGTAAAGAGAGTCCTCCTTGGAATAAAGTTTTCTGAGAACATAGGCTTGCGTGTTCACATTAAAATTAACAAGATGATTTATGTAAATAAGATCATAGGACTCAGATGATGCATTAGAAACCGAAACTTAAGGCAAAGCAGTCTTTTCTCTAGCAATTTTTCATATATCTTTTCAATAATTTTTTTTTTTTGTCATTCCTGGTTTGCTTTGTGCAGAGAGTTCCAGATAAGTTTGTGAGTAAATTCAAGGACGAGCTATCGGTTGCTGTTGCACTCACAGTACCTGATGGTCATGTTTGGCGTGTAGGACTAAGGAAAGCTGACAACAACAAAATCTGGTTTCAGGATGGTTGGCAAGAGTTTGTTGACCGTTACTCCATTCGCATTGGTTATCTTTTGATTTTTAGATACGAAGGGAACTCCGCCTTTAGCGTCTACATTTACAACTTATCACACTCCGAGATCAACTACCATTCCACCGGTCTCATGGATTCTGCGCACAACCACTTCAAACGTGCACGTTTGTTTGAAGAGCTTGAAGATGAAGATGTTGAGGTTGTTCATCCTTCTTCTTTGTACCCATCACATCATCCTGGGACTACTGTAGCAGCTAGTAAAGGGCATACTAGTTCAGCTATCCAGAGCTTCTTCACTGGACCTGTTAAAGGTGACTTCCTCTTATCTTTCTTGTTTATTGTGATCATACTTGTAAGTAAGATTGATGCTTGATGTTTCCTTTCTTTACCAGCTGAAGAGACAACACCAACACCAACCCCGAAAGTTCCTAAAAAGAGAGGGAGGAAGAAGAAGAACGCTGTTGCTGGTCCTGGTAAGCATTTTTTCTCTTTTTAAACTCTTGTGCAGACTCTTGTTTTCTCATGGGAGTATACCTTTTTGATGTGATCCATCCAGAGGAAATAAACTCATCTGCGCCGCCTGATGATGACCCAGAGAACCGTTCAAAGTTCTACGAGAGTGCTTCTGCGAGAAAGAGAACTGTGACTGCAGAAGAAAGAGAGAGAGCCATCAATGCAGCCAAAACGTTCGAGCCAACAAACCCTTTCTTCAGAGTTGTTCTACGACCATCCTATCTTTACAGAGGTTGCATCATGGTAAGCAACAAAAACATCTACATTATTACAGCACAACGTTCTCTGAAAAAGTTCTCTTTTCTCTTTGTTGCGTGCTTCTTTCAACAGTATCTGCCGTCTGGTTTTGCTGAGAAGTATTTAAGTGGGATCTCCGGGTTCATCAAGGTCCAGCTCGGGGAGAAACAATGGCCAGTGAGATGCCTCTACAAAGCAGGGAGAGCCAAGTTCAGCCAAGGATGGTACGAGTTCACTCTTGAGAACAACCTAGGAGAAGGTGACGTCTGCGTGTTCGAGCTCCTCAGAACCAGAGACTTCGTTCTGAAAGTGACGGCCTTTCGTGTCAACGAGTACGTCTGAAACAAGATTCACTCTCTGTAGACTATATGGTGTGTAACTGATTGAAGTGCGATTTCGTGTAGGATGTCTTAATTTAAACTCTCTTTCTATCTCTGTGTCATTGCGTCAGTGTCTCGATGTGGATAAGTTGTTTTACCATTTATATATAACCTTGGAGTGGAACTCAAGTTAAGGTTTAAAAAACTTTTAGAGGTTTGTAAATACCTAATCGCAAATTAGGTATTGACACTTGTGCCCCAAGAAAGATGATATGATGAAGATGGGTTTGTTGTGTTGTTGATTCTTCGACTAGTCTCCACCTCTTCGCTTTTGTTTTACCTTCTCTTACAGAAATAGAGTTTAGCGCGTATGAGCTCTGTTTTTCCTTGACCAAGATTCTTGTCCTTGGTGCACCTGACTTCAAGAACCATACTTCATGCTAAGCAAATCTATGCTCAACAGGTCATTCATGGCAGCCAAGACAATTCTCTGATCGGCAAACTCATAGGCCATAACTGTTTGAACCCATCTATAGAAATCTCCAGGCTTGCTCATCTACTAGTGTTCTCTCGATTTACTCATCCTGGCAAATTTCTCTTCAACACTTTGCTCAAGTTGTTTCAAAGCATGAGGCCAAGATTTGGTGCGACTCCGGTTATTCAACACTACGGATGCGTAGTGGACCTTCTAGGTAAACCAGGGCGGTTACAAGAAGCGTATGAGTTTGTGTTATCTATGCCTATCAAACCTGACGCTGTCTTGTTAAGAAGTCTCTTGCAATGCATACAGCATGTATGGAGAGACTCTGATGGGTGAATAGGTGAATAGATGGAATAAGAGGAGAAGAAACTTGGTTCTGAATGTGAAGAATATGGTGCTTTGTCGAATCTGTTAGCTTCTAAAGGGAAATAAGTAGAGGTAGAGAGGAATGAGATGAAAGGAAGAAGAAACAAGACAAAACCTGGCAACAGTTTTGTTTAGATTTCTTGTACATGTCAGAACCACAAAAGTGAAATTTGCAATATTATCTTAACGGTTGATTTGAGGCATTTTTAAGCAAGAGCATAAGAAGATATGGGCTGGTTTTTGTATCTCAAAGCCCAAACAAACAAAGAGTAGAAAGTCAAAAAAATAATGTTCCGACCTGCCGGAATCGAACCAGCGACCTAAAGATCATCTGCAACTACTACAGTCTTCCGCTCTACCAACTGAGCTAAGGTCGGTTACATTTAAAACATTTAAAATTACGTATATAACCTATATTTAACTTGATTACATATAGTATCAATGATTTTGTAATGCTTCTCTGAAAATTTGAGGACAAAATTTCACATTATATCCAAAGTGGGAATATAATTAGGATGTTCTGATACTTATATTTGAGAATTACATATGAGGTATCATATATAGTGGTCGTATGAGACATTACATTATTGTCTAGTTTTTTTTTCTTTCTAAACAAACAAATCGCTGCACGATATGAAGATATGTAATTGTATAAGCTAGAAATCTCGACGGTCTGTGCTAATTATTTAGTGTCAATTATGTTATCTATCCATTATATGAAACTGTCTTAAATAATTCTTAATTTAGCATTTTAAACGTATATGCTAGTCCTAGTTGGAGCTAAGAGCCTAGGTGCTTACTGATGAGTGCGTGCGTGAGCGTAAATCATTTTGTTCGTGAGTTGTGATCGTGTTTTACAATTTATTTATTCCATCCACGTACTTTATTTGATCAACGGAGCATATATATATATTCCTCCGAAGGTCAAAATGAATTATTAATATTGAAAAATAAAAGTTGAATTTTTGATTAACCTAAAAGACCTTTAACAGCTACCATGTGAAGATCTGAATAATAAATTAGTCAAAACTATGGGCTTAATCATTCTTAATAAATTAAAGTCAAATGGACAAGAACCTAGTGGAGCTTTGCCTAATAACTACGCTGGCGAAGCATGACTAACCTCACGGTGTTGTTTTGTAAACTGCGACCTTCATTTTTTAATAGGAAAGCACTAGTTGCTTGTAAAATGCAACCTCATGGGCTTAATCATTGCTAATAAATTAAAGTAATATAGACAAGAACTAAAGTTTTAGAACATACTCATATGGATAATTTTGCCTGTGAAAAATCATATAACTTTCAAAAAAGTTACATTTAAATTTTACATGTTAGTTAAATAAATTCTTAAGAATCAAAATTGAAATTTAGGTAATTGTTATCAAAATTATAACCAATAATATTACATATTTGAAACTTACTCAACTTGCGTCTTATGACCATATGATCATGAATGCTCATATTCTTAAAGCAGATCGATAGGCACCATGTCAACACAACATTGATAAAACATGCTTGGTAATATTGGTAGAACAAGATTTATTAAATTTTCATGCTATTGAAAAACTGTTAGGAATAGAAGGGTGTGTATAGTCAACGTGCATAGATATAGCTTATGCTTGTAAGATTTGTATCAAACTTAAATCCAACGAAAGTAAGACTTTGTACATACACTGTCATCAAGACAACAATAAAATATTACATTTAATTTCCAATGACACACTCTTTTCAACTAATTGAACTAACAATTCCATCTACCACAGTACCATACGTACTTAAAATTTCAAATTTAAAATTTTACCAGATCTATTGCAAAATAACTCAAAGAATATAAGAGTAGTACAATGTCCATCTATGTGATAGTTATTTTTGGGTTTGGTTTGATGTGTCCTGAGGCTTTATTGGGTTTTTCAATCACAAAGAGTATTGGTTATGCTTTTAGGTTTGGCACTAGATTATTTATATAAACTATAAGTATATGGTGATTCATTAGCTTTTAGTAAAAGTAGTCTCATGATTTCTGGAAAAGGGATTAATGCAAAACTGCATAATTTTAATCAACTGGCTTATTGGCTTCTCTTGGGGTTGAAGGCCCTGATTAGATTTCTTCCTATATGATTTCAGTCATTTTTTGTGCATTGCCGTTTGATGTCTAAAATAAACTAACTCATGGTGATCCACCTATTTTGGAAGTTAGTTTGTATTTCGAAAAAAAAACTTATTAATGCAATGCATTGTTAGATGTGTTTTTGTATGCACATAAGTATTCTTATTCTTAGCTTACGCTTGTTCTTTTCTTATCTTTTGTAGATAAATTTTTATTTGTAACAATTGGCGTAAGAAAGTTGCATCCATGTGAATGAAATGACTAAAATAGAACATTTGACTTGAATTCATAATACGGATTGTTGAATTATAAAATTTGACAATTGGCATAAAAGAAATTTCCATCCATGTGAGAGGAAAGGATTAAAATAAAACATTTGGCTTGAACTCATAAAATGGATAGTTGAATTATAAATTTTCACAACTATATATTAAAATATTGTCAAACAAAGTAATCATAGAGATTAATTGTTTAGGTCATTTGGGTTGAAGTACAAGCTAGCATATATCAAAAATATTATTTAGAAAAATCTTAACTCTTTAAATACATCTACTAATTCGTCATTAGGTGCTCCAATTCCAGTTATTCATTTGAACGGAGTTCCCATTTGTCGAATATATAATTTAGTGAAAATATAACAATATATGTATAATCTACATCACATAAAATTTGACTGTGAAATGTTGAGAATCTAGTTGTTAGGTTTGGCTGGTCTTCTCGCCTGTTCCAACAAGAACCTTTGAAAACTTACAAGCTTCTTCAAGATTTGGTCGAATCCAAACAAATGTAGCCTGCAAAGATGAAGAAGAGGGAAAGTAGCTTTAGCGCCTCTGAATAAGATTCTTGGCCTAACTTTAATATATGTGCTAGATCTCTATTATTTGAAAATAGAAATAGAAGGATGTGTGTGTATGTCAATGTAAATTTGTGAGAAATTGATATGATTTACATCCTACGATAGTGAGACTTTAATACATAAATTCATGAAGACACCAATAATTTTTACATTTCATTTGTCAATGGTACAACATATTCAACAAAGAGAAGCTAACAAATCAACTTAACGTACGTATTAGAAGTGAAGATCTAAAATTTCGTTTTTATCCATTGGAAACATTAGTTTTTAAATATCCCGTTCTAAACGAATCGTATAGTATATAAACAAAATGATTTCCATACAAAGAATGAAATAATATAAGATTTGTTTTCCGCTTTTCTTTTCTAAAATAATAATAGCAGAATCATTTCCCCTTTTCTTTTTTTCTTTTTTTCTTTTTTCAGACGTAATTCAAATATGTGCAGTTACAATGAAGATCAAATAAACTAGGGAAGACGATCTATTTCCCCACGAGTAGTATCATATAGCACCAAATGTCTCCGGAACTATTACCTCGTTCTATTTCTCCCTGATTAAATAGTTCGAATCCGATTTCCACACAAATCTTGGTTTTGTCACGATTTTGTTAACCAAAAGTCAAACCACGGTTTTGGACACCAAACCAAACAATACTAAACCAGAACCTTAATTCGGACCAGAACTAAAGTCGATCCAACCCGACCGAACACAACTCTAAATACCCGATTGAACAAAAAAAATCCCCATTTCGAATTGAAATTAAAACCCTAAAACCTTCCTCTGTTTGAATCTTTGAGAGAACAATGTCAGGGGATTCGAGTAATACAACTGGAGCGTCGATTGGAGTGAGTTCTTCTCGTCGCAGGGGTGGAGTGATCAACGGAATCGAAGAGATGCTGGTGTGGTGAGGAAATTCTTCCTCCGATGTCGAAATCGACAACAATCCTTACCGAAGGTATTTCCGTTAGCTTATGCTGTAAGAAAGAAGGTGAGTTCTCTCTCATTAGCTGTGTTGTGTTATTGTGTTGTGTCTCTGTTATCGGTTTTAATAAGCTCTGTTGTTATTTATTTTTAGCTTGAGAATGATAATCATGTCTTCAAATGGATTGATGAGGCATTGATAAATGAGGTTGAAAACTTGAATTCAAAATGCAAGACTTGAAGACGAGTTGAAAGAAGTGAGAAGAAATGAGATATTGTTGGGTGAGAGAGTTCAAATGAAAGTGGAGAAAGAGCTGTTTGATAAGGTGGATGATAAGGTGGATGAAGTGTTGGCTGAAGCTAAAGCTAGCATGAAGAAAATGATGCTATCAGCTGTCATTGGATGTGTGGTGTTGGTTGGTATCATGGAGGTTTTTCACAAAGCCTGGTGAATGTGATAAGAAGAAAATGGTTATGTTTAGTTATGCTTGTTGTGTTTCTAGTAATGTTGTTATGTAAGACAATGGAAATCTATGTTGCTTGTTGTGTTTTAGTAATCTTGTTATGTAAGAGAATGGAAGACCATGCTTTTCAATGTTAAATGACTTGATTTTCAATGTTAAATAACTTGTTTTTGAGACACTTTGTTGAAAACAAGAGCCATTAGACATAAAAAGGATAAATATCATTAGTTTTGAACAAAAAGTGTTAAAATACACACCAAAAGCCGACAACAGTCTAGAAAAAGGATTAGAACCACATTCGAGATAACTCTAACATAAAATAGAACTAAAAGACAAAAGCTAAAGACCATCAGCACATGTCTTCATAGCTGCATAACATAGCAACGAAGTGAAGAAGCGGTGAAGCCACTTGAGAAGCACCGAGATGCGGCTGGAGAAGCAACTTGAGAAGGAACTCGAGGAGGACCTTGAGAAGCCTGAAAAAACAGAAGTCACATTAGTCGATCTACAAAGGTGATTTTGAGGATCAAAAACAGAACAAACCTGTTGCTTTGTGTGAAACCTTGAGTTGTGATTCGGTTGTCCACAAATCCCACAATGCATAGTACGTTTCTTGTTCTTTGGGGCTTTCTTTGTTGGTGATTCATTGACTCCTTTCTTCCTTTTTTATCTGCTTTGGTAATCTTCTTTCGACCAGGTTGAGGCGGTTCAGGAGGAATATGGACATCAGGAGCAGACGTTTTAGGCCAGAAATCAGCACCTCGCACAGGGACAATACCATCTCTGTAGTTTCTTCGCCATGTTGCTGTGTGAAACCAGTCACACACATAATCTTCAGGGACCAACTTCTTATGCAGTATCACTCCATAAGCATGCTCACAAGGGATGCCACAGATTTCGAACTTCATGCATGTGCAAGTCCTCCTCTCCAAGCTAACACGGTAATTGCATGAACTCAACTTTACTTCATACATCCCATTTGTACTTCTAGTAACCTTGCACAGAGATGCCTGCTTATGCTCAGCCTTAAGAAAGTCTGCAACATATGGTGTACATTTACCTGAAATACAAACCAAAAATGATCAAGAAACATGCATTAAAACCGAGTACAAATAGAAAAATATACCTTTGTGGGCATTGGCGATGACTGATCTCTTTGCAATACGAGCCATTGCCAATCTACGAATACCCTCTAGCATTGGCACAAAAGCAAACTCCCTAGCCTTAGAGATTGTGTTGTTGAAAGACTCGTAGAATTATTTTCTACATCTTCACAGTAGTTACCCAGCTTGTAGAAGGCTCTACACCATGTCCTAGGCTTACTCTTCTGAACATCATCATACACATCAGCATCATAGCAGAAGATCCTATCTAAACGTTGTTGGAACTCAGCCTCGTTGTAGCTCCATGCTAAATTCCATATTAATGACTTCATCTCCTTTTTACTAGCATGATTCTTCTTCAGATTACCATAGATATGGCGTACACACATTCTGTGTTCAATCTGTGGTAACTCAGTCAACATTGCAATCAATCCCTAAAAAATAGAAAACAGAAACATCAAAACTCATTCTTAACATACAACCTCAAGAAGATAAAGAAAACCACATACCTTTTGACGATCGACACCAGTATGTAACCAAGACCCTGATTCAATCCCAAGGCTTCTTTGATCTTTCTCACAAACCATAACCAGTTTCTGTGTTTTCCACTTGAACAGCCCCCATGCTATTGGATATATAGCATTATCTGCGTCTCTTCCTAATGCAACAAGAAGCTGTCCCTTGACTTTGTGCTTTAAGAAGCATCCATCGACTCTATTAGTTGCCTACATGACTGTTTCCATGTCTTCCGATGTTATCAAAGCAAATAAATATCCTGTTGAAATCTTCTTTCGCTTCTCACCAGTCGTGTTAGTCACAGCCTCAATCTCCCGAATCCGGGTTTGATTCGAGCAACTCAGCAGCATAATCTCTTAGCCGGCAAACATATGATCATTTTCGAACTCAATCCATCTTACCTTGTTTCTTGCAGCGGCATTGAGGCTGATACCGTAAACCCCATTTTTCATGAACCAATTCTTCAATCTTCATGGGCATGTAGTACTCTGGTTCCTCTCTAATCTTATCAACAAAAGTCTTGCAATTTGAGGAACTTTTAACATCTCACATTCACCATTTGGAATACATGAATGCTCCTCTTTGAAGACTCTAATTTTCCGGACATTATCCTTAGGAAGAGTGGACGATACACTTTCCATTCACATCCTTCACCACCAACACATATGAACCCAATCTTATCCTTATCATACCTGTCGCTTGATATTCCGCCTGTTCTCGAGCATAATCGAGCACGAGTCCTTAAAAGCCACACCATTCAAGCGTTGCCTTGTAAAGACTTCCAGCACCGCGTTTCACAGGGAGCACCTTCTTCACCTTCATACGAGGTTCACCTTGCTCATCCTCACTATCTTCATCCTCACTCGAGGGACACTTTCGTGGCATGTGAGGCTCGTCGATGAATTCTTCCAAGACTGCCGATCTCGTTTTCTCTCCTTGTTTCTTCATCAAAGTCCTCACCGCTCACTTCATTAGCCATGGAAAATCTTCGTTTCTTCTCTCGATTATTTTGATTAGGGTTAGGGTTTGATAATGAAAGAGATTTGGGGTTTTATCGGATTTGGACTTTCAACCCAAGGATTTTGGTCGGGTTTATTTAAGTAATCGGGTCTTAGTCGGTTCTAATTTTGGTTTATTAACGTAATTCGACTAGTAATTGGTTTAATTTGGTTTATTATGGTTAACTAATTCCCCTACTAACAGTAAACCAGTCTCTAACCAGCCATATGGAGAATTGAGATTCGAACTTTGTAGTCGGGGATATATAGATTTGCTTGGTGTGGAAATCGGATTCGAACTATTTAATCAGGGAGAAATAGAACGAGGTAATAGTTCCGGAGACATTTGGTGCTATATGATACTACTCGTGGGGAAATAGATCGTCTTCCCAATAAACTATAGGAACTTTCTAAACCTTTTAGATACTTTCATGACGTGGCACTTTGCTATTGGTAGTATGATCTGCTTAGTTTTGCCGGCCATAAAACTTGCGTTGACCATTAAGGCAGGAGTCCCGCGGATCATTCCTCTTCGTAGTCCGCATCTCCACGCGCTAAGACGGCGCGTAACCTCTCCTCTTCCTCAGACGCATCTTAGCCAATCACCGTTCCTTCACGCGCCACACCTTCACCGATTTATCCAAGCTTCCACTGTACACTATCCATCTTCCCTCGCCGCCTTCCTCTACCTCTTCCACCGCCGTCAAACACTTCACAGGTCCCACGTGGTCCATCAACACCGAGAGACACGAGTGCGTCCCATCACCGTTCCTCCTCCACACACAAATGTTCTTATCCGCTCCGCCGCTCAGCACCAGACTCCCAGCGGCTGCGAGACAGAGCACCGCCAGACGATGGCCGCGGAGAGTCCCGCCGTGAGAGAGATATTTCTTCCCTTCCCAGAAATTAACTGTACCGTCAGAACATCCACAGTAAACAACAGACGCCGTTAAATTAACCGCCAACGCCGTCACAGCGTTCTCTTGCTTCATCAGCACGTTAACCAGAAAATGCTTCGTCCCTCTCCCTTGAAGCTCGCGTTTCCACACTTTCAAGGTCCCGTCGGCGGAACCGGTGAAGAGCAAATCGTCGAACCCGGCGGCTACGGTGTTGATCGCGTCGTCGTGAGCTTGGATCGATTCGAGACATTTCGAATCGGAGAGTCTCCAGACTTTGAGAGTCTTGTCCCACGAACCGGAGTAGAGTAAACCGAGCTCTTGGTTCAAGCTCAGAGACGAAACGGCGTCGTAGTGTCGGATCTTGAGAACATTTTTCCGGCGGCGAACCTCGACGTAGTTCTTGGGATTCACCGACTTCGTTAAAAACTCTTTAAGAGTCGGTAAGCTTCCGATTCGCGAGTAACCTCCGGTTCGTGTCTTAGACCCTCTCCAAACCCGGATTTTACCGTCTTGGTGACCGGTGAAGATCCGGTTATCTCCGGTTATCACAATCGCTTTAACTAAACCGCTTGTTGATTTAAACCCGGCGAAATCCTTGAGATCTTTCCAGACCCGAATGTTCTTGGAATCGGATCCAGTGAATAGAAGATCTCCGGAAGCTGCCAAGGAGTAGACATGACCTTCTTGTCTCACGATCGTACCGATCAAACCGTTATCCGAATCATCATCCACGTTTCGTGTCTGGTAGATCCACGGAGACTTGTAGTAAGGTGAGTAAGTCTGGTTCCACGGAGAGGGAGACATAGTAGGCGTAGTTGTCGTGTCGGTGTAGTACGGAGAGTAAGTCTGGTTCCATGGAGACAAAACCTGATTAGGAGATGAGTCCCCGCTCGTGGTCGAAGCATTGCTTTGACGTTGTTGGTTGTTCTTGTTCTTGGTACTACTGGGATTGATGACATCAGCAGCACCATGGCTCTGTTCTTCTTCGTCGGCGGAGAGGTCGGTGTTTAAGAAGGCGGCGAAAGTGAGTCTACGGTGATGACTACCACTGGTTTCTGAATCTATAACCATATTGAATAGTTGTTATGGGGTTTATGAGTTTTAATTTAGTTGTGGTGTAGGAAAATTTTCCAGGGAAAAAAAGATTCGAAATTGTTTTTTCTTCTCTCGGAAAAACTTGTTGGTTATAAGCTCAGCTCAAAAAAAAAAACTTGTTGGTTATGTGAGATTTTAAATAGAGGAGTGTGAAGAGGAAGTTGGATTACATATATAGAGAAACCCAAGGAGACAAAGTTGGTAAGCGGACGACGTGGGTTACTGACACGTGACTTTCAGACTGGAGACGTAACCGGCACATTACCGGGAGCGTCAGTTTACACATGAGATCGTTATTAAGAATTTTTTTTTTCCTAGAGAAAATTTAAGACTGACTAATCAATATCATTGTTTTTAATTGGATAACTGATGGGCGGTCTCAAAGCAACGTGCACATAATAATGAGACTGATTATGAGCTATAAAAATAGTTGATCGTCAATTGTTTACTGTATAATTATAAATTAATCATACTCTTAACTTTATGAATATACAACCACAAGAATTTAAAATACATTGAACTTTGAAAATTACTTTTTAAATCATGTTTATAGAATGGGAGGATTTCAGATCAGTACTAATATACATAGTCGTGATGGATATTATTACCCTTTTTTATTTTATTATTACCCATTTACAACATGAGTCAAGCATAAAAGACATCGCAAAATTATACTCAGACTATAATAGATCTCCCTAAATCTAATATGAATTCTTCAAACTTTTAGACAACCATTCGTTAATATGAAACTAAAAAGTGTACTAAAGGAAAACGTATGAAGCTCATAATACAACAACACCACCAAAATATGTAGGAAGTTAGACATAATATGCATATTACATATATTGGTTGAGCAATGTGAAAATGATTGTACATGAGATGCGTCCGTACAGAGATTCGGGTTTTCTGCGAAGTTGGTTGGATAATTTCAAAGTAATAGAACTAATATAAAGCGTGTGTGTTTGTGTTGGCGGCTAATTATCTTCACACGTTGCAATGTTGCATAACATCACGTAACGGTAACACTATTCTCCAACGGTATGGATTTTTATTACTTCGTTTATATGTTTTGATTTAGTTTTACATTTGAGAAAAAGTCATCTTCCAGATGTTTGACTTTTCTGACCTCCCATGAAGGCAATGAAATGAACGATAGAAGTTTTCGTTCTTGTTTGTTAATTGTCTGTGTACTTGTACTATTTTTTCTTTGTTAAACAAGTTGCAAACGGCAAAAATAAATAAATGAGCAAAAAGCAAGCTGAAAAACTTTTTGTTCTCTAGTTGACAACTTGCAGAACAGTCTTTTATATGTTTTTATTTCTAAAATTACTGAACCCAACCGAAATCAACGACTATTATTCATACTTGGTCTATTCGTGTTGATTGACTTTCATTACGTTAAAGTACAATTTTGGATGGGAGTATGAGAATAATGAATAATCAGTAACATATAAGTCCGTATATTAGTTAAATTTATAGAGTTTAGACTAAAGTTATAGAGATCAAAGTTCAAACTTATGTGCCTTATTTGTTTGTGTCTAACGATCTTATAATAAATAAACATTTCTTATCAACTCCACCAGCTAATATAGGTTTAAATTGACGAGGTAAGAAATATTCATCAGTTGTATAACGTTAAATATAATTATGAAATCTTGATTCAGTACATACATTTTAAGACTATAGATAAATAATTTAAATTTGTGTATTTAGAATCTGTTTTGAATCTCGATAATCCATGTTCAGCAACGGTTAAAATAGATGGAAAATTGACATTCCAAATGATCCGATCCTTTATTGCCAACCCCTAATTAAATTGAAAAAAGATTTTGACAGCTAGAACAATTTTGACATTTTAGGCTACATAATATCATGAGAACTAATATCGTCATCGCTTACCTTTTATCCATTTATATTATTTTTTTTTTGCTAAGAGTATCCATTTATATTTGAAAAATGGTAGTTGTCAATGGTCATGGACTCGAAATACAGAACGATGACGTCTCTGAATCTAAAGACGAAGAGGTTTGTCAGAGGGGGATCCATCGTATCCCAAAGCTTTTCACATTCACGTACGTGACGTATTATTAGACCTGAAAGGATATATCCATCTTCAGGACGTATTATTACGACACCAATACGCCACGAAATTTCTAGCTACATGAATAAATCGAATATTCACGGTTCAACGCTATGACCAAAATTATAACTACGACAACTGAATAACATATTACGTAATACGTACAATAGTTAGGTAGTTTTTTAATCATAAGTTCATAACATTTATGTTTGGTCCATAATACATCTAATCTATTAATTTAGAATCCTATTTTTATCTACTGACGGAAGTTGTCATTTAAATTTTGGACTCTTTCATAAATGTTACTAGAACATAACACACTGCTTTATAAATTGAACCTACATACTTAAACTTAACCGACGTCGGTTAATTAAATTTAACCGATGCAATATTAAAAATATTTTTTGGTTATCTCTTAAACAAATAAATCAATATCGATGGACATTACTCTTTTAATAACGTGTCTTCAATAATAATGTGTCTTCCATGATTATTTAAATTGTGCCATGAATTCACCATACATGACTTTTTATATGTGTCTTCAATACTCGCGCTATATAGACATCATGTTTGTATAAAAAATCGTGTTGTCTTCTGTTCTTATGACTAACTTCACCTGCAACATATCAAAATCGGTTAATATTTTGGCCATATATATTTCAGAACACTGACTGCACCTGTATCTAACTTGAATCATATGAATATTAGATTATGTTCACCTTTTGCATTGCATAAGTTTTCTTTTTCGTTTATCATATCACAGCATAAAAGATTATTCAGAATTAATAGATTAGATACATAAATCAATAATTTTTATATATCGTATTTTAGAAAATTTAAATACAATAATAATTATATATATATTTACTATTCCATCCGTTTTTAAAAGATGTATGTTTTAGATTTTTCACACTTATTAAGAAAAATATAAAATTTTATTTACCAATATATTGATTTTCTTAATTAACTATTCCCCATAAATTTTAACCAATAAGATTTTAATAAATACAATTATATTTTTGAAATGTACAAATTTTCATTAATAGGTGCATTGAAAATGTAAAAGATGTATTTTTGAAACGTTTTTCCAGTACATAGATCTTTTAGAAGCGGAGAGTATCATTTATCCATAATATTCTAACCATGTTAATAATAGATTTGATCAAATCCATGTTACCATATATATATTATATATAATACTAATTTTTAATAATAAAATTAGTTACATTATTATTAATTTAAATTTTGTTACGAAAATGACAACAATATCCGCGCATCCGCGCGGGTTAAATTCTACTACTATTATTATGTTAAGTATTTTTAATCATGAAATTTGGTGTCTGGTCCTAACACGACTTATCGAAACATTATAAAAGCTGATATGAAGCAATTCCAAATGTGCATTCAGTTCTAAAACTACTGCCGTCCCATTCATTTATGAGACTTAAAATCATTTAAAAATATGTGACCCTTACCATTAAATTATGAAAGCAAAATAAGCATACAGGTGAACTGGAATCGGAGATGTGAGAATTTTTTTTTTGTACTTGACCATCCAAATTACATACAATTTTGTTTTTAAAAATATAGTCCAATATTTTTCTTAACATGTGGTCTTATATGTTACATTATATAAAGAAGTGATAAACATTTTTAACCACAATGTATCAATCATTCTTGCAGTGTTAAAATTTATACTAATTTTTTTTTGTTTTTGACAAAAGATACAATGACCATTAGTAGCGGAAAGTAAAGAAGACAAGAAACACAATGACAACCTACTAACAACAACAAAGTAGCGAAGGAAAGCAAAATAACCGACGCAATAAGATGGATATATATATTAACCACAATGTTATATATATCTTCTTAACATCAACCACAATAAAACTTCTAAGATTTTGCTCAAAAAAAAAAAAAAAAACTTCTAAGATCTTAGAGACAGTACATCGATATACACATTTTGTTGTTATTAAGTTCAAATAAAATGAATTTCTATTTACTAACAGTGTCGCTTTTTCTCACTGCTATATTTGTTATACCTCAGCGCTCTGATTTCTCTAAAATCCTAAGAAACTCCTATATTTTGCAGCTAACCTATATGATTGCTAGATGGAGCTTGAATTAATAATTTAGATTGCAAATGTCGCTTTCTGCAACCCGACCAAAACCACCGTTTCAATCAGACAAAGTTGCATTTTTTTCTCTTTCAGGAGTAGTTTACACTTTGCACGCCGTGTATTTGACACGACATGAATGTATTATTATGTGATAAGCTTTGAATTATTATACGATCGATCGCTGTCTAATATATACCAACGTTTCCAAAAATATCATATCATTGTCTTTAAATATGTATGGTACGTATGCATGCCGTCACAACCATGGCAAATAGTACAAGCCCCGTATGTATGGTACGTATGCATCTATACCAATTACAGAAATGCTAAGAATACTTTAACTTTCCCCTTCGTATATAATACTAACAATTATCATTATTGTAAAAGACACAACTGGTAGTTCGGCACAGCACAGCACAGCCACCAATGGACAAAGAAACAAATCTTTGTTACCCTGGAACTAAGGAGATAGGGAATAGATTTTTCTTCATTTTGGATGGCTTAACTGATCCTAGTCGATGCGTGGTCCGAGTAGAAACTGAGCTTTCTATATATATATAAGCAGAAAATCTAATGAATTTAAAACGTAGATAGACAAATTGAATCTAATAAACATACTACTTATATTTATATATAAATTTAATTTGCACGTTAAATAAATGAGAAAAGATATGATACACACAGCTGACTACACCGACTATTAACTTAATAATACGAAGGGGATACACATGTGGTTAGTTTTGGTAGATTGAAATAAGCTAGTTCAAAAATACCTTTTCACCCACGTTAATATATATTTACCTAATTAATTTAAATTAGTTTGGTGTAACTAAATCTTAAACTGAGAAACAAAAACTGAGAAATGTGTACGATTTCAGAGTCTTGTTCTTTGAAGAAACATTTATATATAGGAAATTCCATACAAATAAAATTTCCTTATTAGAGCAACCTTGTGGGCTATATTCTCAAACAGATGTTCTCAAAAATTTAAACATTATCATTTTAATTAAATAATTAAATTATAATCTAAATTAGTTAATTATCAAAACATTTAGATGAACACATATAGAATGAGAGGTACTTATATATATGGAGAGAGGTTCTCAAAGATTTTTCTTTGATTTTTTTTCTTTTAAAATTTTATATACTAAAACCTTAGTTTGGAGTGAAGATGCTATTAATTTTTTTTGGTGTCAATGATCCTGTTACAGTTTGAGCAACATAAATGAATATTTTTAAGCAAAAAAAAAAAGAAACACAAACACCTTTTTCACAACAAGTGTATATGTTTTTTTTTTAACAAGTGTATATTATATTCCATAAATTTACAAGATACTTTGATAATCGATAATTTTATGTTCGGTATTTCTTTTGCCATCGGTTAACGGTATCTTAGTTTTCTAAAGATATATATGAAAAATTAATTAATACCAACAGCGATGATACTATAATGTTCAATGTATCTCTACGATATGTAATTTATATTGTAGGTTTTGAAACGTAGAAAATGCACACCCTGACTTTTGTAGTGCTGATACACTGTTTTCAGATTTACGATTAATATATAGATATCCCACATTCCTAACTATTAAATACCAAGTATTACACGTAAGTATAAAATATTCCAGATACATATTTGTGTACGTTTTCGGCTGTTTTTGCCTTCATAAAAAAATGACTGCAAATATGTCAACCGAAAATGATTTACAGCAGCAGTAGGTGTAGTTAATATGGTGAGAACAGCTTTAATATAAAATTGTGATTTCTATGTACAATATTCGGTATTCCGTAGTTTACTGATGATATCTTTGGGTAATCACCAACCGTAGGGCTGGGATAGCAAATAAGCATATATAGGGCCGGTCCTAAAATTTTGGGGGCCTGAAACAAAATAGAAAATAAGGACCAGTACACAACATCACAAAAAATTTAACGTGGGTATTATATGAATACTAAACTTTTATATATATATAATATAGTTGAATTTTTATATTTTTGGGGCTTATAAAAAACGGGAACATGTTGCAAATGTTTCAAGACGCATGGCTCAAGGCAGAAGTATATACATGCCTACATGGTTTACCAAAATACAAAGACCCATAAGATCAGACCTGCGTGGCGCTATTTTTTCCTTTTTGTTAGACTTGTCTAATCTTGCGTGATATTTTAATCAAACCGATTCCAAGACTCTAAACAAAACTCAAAAGGTTGAGTCACAAAAACAAACGCTATAATTTTAGCTAAAACGACACACGTGTTGATATGAGTTATACATGTAACCTATAAGTGACATGACATGACATCATCACCATGTCCATGTTTATATGAAATCTGGTATAAGTGTACTTGTTAGGTGAGGAATAACTAATATGTAAGAGCAGGCCCGGCTTACATAAATTATGGACTCTTAGGCTTAGATATTTTTTCTCCCGAAATTATAACTATATTTCTGTAAATTCACAAATTAGGACCCTAATCTTTATATTATTTAACAAATTAGGATCTCAGTTTCTTAAAAAAATTTGTCAAAAAAGAGGACCGTGTGCTTGAGCACACTCCAAAAGCCGGCACTGTGTAAGAGCATCAGTATCGATTAAGTCTCTTTATCACAGTTTTTTTATGCATTTATATTAATATTTTAAGCAATATATACATAGAGAGTGGTAAGAGGCAATGAAAGAAAATCATCTTGAAAACAGCATATTAATTATGTATACTTTTTTTCTCAGTGATATTAATTTGTTACGAAGTTAAAAATCCATTACAATTATGGTGTTCATGCTGAAATAATCTTACTAAAGACAAGAAAATCCATCAAAACAAGTATTTAAATTTCGAGGGACCAAATTCATGATACAATTCATAATACATTCATAGTTCCTTTCCAAACATCCCATTAGCAAAAACCTAATTCGTTTTATTTAGTGTTTTTGTAATTTTCATTATCAAATATAAAATTGTTAGCCTAAATTTCAGGAAAGTATTATATTAAAAATTAACTTTATATATTTGTATGGATATCTTATCATATACTCCCTCCGTTCGGATATAAATGACGTTTTAGAACTGTTCTTTTGTACCAATATATCTGACGTTTTCCAAAAAACTAGGTGGAATATAGTAGTAATGACTTCACTTGTCCTTTATATTATTCTTTCTAACAAATAGAAACGTATGCATTAATTAATGAACGAGGATAGAAAAGGTATTGTGCAATGTTTCTTGTTTGGTGTGAAAGTGTGTCAAACGTCAAATATAAAAATACGGAGGGAGTACCAATCGTATAAGTTTATCTATTTAGTAAATAATTACAAGTCAAAATTTGTGTATGGGGAAGTTTTGATTAATAAGCTACAAGTCATCTATAATATTAATTAACAAACAAAGAAAATTGGTTTCAATAAAATTCAAGCAGAAGTTACTAATGACGAGGAGATTTCAATGCCTTAGTAGAACTAGAATTCAGAAATTTATTAAATTATGTTGAAAAGTATATATCAAGTAGATTTTAGATTTTTTTAACAAAAAAAAAATGAAAAGAGGAAAATTAATATTTAATGAGTCCATATAAAAAGATCCTTTTAGCAACAAAAGGGGATATTTTTAATTAATAAAAATCTATATAAGCATTTCTTTTAAACCGTCACACAATTTTCTCAGTTACTATTTTAATAACCATTAAAAATCTATAAATACTTTTTACACATAAGAATTTTCATCATAATATCTTTTATAGTCATATAATTTTAATAACCGACTTTTAAAGATGTAACTTTTCAATATAATTTTCATAACTGTAATAAAAATAAGGTATACTTTTCTTATAAATTATATTTTTAGTAATAACACCTTATAAGAAAAATACATCATAATTTCTTTATATTTTTATTCCAGTTATTTGAAAATATTATAGAATTTTAAAATAATTTAAATTATTGAAAAAGTATCAGTCGCACTTTAAATCGCTTGTTGCTAATGTGTAGCTTCAAAAAAAACATATATACTCGATGGTTACAAATAAATAAATATCTATAAGATAAGTTCTGATTTATGCTCAATTTTTAGCAAATATGTTTGAAATTAGCATTTAATGTTTATTGAAAATTTAATTACATCATTCTAGCTTTGTTAAGCACTGGTAGTGTTTTCAAACTTGTATGCTTCCAAGCACTAGGTTAAGCTCTTGCTTTCTCTCCACTACTCAAAAACTGTATGGCCTTGGTCATAATTGTAATCCTTGCATTTTAAACATAGACTATACTACCAAAGCTTGCCATTTGCAGCTCTCTTCTCAGATTTTAAGGTAAATCAATGCCTTATGATCTCCGAGCCGGACTTGGGCAAAGGAGACAAAATATCTGATATATGCATTCTTTCTAGCAGAGGCTGCATCTAAGCTTACGGGTTTAAGCCTTGACAAGTTCCATGGTAAACAATGAGTTATCTTCTTTCAAGTGTAATAACATCCCGGCTAATCAATCTTGAGAGCCAGTGAAACTCACTGTGAATTTTCTTTTAATTTCTGCAGGGGAGAAGGTGGGAAACGGCGGATACCGTATTCTTGTAAGAGTATGTATGGAGCTCTTCCAGATAGTTGCCATATTCACAATTCACAAAGCCAGACAGAGATTGTAGTTGTGCAAATAGGATACAATGAAAAGTTTATGAACATTTGAGAAAAATCTTAATTCGATAGAGACCTTTTATGGGGTATTTCATCATCAAATCTGATAATGGACTTAACATGTAGAATGTCAAATATTATAAGAATATATTCCCTCCGTTTTATAAAGAGCGTCGCTTAACACATTTCAGACAGATTAAGAAAGTGATAAAATATACTAATGTACCCTTATTAAATATTTAATTATTTAAATAAAAATAATTTTAAAAATATTTATTGGTTAGTTGAAAAGGTAATAAAGAGATTATATGTGAAAAATGTTATTGGAAATGTACTTATTTTGAAACAAGAAAAATTTTTTAGAATGACACTTATTAAATAACAGAGGGAGTATGTTTTTCTGGAACTCAATCGAAAAACATGGAATAAAAGGATCTAATCGTATTCTGAATATAAACTTAGTGACGAGGACTACTATAGAGAATAAAAAAAAAGTACTGATCAATTGATAAATTTGCAATTTCGTACACAAATGTTTGATGTTTAAAAGTTGGAGTCCCTAGCCATAACCATAGGGGATGGTAACAAGTTTCTAAAGCCATGCGGAGAAACATCTCCGGGACTATAAAGAAAATGTTTGGGCAATCAATTCTAGAGTCATATAGCTAGTGTTTTATTCTATCGATAAGCCAAGCCAAGTAGTTTGACCGGTTTCAAATTGCACCTTTATTGCCATCATAAATAAATAATATTAGTCCTTTAACTGCACCTTCATGCAAGTAAACTTTTATTTTTGGGGGGTCACAAGCAACATACTAGTCCATATTTTATCCCCCCAGCCAGAGATACTCTGCTCATCCAGTGTTCTCTTTTATGGACCAAACAACTTCTAACCTTCTTGAGGCGCCTGCTGACATCATCACCACAGATGATACTCTGAAAGAGATTAATGGTGAGGGCGGTGCCTACAGTAATGAAGCCGCTTCGCTTAATAGATTGGCCGAAATGGAGTTCCTGGTATTGCCTGCTGGTTTACCCATCCCTGAAGTTCCCTTTGAAGAAGTTGGTACCAAGAAAGCTAGGGACTACTTCTCTCCGGTTTACGTCCTTGCTGTGTACATCCTTAACAAGGCTATATGTGCAGACACCACAAACAACAACAATGTGAGGTTTGGGTTAGCCAGGATGGAGGCTGTAATGCTAGGGTGGTTCTCAAACCAGAGAAAAGTCAAGATAGAACCAGTTCCTAACTATTTCATGACCCTTGTTGCTGCTGATAGCGACCTGATAACCGAGCTTCTAGAACCAGCAAGGGATGCAGCTTGGCTAGTACCTATGGCAGCTGAATACATCTTCCGTTCAAAGGGGCATCACTACACGCCTGCCTGGAAATCTGATTACATTAAGAGGTGTGATAGCATCTTCAAAGCTTCCATGAAACCAGATGTTGGGACGTTCCTACCAAGTGACTTGCTCTATCATTATACTTTTCATTGGATAACCCCTGCAAGGATTTGGAAGGTGATGAAGGCCCATGAGGACAGTGGACTCCCGGATACCATAAAGTTGAGGATGACTTGTTCACCTGTTGGGGCTGCCTTGGTGACTACAACTGCTGCTGTTTTGAAGCCTTTTAGCGCTGGTGGGTTCTTGGATGACCTGTTAGCTCTAAATATTACCAAAATTGACAAGATCCTCGAGCTTGATGCAAAAATTAGGAGCAATCCTACCCTTTATCATATGAACCCTACTGCCTATGGTGAGGCATTTTTGGCTGCTGGTCCTAGGAAAGAATTTGAAGATGGTAAGGAAGAGGCTAAGAAGCTGGCACCACTGCTCCAAGCATTCTGTGACACAATGCTCAGAAATGCTCCACTTGGACGTCAGAAGGTTTTGAGAAAGCATGGTAATAGTAATCCAGCTTTGAGGCAAAGTGCAAAGAGGTTCTTCCAGGAGTATTGCAGAGAAGTCCCCACATCGCTAGATGAGGTGTTTAGTCAGCTGAAGAAAAGCAAGGCAGGCATTGAAGACCCGTCAGGTGCTGATGGTAATCTATCTTTGAGGCAAGGTGCAAAGAGGTTGTTTCATGAGGTTGGCAGATGAGTCCCCACATCACTAGCTGAAGTGCTTGGTCAGAAGAAGAAGAGTAAAGCAGCCATTGAAGACCCGTCAGGTCTTAATGAAAGTGGCTAAAGAGACAGTGCCAGGATCAGTAGTATTGCAGCACAAGCCCAGTTTGTTTCTTTTGTTTCGTTTTCTATGAGTTTCGGTTTCCCTAATCCGTAGAGGAGGGCATTATGCGAGATGATTCTTCTTTTTCCAGTTTTAAGTTTGCACTCTTGGTAGAAATCTTTCAAAAAAAAAAAAAGTTTACACTCTTGGTTTGTGTCATTTATTGTCTTTGGGCTTTTTGTGTTTTAGAAAGAAAATTCTATCATAATATAATATCAGTGTAACATCTCGAGTTGTGATATATTGGAAGATTTAAAATAATGGATTTGACTATTTTGTCACCAAATTTGACTTAACTTTTTCGAAGCACATTCTGAAAGAACTCCAGAGTTAATCATGCTTGGGCTGGAGTAGTGGAAGGATGGATGATCTATTGGGAAGTGATTTGTGATAGAGTGCGAGTGAGGCCAAAGTACGGAAAAAGGTCGGGTGGTGATTGTAGGGTCAGTAAACAATGATTTCGAACCTTTAAAAAATTAACGACCGACCGTCGGATGGGATGGGGTCCACGAACCGAGAGAGTAGGCGTGGGTGGCCTATTAGCCATGGGCGGTCGGAACGTTACAATCAGTCAAGTTGAAAATTCAGATTGAAATTAACATCCATGGAGTGTGTTACCCACAGATAAGCATGTACATTTGCTCAAAACCATAAGAATAATCTCTGAAATAATACAAAATAATACTCCTTAAGTCTAACGCTCTAGAAGAGAGAGGAAACATACTGTAAAAGACAAGTTTCTACTTGGTTTTATCAGGCGTAAACAAATGGAGGAAAGGAAAACAGAAAAACAGAGAGAAGAATTTTCTAAAAAGGCTTTGTTCCAATTAAATATAAGTCATAAAACCCAACTTAAGTTCTCAAACTATTTGTATCCGAGTAAGTCAAAATATTCTGTTCATTAAAATAATTTACTGTCTAATAAGAATAAACAGATGGCAAAAGCAAAGCCAGGACTAGGGGTTTTAATTAATCTTGGAGAAGTAGAAGAGCAGACAGATACGTTTACCGGAATGTTCATGCAAAAGCCAAGTTCTTGAGCTTCAGTGATAAAAATATATGCACATATTTTTACTTGTAACCACTAACCATAACACAATCTTCACGGGAAACCATAACTTGAAAGATTGCCACAAAACAAGTTTTCTTTTTTTTTTTTTTTCAATTTAACTCTCAAATAAATAAATAAACTCTCAGTTCACGATATGATGTTTTCTTCTCACAGAAGCAACCCGAATCTGAAATCATGTGCGACCCAATCAATGGTGAATCTTCCATGCTTCTTGTTTACACACTGCTGGATTCTATTTCTTGCATCACAAGGCAGATGGTTCACGATCATGTCGTGGATGCCAACGTGGCAAAGTTCAGTGTCCTTGGCGTATAACTCAACCAGCTTCGGCAAAAGAATCTTGTTGTCTTTGGAGATTCCTACGTTTGATCTTACATACTCTTCTTTACCACATTCTAGCTCCATCATTACGTTCTTCGGCGTATATATACGGACCTATAAGAATCATAAGATTGTTTTTCAAAACATACGTAATACTTCACGTGGAAGCGTATACCACAAGGAACATGTTTTGAGTTGCTTACTGATGGATCTGAGAAGTTCCCAGAGCAAAGCGCGAAATGAAGAAGAGGCTCAGGGTGAGTTATAGCATAATCCTTACCCAAGTCTCCAGCTTTACCCTTTGGTTTAGAAGCAAACAAGAACCTAAATACCTGTTAATAAGCAAATCCTTTAAGTTCTGAAATCAAATTGTAAATGTTGAAAACTACAAACAATAATAAACTTGCCTGTCCGGGACGAGAGACACGGCAACGAAGAATTGAAGTCTGAATTGTATCTAAGTTCAAGCTTCGACCTCCAACGTTATACGCTGCCTATAATACACATAAGAATAAGCCGTTGATATTGTTACTTTACTGTGACTTGAGACTCAAGTAAGATTGTCCTACTACCTTCAACAATCCAGATACTCTTTTCATACTGTTTTTAGGGTTTCCATACACAAGAATTGACTGCAAAAAAAAAACAAAACATAAACCCAAGAAAACAAGTTAATGTCTTACAGAGATTTATCAAGATGAAAAATTAGTTTTTAGAAGCACTACATGCATAACCAAAGAGTTGTGTATGTTGATCCAAAAAGCTAGCTTCTCTTCATGATTCAACTTCCTTGGATTAACTCCTTCTAACTTATTAACAAGAGACCTAAACATTTACATTAAAAATAAAAATATAATTAAATAAATAACATAGTCTGTCGGACTGATGTAAACCAAGAGAAGTGGTTATTAGTGGAAACCTGAAATGCTTTAAAGAAGGTTCAACTTCGTTTAACTTCTCAGAATCTCTACATATCGATTTCACCATTAGTAACTTGTCGTATGGTCGGCTAGTGACCTTCAGCTTCCCTTTTCCGCGAAATGGACTACTAGATTCTTGATCATCATCAAATGATTCTTGATCCCCAAGTTTACGAAATACTTCTGTGATACACTTGATCATCTCTTCAGACAAAGTGTTTGGTGATTTGGTAACGTTTTCAGAAACATATGTCCCAATCATCACATCGATATCAGCTTGCTGTAACCGAAAAAGCATATTAGTTTGTTGTTGAAAAAAACTCAATAAAATCACTTTACCTAAAGTTGCTTTTACCTCAAGCATTGAGAAAGGAAGAGAGTGATGGTACGATGAGTCCATCGCTTGAGGAGACATTCTAAAGGAATAGCCTGAACAATGAGACAACGATGAGTGGCTGCGGAATATTCCTGAATCCTCTAGAACTTTCTGATCGCTGCGGACCGCGGTTTTTGGTGAATCAATGAGATTAGTAGACCCAAGAAGATCCTCTGATATCTCTTTCCCCTCTGGTTCTAAGTTACTTGTAATTCTGTTGTTGAAGAACCTTCGGTATAACAAAAGAAGATATCTTTCTAAGTACATCACTTGCAGCTCCAAGCCTGCGATTTCACTCACCAGTTTCTTTGCTTCCTAAATCATGAAACCATTAAAAAACATCTCAGAGAAGATACTCAATGGCTTACTTGTGTTACAAGGTAGCCAAAGGTTAGTTCTGTTCTGTAACCTTGGGGATAGAAGGATCTTCGTTTCTACAATCTTCCAGGAACAGTTTGCGTCTAAGAACTGTCTCCAACTCACGCCGTACTAAAACTTCATCTTCTTGAAACAGCAAATCAAGCTGCAAATAAAGAGTTTTTTTGAAGATTTAAGATCTGTTTTGATTTTCTTAAAGAACTTGAGACAATCTTTAAAGAGAACTTTCTTCAAACCTCATCACATGACACTCTCTGAGGATGTAGTTTTCTGCATTTTACAAGAGATTTGAGCTGTTCTATCTCTCTCTGCAGCGTTTGATCCTAATGAAGAAAAACAATGTTAATTTGATGAGGGATGGAGAAAAAAACTTTAACAAACAAAGTTGACCGTTCAGACCATGTGAAATCTATCGATGTTGTGTATGGCTTCACTTGATTTGTTGTTTTTGAGAGATTTTTTGAGGACTGGATCACTGGAAAAATGGTGGACAACACAGAAACTAGTTAAGACAGGACTGCTCTGAGTCAAATGTAAAGGAATGGAGAAGAAGAGACAGAGAACCTTCTTGAACGTTTGTGAATCGAATTTGTTGTTGTCATGAGTGATCTGAACTCTGAAGGGTTTCTTCGGTGAACAACGTGTTATATGACTCTTTGTTATATGAAAAATCAGAAGAAAATCGACTAAGCAACTGATATTCACTGAAACGCATTAATGAGATATATAAAATAATTAGATAGTGACAAAAATGTTACAGAAGAACAAAGAAAAGGTCAAACACAGATGAAAAAATGAATAAACATTATACCACAAATTGAATGAGACTACTCACTAAAATAAAGAAAGTTTATCTTAGTATAAAATGTATTTTTTTATAGAAAATATATTTTTGTTATAGAAAATGTATAAAGTACTAAATTGTTTGATACTAGTATTATTTTTTCATCTCTTCTTCACATAACTTCTTTAGGTTACAGTAAAGGCATAGATTATATATAGCGCATGGTTTTATTGAGGATTGGGCACAATGACTATCACAAAAACAAGAAACAATACGAACATATTGATTAGTCTTAATTTATCTTTTTCTAGTTTTAATTTTCAAATTTTATTTTTTAGTTATAATTGGCGTCAAGTTTTTTTTTGGGATTAGTTTTTTTTCACAATATGGTTTCCCTTGGATAAAAGTACATTTTATTCTCTTATTTTCCACATATTTATGTTAAATTCGAGTATTTTGTGAATAATAAATACAACTGTTTTAATATCTATCGCGTGGTCAAAGTTCCATCTGAATATAACTCGTTGTCGGATATATAACCATTTGCATAATCATTATAGAAATAATTTGGCTATCTATCTATTTTATGATTCATAATTTCATATTTGACCAGTCCGATCTTAGAAAGAAACATGCCTTTGATTGAAACACTATTATTATTAAAATAAAGTATCTTAAAATAAAAAAATGTCTTCTCTTTTTGGGTAATTGCATCAAAAGAAACAAACAATACGTAATTATTGGTTTGACATTGGGTCTGATGTTTTGTAAAAAGTTACCTTTTTCATGCAAACAAAAATCACCAAGGACCACTTACATATTAAAGATTTCCTATTTTTTGTGTGTGTGAACTTGTAATGTTAATTTATCTTTATGATCATATTGGTTCTTAGATGATAATCAAGACGGGTTGTGGACTACGTTTATACACCAGGTTTTATAAAAGTATAGTAATTTATATCATAATTTCCTTTATGATTTTTTTGGGGTCAAAGTTTCCTTTATGATTTATCGGTTAAATATAGGACCGGACCTGATCAGTATCAACAGATTTTATTACAAAATATTCTAAATTATTTGGAGCATGATTGTATGCTTGTGCTAGTTTTATTTGCATGAAATATTACCTGATTTATAAGTTAATTTTCTTTTATATGGACATAACAATAAACTTAGATAAACTCGTAGTATTTTTTGTGGGAGAGCTATTTAATATTGGAATTTGCAAAAATTTATTGAAAAACATGAGATTCTCTTGAAATTTTGGTTCCACGTCGTGTATATGTATATCGTTGGCCATATATACGAGTCAAGTGGAGCCTTTCTAAGCCTTACTCAAGATTCAAAATTTTGAAAAAGCATTTCACGAATATAAAAGAAAACTTCTTTTGACAAAGCATTATCCGAAAGAGTTACTAATGGTAAATGACAAAAAGTTACTTTGGTGGGGTGTCTTTTGAATAAAGAGATCGTGCATGGAGTGGCAAGCACTTGATTGAAATGGTAAAGGAAAGCCTTAAAAGCGATGAAAGGTGAGAAAGCTGTCAAAACCTTTTGCTATAACAAATCTACTATAGGCAACGTACTATTAGAGATACATATTTTCTAAAATAAATGTGCCATTTAATGTTGTAAGTTGTAACAGACTAGTCCCTCAATAGCCAATGACACAACACAAGTTTTGGCGCGATATCATCGATAACATTATTATAAAAAATAACGCATTTGCAAAATATTGCTAGAGTTGGTTTTGTTTGGAATTATTCGGTGTGTCTAAACGTAAATTCAAGTCTGTTCATGATCAGACTATAGAACAAAACAAAACTTTTGTGAATATATAGAAAGAGATAAAGAGAATCCAAGAGAGAGGTTATAGAAGATTCATAGTTTGGGATTGTGTTCTTCGTTTTGTGGTTTCCCATGTTTATGTTCCGTAGTTTTCTCTCCGAGACGTAAGGCGACAACTCTTTCTTGTCTTCTGAGTTCTTGTCTCGGTTGCCACATTTTCAACACAAACTAACTCCCAAGTGTATCGGCTCTTCTTACCATGCACCCACTAATCTAGTATTACAATTTTCAGGACAGTGTTTTATAGCTAGTTGGTCGTGTAAAGTATACAATTTTTTTTTAAAAAAGTATACAAAAATTGTCCATACCAGACTGTGATGCCTTAAACTTTTATATAAACTTTAGCAGATAATACCGATGCTTCATGAGTGTTATCCCATGTCACCAAAATGAAGTTACTAACTTGTACAGATGTTTCTGCTCATAGCTTCACAAAGAGGCAATGGTGAAACAAGAAAGAAAGATTAGACAATGAACAAACCACTTTGAGAGCGTGGCTTACCAGGCATCAACAAGGTTCTTGGTAGCTAAGTAACGATCATGTAGGGACCTGTAATATCAGAAACTTCTTTCTCACTAGCACCAATACAGATGCATTCCCCAAAGCAGGCTGCATTGAGGCTCTCTTCTCCAAGACACATTCCATAATAATCTCAAGCTTTTCTACAGCTGGGCTAAAGACACAGACACTGCTTATTACCTTTTCTTCTCCCACAAACAAACAAAACCATTGTAAAATCAAAAACATTTTTCTTTCTTACGTTTGAGTTTCTTTATCTTTGTTTTGGAACTTCATTTCCTCAACACACTGCAAAAGTGTTTAACTGGCGAATAAGCTTTCATTCAAGAAGGATGACTATACCAAAATATTGAGTTTTAAATGCAAAACTCACAAGACTAACTGCTCTCTGAGCGCTTCGAGCTCCAGCTCCTCTAACTCGAAATCTGAGCTTCAGTAGCTCTGTTAGATGAAAGAAAAAGACTCTTTAACCCAAATCTTTAGCGGAGATGGCAGAACGTTTGATGATGGCGCTCTTCTCGCATTCCACCAATTCATTGGTTAAACAGAACCAGGGTCGTTACACATACATATGATCAACTAACAATAGACGTTTTGGTCTAATTAAGATGGCTTATGTGATGATAGTTAACCTTTGTCACTCTATTATCCAAGAACAAAAACAAACTCAAAGCAACAGCCGAATCAAATGAAAACAAAACCCATCCATAGATAGAAAGAGGTTGATACTGGTTCAGTCTGAGACGGTTTTCAAGACAGTTAAACAAAAACACCAAACTGCAATCAAATTCCAAAAGGGAGTTTTGGCGGAAAAAAAAAAACTAGGAGATGGTTTTGTTCTTGAGCCACTTCGATTCCAAATACTCGCTCACCAAGAGCTGGACGTTGCAACTCGACAACCTGTTGTAGAGTTCCAACATCTCCTGGACAAGTTTCGAAACTTCACGGTTTCCTAGCTGCGTAGGATCATTCTCTTCGACATAGATCTCCATCTCCTTCAAACCCGGAAAGTAGTCCAAGAAATGCTTTATCATCGCCATCTCTTTCATCGTCCCTCGAAACCCTTGAATCTCCAGCTCTTTCACTGGACAAACCGTGAGCGAAAGTCCTTTCCCCTCCCGAGGGATGCAGTCACAAGCATCCCCGCACTCATCCGTCACATGGTGCACCAGACCTCCCTAAAAAGCACAACCATTAAGAGATTCAAAGTATGAAACACTCAATGTTTGTGACAAACGAGTAATGTTTTTATATACCTGAATGAGTAGAGTTTCTAAATGTGGACAGTTGCTTAGAAGAGCAGGCATTGCTTGCCATCCTCGTTCCTTGTTACTCTTAATAGCTAATGATTTGAGGTTGTTGAACACCGGCAACGATTCAGAGCACATAGAAAGTACCTAGACAAAAAAACAAAACAAAACATTTTGGAAATACATTATGTTTCAAACCTAATCAATCATGTTTCAAACTGACCTCAATAGTATCAGGAAACAACTCAAGATTGGGAACGTTTCGAATCCCGTGGAAGAGTTTCCACACATTACTAAATCCGAGAGCATCTTCCTCGTCAAACAAAACATGATCTGGATCTCTAAGTCGCTTGAGCTGGTCTTCACTTAAGCAGAAGACGATTCTAGCCTCAAACAAGTTGTCCATATTCACCACTGGATAGTCCGACGCAACGAAACCGAAGTAGTTAAAGCGAAGGAGACTCGGCGTATCGAACGATAAACTGCACAAAACATCGTTCAGCCTAATCGTTAAGGTCTTGACGCTTGCGCTCGACACCGTGACACCCTCCGTATCTTCCCACACAACATCAAGCAGAAGCAACTCTTCGAGGGAAGGAAGAGCACAAAGCAGAGTGTTAAACTCGTTGGGAACAACAGGAACCGAGTCGAGAACCAGAGTTTTAAGCGACGGTAAGGAGATGCGATCAGCAGCAACCAGGGAGAATTCAGACCCGTAGTCTATTCTCAGTCTAACCAGCGTGCTGCACTCGAAGCATTTGGGAGAGAGCTGATACTTAGTATCATCGTCGTCTTCGTCTTCAAGGTTCAACATGATTGCTAGATCAAGATCCGAGACGCCGCGAGCTAACGCAATGCTGATCCAAGCGTCCAGACGTTGGGTGTCGACCACGGTGAGACACTTGAGGGAGAATTTACTCAAGGGAGAGTTACCGTGCAAGGTTAAAACTCTGTCCACGAAGTCCATGAAGCTCTGTATGATGTCGTCTCTGTACCGCTTGTCTTCTTCGGGGTGAAGGAAGACAGAGTCATCGATGGTGAGATAAGGGACGAACGCGAGAAGGTTGCGCCACCTCTTGGCGAGAATGGATGTCAGAGCGGCCTCCTTTGTGGTGAGGAAAGACAAGATGTGACAAAGAACCTCGTCTGGAAGATTGCTAACACGATCCATCTTCTCTGCACATGAAAGAAAGAAGTAGACAAAGGTCAGAGCTTTTTAAGTACCAAACTTCAGGTAACGAGAGACTAATTCTAATTGAGTGAAAACCAATCGACAAGGTAACCAAAGGAGGAATATTAACCAAAGGAGGGAACTTTGAATCAAGAAACCCTAAGAAGAGAACAGAATCAGTAGTAGCGGAAGAGATGAGTAAAGTTTAAGGCATCTACCTGTTCACAAATGTTTAATCCAACACCCAAACTCTAGAGATTTTCAGTGCATGCAGGTGAGAGCAAATGAGATTTGAAAGTGTTAATTTCTGTAGATATGAAGAAAAAGCGAACACACATAGGGGTTTGATATTGAAGACAAGCAAGACTCGAGCCTAGTGTGAATACCTTTTAAATGACACCGGTTAAAATCGATGGTAATGTTAACCGGTTTAAATCGATTGTTTTTGTTTGGACCGGTTTTCAACCATTAAAGTTGAGAAAATGTGTGATCGTGATCAGTTCATAAATCCCACAGACCAGGAAGAAATTCGATAATTTGATTCAGTTAACGAAATCAACTAAAGAGAAATCAATCATTTGATTTCAAAGCAGACAATAATAAAATGAAGAAATGTGATACCAAACAATGGTCTCGGAAGCTCTAGCCAAATGATGAGCCCTGGGGCAAAGAAAAAATTTGTATCCCTAAAAGTCTATGTTTATTCAAAATTAAAAAATATTTAGAAAACTTTATAAATAAATATTTTGTAAATTTTATGATGAAAAACAAAATTTAACTGTTTTTGGGCCCTTTTCAATCTATTTTTTATTAAAAATAGTTGAAAATTGTGTAAAATCTATAAATACACAAAAGATAGAAAAAAATTTAACTGTTTTCGGGCCCTTTTCAATCTATTTTTTATTAAAAACAGTTGAAAATTGTGTAAAAACTATAAATACACAAAAGATAAAAAAAATTTAACTATAATTATATGGGGGACATAAGGTTGGACCCGGGACGGTCGCACCCATTGTCCCTCCTCTTAAGCCGGCACTGGCTCTAGCTGTATAGAACCAAAGATCAAAGAGATATATAGACTTATATAACTTTATAACATATCACCAAGAATTTTATAATCCATGAATGTGTCAATTTGAAGCAAAGATGTATTGAGTCTCTCTTCTCCAAGTCACATTCCAACAATCTCAAGCTTTTCTACAGCTGGGCTAAAGACACACACTGCCTGCTATCCTTTTTTCTACCACAAACAAAACCATTGTAGAATCAAAAACATTTTTTCTCCTTAAGTTGACTAATCTCTCTGAGCGCTTCAAACTCCAGCTCTCTAACTTGAAATCCGAGCTTCAGTAGCTCTCTGAAGTGAAAGAAGAAGACTCTTTAACCCAACCAGAAATTTGGAACTGTGATTCGAGCATAGAAGAAACTAACAACCTCAAAGGTCTAGAGCCAACTTTACACGTAGCACCAGCTACAAAGACAGAGCTTGCTTTTATGGGACCTTTGTTAAAATCATTACAAGGAAAAGAAACTAACTAACAGAACTGTTTAGATGCATTGTAACTACTCTTAATTGAAAGCTTAAAGCTGGCGCATAAGTGGCGCATAAGTCAAATAGTTCAACACATAAGTCAAATTTTAACAATACTCTAATAACAATACTCAAATAGTTCAACACCAGAAGTCAAATTAACAATACACCACTAACACAGAGCACCTAATACACACAACGATACTAATAAGCTTCTTACTATTGCCCTCTTCCTCTTCCCCTCACACTTGTCCTCTTCCTCTTCCAGGCACTAACGGAACAACCTCTTCATCGACCTCTTGCCCCTTCCACTCACCCGGCCCCACCTTGTACAACTTACCACCTCCACAAAGCATGAGCTCCCAGTTAAACGTGTTATTATTATTTGAATAATGTCTGGTTTAATGTTTGGTTAACCGTGTTATTATTATTTGATTAATGTCTGGTTTAATGTTTATTAATGATATTTTCTATGGAATTTATATGCGTATTCACCAAATATTATAATAAGATTGATTATAATAATTTCTTAAAAAAATTGTTAAACCCGGTTGAATCCAGTTTTTAAAACATTGTATTCAATTAACAAGTTTCTTTACTTAAAAGACGATTAAATTAAATTATCCAACCGCGTGAAAATCAAACCAAAATCCAAATTAAATACTTCGAAAATAAAATGTTTTTTTAGACATTTTACACGCTAATTTTTTATTTAACAACGTAACAACCGAATAAAATATGGCCATCAAACCTGTGTTGTAGCATTGCGAAACATATTTTCAAGAGAAAATCTCACATAAATTCATGAACCTAATACCAATTTCCATATAATTAATGATACAGTCATGTTTCGTATTAAATAATACAGCCAGGTTTTGTATTACTGTACGTATGATACAGCCAGGTTTTGTATTAAATAAAAACATAGACGTCTAGTTTATATTGTCACAAACACTTCCTTGCAAAACTCAGCCATAATGAATCAGGGGCGGATCTATTTCAGGAAGGGGGCACGTGCCCCCGACTACTTTTAAATATTATTAAGTAGCATAGTGACAATTGATTTTGATGGAACAATCGGTAAAACTGCCCCTGGTTACGTCTAGCTCTTACAGGTTTCGAAGCCAGCACGTTTCTTTTTTGTTAGTTTTATCTCTTACTGTACAATTAATGTCCTGTTACAATTTCTTTACACCTATTATTAGTGAGATTATCCTACCTTTTGTTTTATTGTTAATATTTTTTTGTTTGCATCTCTTTTCCTTTTTTATTTGTCTTTTCATTGTTCTTTCTATTATAGTTTATATTTCATCTTAAATTTAGGAGCCATTTTTAAGTCCATTCTTTTAATAGAAGACATTAGCAATTGCTAATAAAGAAATAAAACTAATTAGTCCACTCATTTTTATTAATATTTTAGAGTTTATTTCCCACGCTGGGTCATCAAGCTAGTGACCTTATGCTTTAGCAAGTTGATGATTTTGTTCGAGTGGAGTAGGAACATGTTTGGAACCAACACTATCAATTTATTCTATGATGGAGAAAAAAATTATATACATACTGACCAAGTGAAAAAACAGGTTACAGGGCCTCAATCTAGGATCCAGAATCAACTATTTTCAAGGTCGTTTTAATTCATCGCAAGTCCAAAACTGTTTACACTCCGTAAAGTGTAATCTCCGTAGACTCCCCCACCAAACACAAACAAAACACATATCAGGGAAACGGAAACCCCACGCAATAGCTACGCATTTTCACCTCATATTTAAACACTTTAATTTCTTTCACTAAAAACCCTAAGATTCCCTTTCTTACATATCTCTCTCTCACTATTACACTATATATATATAACACATCTATATGACTGGCCCCAATAATGCTTTCACTGAACCTAAAGCTATAAGCCAAGCTTCTTCATCGTCAGTTACTATTGTCTCAGCTCAGCATGTGCGGTGACAATCTCACTAGCTCTGCCACGTGTGAAAGTTCTTGTCCACTTACTACTACTATCACTACTGCTACTGTTTCTTTTGCGACTGCTACTTCTACAAGTGGTAATGATAATGATACATTAATGGCCACTGACGCCTCCTCCATTTCTCACCGGAAAAATCATCCGGTTTACCGGGGAATACGCAGCCGGAGCGGCAAATGGGTCTCCGAGATCCGAGAGCCGAAGAAGACAACACGTGTCTGGCTCGGGACTTATTCCACGCCTGAGATGGCTGCAGCCGCTTACGACGTGGCGGCTTTAGCTCTTAAAGGCGGAGAAGCGGTCTTGAACTTCCCGGATTCAGTCGGGAGTTACCCTCTTCCGGTTTCCTCCTCGGCAGCTCATATCCGAACCGCTGCGGCTAAGGCGGCTGCTACGGTTGGTGCTGAGGCTGCGGCCAATGCGGCTATGAAGGGAAATGAAAAGAAGGAAGATAAAGTTTGCGATGCGGAGGGATCTTCAGCTATGCAGTTTGTGGATGAAGAAGAGCTATTGAACATGCCTGGTTTGCTAGATGATATGGCCAAGGGGATGATGGTTGATCCGCCTTGGATGGGATATCCTTCATTGGATGAGTGGCCGGAGGATTCCAACGGAGAGAACTTGTGGAGCTATTGATTTTTGTTGAAATGCTTTGTTTACTTTATGTAAATCAACTTCAGTATGTTTCTTTATCATGATGACAATCACTTGTTTGAGATGTTTTGTTGAATAAATCGTATGTTTTCCAAGTTTTCAAGATCCAGGAAGACAAGTCTCATTTGTGTGTTTGGACTGGTCTTGAATTAGGGCTCTGGAGCGTTCTTGAATTTTGGGATTAGGGTTTTTTTCCATAGTTTATCTAGCCATTTTTCTTTTGTGGCACCTTGTCTTTTTTTTGTAACTGGTTGTAATTGTGGTACCTTGTCTCTTTTTTATTTTATTTTTATTTAACGAACCTCATGAATAGTTTCAATTTGTTTAGAAGAATTAATATATGAATTCCATCTAAGAAATCTTTTGAGAGTAGTTGGAGAAATTAAGGCAATCTGGTCAAATTGCAATCCAATACAAGTGGCTCCGTGAAGATATTGAGCTAAAAATCGAGTTTGGAGTAGTACAGATTCAAGCAAAGCTTTATCGTACCAGTGATATTAACATATCATATATATGAATAGCTTCTTAATTTCTTTGGTTAGAATGCATTGTCCTTATATTGCTTGCTTTAGAATCCAGATATTCATTGATGTATACCGATAGTATAAATGAAAATGCAAAATAGTTTTTTTTCCTTCAAAAAGCAAGATAACAATGACCAGAGATAATAAATACTTTTTGTGAGATTTTATTAGTATAATTTCCTTATGCTCGAATTAGTTAATCTGTTTTTTCTTCAGTATATGTTTGTCTTATAATTGTCACGTTATGTCATATACATGTATACTGTATGTAAGGCGGCTTACCCAATATGGACTAGAAAAGAACAAATTTACCAAATAGGTTATTACCATTATGACATTTTTGCTGATAATCAACTATGATCTCAAGAACAACTAGAGTACATTTGATGTATAAATATTCATTTTGAGAAGATTTTAGAAATATGATATAAATAATAACTCATATATCATCATTAAAGTATACATATCACATTAATAAAAATTAAACTAAAAATAAAAATATGACATTAATTAATACTTATTCATGTCTTTTTGGAAGATAAAATTAATTTTGCTTTTCGCAGTTTTTCACAATTAAAATTGTGAATTTGAAAATGTAAACGGAGAACTATATTCACTGGTAAAAATAAAATTTTTTGACATTATCTGATATTTATTTATGAAAGTCTTCCTAAATGTAAAATCAAAAAGGTGTATATACATTCAGGAATTTCTTCCCAAATATTTGTTTAAAAAAATTTCTTAAACAAATTTAAAAATTAGGGAAAATAATTTCAAAATAAAATATTATTTTTTGTAAAATTATTTATTTATTTTATATGTTTGAGATCATTCTATTTAAATTATTATTTATGTATATTATGTAGAAAAACTCCTAATATTATATATATAGTGTTTATTAATCTTCAATGTAAGACTTAGAATATTTACACACTTTCTGAAACTGCTGCCTATAAGTAAATCAATTTATATATTGATAATTGAGCAGCTATAGTTTAAGGGTCCAACTGGTTTAAACGCAGCTTCCGGTGGTGCGAAGTTTCATGGATGGGTGGTTGTGGTTTCAAGTGTTATTAAGCATTTTGTATGACTGGTATAACGTTTGAAAATTATTGCGTTTGCGGGATATGTGTGAATGGTTGATTATAATACATTGCAGTTATTTAATAATAAATTACCAATATTTATATATTATAACATTATAAAAATATTAAAAACTATTGTAATAAAATATAATAACTATCAATATAATATGATTAATAAAATATTATACTTATTTATTTTATTTTTAATTAGTCGAAAGTTGTAATGTTAATAAAATTTTTTTGAAGATTTCTATTAAAATTTTTAGAAGAATATTTTATTTTGTTTTATATAAGAATATATCTTTACATATGTATGTATATTAATGTTTAAAAATTTAAAGTTTATATAAAACAAATTATGATAATGTTTGTGAATTTAAATTAATATATAATATATGTACATATTTTTATTTATAATATTTCCATTTTAAAATTTTAATTTTAAAATTTTTAAAGAAAATAATCTTATATCTTAAAATATAAGTCATGACTTCTTTCATGTGTGATTTTTTAATTTGGACCATCATTTAGAAACCTTATTAAATGTATTTTATTAAAACTAATAATATAAAGAATCTTTGAACTATTTTAGTTATAATATCTTCGATATCTTATCATTTTAAATATAAATATATCTATTTAAGAATATCTAACAAATCTGTTTGAAAAGATTTTTACAAGATCTTCATTTTAAAAAATTATATTTAAATATTTAATTAATTTCGAAATTATTTTTAAAATATTATTACATTAATATACATTCAATTATCCTTTATAAAATGCAAAATAAAAATTATATCCTATTTTAATCTATTATATAATCATAATAAAATTATTATATTCAGATAAATATGATAAAATTTTATTAAATTGATAAATATACTTATGTTCAAAATAAAAATATAATATGTTGGTAAGACGGTTAACATTAGCAAACTATATAATACATGTATAAAATTAACTTGAATTTTATTAAAGTTAATAATATAAAATCTTTGTAACTACTTTAATCATGATATCTTTTCATTGTAACTACTATATATAAATATATATATATATATAGTTTAAAAATTCTTATAAATCTGTTGAAAAATATTTTAGTAATATCTTAATTTTTAAAAGTTTATGTAAATATTTTTACTAATTTAATAATTATCAATGAATTATTATTGTACATTAATATATATTAAGATAACGCTTATAAAATGAAACTTAAAATTATATAATGTTTTATATATTTTATAATTATAATCATGTTAAAATACAATTATTATATTGAACTAAATATGATAAGAGTAATTTAAACCGATAAATTTATGAATTTTATTTTAATAAATATAAACTATTTATGTTTAAAATATAATACGGTCTCAGAACGGCTTAAAATTAGCAAACTATATAATACATGTCTAAAAATAAACATATTTTAGACTTTTGTATATACAATAGTATATTATTTAAAATGAATAAACATAAAAGATATTGGTAAAAGAAAATCCAACTTGAAAGGATGGGTCAGAATTTAGCATAAATCAAATATAAATAATTTTCAGATATGTTTTCTCATGAATATATTAATTGTTTTAATAACTAAATGTAAATATAATAAAATAAATATATAATAAAAGTGACAAATATATGTGACGATTTTAAACTATTGATTAATTATAACATGTAAATTATAAACATGTTGTATTTAAAATAGTTATACAAACATTTAAGTATATGATTAACGTTAAAAAATATATACCATTAATGATCTAAAATAAATATCTATGTATATAAAAATGAAAACAAACATCCACGCAAGATCTAGTTTTATATTTATTTGTCCACCTGCAATCGCAAACGCTAGCTGAAACCAGCTTTTGATTTTAAGAAGTTCAAAATGGTTTGCGATTTGTATCAGTTTGTATGATTGTTTGGAAATGCTGTCAACCGCTAGCAACCGTATAAGCGGGTGGTAGCGAAGAAATTAGTCAACTCCGTAATAACGTTCAAACGCACATTTGAAAGTATAGAGAAAGCTGCCAACAAAATTACAAATTGTATATGTGAGTATGTGACCCATCGAACTCGAACAGCGATAGTGTGCATAGGAAAAAATGGTGTGCGAATCGAAACCCTTATCACAGTGTGCTAATCGAAAATCTTAAGACAAAGTGTGCTAAACACAACAAAGACTAATATGATTGAAGGAAAGAAAAACAAAAATTTAAGCAAAAAGAAAAACAAAAGTTTAAGCAAAATTGTAAAGTTACAGAAAGGAACAAGACAGGACTATTTTGGCATTATTGTTCAACGGATTATATAAGGAAATCTATATATTTATGTATTTGTGTTTATCATTCATCTTCTTTCTTTTCAGAGAGGAGACAACCACTATCTTTCTCTATATCACTGGGGTCCATCCACCATGATTTTGGGCCTAGAATAGCGGTTAAAATTTTACTTACTAGGTAAAAATCAACGCTTTACACTGAGTTAGATGGTATTTAAAATACTAACATCCTATAATAATCTGAGTTCAGCATAGAGTGAGATATTTTATAAAATAATAAAATTAGATAAAATTTTACTTACTAGGTAAAGATCGGCGCTTTGCACGGAGTTAGATGGTATTTAAAATATTAACATCCTATAATAATCTGAGTTCTGCATAGAGTGAAATATTTTATAAAACAATAAAATTAGAATTATTTGTAATAATAATAAAAAATATTTTAGATATATTTTAATGATTTGATCAAACTAAAATTAAAAATATTTAATTTATCAATTAAAAGATGATATATGTTTCTAAAACTTTGAAACTTATATATATATATATGACATATAGTTTAACTTAAATGATACTCCCTCTGTCCCATTTTATGTGGTTTTTAAGAGTTTTTATTTTGTCCCAAAATAAGTGATGTTCTCACTAATCTAGATAAAATTTAATGTTAGTTGAAATTTGTGACCAATTACAAAATAGTGTATCTTTATTTAATTGGTTGAACATTTATATTTAATGTCATTTTTATACAATCAAGATAAATTATATAGAATTTTGTACTTTCTTAATCTTTGTGAAAAAGCTTAAAATTCACTTAAAATAGGACATATGGAGTATTAATATATATGTGACATTTTCTACTCATATAAATTTATGATCATTTGTATTTTTCTATAACAAAAAAATTAAACCATTAATTACCAACTTTTTTATTTATGACTGTTTTCATAATTTATAGTCATTTTTAAAAATTTAAAATATAACATATACAAAAGATATAAATTTTTATATATGACTGATGTGATTGTTTAATTTATTTTAATAAAATAAAAATAAATATAATATAATATAATTAATATATTTATTAAGTCTTTATTATTCAAAATCGTTAATTGTCATATATATATATTTATTAATCACATTAGCTAATCCGTAGCTTTGATTTAAAGAAATAAGAAAAAAATCTTTTTTTTGTAGATTACTAATTTATAGTTATTCCATGTGGAGTATATTATATGTTTAAATAGACTAACTTATTTCTCTAATAAATACTTTAAGAGTGATTCTAGCGATGACTCATATTATAGCTCACAAATGTTTATCTTTATATTTTAGGAATATCCGATTGATCAAGGCTCAACAGACTAATCTCTTCAAGTCCTATATATCAACGCTAGATAAAACTTATTACTCACAAAAAAAATTAAACATTCATATCACTTGACCACATAAACTGCTATAACTGAAATGGTAGGTTTTAAAACTCCAGATGCTTAATACCTTTTAAACCAATCTTACCGTTTAACCATGCTTATATGGTTAATGGTTATACATTTATATTTTCTACAACTCGTATGGGTTTTATTTCGGGTGTAGACACTATAAAGAACTTGAACCTAAAAGAAATTTTAGTCACTGGATTTGTTGATATTCCACAGATAGTTCTATAAAAAAGAAAGATAAAGAAGAAAGTTTCTTATATGAGAACAATTGAGAGTCTTCTAAGATCTAGAAATAGTTGTTTCTTTATAGATAGTGTATTTTTTTCATTAAAGCCTAAATATAAAAGTAAACTATATTAAAATTATTTTTTTGAGGTTTTTTAAAAGTTGTAAGTTGTAGGTGATGGAGACTGTTTTTGTTGGTATGAGGTCAATTATTTAAAATTTTGTAAAAAAGTATTTTCGAATTATTTGTCAAGTGTGAACACTGATAAGTCGACATAAAAGGTTACAACTTGTGGAGGAGTTTTATTTGGTTCCGTACTTTCCAGATTTCCAAGAAATCATGGTAGGCTTAAAGTTGTTGCTTTTTTTTTACATCAAAGTTGTTGCTCTTCTGTACAGGAGAAATAACCAAGGGCATCTTCAACTCCATTCTATTTTTCACTCTAAAATAAAGTTTAGATTAAAAGTACTCCAATGGTACTTTATTTCTCACTTTATAATAGAGTGAAAAGTAGGTTTACTCTAAATATAAAGTAATTGTTTTTTGTTTGCTCATCACTCTATTTTTTACTCTAAAATAGAATACCTTTGGAACAAAGTCCAACTCTATTATAGAATCACACTATTTTATAGTAAAAAATAAAATAAACCATTAGAGATGATCTAATTGTATCAATTATGTAGATATTACATTTAATCTAGCATTCAAATTTTATACAAGATCATATAAATAAATTAGATATTTCATAATATGTGATTTTCTAGTTTGCCAAGAACAACTGGATAAGTGAGTTTGCTAATTTGTCTGCAAGGGCAGACCCATGTTAATGGGTACGGGGTCACGTGCCCCCAACTGATTATATAAAATTCGTTGTGTGGGCAAAGTAATTTAGACAACTAGGTCAGTGCATGGTATTCATCGTGCATGGTTAATCTTGGAATGAAGGGTTCGCTGCTTCATGCTTGCATCTTTTTATTCTTCCATTTTTTTATTTATATATTAATATAACTTTTATTTTTTACCATTTTATGTTATGTAGGTTCGCTAGACCATGGCCAGCCTATAGTATTATAAATTTATATTATTATTAATATTTATTTTAACAAAAAACATCTTTTATACATAACCTTGTTTTGTCTATGCATCTTATAAAATATTATTTTTTCTTTCCTCTTTATTTAAGTTTTATACTAGTGTGTATTATATTTTGTATAAACAATCTAAGTATTTTCTTATGGACAAGATGATTGACAAAAATATAATATAATACTTTAAGAAAATTTGATTATTATTTGATTAATATATATATCATTATATTTAAAATTTAACATTAATTTAATATTCAAATTATATACTAAATTTATATTATTGTGCCCCCGACTAAAAAGTTTTCTAGATCCGCAGCTGTAATGAATCCGTAAGATACAGACGATGCCAAACTTCTGAGAACGCTCCCTCATCCCATGTTGCATTCACTTAACAGAGAGTCATCGACATGCTCTGTTTCTTGATCTGATTGGGTCTTGCGTCACTAACATTACCGGTCCTGCACTAAAGCACATGAAATTGGTGTTCTGGACGCCATAATATGTAATCAGTTTAGAGGACAACTTAAAACTTTTTAAGGTAGTCTAGTAGTTAGAGCATGTCCCTTGATGATCTCTAACTAGGTATCTCAATAAATAAGAAATTAGAAAAAGATGAAGAGAAAAATTCTCTGCACACACCCTGTGAGAACCTATAAAGATAGTGTAGTGGGCAAGTGTCATTTTCTTATTAAGCATTAAAAGGAAAATCAAATTTAAAAGCACAAGTTGTATTATAGTATTATTATTTATTTGCAGAGAACTTATTTTTAAGAAACTATCCAATAAGGGTGCTTTTAGGTACGTTACTGTTGAGTTCCTGGTTTACGACAGTCTTGAGGAAGAAGATAAAGCCAAGACATTGGCATTTGAAGAAGAAGAAGTTAGGGTTTCTCTTAGTAGAATGTTGATGTGGGGTGATCACAAATTCCACTCCAAGTGAAAACAGAGTAATTAGGGTTTCTCTTTAGGTTTTCCATGTTTACTTCTTTCCCAACTGTTGATATTTCAATCTGGCTTGTGTTTTAATAAAAGGGAATACAAATCATAGGAAACGGTGAAGGAAACATCTATTTTCCAAATCAAATATCTTTAAGAAATAGAAACAAATAAGTGTTTTTTAATGCATGGTAACGATCCACATAATCATTTCTAAGTAATGACATGTAATAATCTTTTATCTTGATCATTAGTAATTAACTATCTACACCGTGCGAGAGAGAGAGAGAGAGAGAGAGAGAGAGAGAGAGAGAGAGAGAGAGAGAGAGAGAGAGAGAGAGAGAGAGAGAGTGAGAGAGAGAGAGAGTGAGTGAGAGAGAGAGAGAGAGAGAGAGAGAGAGAGAGAGAGAGAGAGAGAGAGAGAGAGAGAGAGAGAGAGAGAGAGAGAGAGAGAGAGAGAGAGAGAGAGAGAGAGAGAGAGAGAGAGAGAGAGAGAGAGAGAGAGAGAGAGAGAGAGAGAGAGAGAGAGAGAGAGAGAGAGAGAGCCATGACCACAGACCAAATCTAACTTCAGCATTTACTACCCCTTCCACCTCTATTTGCTTCCTTGTCCTTATTCTTACCATTTCAAATCTAGATCTAAAAATTCAAACTTTCAGAAAAATAGATTTGAGCAGCCAGATCTTTAAAGAGACTTTTCTCCTCAAAGATTTTGGTTTGATGATTCTCATTGTCGTGTTCATACGATCCCTTACTGAAGCTCACCCTTCTCTCACTTTCACCATGTCTACCACCACTGGATATCGTTCACCACCGCCATCACTGGAACCATTAATCCTTCTACTGGATACATCCCTGCAGGTTATAGATTTGAAACTTTCTGTCTCTTTCTTGCTTGCTTCGATGATGTCCTTTGAGTGTTCTCTTGTGCCTTGTTACGGCACGCTCGCATCTGTGCGACTCTCTGCAGTATGCAGTCTATGTTTTAGTCTCACTCCAGCAAATGATAGTTTAAAGTTGCTTCATCATCAGTGCCGGACTAACTTTTTATGCTGCCCCAATCAAAATTTAAAACTATGCCTCTATACAAATTTTATAAATATCACATAACAATATAAAAATAACTGAAATTTTCATTAAAAAGAAATCAAAATCCATAGCCTGTCTATTTAAAAAGAAACAGTGATACTAAAAACTCTCATCGTTAAAATATAGATCTTCTTGCATTTTTCATGTAAGATTATCTATTAGACTCATATAATCAAGTCTTTTAACTATAGCCGTTGAAATTTATAATATAGTCAATCCATTTAACATTTCTTGTGACATTAGACCACAAATATTATTTATTAGTTCCAACTTCAAAAAACTTCTCTCATTTGGGGTGACTGATATCGAAATGGTCTACAATATGCGATAAGCAATTTATGTGTTTTGATAACAAATCTCCATTTTTTTCAAAAGTCGAGCAATTCAATAGACTTTCGAACTTTTCAGATATTTATTCTCGAAGTATCTTTAGTTCCACAAAAAGTCATCACCAACTATGTCCGAATGCGTACCATTAATTAAAGAAGGTTCTAGATTTAAAATGATGCTTTCAACGTATTCTCACCTGCGATAGCTTTTGTAAATCAAACAAAAATCCAATTTTTTTTTTACTTTTAGAATTGTTCCCATTGGATTCAAGGGAAACTATAACTTGATCCATGAGTGTGTCAAAAAAATCAATCTTTAAACTCGTCTTATAAAAATTTATTTGTTTATAGATACTAATAAATTTTTTTCAAAAATATGCCCCGTTAATTTGGATGCCCCAATCGACGGCTTGGGTGGCTTACCCTCTGGACCGGCCCTGTTCATCATCGCTTGTGGCAGATTCGTAAGGAAACACTTGTTGTTTCTATCTTTTCAGTGTTTCTGGATTGTTTATCCTTTGTGAAGTATGATTGCCTCCCATATGTTCCATTCGGGTTGAGTGGTTGTATTGCAGGGAGCAGTGTGCCCAAGATTATGTATGCTTCCATGTTTGTTCTGTTAAAAGGCTCATCCATTTGGTGCTTTGTCGCCTCTGCTTGTGATGCCGAACTTCTGATTGTTAAATCTGCTTCTGCTGCGGTTTCAATCATGGGTGTTAGACCAGTACTTGTGCTCTCTAATTCCCAAAGCCTCATTTCACTTCTTAGCATGATTGGCGTTGAGTTTCGAGGACTGCTCAGCGACATTTGGTGTTGTGTATGTGTTATTGTTGCTCCTATCCTATGGTGTTGTATCTCATTGCTCTGTTTTGCTATGGTAGCAGCAGATGTTTTAGCCGGTTTGAATTTGTTATTGCTTGTTGTTAACAATTTTTTCAGTTATGGAGACTAATGATTTATAAAATGTTATTTGATCAAAAAAAAAAACTTTTATCTTGATCAATCTATCACATACGTTTAACTTGTGATCTCTGATTGTTTGTTAAGGTTTTGTCTCATTATGTGTGATACAAAATCTCTTAATAAATGAAATTATATATATAGTAGAGTACTAGTAGTTGTTGAAGGTGAGAAACACTCAATTATATTCCTCCAAAACAGATTCTCTGCATCAAACTCACTTGTCTTGATCGCTCTAACTCTAAGGTACATCTTCATGCTATTCAAACACAAAGTCAAGAGTCATGATCAAGATGGATTTCTTGCTTTTGTCTGGTCACTTTCACAACCCCTCCCCTTGATAGCTAGGTGTGTACGGTCTTCTCTTGTGTGGATCATTGTGTGTGTGTGTGTGTGCGTGTATTTTTTGTATGTGTGTGTGTGTTTGTTCAGTTCTTCAGCTTTGTTTGTCATTCTGCTTCAAATGATGTCTTAAACTTGTAAAATATATATATATATATATATATATATATATGTAGTATCGGAATGTTTGACATACTTTCAAAGATACCTAAGGTACCTCTTAATGGCCTTTGTTTAATCTCATACAAGTATAAGGAGAAAGAACAAGATTAAAAAGTCATCAACATCGGGTCAATTAAAATGCATTGACTTATACATATCACCACCGACTGTGGTGAGAACGACCCTAATTATAATCTCTACCTAATAGTCGCACACTAAATGTTATTTATAGTTGGCAAAGCAGAAGATAAATGGGGGAAAAACAAAATGAATCTCAAGTTCATTTTATTAATAGCGTCACTTTTACTTGTATGCATCGCATCTTCCTCTTCGGCAGTCATTCCAGTTTTCAGAAACCGGAACCTTAGTAAGTCATTTGCTTAATGTATATTCCATATATATATGTTAGAATCTTCTCTACCTCTCTATATTTTGTTCTTGTTGTATGTGATATATGTGAAAGTTAATTAGTGAGTGTATAACAAGTCAATGAAGGAGAAGATGGAGAAATTCACGGTCGCAAGGAAAAACAGATCAGTGTAAACTTCAGCCGTTCACCTCCTGCCAAAGGCTGGATTTGTTGCGATGATCGAAAGAGGCTCTGAAAGAATTTACAAGATCACATCATCCCAACATGATCAGAGAGCGATTGAATATGTACGAGTATTAATTTGCAAATTTGTAAATTTCTGGGTAAAGTGTAATTTGCTGAGACTTCAGCTTGTTTTCAACCTTCCAACTTCCAGTTTTTTTTTTTTGATCAAACCAATTTTTGTTTTACTAGTCAATTGTTGGTAACGTTTCTGCTGCATGTACGTGTGTATTGTATGTTTTGTTTGTAGCAAATTTAATTTGAATTTACTTCTAATAATAACATTTGTATTGAATTTAAAAATTAGGTAACATACTTCTTGAATTTTAACACAGTTATTAAAAATATATATAAAATAGCGAAGTAACAGAAAAGTAATATATTCGTAATAGATTTGCAGTCTCAAACTCGTATATTCATTCGGAAATTCTAAAGGATGCCTACAAGATCTCTCTCTCTTTGACTAATGAGTTTTCAGCTGAGTTTAGATAAAACATGCTGTGTGTGTCCGACATAGCTTCTCAGTTAATGTCCATGTGTTGCTGGCGTATTGAATGGTGAGAATTCACTTCCAAGTTCCAACACATACTAATAAGTTGGTCTTAATTATGAAAGTTAGTTGATTCAACGAACAAATGCTCTTAATTAAGAAAACGGTGGCTTACTTTCTTTTAAAGACCGACAAACAAATTTCCATGTGATAAATGAGCATCATGTTTATAGTCTAATCCGATATCACTAAATCAAACAATCTCAATTACAACTTCATTAAAATACAAAAGTCAAATTGTTCCAGAAAGAGAAAATAGATATCAAATTGTTCCTTGTGAACCAAGAATAAGATTTTTGATGAAATAGATAAACTAGAATCATAGACGAACCTGATTAGAAAAGGATTAGAGATTTTAAAACATGATTCTTTCCTTTTTCCAGATTAGATATGTGTATTTTAAACGGTTTTGATCATTAAAAAGGAAATAAAGTAGAAAGGAAAATTTTTAGAAAAAGGAAAAATAGGATCTGTAAAACATTATAAAAGGAGGGTCACGGTATTCTATTTTGTTTCATTCCACACATTCATCAACGCTTTCTCATTCAGCTAGTTTAAGATTTGCCTCGATCATATACAATGGCGATAAGAACGAGAATCTTCAGCTTCGTGTTCGTGATGATCATGAGCTTCATGTTTCTTTCGGGTTACTCCTCGGCGAAGATCTACAAAGTCGGAGACTCCGAGGGATGGACTGCTAAGGACGATGTCTACTACGCTTGGGCCAATACCGACCATAAGGAGTTCCACGTGGGAGATTCTCTCGTCTTCGAATACGATCCCAACATCAACGACGTGACTCATGTCTCTGGCGCTCTGGAATACGAGTTCTGCGACTACTCTTCTCCTAAAGCCGTCTACAACACAGGACACGATGTCGTGACTCTCACGGAACCAGGTTTTCACTACTTCATCACCTCAAACCAAGCTCAGTGCGTATTGGGACAGAAACTCGAAGTTCTTGTCATCCATGACCCTTCACGTCCGGTTCCTCCACCACCACCACCACCTAGCAAGATCCTTCCTGTCGGAAATACCTACAAGGTCGGAGACTCGGAAGGATGGAGAGTCTATGACAGTGACTTTTATAACAAGTGGAGTGAGGAGAAACAGTTCCGTGTTGGAGATAGTCTGCTTTTCGAATACGTTTCCAACGACGTCAACGACGTCTATGAAATCATGGGTGACCTAGAATTCATGACCTGCGATCCAACGTCTCCTGTGGCCGTGCACAAGACGGGACACGATCTTGTTAGGCTTACGGAACCAGGAGTTCGTTATTTCATAACCTCACACTCTGGTTATTGTGAAGCTGGGCTTAGACTTCGAGTGATGGTTGGACCACAACCTAAAGCTGTTACTTTCCCTAATTTTCCAAAGAAGGTGGACTTGTCAGCTATGGAGCGCCTCAACAACTGGTTGAAGACTTTCGAACCCCATCATTAACCAGCTTGGAGCTATTTGTTGTCTCTTTCTCTAGTCTCGTTTAGCTTCTTTACTGCTTTGTTTCGAGAATACTTCTCTGTTGTTACCATCGTTGTATAGTTTATTTGATTCAAGAAGTAGTCAATAAAAATTATGTTTGATTAAACGTAACTGAAGCCCCAAAACTAACATACAAATTGCATAATCAATAAAGTTTATGTTTGATTTAAACGAACTGAAGCCAATTGTTGTATAGTAGAGTACTAGTAGTTGTGGAAGGTCAGAAACACTCAATTATATTCCTCCATCTCCAAAATAGATTCTCGTTTGGTTAGAGAGACTCACCAGATTCTCTGCAGCAAGCTCGCTTGTAATTGATCACTCTAAGGTACCTCTATTCAACACAACGTCACGAATCATGATCAAGATACCTTTCTTACACTTTTGTCTGCCCACTTCCACAATCCCTCTCCTTGATAGCTAGGTGTGTACTGTCTTCTCTTGTGTGGATCATTGTCTGTGCTTGTATGCGTGTGTTTTTGTATGTGTGTGTTTGTTCATTTCTTCATGCTCTGTTTGTCATATTGCTTCGAATGATGTCTTAGAAAAGCTAAAGATGAACATGATTCAGTTTAAACCAATATATATATAGTATCGGAATGTTTGGCATACTTTCAAAGATACCTAAGGTACCTTTTAATGGCCTTTGTTTAACCTCATACAAGAATAAGGAGAAAGAACAGGATTAAAAGTCATCAACACCGGCTCATTAAACATGGACTTAAGAGAATTGTGTTTATTGAATTTTGATTGGTTATTACTTTTGAAAAATTGTTTAATACAAAAAATAATGTGTTTTTTTAAAAAAAAATTAAGATGTTTTCTTAATATGTGTAATTTTTCTAAAACATGTATCTTATTAAAACGGATGAGGGAGTATATTACACCGACTGTGGTGAGAACGCACCCTAACTATATAATCTCTACCTAATAGTCGTACACTAACCGTTATTTATACTTGGCAAAGCAGAACATAAATGGGTCAAAAACAAAATGAATCTCAGTTTCATTTTATTAATAGCTTCACTTTTACTTGTATGCATCGCATCTTTCGATTCGACAATCATTCCAGTTTTCAGAAACCGGAAACTTAGTAAGTCATTTGCTTAATGTATATTCCATATATATAAGATTTTAAGTTGTAAGAATCTTCTCTACCTCTCTATTTTTTTTTGTTGTTTTATGTGAAAGTTAATTAGTTTTGAGTGTATAACAAGTCAATGAAGGAGAAGTATTGTTGTAATCAATCGATAAGACTCAAAGATTTTAAGAAAACTCTTTCTTATTAGCTTAAGAAACTGACTCAAAACTTAAACTCTCACAATATTAATCTCTAAACCTCACAAGCTATGCAAACACACTTGCACAACTATATATAGAGATATGATAGACTCAAACACACACGTAGTATATCTTATTTAGATAACTACAAACACAAGTCTATCTCATAACTAAAACAGGATTTAGTTTAGCTTAGGGACCAAGATAACTTCAAGATTATCCTCAACATTCACCCCTTTAATCTTGAAGTGAGTGTTCTTCACATCTTGAACTCCAACAAGATCCCTCATCTCCTTGAATTTAATTCTTCCTAATGCCTTTGTTAAGATATCAGCTTTCTGCAATGTTCCTGCAATGTGTTCCACTTCTACTTGATTGTTTTCCACGCATTCTCGTATAAAATGGTATCTTTTGTGTATATGCTTGCTACGACCGTGAAACACCGGATTCTTTGTCAAAGCAATTGCAGATTTGTTGTCCAGTCTTATCGTCACCTTTTCACACGAACTCTCAAGTACCTCCGCAAGAAGTTCCTGCAACCAGATGGCCTGTTTTGCTGCTTCCGTGGCCGCCATGAACTCGGCCTCACAAGAAGATAGTGCAACTATCTCCTGTTTCTGTGAGCACCATGTTACCAGACAGTCATTCAGATAGAATAGGTGACCGGTTGTGCTTCTTCCGTCATCTGCATCAACATTGTGTGAGCTATCGGAGTACCCAATCAACTCTGTTCGGTTACTTCTCAAGAAGGTGAGACCGTATGTGAAAGTTCCTTTCAAATAGCGAAGGATCTGCTTCAAAGCCATTTGATGGCTCTCCTTTGGTTCGTGCATATACCTGCTTAAAACACCAACCGAGTAAGACATATCAGGTCGTGTATGCAGCAAGTAACGAAGACACCCGATGATCCTTCTATACTCTTTCTCATCCACGCTTCTCTCTTCCTCTGCTTTGGACAATTTTAAACCTGCATCCATCGGAATTTGTACTGCGTTGCAGTCTGACATGTTCGTTTCCTCAAGAATTCTTTTAGCGTAACCTTCTTGTTTCAATGTGATTCCACCATTAAACTGCACGATCTCGATTCCCAAGTAGTATGTGAGTAATCCAAGATCACTCATGTCAAACTTTGATGACATCCCTGCTTTAAAATCGTTGATCATACCCGCATTTGAACCAGTGATGAGTAGATCATCCACATAGACTGCCACAAGTAATAGATCATTGTTCTTTCTTTTCCGGTACAGTGAAGGTTCTTTGCTGCACTTTAGAAACTCGAGTTCCTCTAACACCTTGTTCAGCTTCTCATTCCATGCGCGTGTCGCTTGTTTCAAGCCGTATAAGGCTTTCTTTAGCTTATAAACCTTGCTTTCACTGCCTTTGACGATGAATCCTTCTGGTTGGGATACATACACATCTTCTTTCAGCTCACCGTTTAAAAACGCTGTCTTAACATCTAGGTGGTGAATTTCCCAACCGTTTGATGCAGCCAAGCCGTTGATGAACCGTACAGTTTCGATGCGTGCAACTGGCGCAAAAACCTCCTCATAATCAATTCCATGCCTCTGGATGTATCCCTTGGCTACAAGCCTTGACTTATGCTTATTAATGCTTCCATCAGAGTTTCTTTTCACCTTGAAAACCCATTTAAGTCCAATGGCTTTCGCTCCTCTGGGAAGATCAACCAGCTCCCATGTGTTGTTTTTAACTATCGAGTCAATCTCAGCAGAGCACGCGTCCTTCCATACTTCATCTTCAATGGCCTCACTGAAACTCCAAGGCTCATCATTGATAAGCAGCAGCAGCTTCTCTCCTTCAACGTCGGCTAGGTACACGTAGTCATCTAAGTAGCCAGGACGTTTAGTAACTCTTGTTGATCTCCTTAACAAACTTTCTACCTGTTCTGCACCAGACTCTGTTTCTTCATTATTATTGCTTTCTTCTTTCTCTGGTTCGTATGGAATTTGCTCTGTTGCCTCTTCTTCTTCCTCTTGTATGCCATTGTTGCCGTATGTTCCAAGAGTTATCTTGAACATGCCTGGTTGTCCAACCTCTGTCGTGCTCTTCCACTTCCATCCCTTGCTTTCATCGAACACAACGTCTCGGCTCACAGTTACTCTTTGACTTGTTGGATCCAACAGTCTATACGCCTTTGAACCAGGTTCAGTACCCAAGTTTACAAGTACTCTACTTCGATCATCCAACTTCTTTAGATGCTGGCTCTCAGGTTTAGCATATCCAAGACAACCGAAAACCCTTAGATGATCAATGTTAGGCTTCCTTCCCTTGAGAACTTCGTATGGCGTCTGAGATTTCAACGTTCTTGTTGCAACTCGGTTAATCAGATAGGTCGAGTGACGAACTCCTTCTCCCCAAAGATAATTTGGTACGTCCATGTGCTTAAGTAAGCTACGAGTCATCTCCAATAAAGTTCTATTCCGACGTTCCACCACCCCATTCTGTTGAGGGGAGTACGGTGCAGTCAAGTGTCTGTTGATTCCTGAGATCTCACAGAAGTTTCTGAACTCGTTTGAGGTGAACTCTCCACCTGCCGGTCCCGAGTTTTAATCTTCTCCTTTGTTTCTCCTTCTACCATTGCTTTGAACCTTTTAAATTTCTCAAGTGCCTCGCTTTTCTCCTGCAGCAATATCGACCACATATAACGGCTATAATCATCAATCAGTACGAATATATATCGATTTTTTCCTGCTGTTGGCGGTTGTTGGGGTCAAAAACGGTTATCTCGAAATCTACGGCTAAAGACCTTCCCGAAACTCAAAAGATTTCCATAAACGACCGACGAGGAAAGATCGAACAAAAAAACCCACGGACGAGGCGGCCTGGCCGGCGCAGCTGGACGCTGGCTGGCCTGGCCCGGCTTCGCCTGGCGCCGGCGGCACCCGCCTGGCGCCGGCACGCGGCTGGCGGCGCCGGCAGCACCGCCTGGCGCGGCGGCACCGCCAGCGGCCTGGCTCAAGCGGCTCGCCTGGCGCCAGCGCAGCGGGGCCGCTGGCCAGCGGCATGGACATGGACTGGCCTCAGCGCCGGCAGCAGCGGACTGGCTGGCTAGCGCCCGGCGGCACCGCCACGCTGGCCGCCTGGCGCCGGCGGCACCGCCTGGCGCCCGGCGGCGGGGCGGGCTGGCCTGGCGCCGGCGCCTGGCGCCCGGCAGCTGGCTGGCTGGCGCCGCGGCTTCGCCTGGCGCCGGCGGCAAATCACGCAGGCCGGCTGGCGCCCGGCACCCGCCTGGCGGCGGCACCATCGCGGTCGGCCTGGCGTCGGTCCGCGGCCCTCGCCCCGTCTCGGTCCTATCGTGCCGGTTCATTCCCGCTTTAGCTTGTTTGGATCAGCCCTCGTGAGTTTGGTCCAATCAGGTTATGGCGGTTTACCGATTCCGAGACATCGGATAAACATCAAGTCATCGAAAGATAGCGGAAAACTTCGGAGATAATTACAAAGACCGGCGAAAATGGAACATTTCGGAAGAGATAAGCTTGGGCCCAAAGGCGAGGCCCATCACCCTAAGGCAAACCGACCTAGAGGTGGGTATATAAGAGAGCAAGAGCAGAAGAAAGGCATCCGAAAATCCGAGAATTAGACTTAGAGTATCCTGCTAGCTTAGAAAAACTAGGGTTTAGGTAGTTAGACTAGCGAGCAAGGCTTAGGGCGTTTGGCTGCCTGCGACTCTACCTTTTCTTTAAATCGCAACTCTCTTTGTCTTCGAGAATCCTTGTACTTGTTTCCCTTATCTAATAAAACGCCGGCAAACAATTCAATTTCTATTTTTGTCTTCTTTACTTTGTCGATTTCGTGGCAACGCAGAGAATCCGGACCTTCAGGAAAGTCGGGTTCACTTGGCTTTCCTCCAATCTTATTTATCGAAAATTGACGTGTGAATTTCGGTTCCCACAGTTTGGCTAGAAGGAGGGGACGGATTCTCTAACTCGAAAACCATCGATCGATCAAAGTTCAGTATGACTTCTTCGTCAGCCCGCAACATCGTATCTTTCGAGGATCGAGCAACGGCCCGTACGGTCAAACCTCACAACGATCTCCTCGTAATAGAACTCACGATCCAGGACATTGACGTAGCAAGGGTATTGGTCGACACCGGGTGCTCGGCCAATATTATCTACAAAAGCACCCTCGAAGGATGGCGCCGACCTAGGCATCCTTACGGATGACCCCAGCCCAGATTCGACTCGGGAGAAATTATGACCCTCGGCTCAACTAACCTCCTAGTCAAAGCCGGGAGCGTCGCCAAGAACACGGAATTCCTAGTGATCGATAGTCCAACATCCTACAATGCGATAGTTGGAACTCCCGGCTAAACTCCATGAGGCGATCCCATCAACATTCCACCTATGCCTCAAGTTCCCCGCCTTCGGGTCGAGACAATACATGGTAGTCGCAGCAGCGCAGATCTACCTGCTACCGAACTAAAACGGAAAAATTCTGAAATCGAAACTTCTCGGAAAAAGCAAACGGTTAACAATTCACCGGAGACCTTCTGGCAGTCCCAAAGAGCCGAGGCCCTGGAAGGGAAGCGTGAACCAACCTGCGAACCGGTGGTTTCAATCTGTCTCGACGATTCTTTCCGGAGCGGTGTGTCGAGATCGGAGCTAACCTCCGAACCGATGAAAGCAGAGCTCATGGCCTCGGGACGGGATATGCGGAGGATATCGACATTACGTAACATGTCACGAACTTAACATCGACCCAACTCACAAACCCGTAAAACAAAAAGACGAAAGTTGGGACCTGGCGTGCCACCGCTCAATGAGGAAGTCGAAAGACTCCTCAAAGTAGAGTCGATAACAGAAGTCAGGTATCGGACTGGCTCGCCAACCCGTCGTGGTAAAAAGAAAAACGGCAAATGGCGGTCTGTGTCGATTTCACGGATCTGAATAAAGCCTGCCCAAAGGATTGCTTCCCGCTCCACACATTGACCGGCTGGTCGGCAACCGCGGAAACAAGCTTGTCATTCATGGATGCTTTTCGGGTACAATCAGATCATGATGAATCCGGCGACCGAAAAACTGCATTCATCACAGACCGCGGAACGTATTGCTATAAGGTAATGCCTTCGGTCTTAAAACGCAGGTGCAACATATCAGCGACTTCGTCAACAAAATGTTTGCGAACAGCTCGGCAAAACTATGGAAGTATACATCGATGATATGCTCGTAAAATCTCTTGGCGAACACGATCACATAGCCCACCTAGAGGAATGTTTTGCACGACTCAACCAGCATAACATGAAACTCAACCCGGCAAAATGTAGATTCGCGGTGGCATCGGAGAATTCCTCGGATACCTCGTAGCGTATCGCGAATCGAGGCCAACCAAAACAAATCGACGACTGATAGAAATGGTCTCCCGAGAACCAAGCGAAGTCAGAGGCTAATCGGAAGAGTCGCGGCGTTGAACCGTTTCATCTCCGCTCCACGGATAAGTGCCTACCGTTTTACGAGACATTGAAGGGAAACAAGAAGTTCGAATGGTCGAGCAATGTGAAAAGCTTTCCAGCAATTGAAACATTACCTGGCCACTCCACCAATCCTCGCAAAACCGGTGGAAGGTGAACCTCTTTCTTTATATCGCAGTTTCATAGCGGCGGTCAGTGGTGTCTTGATACGAGAAGAGCTAACAAAACCAATATTTTACGTAAGCAAGGCGTTACTGGATCGCGAGCTTCGATACCCTCTAATGGAAAAATTAGCATTAGCTGTCATAACCTCGCAAGAAAACTAAGACCATATTTCCAGTCTCACGCTATAGTGGTTCTCACCACGTTCCTTCTGGATAATCCTGCATAGTCCAAGTCAATCCGAGGCTCGCAAAATGGGCAATCGAACTGAGTGAGTACGACGTCGAATACCGCCAGGGCGTGTGCAAAGTCCCAAGTACTGGCGGATTTCTTGGTAGAATTACCCACTAGAGACATGACTAACGAGGAACCAAACTCAACTTGGGTCCTCCACGTCGACGATCTTCATCCAAACAAGGATCCGAATCGAATCGGCTCACCTCTCCAAGCGGGAAATCCTAGAACAGTCTTTCCGATTGGCTTTTCACGCTTCAAACAATGAGGCAGAATACAAAGCACTCGTCGCAGGATTGCGGCTGGCCCATGGGTTAAAATCCGTAATATTCACGCTTCTGCGATTCTCAGTTAGTCGCCAATCAATACAGCGGAGAATATGAGGCGAGACGAAAGGATGGACGCATATCTAAAACTCGTCCAAGAGCTGGCTCGAAATTTCGACCAGTTCGCCTGACCAGAATTCCTCGCTCGGAAACGCCCAGGCTGGCCTTGGCTGCCCTCGCCTCAAGCTCAGATCCAGGGCTCCAAAGAGTAATCCGGTCGAATTCATCGAGCATCCGAGCATCGGACCACCAGTGGTCGTCAATCTAATCCAGGGCGAGATTGAAGATGCGGAAGAAGTCGAGGATCAGCGGAAGCGGATGTGAACCCGACCGAGTATGGCTGCGACAGCCCTTGGTTAGAACCAATCCGAGCCTATATCGTGAATGGAACCTTACCGCCGAAAAATGGCGCCCGTGAAAGTAAAACCCTGACGCGGTATGTCACGATAGAGGGAGAAATTTATAAGTGGTGTTTCTCTGGTCCTCTCATGGCATGCAGAAGGGGAAAGAGCAAGGAGAATCATGAAGGAGGTCCATTCAGGATCATGCGGAAATCATTCGGCGGAAGATCTCTGTTAAAATCAAGCGCCACGGTTATTACTGGCCAACCATGGTAAAGACTGCGAAGTTAAGCCGAAGTGCGAAAATGCCAAAGGCATGCTCCAACAATCCATCAACCGCGGAGATCCTCTCCTCGATCTCGTCCCCTATCCTTTCATGCGATGGTCCATGGACATCGTCGGACCTATCACCCATCAAAACAAAAGCGCTTCCTCTAGTCCTACGGTTTCTTTTCCAAATGGGTAGAAGCGGAATCTACCAAGTATCAAGGACACAAGTCGAGAACTTCGTCGGAAACATATCATAACTAGACATGGGGTCCCGTCGAAATCGTAACAGATAATGGATCTCAATTTATCTCTACTCGATTGAAGCATTCTGCGAAAAATGGAAAATCGACTTACAAAGTCAACTCCCAGATATCCAATGCAATGGACAGGCAGAAACCATCAACAAAACCGTCCTTGGCGGACTCAAAGCGCTAGGCGCCAAGAAGGGCGATGGGCGAGGAGCTCGAAGGAGTTCTTTGGTCGCATCGTACAACCCCAAGGCGGACTACGGGTGAAACTCCATTCGCCTCGTTTACGGAGCGGAATGTATGATCCCCGGAGTAGAATTCCCGAGTCGGAGAAGATTCCTCCCGAAGAGAGGATTTAAGCGGCGCTATGATGCTGGACAATCTCGACCTCATCAATGAGCACGCGACCAGGCACTCATTGAATCCAGAATTACCAGCGCTGCCGCAGGTACTACAACTCAAGCGTCGCCATCGCGGAGTTCAAAGAAGCGATTTAGTCTTACGAAAGTCTTCCAAAACACTGCGAGCGAAGCGCAGGAAAACTGGGAACAAACTGGGAAGGACCGTACAAAGTCATAAAAGTAGTCCGACCAGGCTCATACCAAATCATAAACATGCAAGGCGTCAAAATCCGAGAACTTGGAATGCGATGCACCTCAAAAATACTACCACTAAGCGATAAAGCGTGGTACAAAGAACTACGAGATGGCGATCCCTGACAAAGTGCGTAGGCAACTTCCAATCGGCGGATTCAGCTATCCCCAATTTAAAAGGGGGAGATGCGATATACTGTATACTCCCACAAATTTGAAGACTCTAAAATTTTGAAACTTTTCACGACTTTTCAAAATCAGCGAGGCGGCCACAACAGCGGATCTAGTGTCCGCTAAGCGATTATCACATCCAAAACAAATCCCGGATGGCCAAACACTTCACGAGGCATTGTGAATGTGGGCGCTCCTGGTCAAACTTACGCGACCCCTTGGTCCAGCGTCCAAAGCGAAGCGACAGTTTTCTGGCTGCGAGCATTAGCAAAGACATCCCAAAGCCCGCAAAGCGTTTCAACACGAGATCGGCATAAGGAAAAATCGACCTTCAGCATTGCGAGGCGTCGCTAGCGCGAAGGACATTCTTTCCATAAAACATTGCAGACGAAATCTTCGTCTCTAAAACATACAAAGCGCACCTCAAAGCGGTATCATTTCGTTGTTGCTGATCACAACAAAGCGAACTCTAACGTCTAAACAGACAAATAGCGCCCTTGAGGGGTAGGCTCTCTTACATCCGACAAGGATAAACATAGCTATACAAGAAATCAAAATTTTGGTCTAGCTCTTACGTAAAGGAAGTAGCTCGACTCGCCAAAACAAATCATATAAGCCGACAACAATGGATTTTAAGCGGTACGAGTCAGGTTAAAATCGCAAACAGGCAAAACGAAAGCCGATTTGTCATCGCAAAGCCTCAGTCCGAGAGTAAACCTAGGTCTTGCCCTAAACCCAGCCACGCTGGATCTTGACATCTCACAGACATAGTATGGTATACGAGATCCAAAAATTTGTCTCTTCACTTAAGCCTATTCGTTTCACGAGTTTTTTGCGTAAATCGGTAAACCGCGGAAAATCTCGCTTTATGCAGACAATAGGTACGGTGATCATCGGGGAACTAGGAATGAGACGACAACTCACACCCTCTTTCTCATACTTCAAAGAAAAAACTGAAGTTCATAAATAATCAAAAACGTTTCATAGATTGAGACTGCGGAAATTCAAACAAAACCCCATAAAAGGGGCAGGGATTCGAAGCCACCAACGGCCAGTCCCGGTAAATACATCATGGCCTCTTAAACGGCCGAAACACATAAAAAACGAAATCCCAGAAGGGATTGATAAACCTAGACGCTCCCAGGAGCGTCATCTTCATCCTCACTTGCGACGGGGACAGCCTCGCCGTCGCCTCCCTCGGTCGCATCGCCACTACCCGCCTCGTCCGCGCCACCCTCGCAATCTTCTCCCACGCGCTCCCGATCTTCTGAGTTTTGAGGTCGAGCTAAGGTGCATTACAGACCGGCGAGGATCGAATCGAAATCTCCTCGGTGGCCGCCAACTCTCCTTTACGGGGCGATAATCTGGCTTCCTCCAAGTCCAAAGGCGGGGCCTCGTTACCTCGAAGCAACTTCGAGCTCGTTTAGACTCCCTCGATCCCGCTAAAGCCAAGTCCCTCTTACGGACAGCTATCAAGGACTCAAATAGGATGGCCATCCTCGTCGACGACCATAGAAGTCGTCGCTGGCATCGGCAACCTCCGAGGATCTACGGGCGTTCATCTCCTCGTGAGCCTGAACCTTCTCCGAGCGGCGGACTTCGAGGATTTACTCCTCTTCTCTTTCTTCACCTTGAGTAACGAGCTCGCGGTCTTCCCAGTCGCTCAAGATCGCTGATCTGAACCTCAAGCTGGGGCGTCTGGGCGGCATGGGTGTCCTCGACGATCTGCAATGCGGCCTTAATGCGCTTCAGCGCTTCTGCGACGACTCCAGTTCTTCGATAGGCGAATGACTTCCGACCCTTTTCGCCAAGCATTCCGTCGATCAGAGACACAAACTGTCCGCAAAAGGAAGGAGTAAGTATCGCCAAAAAAAAATAATAAAATAAAAGCGGTGCAAAATTACGGACAAAATCGAACCTTGGAGCGATGGCCAGCGGCTCAGAGGTCGCTTTCCTCGCTCTTAGCACCCGCTTCTTTTCGCTCCGGACACAGCGCCAGCTCTTGCCCTTCCCTTGGGAAGCGGCGCGGCAGCCGCTGGCAGTCCCAAGACGAGTTCCCTCTTCACCGGGGAAGAAGTGCAGATTCTATCAGCGTCATCTCTTCCGGAGATCACGATCGGGCAGTCGAAGAACCCGATGGATGGATCTGAACATCAAGAGTCTGTTCAGGAACAATAACCCCTTCTGTAGGCGGGAGGGCATCGGATGGGACTTGAACTAGGAACAAAGGAGCGAGCAAAGGAGTTGGAGCAGCGGAAGGAACATCGGCGTCTCAGTCCTCGCCCGCTTTAAGCCTTCGCAACTACGCCGGGATAGCTTAGCTTTGAAAGAATCAAACCCATCAGCCAGGGACGGAATAGCCTCTTGAGCGACCTGGCGGGGAGCTTGACTGGCGGAACTGGCGGAGCTTGGCGGCCTCGCCCATCTCAACATCGAACCACTCTTTTCAACTTGGGATGAAGACATTTTCTTTCTTGAGAGAAAAAAAGAGAGAGCTCGGA